>JAVJGJ010000062.1:16027841-16043743 GCA_035590215.1 Microhierax caerulescens | reverse complement strand
CCCCATCGGCTAAGTCACTGCCATAGATTTAGACACGATGTTTGCTGAAGGAAGCCTACAGCTGGCTGGTTCTCGCTGAAATCACAGAGCAGGGCCTCCAAACGATCTGGTATCAAATCAAGATACTCTAGTGTTGGCCCCCAGGAGTCTGAGAAGCTCAGCCCCTACAAGCAGAGAGCAGCTGGCAGCAGCAGGTAAATCACTGTCAAATTGCTCCAGCGGATGTTGCAGCCATCGTGTCTGCCAATAAGTAAATAATTGTGGGGGAACACCTGGTTTTCATACCACCTAACATACCTGCCACCGGCACTCAGGACACAGGCACATGTGGAACGCAGAGCAAACGTTTATTTAAAATCACTACAGAAAATATTAAAATATCTAGGGGGAGGGGGGCCTATGGTGCAGAGAGACCTGAGGTAGCTATTTATTTTATGAACTAAAATGTTTTTACACAGGAGAGAATGGAATAGAAGCAGGTGGTCTGGCAAGGCAAGAGTCCAAAAGCCTTACTTCCAGTCATTAGTTTCAGATTGAAATATAATGATCCATTTCAGTCAGCTGGCTGTAGCTATCCTAGGTGTGTGCATAAGGGATAAACCACTACCCCGTGTCCAAAACCCCCCATTTCAAAGTCTTCACTCATTTAAGTCCCAATACCTAAATACTGTGGTTTGTAGTTGTGACAGGTGTATATCGGGAAGGCACAGTCATGCTGCTGAGGCTGCATTATAGATTTCTGTAATTTGTTTCACAGCAGCTTCTAGATGATCCAGTGAGATCAGGTCTGTGTTGTCCAAACACACGAGAAAAGTCAGACACACACACACAGAGGTTCATCACTTTCCATCTTGTCATACCAGCACATACCCTCACTTTTTGCACAGCATCCTTCCTTGCAAAAAAAAAGCTATATCATGCTTCTTGCAGATACACCACTTCTGGTCAGAGAGCTTGGATGTTTGGGCCACTTCTGGCTGAAAGCGTTTGTGAGCCTCACCAAGGAACTGGCATTATCATGACCATTTTCAAGCTGGGAATTGTAATCATCCAAAATGTTGTCTACAGAATAAAATCTGTAACCTTTTATAAGAGAAGTGTGGCAGGAACATCTAAGGTTTTGTAACTAAGAGAAAAGGGAAGTATTTCTGGTATTATATTATAAACACAGACTGACTTGCAACTGCCGCCAGCACATGTCTCTGCAAGCAATGAGGATATTCCTGCCCTGTCAGGATTCAGTGGAAATATACATAACATATTTGCATAATATCTGTAGCTTTTGTTATTGTAGCCCCTCATAGTAAAAGCCCCCAGGTCATGCCATGAACATCTTCACTATTATCTTCAGGTCCTTTTTCTACAGACAAAGGCATGAGAAATTTTGGGCAAACATCTGGCTTCTTTGGTTCACACTACAGGTGTATTATCTTCACTGTGGACTGGTCGGTCACGCCAGGTACTCAAACCCTCCCATAAACTCTTGGTCCCCAAAGGGAGAATGAAGCCAGTTTTACAGCTCACTTGCCACCCTGATCTCCAAGCCCACATAACCTGGTGCAGTTCCACTGCCTTCTATGGGCTGACAACCGTTCCCATGTGGCAGAAACACAGAGCAGGACTTTTTTTAAAGGGTTTAGACATTGATTGCATTAGGCAGTTAAGCTCTTCACTGCCTTTAAAAATCTGACCACTAGAACCACTCTTAGTATCTTCCGATAAGCAAACCTAAGTTGAGAAAGCAAACTCGGTCACAGTTACTCCCAGATACCCAAACTATATCAGCAAAATTGTATATCATCCTTTATCCAACTGACAACTACTTGGAAATTATTAACAGCTCAGCTGCAGGGAGGAATCAGTCAGGAGGAATAGTCAAGAATCATCTTGGGTTACAGACAAATGAGGGAGTGAAGATGCCTAAGTAGTCTGTGGCTTAACTTTTCAAAGGCTATCTCAAGACCAAAGTTGAAGGAAAACTCAACAAGTGAAGGTACACACATTTCTGTACTTTAATGTGGACGACACTTATTCTTTTATATGACCCAGATAAAAATCACACTCAATTCTCACTGTATCTCCTTTTCTAATGCTCATAAACAGAGCTTTTACAGTGCTTTGAATTAGATCTGTGATTTGTGAGTGACATGTATAATAATTAGACTGTGAAGATATACAGTTAATCCATTTAAAGGTGTAAAGAAGTCCATTTAATGAACATTATAGTCACATTAGACTTGGAAACATCTAACTCTTTTGTTGAATAAAAAGAAGTTCAATGAGATTAACTTCTCTTAGTTGGTTTTAAAGAATACTCAAACATGTCCTACTCTGATAGTGTACTATTCCTTGGTGCATGGTTTCTGCATACCAATGTCTGCAGTGTAGAAGAGTAAGAATAAGACTGGGAGACATTCTATTTCAGTTAAATAATTACAAATTAAAGAGGATCACTTCTACTTTCTATACTTACTGCAGTATGATAAGAAGCTGAACTCCTTGAACTTGTAATTATATAACAGAAATGTTAATCTCCTGGTTCGGTATTCAGTTCTACTGCATTAAATGTATTCTTACAATTATCAAGTTTACTACATGGCACATAGACATTTCTATTGGGAAAGCTATTATTTGATCGTATCAGATTTTGACCACAAATACTGTAATGGAATTCTGTTTTCAAATCTCTCACTGCCACAAAATGACTAATGAGGGTTAATACACCTATGTAGCTTGAGAACCTGAAAAAACATTTGTATAATTTCTGATTTTCAATTTGTAATGCTAACTGAGCTTCTGATTATTTTCCACAGCTTTGTGCAATTAAAAAAATAGAAAAAGATTTAAGCTAGAGAACATATAAGTCCAAAATACGCTAAGTAACTTGTAATAAAGAAATTTAATTTTAAATATATGTACTTTAAGCAGCTGTTCTCCTCTTAGGAGAAACTCATTTAGGCTTAAGAGTTACTGGCCGAAGCTATCTTCTTTTCACAGCATATTATAATGTGTGCTATTGGCTTTAATAGTTTGGAAGTACAATTTACATCCTCGTCCATTTAAATATATAAAACTATTTCAAGGGGTAGGGTAGCCAGTTAGAAAAGAAAACAAGATCATTCTCTGACTTCCACTTCCATTTTTTAATGAAGAAAACCTTATCTTTCCGGCAACATTCTGGCTCGCTAACGAAGCCGTACCTCTGTTAAAAACAGCAGATAAATTCTGTAGATAGGCACTTCAGAGAGATTTTAGCCAGTGAAACACTTGCTTCCAGCAGAGATACCTGGCTTGTTGCATACATCAGGCTACATTCTTTTGTAGTTTGTAGAGCAAAACCTGATAAGATCAAGAGACAACATAATCCTGGCTAATGCACAGTGACTTTTTATGTACTGTATGGGATGCAGCTGAACATTAGAAAGACAATCCTTCCACCTGGGGAGGCTTGGTCAGTGGAAGTATCCTCCTGAGGGCTAACGCGGCACCTAAACAGCATCCACAGGTTTCTCCTGCTGAGTGTGTTGAGCCTTCCAGTCACTGCCTAAACAGAGGCATTTTACCCTGTCCTAGGAGCTGTGTTTTGGCATCTTACAGCTCCAATTGTTATCTACTACTCAAATCTCTCACAGCACTGTTGACAAAGCACTGTCATGAACACATTAAAAAAAAACCCAAAAACCCAAACATTTTACTTCACAAATGTGTCAGTTTATTAGCCAGACACTTAGGCAGAGGCTTCTACAGGCAAAAAGGGCAGGAGGAAAGGGAAACATAAAAGAAGAGCAGCCCGTTCAAGACAAGATTTATTGCTAAGGATCTCTGAAACTGATGCTGCCTTTGGCATATCCTGGATGTTACAGTCTGGGCAGTCTGCAGGTACCTGGCACTGAGATAACGGGTTCTCACCCCAAAGGTCAACTTTGAGGTGCCTGTGCAGTGCCCAGACTCTTTGGCTTACCAAGGAACAAGCCACAGGGATGGGGCCATGCCCTGCAGTCACGAGGGAGAGTTTCTGCTAACCCTGGCACCAACCCCGTGTCCCCTTTAGACCTCAGATTTCTCAGCAACCATGCTTTCCTCAGGCATTTGATGCTCACTGGAGCAAACAAGTGAGATAAGGTTAAAATCAACTTTGATTGTGCTGCATAGAAAATATACTTCCCTTTAAATTTCCTGCCTGCCTAAGTTATTGGATACACAGACAATAGCCAGTCTAATGACTCAATCATGCAAGCGGAGCCACAGAGCTACCCAGGCTGACCCGCAGAGCCTCTGGCTGCAGCCTGGCCTGCCTTCTGACCGAGTGTGGATTGCAACGGTGGGGCTCACTCCGAGCTTTCAGAGAATAACCATGGGCTAAAACATCATGCAAGATTCTAAACCACTGCAAGTTTGAAACTTCTATTTTTTTGTCTTCCCATCCTAGCCAGGTGTATTAGTCCAGTGCTTCATCATTAGCAAGTTTCAGCTACTCTCTGAACTAAATCTTCCCTGTTTCAGCTGAAACATCATTGTCATGTGAACTATGGTCCTGGAGAATAACTTACTACCTATCTCCTTACACACACTCTGCACTTCACATGCATGCTCACATAAGTTGCCACGTCTGCCTTCTAACGCAAGCTAACCAGAACCTTTTCCTTTTCTTCAGCATTATGCCTTTAGTCACTTTTTCTGGACTCCTGATCATCTATGCTCTTTTCCTCCCTCCCCGCATGTTTTGAGGTGTGGTGCTCCTGAACATGCTACTTCAGCTGAGGCTTTATTCCCCCTGGGCAGACCTGAAGGATTCCTTCTTGTGTCCTACAGCCTCTTTTTCTGATTAGTAAACCAAGAACAGTGATTGGCATTTCCAGAAGGCATTTTTACTTTCCTTCAACATGTAAGCTAAGGAATACCAGATCTTTTTCTGAAAGATACTAAATAATTTTGGGTTGCACAGGTCAGCCTGTTTTCTCAGCAAATGCACATTTATGATCTACTTCTATTTGTGGCACCTTCTAGCACCCTCCCTTGTTCTGAATACACCTGAAAATCTCATTGACTTTTATTCCAGGGAAGGTCTTCTCACATCCCATCTTGTCCGAGTCACAGCACTGAGCCAGCCTGGGAAACTCATCCCTTTGCTGCTGGGTCTGCCTGTTTCACAAGTAGCACACTTCATTCTTTGGGGCCAAGTGAATTCACAGGTCTGAGCAGGCCGCTGCAAATCAGAGACTGCAGGGACAGAAACATGTCATGGGGTAGCTGAGACACTGCTGGGGCCATGACCAGGAATAAAAAAATAAGTGCTCTGGCAGTGACTTGATTATTCAGCTTCACTGTGAAAGGGCAGAGGTTCCCACCAAGTTCCCAAAGTAAAGTCAGTGCCTGTCCCGTGCCAGGGGCTACCGAAGGAGAGACAGCAGGGAGCAGATCCTGCCCTCCGCCACGACAAATCCTTCCCTACCTGGTCGACAGGGACACATCAGCAAAGAGACAGAAAATGTCACCACTCCAGCTTAGTAGAGTCATCTCTGGCTACAGCGCTGTGAAACTGTGTTTCCTCTATGACAGCAGAGCCCCACACACTGAACAAAGAGCAGTAAGCAGGCAGCAACAGCAAAGCAGCAGACATTCATTTGTTTTTAAAGTACAGCTAGCAAATACTTGGAGAAATTCTTGCAGTCTCATTATCTTGTAATAAAAATCATATTTCCCTCATATATACAGTCTTACTACAACATCAGTATATCTTGACTAGGTTACAAGACTTCAGATAATTAAATAGTATACATAAATGTGAACTGGCACATTGGGAAATATACTGCACTGCTGCTTAAATATAGCAGATAAAGCCACTGGAACGAGACAACAGAATATACTGCTGTAAGATTATGGAGATATAAATTCAAGTACTCTGCCATGGTGCCACTAGAATATGGGGAGAAAGTTATTAGAAACAAAATGAATTCAGTAGCGCCTTGAACTCACTATCATAGTCTGGGGCAAGTTAATCACTTCATCCTCATCCACTAACACATTTATCCACCTACTAATTCTCCACCTAATTAGAGAGAAATTCAGAGCTCTACTGGTCAGGGAGGCAGGGATTAGGGTTAAGAAAACACTTGTATTTGAAACCCCCTACCTCTGCTGGTTAGTGTGAAAGATCCTATAAGAAACTCCCACCCTAGCTAATCCATGACCCTCAGCAGGGAGGAGTGTTAACAATTTGGTTTAAAACTCACACTCTCAGACAAATGCATCAAAAACGGCTTTTCTTCTTTGATTTATAGGTATTACTTGTTTTTCCAAGCTCCATTAAGGACTCTTCATCATGTACTGCAAGGGGCATTAAGCACGGAAAGTTGTTCCCAGCTCTGTATTATTCAAAGGCAATTTACACTAATTATTGGAGTCCATGGTGTTACCCATACTCATAGAATGATCCATCTCAGCAGGCTAAAGTACTTTTGAAATGTTAATTTATTACTGAGGTATAAAAACGTCCTTACATTAAAGCACAATTCTTTCTTAAATGCCAAGGGTTTTCTATTACTGATATATTACATACTTACTGTTTATCTTAGACACAAGAATAAAGATATCATTTAATTTACTATATAATAGTGCTTTAAAAAGCCACTATTAACACAAATTGCACTGCATTTAAACTCAGTTACGACACTGATATTATTGTTTTTGTTGATTAGTGATTTTCTCAAAGCTCATGCAAACGGAGCACGCAGAGCTGCTTCATGGAGGCAAGCTTTCCAAACAGCTGAACGGCAAAGTGAAGTGTTTCACTGGGAAAGGGTTTCACCAAATCCAAAATAATCTCATTCACATTAAAGTACAGATATTAGTGTGATATCACTGCTCTGAGGACAAACAGGGAAAATGCATTCATAAACTGGCATGAGAGCGCACCTGTGTATCGAATGCCAACAAACAAAAACCCACTAAGTACCCAGTATTCAGTTACATTCTGGCACAAAAGCCACTGATTTTAGCAAGAATAGTTTGGCCAGTGCTGAGCACTCCACCTCTTACAGGTTTTGTTTTTCTTGGTTGCAATGTGTAAAAGTACAACCATGCCAACAAAAATTCATTTGACCTTGTGTTGACAAAAGCTCTTGAACAATCAAGGGGTTTATTTCTTAACTAGCTCAACAAACAACTTTTACTTCACTTGAGAAGCCACCAGATTGCACTCGGCAGTAAAAGGAAACCCTGCCTTGGAAGTTTCAGAGTCTTGGGATGCACAGGGAGTTTGTGACAAAAGAAAAAAAAAGCCCCTTTCCTAAGTCCTCTCCAAGGTCCCAAAGATAGTCCCCATCCATGAAATGTACACTGTCATGAATTGAGACCATCTGCTTTATATCTGAAAAATCTAAATAACACCACATAAACAAAGCTTGCCATGATAGGCTCAAATCATTTTTATCCAAAAAATTTTGGCAACCTAGAGTTTGTTTGTGTAGCTGAAATACAAAACACAGCTTTGGAATAGCAATACTTTTTATTCCCATGTGAAGATTTCACATGACCTTGCCCCAGATTTCATTCACCTCTCCAGGTGTCTGTCAGACCACTGGAGATACCCTTCCGCATTCATAGTAGTTCCTGAAATGAAAGGACTTACGAAATAAAGTGTTATACTAACATAAATCTTGATTGCCACTAACACAACCTGTTTACCCAAAGAAATCCAAGTTCCAGAGTGATGGCTTGGCTTCATAAACTGGCTGATCCACTGCAGGTGCTCAGGAGTCAGACAATTTGCAGAGGAGTCAGGCAATTACCCGTGGAAGTACTGTGCTCGTTCACATGCCTAAATTCCACGCACAGGACTATAATTTGCATGCATAACAGTTTGCGTACATTAAGGATAATTTTTGCATAAAAGGCCTGGTAGATGCCAAAGCATTGACTCGCGTACAAAAATACAGTAATCCTACCTGCAAGTCAGACCTCTAGATAAACAAGCTTGACTTATTAAAGCAACTCTTAAACTATGAAAATCTGCTTTAGAGGAACAAATGTTCTCATAAAACGCGTAACTGATCATGAAAATGATTCTCATCACAAAACACAACACCCCACAAATTTCTCCTATAAAATTTATGTCATGAATTACAACTGAGGCATATTATTATTTTGCAGCAGAATCAGGATAAAAAAGACACCAATCTGTCATCTTTAATCTTCATTTAGTCAAAATATATGTAATATCTATGGTATCTCTTTTATTTTAGAAGTAGGTGGGCACAGCTAATCCTGGACTATTGGGGGCTGGATTACAACAAATTCTTCGGAACTAAGCCATCCTGAAAAACACCAGCCATCTTACAGAACAAACCGATCTATCCATAACACACTGACTTTTTGGTATGCAGATAAATCTGTAGGTTTTTCAAGTTTCTATTTTATTCCTCACTGAAAGTTACCCAGCCTTTTACAATTTGGACCACCAGCTGTCTCTATATAAAAGTTACTTCCAAATGTGAAAAAGTCAGCATGATTTGTCTTTTGCTAAGCTAGCCAAGTCCACGACGGCTGGGCAGAAGGATGGGTGATGCTGATGAGCAGCAGGTCAGAAGTAGGGACTTGATGGGCAGCAGCAGCACATGGCAGTTTCACTTTCAGCTGAAGTCCAACTGAGAAGAGCCTCACTGAAGCAGAGAATGTAAATACTGTTCTTGTCTGAAAATCTTACTGTATGACAAACTGGTTTGCTTCTGCAATTTAGTCCAAGCAATTAATAGGAACCCTGTGTCTCACAACAACCTACTTGATTCTCTTCAACAAAGGAATGTTTTGAGAGATAAATACAGCTTAGGTGTCATTTTAGGCAATGAAGTAAATTCCATGCTGCTCCAGACTCATCTTTATCCTGGTGGAAGTCTAGAAAAGGAATAATTTGAAGATCTGTAAACTTTCAGTAGTCACTGACATTGGCTCAGCAGTTCAACTCAAGCGCAGAAGGGCAAACTGAAGCAATTTGTGATGAGTTAGACAAATTCAGTATCTGCGGAAAGCATGCTGCACATCTTTCTGTAGAAAATAATTTCTACCCTTGAATTAGGGGAAATTCCCTCAGAAAATGTCAAAAATAACATAGGAATCATGTCCAACCAAATCCTCAACTTCTCTTCTAAAATCTCAATTTTAAAGATACTGGACTGTGTTTACTGGGAACACATCTAGGACTTTATACACATCTCAAGCTGACTAAACATTCCACATTCCGCAAATGGTGTCATCTGGGAATCTGGAACTTAGGGAATGTTATCTAATAAACTAGAAATCAATATTCTGTTTCCTTCTACAATTGTTATCCATAGTTCAACACCGCCACCTTTTTTTTTTTTTTTTTTTTTTAAATGTTTACACACACCAGCACTTTTTGCCATTTTCTCTCTGGTCCCTGAGCCAGCATCTGCTGGAATGGGGGGATGGAGCGGGAGGGGATTTTTCCTTCTTTCCCTGGTGTCAGCATCCCCTGTGCTTGCCTTCCCCGCTCTCCCAGGACACAGAAAGAGCCCTCAGCCCCATCCTTCCCCATCCCATTTCCAGCCTGTCCACCAAACTGGAGGGGAGCTGATACCTGGTGGGCTGGTGCAAATAAAGCTGAAATTGGCCTTTGTACTGGGAGGGTACCAGCAGAGTCTGTTTCTCTTGGGTTCAAATGCATTTAGCTCCACCAGGGTCAAGAGCCCTGCTTGCTCCTGCAAACAAACCCGTGGCGTGTCTTGCTTGCATGCACAAAGATCCGTGTGCAATAAGATATTTGCAGGGTCAGGGACTAATAATTTAAACTGCTGAGCAAAATAAATAAGTGTAAAGCAAAACCAAACCCCGAGCGCCGCAGGAGCAGGCAATATTGTTTGCTTTTCAAATAGACACACAAAAAATACAAACAGTAGCAGGAGGGATACAGAGATTAAAATTTTTATAAAAACAAAGTACCAGAAATCCCACCAGGAAGCGGTGTTTCCATTTTGTATGTGCATAAGATTAGCAACACTTTGCTGCCTGCTCCGAGTGTCCCTCTCCCCCTCCCCCTGGAAAACTTTGACAAGAAATAATCTTTTTTAAAGGGAAAAAAAAAAAAAAAAAGCCCAAGACTGAAATTTCCTGCAGAAAATATTGACTTTTTAAATTGGAAACTGCCCCCGCTCTGGCCTGGAAGGCAGCCAGGAAACGTTTTTTTTTTACTTTTCCCAGAGAAAAATTGAAAATTTGAAAGGAAATGAGATGCTTTCCCTGCAAATCTAGATGGCATCACAAACCCGATACCCACATGGCTGGAGGGAGGAGAGGGATGGCCTGGCTCCGTGTAGGAGAGCAAGGCGTGCAGCTGGACCGATGCCACGCGGCCGCTGCTGCTGGGCTTCACGCCTTCCCCCCTGCGCATCGGCTGCAGGGTTGGGGGGGGTGGTGGGGTGGCCACAGACCCTTGGCTTTTCCTGGTGTGACCCATACGTTAGTTTGTTCTTTCGCCCTGCAAGGCTTTGCTTTTGCTTGCAAAAGTTTTGCTGAGCGTTTTCTGCCGCAGCTTGGGCTCCGCTCGTGCCTGCAAGCAAACCCACGGCGCGGTTCGCTGAGGGTGCGTGTGCAGGAGGAGACCTGCAAGCCCACCTGTTCCCAGGTGGGTTTCTGCTCCCGTGCTGGCTGCCAACAGCTTGGAGCCGGGCCTCCGCGCCGCTTGCTGCCGTAGCCTGGGGATGGGCTGTGGGTTTAGCCAGATTGTACCCGCAAAAGCGGAGCAGCACCTCTTTGGAGGTGGGGGAAGGAGAGCGCTGGGAATTGCAGCACCTCAGCCTCAAAGCCCTCCTTTCCTTTGTGCACGTTCAGGATCCGAACCCCCAAATGTTGTAAAATGCTTGCAGTGTTTTTTCAGTGAATATTTCAGTGAGCAAATATGGAAAGAGCATAGGCAAAGGCCAGGAGGTGTGCATTTGCTTGTCTGTAAGGTGACAAATGCACGGTGTGTGTTTAAGGGTGCTGGGGAAGGATGGAGGGGGGCTGTGGATGCTGCCAGCTCCAGAGGAGGGGAGGGAGGCATGTCCGGGAGCTGCAAACCCTCGCCAAGTGGAGCCGGTTGAGTCTGACGAGCGTGAGGGGTTTGCTGGGGCATTAATTAATACAAGAAGCCAAAGTTTCAGCGGCCTCAATCAGCAAAATAAAACGATGCTCCTGGGTGGTGGGTTTTGGGCTGCCGGTGGTGCATTGGGTGCGCTGGGTGCTCAGCGTCAGGAGGACACCGATTCCCATGGGGATGGTCTGTGTGCTGTGCCGAAATCCTGCCAAGTCAGGCTGTAAATTGGGATTCCTGGAGCGTGAGCGTGGGGCTTTGTGGTGCCAGGTCCCCGGGTAGTTCGTGCCTGAGCATCGCTGGCAGGGAGCTGTGTCCCCAGCCTGCCCGGAGCCTGCTGCTGTCCTTGCAAGTGCTTCCCTTTGGTCGGGGAATGCTTCCTGGTATATTTTTAGGATCTCTGGATGTTTTACTTTCAAAGTTTCAAAAGTGTTTTATTGCATTTTAAAATAATAAGTGACATCTGTTCTGAAAGCAAGAAGTCATTGTACAGTACATAAAGCTGGACTTCCTTCTTTTTTTTTGTTTTGTTTTCTTTTTGCTGAAAACAATGCTGAAATGGATAGTTTGGCTAAGGAAAAAAACTCAGATTTGCTTTTCAATTTTGCTTTTGCCATGTGGTCCGGTAACACCTTGCCCTGGTGCGTTCAGCTGCTCCTGAGCCCGCGGGGCTCCTCTCTCGTGCTGTCACATACCCAAAGTGAGCTTGGAAACAGGCAGAGCCAGTGTTCGGAGGTTTTCTGGAGCTGGCAAGGGTGATGCTGACCCCATCCCCAGCCAGCACCAGCCCTGCTCCCCTTGGGTGCCCCCGTTCCCCCTGGGGCCAAACCTGAGCCAAACCACATGCCAGGTGGGACCGGTGGGGTGGCTTTGACAAACAGATCCCACCACTATCCTCGCCTTCCCACAACCATTTGTTGCTGGTGATGGCTGCGGGGGGCCAGCAGCGCCCTTGCCCACCCTGCTGCAGAAGGCTGGAGCCGGCATTTGAATAATGAATTCTGTTTAAGACTGAAAGCTTGGAGATCCATCTGTAACAAGACTCGAAATAATTACAGCTGATGATTGCCTGGTACCTCAGCCAGAAAAAACAGAACAGATTTTGGCCGCCAGCAATTACAAGCAGCACCCGCTCGAGCACAGGGAGAACTTTCTGAACGAATTCATGAATACATTTACGTAGAACGGGAGCGATGGGGATGGCGGTTCGGTGTGCAGGACCACGGGGAGGGGGTGTTTGTGTGGCTCCCAGACCCCTTCTCTGGGGGGTTGATGGGATGGGCATCCCCTTGGGGTGTGCGTGCCATCCCCTGCCTTTCTGCAGCATCATGTGGGGCTGGGAGGAGTGGGGCATCCATACCTGGACCGGTGCTTGTGTGGGGCTGTTACGACACACTGGGATGAGAATTGGTGAGCACATGGGGAAATAGGAGGAAAACAGGGAAAAGCGTGGGCGAGATGAGACCGTTCCCAGGAGCAGTGGGGTACCTGGAGGTGGTAAGGAGGGGGAACGAATTTTGGACCTGACTCTGCCAACCATTTGCCCCCTGTTCCTTTGGGTTTGTCCTGCGGCTTTGTGGGCACGGGCTGAGTGGAAAAGGGGGGCTTCTCCACCTGGCACGGTGGCGATGCCCTTCAGTGGCTGCCAGAAACACACGTGCTGTCCTCAGCAGCCCTGCACATCTCCTGGGCTTGGATTTGCCATCCGTATAATGGGGATAATTTATCAAATAGTGTATAATATACTTTCTTTCTTCCACGTATCATTTCAACCTACTGAAAATTGTCAAATTAGACTATTTTCCTTGACTGTTCCATTTAGGCGCGGGGGGAGCTGAAGGCTTTGATAATTGCGCTGTGCGCTCCACCAATGCCTTGTAAAATAAGCAGTTATTGCCCAAGCTTTGAGGAATGCCCTTCTTGGTCAGGCGTAGGCTTTCTTTCCTGAGGTTAGGTGCTGATGATTTTTAAAAATCTGTTTTCTTTGCCCTCTAGAGCGTGGCTGCCCAAGCCTGGTTGAGGCTGACACGGGGAAACCTTGCCCGCTGCCTTCGCAAATCGCTGGGGGACTGTAAGTACATTGCGTTATCGCTTTTTCCGATCCGCCAAAATTGCATGTGCTTTGAATTGTCCTAGCGTAATGCGTCTATATTCATCATTGCTCCCTTATCTTGTTCGGCTCCAATCTACAAGGATCTGCTTAGTTCTCCTCTGCACCTTAAATTCTCCTTTATCTCGACGGGTGGCACTGCCAGGCCTGCAGACAGCTGTAGCATCTTTCCCTCTTCAGCTGGAAAAGGGACTCCCCGCTCTTCTGCATGGGATGTGGGGCCGTTGCACAGCCCGGCTGGACTAGCAGTGGTGTTCAGGAGGATGTGATGGTCTGTCGTGCGTGGGTACCTCTGCTCTGCAGCCGTCCTCGTGGCTGTGTGTGATTTGGGGTGGGAGGGATGTTGCCAGCCTTCAGGGTTGGTGGGGTGAGAGCCTTGTGTCAAAAGAAATGGTGTGATGGGGGAGCTGGGTGCTGCGTGAGGCTGTTTTCTTCCCCCTCCGGACCAGAATGACCCCACCGATGCCCTATTTCTGGTGCTAAATCCACCTTTATTTAGGAGGAGGAAAGACAAAGAGCTCTGCTGAAGCTGGGAGACCTGATGCATCCCTGGGTATTTCCATATGTGGGGCAGAAAGCGTGTGGCCAGGTCCGGAGGTGCTTTTCCTCGGGGAACCTCTTGTGCTTGTACTTTCTGTCCAAGCTAAGGCGAATGCAGAACCAGAAAGCACTTTATTTTATGCCAAAGCAGCCTGCCAGCGCTGAGTAGATACACAGGGAGGTTTTGCTGGTCCTTCCTTATGCTTTGAACTGATCTTCTATTGCCAATGGGGTTTTGTAGGTCCTTTATTTCCGTCAGTATTAAGATGGGAAGTATTAAGATGTCGGTATTAAGATGGGAGGATTTCTTCTGCGGTGATCCAAGTTATTTCCTCCCTGTCATGGTTTCTATCTTTATCACTGGAGCTGGTTAAATAAAACAAGACCTGCAAAATGACGAGTGACTCTAGGCACCCAATTTGAATTATGCCTGAAATACCCTTTGCTGTCTCTGTGCACCATCCTATTTTGGGATGAAATGCAAGATGCTGAGTCTGCTGCCCTGAACTGATGCGCTTCCCTTGGCATCTCCTAGAAATCTCCATTTAAACCCCGTTCCTTCCCAGAATATAGGTGCTGTGTGGGCAATATAGACTCTGCAGCATCGCTTAACGGGGACCCAAATAAACAAAACAGCTGGTTAATCAGTTCAAGTGGCTGGGAACCAGTTTACCGTGTATTAAGTATTCTTTGATTCTGTTTAATTGGGACATTGCAGAGACCCTGACGTCCAGTAATAAGGACAGTGGAAAGCTGATCAGACAGCTCATTAACACTCAATTAATGTCGCTCTGTACAGCACAGCAGTAACTTTTAAAAAATGTATGTGCGCAGCCAAGGTGGAATGAAATGGTGACGGCAATTTCCAGAGCGCCTGATCCGAGGCTGCCGCACGGCGCTGCCTCTGTGCGTGTGCGCAATTGAAGTGGAATTAAAAGTTGAAGTGCAATTTTTTTTAGGCGCATGCAGGCACTTTACGCAGTACAGAATTAGTTCATTTTTAATTTATAAGTGCAATTAAAGCGCGCTAAGAATAAAATTCATAAATCTGGAGCTAACTGACCGTGATTCTTCTGAAAACTCTTTTTGTTCCTCCTGATGTGGGCAATGTGGGCACCTGGCGTGCCTGGAATAATAATAATAGCCAGCTATTCCCCTTCGCCCTCTTCCTTGTCAATCCTACGCCGGCTTTATTAATCTTACCTAGATGTGCCCCTGCGATGCCTGCGCGCTTGCTTTGTGCCTGTGGTCGTATAAAACCTCAGCAGCAGGTTGAAGTGTCAGGTTTTGGCTGGGCGACCTGAGCTGCAGGGGCGAATTTCTGCCCGTGTTATTTGTTCAGATGCAGAAACGGAGCGTGGGATGCCAGAAACTCTCCTTCCCCTAGCTCGGGGGAACTGTCATTGCTCAGCAGGTGCGGCGTCTGAGATGCACCGGGGCAAAGGGACACATCCCTGGGCATCTCGGGGCTGAGAGCATGGCTGGGGTTGTACTGGGAGCTCTGGAAAGGAGTTGCATGGAGAAGTGTTAGCTGGTGAAGGAGGGAGCAAGCAGCGCTCACGCGTAGCCCAGGCTCTCGGAGGAGGCGTCTGGGTCTGTAACAGCTCGGGAGGGTTTTCCCTGTGGCAGAAGTGGAGGAAGATCTCAGCCAGCCGGGTTCAGCTTTCCTCTCTCCCAGTTGCTTTCCCATCATTTTGCCCCCAGTCAGACCGCGTCCACGCTTGGCATAGCATGGCTGGAGGGGTAATTGCCATCTCTGCATTTCCTTAATGAGCTCTGCATCTGCTAACGAGCCTGTTGCTCCTTGGCAAAGTGGGTCCAACAGAGAATCTCTGCTCTGAGGCGGGCGCAGCTTTAACCAGGGGATGTATCTTGTCCCCTGCGTGGTCAGAGGGGGGTGATTCCCCATCGGCCGCTCTGTAACTCAGCTCCCTTCAGCCATCCATCGCTGTCAACTGCAGATGCATTGAAAGGCCTGATCCCCTTCCCCCAATTACACAATTTCAGAGATTCAGCCGACTCTGACCTCAGATCGTGAGGGCTGCTCAGTACCACCATCCCCATTCAATTACCCCCCTCGCACAGAAGAGAGGTGCCAGAATCATACGGCTTTGTGATGAAAAGAGACTCTGCCCAGTGCTGAGTGCTCTGTGGGGACCACCGGCC
>JAVJGJ010000062.1:15982982-16027741 GCA_035590215.1 Microhierax caerulescens | reverse complement strand
TCAATCTTCTGTTTCCTTCTACAATTGTTATCCCTCGTTCAACACCCCCCCCTTTTTTTTTTTTTTTTTTTTTTTTAAATGTTGACAATGGCTTAGACTCTCCTGAGGAACACCTTTAAGAAAACAGGGTACAAGCTAAACAAGCTAAACCAAAGGGAAAATTCTCCTTATTTCTCAAGAAAAGCAAGCAGCTTCTCCCATACTTAGGTATATATACTAACTAAAATCAGTGGCCCATGAGTTTTCAATGGTCGCAGCTCAGTACAGAGTACAAATTTCATCGTAGGGTCATATGAAACATTTCAGCTTGCTGGAGAGAACAGACACAGATACCAAGATCTAGCATAAATTCCAGACAATCGAATGGCTACCAGATCAGGTACCTAATGAATATGTTTTGTTTTATTAGACAGAATTATATTTCATAAATAAAGTCATGAGGAAAAAGATCTGTTAGCAATCTTACTTGTATTCATTTAATTTTCAGCCATAGTAACATGTTTTATTAAAAAAGTATGTTTGCCTCAGAAATTATCAACAGGTTTGCCTAACAGCAGCAAGCCACATATTCTGTATTTTGTAAATTCATCAGGATATTGCTGTGCTGCCATTCGGATTGCATAGCAACTATGCATTATATATGCAAGGCTAGTGGCAGCAGGCAGCTCTTTTTCTAATTAATACAAGTCAGAGCAAATTGTTAGGAGGAGGGAAATAGACCAAAAATGAGAGAAAAGGAGATTTCCGCACAATTGCCCATTGCAACATGAAAACTCAGCTCATCTGCATAATATTAATGATATCAAATATGCAAACAGATGTTTCTCTCATTAAATGCTGTATGCAAATAACACTAGGAGGAGTGGTAATGTTGTTTCAGGGTTGAGAGATCATGGGGGGTAATTAAAGGTTAATCCAGTTTTCAGTTCACAGACTGTAAGACATGAGTGGTTGTGAAGAAAAATTGTCACTTAACCTTCAATTCATTATCCACAGCACATGGATTTTTCTTCTAAAATAACAAAAACATATATGTGTTTATCTGCACTCTAGTGCCAAGGTATGGTGCATATCGTTAGAGAAGAACAGAATCTATTCGTTGCTATGAATGCCATCAAGTACGTGCTGGAATGCATTAATTAGGGAAAGCAGAATTTGATCAGAAGTTCTCAGACCACAATCTAAACGCTGTAATCTCACTAAACATATTTCAATTGCTGAGATGTTGTCAAATGTTAATAGAAAACCATCTGAAGTACTTGTGGAACATGTCCCCTAAAATAATTAAAAGCCTGATGTTTGAGATTCCGTGAGAGTTGTGCTGTAAGCCCTGTGAGTTGGATGGTACCATCAGCAGCAGGCTGCCAACCGTCACTGTTGCTTGGAGTATCCTGCTGGGCGGATTGAAAGCAGTAAACATTTTAGCACTTAGATCTGAGTTCAACACACCAGATGAGACATTCCTACTCCTTGCTTATAGGAGAAAATAAAGTGATAAGTGTCTGCGCTGCAGTCTAGCCATGTTCTTCAGCAGCAAGATTTTGTGCTGAGGGAAAGGCATGGCCAGTGTGAACTGCAGCAGCCACAGGTGGGAAGAAGTAGAAAGAAGCAAAGAAATATCTTGATTTGTGCAACCCTCTCTATATAATGTCTGGGTGAAAATTGATGTTGGCCTGGGACAGCAAGAGTGAGAAATCAGAGGAGATGACAGTTGGCTCCATTCTCTGCTTCCAAGACTAAATAGCACATTTGGATATTTTGGTGTTTTACTTAAAAGTCTGCTTCTAGAGGTCATGCAAATTATCTCCTGTAGGTAACAAGAACAAGGGCTTATGCATGTCCCTCCGGTGTGTCTTTCGCCATCTGGCCGTGCCCATTGTCTCTCTTACTCCTCCCTCTGTAACCCACACCACTAGACCTTCCATCTGTTCATCACCAGTTCTTTGGATTTGAAAACTAGTTTCCTTCCCTTCTGGCCTCTCGAGTTCCCATTTGTGCAGTACATCACTTTTAAGCCTCATGCTCAAAGAACCACGACCCAGCCATCCTAGCCTCAAAATTTACATTGGTTTCCTGGCCTGAATAGGTCAGTTTTGGCACAATAGCTTTCAAACAGCACTGAGTACGATATACCCTCATCTTAAGCGATCATCATAACTGTTCTAGCCCTAGGATTTCATTATGGCATTCAGTTTAAAAAAATCTTGTTAACTGAGGGTACCAAAAATACATTTCAAGTGTATTGTATGAGATAAAAATCATCAAACTTATATATCTTTGTCTGCATTCACGTGGCATCCTGTGGCACCAACTCTGCCTCATAAAAATTCCCCTTCTCAATGATTTTCACAGCTATTTACAGCCTGTTTCCATTTGAAAAAAGTCTGATATCAAAGAAAAAAAAGGCTGTGAAAATATCACTTTTTCTGAACTTGAACACTGCAGAAGGATTTGACTATACTTATTTTGCCTTGAATGGCTGCAGTGAAATGGAAGCATTATCTTCCTTGCCCTGAGCGTGCAAGAGCCATACTTCCCCTCGGATAGCACACTTCGGAAGGTTACTGTATTTAGCTAGCCAGAAATTTTAGGGCAATACTGGGGTCATCTACAGCACCACAGAAAAGACTTCTAAACGTTCAGAGCTCCACTTGCTCCATATACCTGGCCCAGGAGCATGAGCTTTGTATGAGACCCCACAGCAGAAACAGCGCACAGAGGGAAAACCCCACCTTGCAACCTTGCTGGGCTGGAGCCTGGCTGCCTACAGCTGCGCATCCTTTCCAGTGGCCACCACCCCATCTCCCCAGCAGACCAGCAGCTGCTGCCCCTTCTGAGCCGCCTGAATAAACAGCTGAGGATTACCCTCCTGTGAGAGAACACCCTCTGGCACAGTCGGTTCTGTGTCACCCGGGGGTAAGGCGAGCGCTGGGCAGGATGCGGCACAAGCATAAAGGAGTGGTGGCCACAGCAGGTGCAGGAGTCCCGCGGGGGCCTGTTACGGGCTGATAGCATTGAAGCAGCCTTCAGCTCCCTGCTTTGATCACTTCAGCACAAAGGTGGCTTCCACGCCTTCCCCGTCATCGCCCGTCGCCCTCAGTCCTTGCTCAGCATCAGGACCTGGAACAATTCAGACTGGAAATCTCCCAGTCACTTATCTCCAGATCCCATCAGAAAAGGGGCTTCTCAAAATCTCATCTCTGGCTTATCACCCCCAAGTGCTGCCAAAGCCCTCTGACTCCGCAAGCAGAGGAATATTTAAAGTTGTACCCATGAAGTCTGAACGAGTTCTTGCAAACACCACCTGATCCCCATGAAAGCAGATTGCAAGTGTCCCCTTGAAATGTCACAATACAATTACAGGGAGAACCATACAAAAAATTCAGCCATAAAATTTTTCCTTATGGTGCTTGAAAGGTAATTTCAGGGCAAGTGAATGCAGGTAAGAATGCAAACAAATTGGGTCATTGAGGATTTGGTTCCAAGCTCACAAGTTGGTAAGAAAAAGTCTAATGAATTTAGTGTGTAAATGGCTGCATGCAACCCTGAATGCCAACTCTGCACGGATGCACTCCCACACACGCGTGTGCACACAGGTCCTGATGACTGGAAACATATTCCTACATCTCTGGTTACCTGCAAGAACATTTGGTTGAACGACATAAGCTCTGGGATTTTGGCATACAGAAAGAGAACAAATAGATATTAAAATCTATTTATCACGAACAGAGTTTTGGACGTCTAATTGCTGCAGTTTGTTAGAGGAACAAAAAGATCTTCCTGGCTTCAGCCACATCCAAGGGGATTAATTTGTCACTCTTCAAAAACAACTCATCGGAGGAATACCCTCTTTGATTCTTTATTCTCACATTAATTAGGAGTAATAAGTACACTAGATACACTTCGTATTTAAAAAATTAGTAGAGATAAATCTGCCACACATCTCAAGAGGGCAATGAAGATCTGGCTGTGCAGGGTGGGAGCCTCCAAAGCAAATGGCACTAGCGGGACAGCCCTGCCACAACGGGCCGGAACAGGACACCGGCTTGGGAGAGTCCCGGAGCCTCCGGCCGGCGGCTGCTGCGGGGACCCGGGGACGGGGTCGCCGCTAACTCCCCCCCCCGCCGCCGCCGCAGCCCCCTCAGAGCCGCCACCTCAGCGCCGCGGCCGCGCGCCCTCTCCGGCCCGCGGCGGGAACCGCAATGGCGGGAATCGCAGCGGCGGGAATCGCAACGGCCGCCCCCAACGGCCAGGCCCCTGAGGGCCGCCCCGCCTCGTCCCCTGCAGCCCGCCGGTGCCGCCCCACCTCAGCGGCGACGGCCTCTGCACGGCGCCTCTGCAAAGGCCTCGTGAGGCTCCAGAAGGCGCCTGGCCAGACGGGTTGGCGGAGGGGGGGCTGTATGAGGCACACAAGGCCACAAACGGGGCCCGGCTGGTCTCTTCACCTTTTTTGAAGGCACACACTCTGCCCTGCAATAAGCCCGCGAGCACCGTGTACTCCATGTTGTAGCTCCCAGCCTTCCTTCGTGCCCAGGTCCTTTGTAGTGGCTCTGTGAAGTTTCCCTGATTTACCATACCGAAGGAGCTGGCTCTAGGAGCACAGAAAAAAAAAAAAAAAAAGAAAGAACTTTGTGCTGAATTATAATGTAAAAGTTAATTTGATCCTTATTCACAAATAATAATAATAATAATAGTAATAATAATGATAATAATAATAATAATAAACCCAAAACAAAACAAAACAAAAAACCACAAAAAAACCCAAAAAAAAACACCAAAAGATGAGGTGACTGAAAACTTCTCCAGAGAAGAATTCTGACAGGGTTGAAACAAACTCCCGTCTGCTCTGTGGTTGGCTTGCAAATGGGAATCAGCCTCAATGCTGTGGGTATTTCCAATCCCTCTAACGTGCGGTGTCTCTCTCTGGAGGACGCCCTTTCCGTCAGTGGGACGGTGCACCTGAGCACAGCCATCCCCGGCTCCGGGGGCTCAGCACCCCAGCCCGGCCCAGCCAGCCCAGCAGAGAGGGCCGGAGGAGTGTGGGGATGCCGGGTTTCCAGCCAGAGAAGTGTGAGGATGCTGGTTTTCCAGCCGGAGGAGCCTGGGGATGCCGGTTTTCCAGCCAGAGGAGTGTGAGGATGCTGGTTTTCCAGCTGGAGGAGCCTGGGGATGCCGGTTTTCCAGCCAGAGGAGTGTGGGGATGCCGGTTTTCCAGCCAGAGGAGTGTGGGGATGCTGGGTTTCCAGCCGGAGGAGCGTGGGGATGACGGGTTTCCAGCCGGAGGAGCGTCGGGATGCCGGGTTTCCAGCCGGAGGAGCGTGGGGATGCCGGGTTTCCAGTCGGAGGAGTGTGGGGATGCTGGTTTTCCAGTCAGAGGAGTGTGGGGAGGCCGGTTTTCCAGCCAGAGGAGCATGGGGATGCCGGTTTTCCAGTCAGAGGAGTGTGGGGAGGCCGGTTTTCCAGTCAGAGGAGTGTGGGGAGGCCGGTTTTCCAGTCAGAGGAGTGTGGGGATGCCAGTTTTCCAGCCGGAGGAGCGTGGGGAGGCCGGGTTTCCAACCGGTTGTTCTGGGCTGTGAGGGCTGACACCTCCACCTTTCATCGTGTCCTTAAACTGCGTGGCTTGAGAGGCAGCAGCCTTTATTGCCTGCATGTTTAAGGTAATTACTACATGTATTTCCTCCCTGCTGGTTTTGCTGAAGCGGAAAAGGCTTTGGCCTTCGCTTCACTATACATAATAAAGAAAAAAAAATCTGGTTTATAAACACCACTTTTTCTATACTTTCAAAGGCAGGTTGTAGGGTGAGAGTCAGAATAATGGTCCCTATTTGCCAAGCAAGCTAATAATGAAGAAGTTGCTGGAGGGAAATCATGTCGAGTCTCCAGGAGCTGGAAGGACACAGAGCACTCTTTTTTTTTTTTTCCCCCCTGGTAGTAAATAATAGTCCTTTAAAGATACTCTGCTGTCCCTACCACTCACTGTCCTATAAGATATTAAAAACACCCCAAAAGCAGCCCAACCGAGTGTAAGGAGTGGATTTCATTTCAGAGAGGGTGGGAATTTGTGACTATTCAAAGACACTTAGTGTTAATTCAAATCTCTGCAACCCAGAGAGATACATGGCACTGTTTTTCAAAGAGGGATGAAGTCAGTCTGATCAGCAAGTGTTTTGTTACCATGTTAAAATATGCTTTTTGATTCTTAAAATTCAGTGCTTAGCACTGATAGAAAACAATTGTTTGTGCTCCATACAGCAATGAAGGTTCAAGTGACTTTAAAACAGAACCCCACACACACAATATACTAAAAAATACACACTTTTGTTTTACAGGGAAATCTTAAAAATAAAACTTTTAAAAAAAAATTACATTGTGGAGGAAAACATATAAGCAATATGGAAATTCTCTATTTAAATCTACCTCACAGTCAGCAGTGTATTGATTTGAAATGCCTTGCCTTTCTAACTGTTCCCCTCCTCCTAATAAGCACTGCATCCAATTTGTATGTTATTCTGATGAAATGGTTTAAGCGAGAGAAAATGAGTAGTTTGAAAAATAAAGGAAAGTTCTACAGAAGAAATGAAGTGCTATCATTGAAATCTTTATTTATGTGAAAAGAAAGGGCTAAAACATTACCTCAGAATTCAAGATTACAACATCAGTAGGATATAAAGTAAATCCATTCTAGTAGTGAAACATCAGAAACCATAATCCTTTTTCAAAGACCTTTTGTTATTTTAATGTCTGACAAATTATGCTTTTTTAAAAGAAGAAAAACACTTAGATTTAAGAGGTTTCTTTTACTTCAGTAAAAGTAGTTTCACTATTTAAAAGTTTTAATTTTCTGTAACCAATAGTATTTACTATGCTGGCTAAGTATTAACACAAGAGTAAGGTTATTTTAGCCTCAATAGGACCAAGTACAAAGTTGCCACCAAAGACTTTTGCATCAAGTTGTTATGGCAACTTAGTATTCTAAAAAGTATTAAGTTTTAGCAAAGGGTTTTGTTTTGTTAATTTGGTTGCTTTTCCTTCAAGTTTTGAAGTTGTTAAGTGTTATAAAAATGTTACAACATTGTCATTCAAATGACAGGAGGTCTCAGAACATATTTAAAACTTGTTTATATTGCAAGACATTCCAGGATGATGTCCAAGGACCAGTCCCTGTCTTTAGGGGGAACCCCCTGACCTCTGTGTGAGCACAGGAATCATTCCACAGTGTTCCTAGCACAAAGAGACAAGAACAAAAAGAAAAAAACTATATGTTTACCTCCGATGTACTAAAGGAGAGACAGGATGGATCATGGGATGGAAGAAGGGACCTTTGTGTTGTGCATTCAGCATCTCTCTTTCAATGTGTTCATGTTGGAAAGCAAAACAGTAAGTTCCTTATTGGTATCCTGGACTCCTGACATCACAGGAAGAACTGGAAGAGTGAAATCAGCTTCTGAGAGCCCTGCAACCAAAAGGCAGGTTTTGACTGGTGCAGACATGGCAGGAAATTGTTGCAAGAAACCCATTTCAGGTCTTGTGTTACAAGCTGGGAAGAGACAGAATTATGAGCGTAAAACCCCATAACGGGCAAAAAGCTCAGGATCACAGATTCTCACAAGCAGTTCACAACAGTCCCCAAGTGCTGCAAAATCCAGCTCTGAAAACCCTTGGTTCCCTAACCCTAACACAGCCTCTCCCATCTCCAAATGCACTGTGAGCAATGGCTTCATCCTGACTCCAGTGCTGGTTCCACTTTCCCAGTTTGGGAAGGGGAGCACTGCAGCTCAGCCCAAATGAATGGAAATGAGCAGTGTTCTGGGCAGCCTCATGGCTGTATAGCCAGATATCTGTTCTGGCTCCATCTCAGCCTGGGTTTGGGGGCTTGAACGTGTGTGGTAAAAGAGAGGAAAATGAAACAGTAAATTAATTATGTCTTTCACAAAGAGTCCTTCTTTCCATATTGACAGATTTTCAGATTATTTTTTTTTATGAGTCTGGAAACTATGGGGAGATTGTATTATTTTTATCAGAATTTTGGCGTACTATTTTTCCTCACCATGTTTCTCAACTCTTTCTTCTAGTTTTTCCTACTAGTGTCTTGTTAAATACAAAGATGGATGGAAATAAACTGGGGAAACTGAAAAGAAAACAAAAATTTTCAGTAACAAAAAATCGACATCCATTTGCCTATAATAGATTTAGAAGGTAATAAAATTAATTTATTTTTAAAATCTGATATTTTTTTTTACATTTAAAACAATGTTTTTCTTTCTTTGGCAGAAGAGGATCAGTCCACTAAATACCAACATTGTAGTCATTTTCCTAGAAGGCAAACAAAACAAGAAGCTTTGTCTATCAAATTCTGCCAAAGACTTCTTCTATGAACTTGGGCAAATCATTTAATTTGCCAGTTTCTCAGTGCGCTATTTGTACAATGAGAACAATACCACTTCCTTTTTCTCATCCTTTTTCTTGTTTATTGAGATAGTCACTACTCGGGGGAGTACACAATCTCTAATTATGAACAACTAGCATAATAGCACCCTGATCTCTAGGACCTACCGCAACACAAAGAACTAATAATCATCACAAGTCTTCTGTTCTGATGCATGGTCTGCAAGAGCTATGAATACTAACATATGCTGGAAAGTTCTGTTTAATTTTATGTCTTTGAAAGAAAATAAAAGCCTATTTTCCCCATTGCTGCCATTTATACAGGGTTACACTTTCCAGGAAGCTTCTACCTTTACATGTCTTCCTTCTCCTTTTCAAAACAGAAATAAAAGTCTCACTAAAAATAAAGATTACGAATGGACAGTCTTTTCCTTCCTACCAGTTATTGTCACCCAGGAACATGCAGCAAAGGATGTCTATGTTATCATTTAGTTTCGCAGAGATCTGCAGAGATCTGCCAGCTGCTGGCCATATGCTTAATCCTAAAAGGAATTATCTATGTTCTGTGTTGCCTGTACATGTCTGATTCCCTGTTTATGTATTTTTACTTTATTATGGCATATTATAAATCCAGCCAGCTTAACTTTTATGGTTAGAATACAAATCCTCTGGTTTTTGAGGGTGGTTCTTTATTCAAATGAAATTCCACTGCCATTGTGGAAAATTCATGTAGCAACAAATGGGATTAAACCAGTAAGATTTCATGCAAATGTATCCAACAGAACCCAAAAAGTCTATGGAATTTAATATACAATGACATACCTTCTTTAGAGTTTGTTTTCTAATGATCTGATAGCATTTCATAGCAGACAGAATTTTCCATCAGCTTCTACGGCCCTGTCCAGAACCTCTGTCCACCAAGTGACTCATATGGTTTCCACCACAGAGATCCCTGGCCACCCCAGCCATTGCAAGGGTGGGAATGTATTCCTCCGCTCCCCCTGCCACCCCTTACGAGTGGGGACTGTGAAGCAGGGAATGATAAAGTGAATTGCTCACAGTCAGAGGAAATAGCCGACCTGGGAATTGAGTTCCTGTTGCTCAACTCTCTAGCAGGAGCCAAACCACAGGCTATTGTTTGCTATTGAAGCCTGTGGACATCTCCAGATATTTGAAGTCAGATTTTATGAGTGCTCTCGCTTTGCACTTACCCATGTTAAAATGATACAACACTGTATGACACTAAGACAGGCTTTTATACTTCCAGGCCATGGTAAATCTTCACCACAAAAGCATTCTAAAATGCCTTTTACATAGCAGGCTTATTTTTCAGAATGCAGGAACATATCCCTTGGGGATGCAGATTGTTTCCTTAGGACTCAACTTAAACATTCCCATGTGGTAAAATGAAGTAGGAGGATCCACTGAAAGGAGCTCTCACTTCTCATTTAATTTACTACCTAATACTCAGCAGCCCAAGATTTATAAGACACTACAGAACTGTCTACATGTTTCCCCTTGTGGCAGATAGCAGATAACTGTTAATAGACCTGCTTAGAAAGTTTATTTGAAGGAAGAACTTAACTGTATTATTTTTCATGGAGGTGTGAACATTGCTTAAGGAGCTTAAGTCTCCATGTGTAAGTATTATCAGATAGGTTCATGAGAATGCTAATATGCATTAATATGAAACTCCAAAACCAGCTTTCACTGGTGTAAATAGATAGGGCTATTTTGTAAATAACGCCCTTTCTGATTTTGCAGAGTTCTGGGATAGCTGAATATATTATTATTTCCAAGTATAATAAAATTAACCCATAATACATGCCCTCTCTATCCTTTTTCTGCAGCTCCTGTAAAGTCAACAACAAAACCACTCGTACAGAATCCAGTCTTCTCCACAGCTTCACCTGGCACCTGCCTCAGTAAGATTTTGTCTGCCCTTCTAGACAGGACCATGCAGCCATTGTGGGAGCATGAAGATGCCAGAGGGGCTATGAGCCAATTCTCATTTTCACTTGTCAGAGGTACCCACATACTTTCAACCCCTGCCGTGGTCCTAACTTAAATCTTTACTGCTCCCTTTAAAGATAACAGCAAGGAGCTCGCTGGGTGGGACAGGGCTCTGGTTTCCACGCACTGCAGCATAGCTGTTTGACCCCTTTCCATGCAATTGTGCAACCTTAGCACCTTTGGCCTTCTGTAAGAGGGAAAGCTGCACACACAACACTGCTCAACACTTTCCAGGATTTAACCCGCACTGCACATGCTGTGTGGTGATGAAAATGTGATTAAAGGAGCATATATTACATTTTGTCCAGCTTTAGAGAAATATTTTAATGGAATAAAGAAAGAACCATACATTTTCTTTTTTTGGTTTAGATGTAAGCTTCACCTCCTGGTATTTACAACCTAAAGCCCTCCAATATTGGGTTAGTTAATAGGATCCAGACAATGGAGCCAACTATAGGGAAAAGCAAGAGACTGTTTTAGTTTCACCAGCCAAGGAGAAGAAAAGACCCAGCTTGATGAATGGTGAGAAGTATATTAGATGTTAAAAAATATTTCATTTTTAATAATCCTAGGTGTTACTGACAACCCAGGTAAAAAGCAAAGTTCATTTCTTCAAAATATTTTTAATCTGACAGTATCCCTTTAATTAAGTAGCAATTTAGATTTTCCTCTCCTCCACATACAAAGCTTTAATGAAACATAAAAGCCACAAAAGAAATTTGTGTGTGCTTCATGGCAAGGCGTGAGGAATGATTTTCCGTTTAAATTCACAGACAGTAGCTATACAAATAACATTTAATATTTGTCGGAAGTATTATCTGCCTTTTTCCCTCACAGCGTTACATTACTAAGGTAATAAGTACATGAGAATACATGGTTTCCTGGCTACTGTATTGAATATGCACCTTTAAACAAAGTTAGACTTGGGAATTTACCCATATCTTAAAATGCTAATCTAACACTAATTAAAAGGCCAGTGAATACGCTTTGATGGATTCTAGTTCATAGAATATGACAAATGAATTCAGATGGCATGCACGACTGCAGCAGAATTACAATATTGGAGCTGCAGTGAGTCGGGGGAAGCCAGGCAAGCAGTTCTCCGCACTGGTACGGGGGCAGGGAGGAGGGAGAGCTGGAGCTTGCCATGGCTTCTGTGGGTGCTGCCATCCTCTCCAGTCTTTGTTTCTCATTTCATAGCTGCTTTCCAGGCTGTGTTGAAGCAAAAATTTGGCTGCTTCTGCATCCCACTGACCCTTCCTGCGATATATACACCTCTCTGCTATTCACTGTGCAATACTGAATTCTTCAGAAAGGACAACAGCCTCCCTGAGGAAGAAAAGCCAAATTGTAGCAGTCCTTTTTGCACACAAAACCAGGTCATTGTGCAGGCTTCTTCAATGCCTTAAAAACCTATATATATCTACTGTTAAAGAAGAATAATAAAGAGATTGCATAAATATTTCTAAATGAGATTCTGTGTTCAATATCTCCTGCAAATGACTCTGTCTTGTTGGTCTTCCCATCTTAGAATCAGGACAAAATTAAAACCCAGCTTGTAATACAATTTGGAAGTATGCCCTCTGAGCTCTTGAGTGCATGCCTCTTGAACTGACTGCAGCCCTCTTCAGAGGCACTTGTTGCATGATGATATGCAATAAGTTAACTGAATTGCTTTTGTACCTTTTACCTTCATCCTTCCCACATGAGGAAAGCCAAAATTTAATTCATGCCAATTAAAAAGTTAGTGTAAAAAAAAAGTCAGATTTTTTTGAAGTGGTCTTAGATCTCATTTAAAAAGGATTTAGAAGTTGGGAATTCCATATATCATTACTTACCCACCTATGTAAAACAGATTCAGTCCTTCCTTCTTACATTGGTTTTTATATAAAGAATGGCAGAATTAACCATGTTTCCTTATCCCTTTTGGCCTTATAACCCCTTATAGTTGCTTTCAGAATGCTTAACACAGGTGAGACTGACCCACCATTTGAGAAACCTGGAAGAAAATGAAGAACACTTAATGTCCTGGGAAAAGAAAGCAGTAGCAAGCATCAATAGAATAAAAGCAGTTCACCCAAGGAACCAGGCTGTATGGTTTGGATTAAAGTACCAGGTTTAGAGAGCAGTTTGGGGAAGGGGTGGGGGGAATAAAAATTGCCTAGGAAGAGAATTATACAGTGACATGAAGTAGAAACAACTATGGTTGGATGGTAAAAGCCTTTATTCTTCCAATAACCCAGAGTTCTGTCCAGGAGTATTTTCAGTCAAGAGATAGTTGAGAGCTTAGGCCCTGGTTAGAGCCACAGTATTCTGAGAGATACCCTGCAGCCTATGGAGTCTCCTCCATAGAATCCTTCATGCAACCAACCACCACCAGCATGCCCACAAGGAATCTCGTTCCCTTTCTCTCCCTTTCGTGATGACAAAGGAAAGCTGTTCCCCTCTGCAGCACGGGGTACTGTCAAAATCAGATTTCTATTTATTATCTGGTTTGAACGTAGCAACAAATGCAACAAAGAACTTAGCTATAAGCAGATAACACAAGGGTTAGAAAGCAATTTTTTTTTTTTTTTCTGATTAGAAAACCAGAGAATATCATGGCTGTATCCCTTAAAGAATTCAGGAATTCGAATGCTGAGAGTTGGAGCATGGAAGCATGAGGTCACGCTGTACAGGGACACCTCTCCCTGCCGTAGCGCCTGTGGTCCCCACCCACCATGGCCTAAGGAGGACCTGAACAGCTGATCTGTGGAGGTAGTAGCTTGAGATTATGCAAGTAAGCCTACAAACAGGCACTTTGCTCATTCCGGACAGGAGGTCCTTCCTCATCAGGGTTCTCCCTATAGGTAGTAGTTGAATTTTGTGCATCCCATCTGTGACAAGATGGACAGAAAGCCACCAGCCACTCACCAGGGAGTAGCCTTCCACCAAAGAAGCCACCAGCCACTCACCAGGGAGTAGCCTTCCACCAAAGCAGTCATCAGAGTAGTTAAAAGATTTTTAATTTTTTCATTTCTATCAAATTTGGACTACAGTCTGGCGGACACCCTTCCCACAGCTGAGGAAGTATCCCACCACTGGGACATGGTGCATCCCAGGGTTGACTGATTCCCCCTAAAAGTGTCATGTCGGGTTTTATAAATAATTAAATTTCTACTGGATCAACAGGAGAGTGCCTGTACTTAGAGGTTAATGCACAAGTTCATTCACAGCCTCCCTGTGAGGCAGTGTCAAAGTTTGAGTGGCTTTATATATACCCTCTGGCAAAAACAGAGACTGCAACAGAGCAGTGTCTTTTAAAAGATCAGTAGCATTTTAAGTGGGCTCTGGGATAGCTTTGCATGTTTAAAAATCTGGCTCAGAGCGCTTTTTCCGGGGTCTCACAGTGAAATGGTGCCAGTGCTGGATATTGAACTATGCTCTTCTGAGAAATATCTATCCAGATTTTTGCAAACAAGGCTTAGAGACTCTCAGAAGGTTTAATAGAGTGGACACAGACAGCACCGCACTAATAGAGCTGCATAGATTTGGGTTTGGAGCTGGCTGGTTGCTAGCCAGCTTGGATTGAGGACAGGATGATCTTACTCTGGCCTGCAAAAGACCATGGAAAAATATCCAGAGTCCCAATCCATATCTTAAAAACAAGATCAAAGTACCCTTTCGAAGGGGTGGGGGAGAGAGTTTTTTTCAAGATCGTTCTCTTTCCTTTGTGAAGGTGGATCTTATTATGAACATGGCTGAATTTCTAGATGAAGAAAATTCTCCCTCTCACAAGTTCTGCTTGATCTTACTATCACAAACTGTGTATACACCCCTAATATGTTCCTTGACTGCCACTTCTATGTTGCCCTGCTCTTCGATCAGAGATAAATAAACCAAAGACAGCATGATGCCTGTTATCTAAAAAGATTCAGGTAGAGCAAGTATCATAGCACAATCAGGGTACTTGAAAATTGTATTTTCCTGGAAAAGACTTTTACTTGCCTTCTTGGATCATACACAGAGGAAGTTCAAGGTCTAGAGGGAGAAAATAACTCTTAGTAACAGAATGTTTGAACATTCATACAGGATTAATTACTTGCTTTATTTTTTCTTTAATTTTAAATGATTGTACTGCTAGCAAAAGTGAAAAGTAAAGACTCTGATCTATGCCAGGCACTTAGTACATGCAAATACTCTGCAAGTTTTTCCTATCTTGAAGAATTTCAGCATAGACTACAAAGGCAAAGGGGGCTGAACTGATCCCTGGAGAAAACATGTGCAACACTACTCACATAAAAAGACTGCTTGCTTCAATAGATCTGTACTCATTTATCCTCAGGATGAATTCACACATTTTTCTATTATTAGATGGGCATCCTATTTCTAATGGAGTCTATGTGATCTAAGCACTTTAACTTATTTTTTTCTAGAAGTAAAATTCTATGCTTATATGAGGAATTGCATTGCCGAGCAGCGCTGTAAATATCGATTGAGGTACATTACCATTTGCAATACCATTATGCTAAATCTGAAATACTGGGCTATATAAGAAATTTCAAACAAAGCTTCTGTTCAGTCTTGGTACAGAAAATCTTTTGTCTGTGGCATATCACACTAGCAAATTAGTGCAACAAGGGTTATACAGCTCTTGAAATGTCATCAAAATGGATGACTTTCACAACAAAACATGGGAAGAATCGTGGATTTTTAACAATTATTCCCCAAAACATATTTCAACAAAAAATTGCATCCTGGATGTGATTATGGCTTATAAATTTCTAGTTAACATTTACTTGTGACAACCATTAAGTCAACTGAATAACATTCAATCTGGGACAAAGGCAAAATACGTAAGACCTAAGTGTTATGAGCAGTAGAAAACAGGTGCTTATAACAGATTATTTATGAATCAGAAGGGTTTCTGCCAGGTTCTCACTGTGTAAAAGTCAAATATCAGGTTGTCTGTGCTTGGTTATGATTAATGTGAGATCAGGCAGGTCTCTGTAAACTGTGAGTCATATTCTCCATGGCCTTGGCTAACCTTCGTCACCTGCCTGTGCTCTTATTTGGGGCAGGGGGAGGGAAGTTTACCCTAACACTTGGGCCCTTGTGGATCAGCAGTCCTAACTGAGCTATGTGCACGGTCACGGTGGTAGGAATGAGGAACATTTGGCTAAGGGGCAATACAAGTCAAGCGGTATTTTGTTCACATCTCTGCAAGCAGTACATGTTCTGTCTACACCAGAGGGAGCTCAGACACGACAAGCAGAGGTTTTGCTATAGCTTTTTCCACATTGCATGACCACAGGGAGACATTTTCAGAAGACGTTCAAGACCATAGAAACATTTTCACTAGATTATACTGAAGACCTGATCAGTTTGTAAAATCCATGAACTTCTTCCTTCTAAACTAATGAACTCTGTTCACGAAGGTGTACACACCCCCAACTGGCACTGGAAATGTGTTATTCACCGTCGATATGGTAGTTTTTCCAGTTCTTACCAGTCTGTCTACAGTGTAGCAGTCACCTGGTTATCTTACCATGAGGGTACTGAAAGGGACATGCCAGCTGCAATCAGTTCTCATAGAACAACAGAAAGACGAAAGGATTTCTGGGAACATCTTTTTTGTTGTTACTGCAGTAGTTGTGCTGAATTTTACAGAGCACACATGCTGAAATATAAACAACTGGCAGGCAGCCTTGACTGTTTAGCACCTCTCCATACTCCATAAATATCAGCAAGTAATGAACACTCAACTTGTGTAAACCAAGCATCTGTTTTTTAACAGGCAGAAACTCTCTCATCATGGACATCAGTGGAGCTGGAAGAGTTTGCACCAACAATTTGCTTTTCTTTATCTCCAGTCCTCCAGCCTTTTCTGCTCCCAATTCCTTTTCTAAGGTTTCTTTCCCTGCCCTGCCCCAGCTTCAATATACCTTTTCCCTTGCATCAAAGAAATAGGGTCTATGGCACAGACACTTCTCAATACTCCCTCGTCTATTAGTTAAAAACTCCTCCACATCCTGTTCTACTTCACCTTACTCAAGACTGTGAGAAAGCCGATATTCCAGAAACCTCAGAGCTAAGGCCTGTATCTTTGGATGGAGCCTTTAAATCCACTGGGAATCACATTTTGAGGATCTGTAAATATCTGACAGAACTCTGGTGACATGCATGTGCCAAGACCAATGAATATTAATGCAAAAGAACAGGGTTCAGGCACCTGTACGGCAGTTACCATGTAGGACACCTCTTCCTACATGATAGACCACGGGCCATCATTTAAGTACTACATTATGTGTAGCATAAATGTCTTTAACATAAATGGCCAGCATTTAAGTACTACACTATGTGTAGCAGTACCAAATGTAGTAGTGCCTGCTTCCTTTTCTCCACCGAACAGTTACCTTCAGAGTTTAAAGACTTATACACCCTTCTCCACTCAGCATTGAAACAGGAGCTAACATCCATTCCCCTTAGCAAATGCAGGTCCAGGTCTCCAGTCATTTGTTTCCATACAAATTTTGTCACCCTTACTTGTTCCAGTGCAACCAGTTGTGGAGTAAAGGCTCTTCTTGACTGGGGGCAGCAGAATATGAACTCCAGAGATCAGTCCCTGGCTAAATTGTGCTGCTTGCATGATGAAAGTGTCTGGCAATATATTTCTAGAGCATGGGCTTTTTCAATGAATCTGAAAAAAAGAAAATTAATTACATCAAATAATTCTCTGCTTCAAACCCATAATTATATTTAACAACAACATCCAGCATTTCCATCAGCTATCAAAACCAATGAAGGTTGATTCCAGTGGGACTAAAACTAAGCACAGGGCCCTTCAGTACAGACCTGAGATGATGTCAGTATAAGAGGTTCATTTCCTCCCTCCTTCTTCTACAGGAGCCTCAGCATTCATTTTGCTCCCAGCCCCATTCTCTTACTCCCTCAGTTAGCCCTATACAACTATTTGTGGAGTCACACTCTAAACTGGATATTGAAAGGAACTGCTTTAAAAATAAAATACTTTTGCCTTTAGGAAGAAGGGATCAGAAAGGAAGGACCAACTACTCCAACACACCAGAGGTGGGTAACCTAAGTCCAAACCCCAATGGCAGGTGGTCCACTCCAGGGTGTGAGATGTGATGCAGAACTTTAAAAAGCCTGCTAAAGGTATGACATGAAATGGCAGCCCCACGGAGCTTGCAAAAACATGCTGTTGCTTGACAAAGGGCACCCAAATCCCTTCTCTGAGCTGTTCCTTAAACAAAAAAAAACAAACAAAAAACCCAAAGTGACCTAAAGCAAAGCTTATTTTAAAATAATGCTGTTTGTTAGAATACAAAAAACCCAAGCCACATAGCAAGAGAAGCAAAAGAAGTAATTCTTAACAAAGAGTATTCTGTGATGTCTGTATTTCTACAGGAAAAGCCCTTGGCATTGCTGTGGTGAGTCTGGAGGACATTTTATAAACATATTTCTATAAAGACAGAAGTATTCAAATTGGAAATGCCCATTTGGCTGACTCTCCCCCTTTGCAGCTTGTGCATTCCTTCAGCAGATAACAGAGAGGACAGCTCTTCTAGCAGGCTGCTCTCAACATTCTTTTCATTAACTCCGGGAAAAATAAAAGCTCCATTCTACATTGTTTGAAGGTAATTAGAAGCTGAAACAATGTGTCAACCCTCAAATGTTCCTTGGGTGTTTACAGTTTATCCTAGCATATTACACCCAGTTTTATTTAGGGCTTTCTTAGAAATCTATGCTATTAGAGTGTAGTTTGGGAGGCTGGTGACAGACTGTAATTGTGGAAAAGGTATTTTAGTAAATTGTACAGAAGAGGAATCAATGTCAAAAAAAAATTATCTCAATGCCCCCTGGTTATATTGCAAATCTTTTTCAGTTCACAAAAGAATGTCATGATTTTTCATCACAAATGCAGATGAGTTTTCACAAAATCACCAGTCAGAGAAGATGCAGTTATTTTTCTTGTCTCACTGAGATGTTCTGGTAAATTCAGGGGGGTACTAGTTTGGAATTAACGGTCTTTACCAATAGAGACCAACTAGCATTTCAGTATTAAGGAAGATCCCACAAGGTCAGCAAACAGTTCTCTACATAGCCTTAGAATACCATAAATACTATCTAGCCAAGAGATTCCATTCCACAGGGAGCACTGCACTTTACTTGATAATTAGATTTGCTATTTGGATATATTGATCACTTCAGCTAAGTTACCAAAAAAAGCATGAACAAAACTCCTCTGGCTATCAGAAAGCACTCAGTTCTTGTTTGGGTAAGAATCCTTATGTCCTTAGGTATCTTTTGTCTTATGTCACATGAATTCCACTCAGTTACAGCAACTGTTGTGAAAGGCTACTTCACGGAGACATGTAAGTGAGAAATGCAAATGCTCATTTCAATTTCATTCAATTCATGGTCACTTTATGTTGACCTGAAGTCACTTCATTTGAATAAGCCAAGCAGTCGGCATACCTGAGGAACGCCAAGAGAAATGTACTATTTAAGTTAGCGTGATGATCCAGTAACTGACATTCTTCTCTCATTTGGAACTCAACCAACAGCTCTGCATGACACTGTCTTTTCACTGTTTTCTCCTTCCTCAGATGGTGCCCATCACATTTATGAACATAATCAAAGAACGAGTACAATAAGAACCATCACATGCAAAATCTTAGAGCTCATTTTTTGTAAATAAAATTGGCTGTTTGCATTTCTAAGTAGTGGCTTAACTTGTATTCTTTTTGAGGAGAAAATGTTATATTCCAGGTCTGATTCTAAGCCAAGAAACAGAAACACTCTCAACTCTGCTACACACAGTCCCAAGGAAACAGGGAAGACAAGATTTGATGGTATAATAAACATAGCTGGAGGCAGATCAAAGCAGTGCAGGCATTTTTCAACAAGAAAGATGACAACTTTTCTCAAATGAAATTAGGGCTTCTACTTACTCTTGTGATGCTCTGAACATCTGCATTCAATATCCCAGTTTTTACCCTTTCAGTAGGATAGTTATGAGGTACCCTATTCCCAATGGCCTACAAAGAGATTTAGGCACCTACCTCACATTTGTTCAAGACTTCTTTCACCATGTTATTTCCAGCTATGGTGAACTGTATACAAACCAAGCGATTCCATTTGCCACTTTGCTGCCAGCTTGCAGTTTCCCTCATGTAAATTGCTCAGCCTTTGTATTCCTCTATTTAGCGATCCCATTTGTGAAGTAAAAAACATACTCTATTATTAATATATTCAATACTTTTAAAAATGCTGAGCTCACACTAGAGGTACATCATAAATACATGTATATCTAAATTACCAACATTAAAAAAATAACAGGAAAAATTCTTGTTTGTGGATTAACTACATATGATCCAATGCCAAATAAAAATCTACTCTGGTTTTGCTGAGGTCATTTAGTCCTGTACAATTCTTATGAAGTAAATATTTTTGAAAGTGGGGAATGCTCTGAGATTAAGCAATACATTACATTTTTTGATCAAATGCCAGAAGCCATAGGTGAATAGGAAACAGACATCAGTAATTACAGTTCGTACTTCAGCGATTTCAAACCCCCTTGCTTCAATAGGCAAGTATTAACTGGACAGACACTCCTTCACAAATTAGAGGTTGCAAAGGCTTATTACACACCGTATTTATCTTTGAAACTTGTCCAACAGAATTAAACTAAAAAATAATGATACAGATTATGGTTGCAGGCAAAAAACTATTAAAACTAACAACTATATGTATGTTTTTATCTGTCAAACTGTCCCTGCAGCCACTCTTTGGTTTAAGAGCTCAGGAATGCATTATTAAGAAATACTAGTAATTGTATTAGTATACTGCTGTCAGATTTCAAACTGGTTGTATTTTATGCTATAAGCTATCATAAAAGATAAACAATTTACTCCTTGATTATGTAGGCCTTAGAACACAATAAAATCGCAAGAATATGAGTCTGGACTATCCCCAGATGGGAGAAGAAATGAAAAAGTATGACATTCACGTCAGCGAGAAGCATACAGTGAGTTACTACACTGCTTAGTGAAACAGGGAGCAGAGCCATCAACTTGACATTGACCAAGCAAAACCAAAACCAATCTAACCACCTCACTGTGTTATAGCACCTGAGCAACACAGTTAAGAGACCTTACTGGCAAAGTCTAGCACATAACAGGGCTAGCTTTGATCAGGCCAGGTGGCTCAAAATACAACCCTTATTCAAAGAACAAATGATAATTGTGAGAGGACATTCCCCTTTTCAAAGTTAGTTTTTCTGTTTACTTTGGAGAGCTGCACTTGGGAAGCGATGAGATTTTTCCTCAGATGACTTAAGAATATTCCCAATATCCAAGAGTATCATGATTATAGTTGGAAGAATTATGGAATTGTAGTGGAGAAAAAAATGGGGCAAAACTAGTACATGCATTTAAGCTTTTCATGGCTTCTGAGGAGTAGGAAGGAGCTTACGCAAGGCTGCCTTTTAACTACTGCCCAACTCCAGATAGCATCAAATGAGTTCCTAATAAATATTTGGCTTCACAACAGATTTGTAACGAAATTAATAATTTAAGTACATTCCTCTAGATACACAATTTCAGTCAGAAGAGGAGATAGTACAAACTTTTCATTTGGTAAAAGAATTATTGTTACATCTCAAATTTAGTTTAGTGTAAAAGATTATATATTTAAGCTGATTAAAAAGGTTTCATTTAACTGAAACAAGCATTTTGATTGTTCTGTTAGAAACAAAGAAAAGTTAAACCTCAGAACAGTTTTAATTGGTTGGACAAAATTCACAGCACAGAGCAAAACTACAAAAAAAAAAAAGCATCCGGAATGCAAGACATCTTAGAATCAGAGAAGCAATTTAGGAGACATTTATTAAAGGTACAGTTATGCATTCATTTATTACGTATTTAGATGAACTCTATAAAGGTGTATTAGGCTTTGGTATTTTCACTGATAATCAGGATTTTTTTTTTAACACAGTATAGTTCTATCAATTAACCATTATTCTAAGCAAATACTTTAGGTAGATCAAAATACTTGAAATGTGATAATTTTTAAATTCATTACACAAATCACCCAATGCAAATATTCTGCATACTTCCTAAACAGTTACATTATTAATGGCCTAACATAAAACTAATTATAGTTATTTGAAGTGAAAAATACTACAGGTGGCTGGTATGCACTGCTGTGACAAATACAGTGTAGCAAGCTCTCAAACAATAGCTGGGGTTTAAGGGTTTGGATTTCTTTTAGAGCACATTTTCCTATCAAACAGCACTGATCCTTATAATTAGATCAAGATCTTTGACTAATACACACTGTTACCGTTCAGAGCAGCTAAACAAATGCTCTGCTTTCTTGTAATAATATGTTACTTCTAAATGTTTAAGGGAATACTGCTGATGTTTTTAGCGCAATTATCAGCATCATTCTGCTTTTCAGTACGTAATAAGCAGAAATGTCAACTGTATCCAACACTTACCTGCCAGCTACATGAAAAAATAACAGACATTCTGGATACTGTCTAAGTTTTGGACAGAAACATTTAGAAATTAGAAAAATCTTGATGAAGGTTCATGGTGTAATTTGTTTGTTTATGTAAGTAAACATGCAATTTACCTTTATAATCACTTTACTCAGAGGCATCACTTGCTTCCTTCAACACCAAAGTTTCTAAAGCTAATGTAGTTTGTAAGCCATAGTGTGAGATTTATGACGTTATATTGCAGAAACCTGTTTAGCCCCTGATTTACAATCCTGGCAATTGTATTCAACTCTGTCATCATAACTAATTACAGCTAACTGCAGATTACCATATTGCAAACTCTCATCTTTATGAAAGAAATATGATGTTCTGCTAAAAAAAGAAAAAGAATCAAACATCCTGAGGGCTAATGAACAAAAATGCACTATTCCATGTTGGACTGCAAACCTAAACTCTTCGAATTAGTGCCGTAAAACTTCAAATTGCTATTTGTTGGCAAGTTGTTTTAGCCTCAAGTACTTACATAGTAAATCACCATTACGCTAATACCATACCTTTGGCCTGAAACGTATTAATCTTGGTTAACAATAACTGACATTTACATTACCAATTCAATTCAGGCATTGTGGTGACTAAACATATATGCAAGAGCTTCAGGGAGAAAAGTTATTATTTCTGAATGTGTCCTTACTTTTCACTGAGAACAATTCTGAAGAAACATTATCATCAACTCTTGTTATAAGATTATAACACAAACATTCAAATCCTAATTGATCTGTAAAACATCTGACTTGGAGTGAAATCTGCATTTGTTTCCTGGGTGCTGCTAATTGCACAACACAATGTATTTCAGCTATTTTTCAAGATACATTTCCATACTTTATCTTCGCTAAGAAACTGGGACTTTGAAAACTTGAGTTCTTGGGAAGGAAAGGAATGGGAATTTTAGGTATTCTGAAGGACATGAGCAATAGTACCAGATCCTTCCAGGAGAGGGAGGATGGACTTTTTCCAGCCAATGTTTTCCTGTTTATATTTATTAAGCTCATAAATGTAAAAATAATAATGTCTTTAAACAGATAAGGTGGTTTTGCTTTTCTTTATTGAGTGCCCCCCCCCCAACTTTCAAGCTATCAGAAAAATAGTACTTACTGCATTACGTCTGTACAACCTCAGCAGGAAAACTTATCCCTCCCCTTATACTCATGCATTGTAACTGCAGTGCAGCACTGAACACACTTGGACCAAGTATTTTATTCCAACTTTATAGACAGTCCTCCATCAGATTCCAAATGCATTCTGCAATGCATCATCTTAGGTTTTCATATTTGGAGGGAAAATACTGTATTTAACATAATATTGATACTTAGATAGCATTTTTTCTACATTAAAAAGTGAGTGCCAAAACTGTGGTCTAACAACATTAAGAGAAAGACAAGGAATTTGATGCATTGGGTTTTGGTTTGGGGTTTGTGTTTAGACTTCAGAAGTCACCCACAAAGATTCTTCAAGTAAAAACAGGTATATGACTGGAAAACAGGATGGATTACATGTATCCCATGTTGCTCTTTGTTTCCCATCTTTTCTTAGCTTCAAATCTGAAATAGAGCACAATATCCATTAGGAATCACAAGCATGTGTGTATAGTATGGTATTCAACCAAACTATTCTTAATAACAGAAATAAAATATTTTTAATACTGCAATGAGGACATGAAGGAAAATGTAGCCATATAACCAATACATTAATTCTGGTAAAGCCTCCATACTTAAGTCTGATACACTGCTAAAAAAAAAAAAACAAACCACAAAAAAAAACCCCACAAACTCAACAAGGTTAAACTAAACAAGATTAGTGCACGCCTATTTCAACTAAGAAAACATTTAACTGGGATTGTATTGTACATACTTAGTGCCAATGAAACCACAAATGTTTAATTCCATACTCAAATGACTTACCCCCAAGCAAGCTTCTTTTTCTTTTGAGCTTCTTGGGCAGCCTCTGCTTCTTGCTTGGCTTTTACAAAGTTGCGGCAAGCAGCAGCTTTGGCAATTTTCACACCAAGCTAAGACATAAAAAGGAAAAAAGGAAAACTGAATAGATGCAAATGGCTCATATGAAATTTAAGCCTCACAAATTACTTGGTCTGATATTGTTTCTCAGAAGTCAATATAAAAGTATCTTTCAAACATTAGGCTGATTCTGTACTATTACATTTGGATGAGCAAGGATGTCTCCTGAGAGAAGACAAAGGAGTAGGATCCTGGGGCAAGCAATCCTTTTCATCAAATCCTTCATTGTCAAGAACAAAAGAAAATGGCAGTAGCCCACTAGATACTTCTGTTTATATATTTTTAAAAATATATATAGATAGATATACACACATACAGAGTCTCCATTATTAAGACCAGCCTGTGACCTCAGCTGTGCTAACACAATAGTATCAGGTCCCACCAATATGAAAACCACCAAAAAGACAGTTTTATACAGGAAGAACTGCTACTACCACACACTTCCCAGTAGTACCAGCAGTCATGTTTTGATCAGTCTGTCCAGAAAGTAAATGAAGCAGTGTCCTTAGAGTCCAAGTGGCATTTAGCCTTTACATTACTAGCATTTAGATTACTGTGTGATTATATTCATGCTTTTCAAATAAGGTCATAGTAGGCTGTAAGTGAATACTACCTTATTTTCATAAACTTACACTGTGAGAATTAAGTTCACTTTAGTAAATGTCAAGGGGCAAAAAAAAAAAAAAAAAAAAAAAAAAAAAAGATAGAAGGTACTGTGAACTATGACCAGATTATTTTCCTTAATCAGCACTTATAACTTGTCCACTGCAGTTACATTTTGTGATTGCTGTTACGACTTGACATTATCTCCAACTAAAATATGAATTTTAGAAGAATTTAGCCTCAAAAGTTACTGCTTTTCTCCACAAACAAGCAATTCATTTAGCCAAAACTGCTATAAACTGTGATGTGGACAAACAGGTTTTCTTACAAAACCTGCTGTAGTTAGCTAACATGTTTCTGACTAACTATTCTAAGTTTCCCAAAAATGTCATGAGAGCATCAAACAAGAGTGGCATGGGAGACCCAAGTGAAAGAACACTCCATAAGAATTTGGTTGAAGTTCCATTATGAATTATAATATATTTCAATAATCTCTGGCATCTAAAAAGGCAACTCTTATTTATTCACAGACATTTTATCAGGTAAGATAAGAGAGAACTCAAGAACACATCTTCAGGTGCAGGTACACTGACCCATCTTCTACAATTCTATTATCAAACACCTACTCTGTAGGTAGGTTGATACCCTGATCATTTTGTTAACAAAACAGCATCACTAAAAGCCATTTACCTTACGGCCCTTTCAAGGTTCAAATATTAAGAAAATAGCCTTTCTGCAGAAGGCTTTGAGAGTCTACATACATGCAGGCAGTAAGCATGTCAATTTGTGCTTTGTCTGACAGTCTGAAAACTAGCAACACAGAGGTTTAAGAGGTAAGGATAATATTTTAAAAGGAAAATACATAAAATAATGCTAAACAGGGTTTTAATCTACTATCTGCACGTGTTATGAAGTCACACATACACCTATGGAGTTATCTTAATGCACAAAATAATTCATTTGACCAGACATTTCAAAACTTTAATATTAATCAGCGACATCATTTTCCCATGAACATTAACATGTTTATATAAATAGCTATTCAATGCCAATACCTCAACTGCCAAATCTCAAGTCAAAGACTGGAACATAGCATTCTCTTATTTGCATTGTCATTTAATATTTAAGGGCAGCTATTAACTTCAATATACTTGCAGCATAAAAACACTTAAGAAAACTTAAAACCTAAAATATTCAAAAAAATGTTTACTTGTTAATCGAAACAGGACAAATTATTAGCTTAACTAGAACAATCTGATGACTGAAGTCAGTCAATCAGCAGAACTATGCCTTTATTTTTTAACTGTATTTTACCTCCTAACATACTTGAAAATTAACTCCTACTATGTGATGAATAACAGCATCTCCTTAAAAGATATTCTAATGCCAATTGAACAGTTAAGTATACACAAGTGAGGTACTAGACAAGTGCTGCAGAAAAATCTTCTGATCCTTATTTCTTGGAAGACATAATGAGTTCTATCATTGAAAAGTATGGAAAAATATGGGATAATAAGATCCTCTGTAGTGTATGTGGAAGTAAAAGGAGAAACATTTTTGCAGCATTAATAATTTCTAGGCTAGAGTCAAATTTTCAAGACAGGGAAACAAAATTCGCATATAAACACACACAAACATTTTAAACGTCTTCTGCTCCCACCCACACCCAGATGTGCATCTTCACTCTTCCCACATGCCCAAAAGAAAAACTGTAAAAGCTTGGTCAATGGGTTTAAAACAAAAAAACCAAACCACAAACAACAAATCAAACATTTCAGGTCATCAGATAACTCAATAAAATACAATCTTAGAAGAAGTAAGAAAGCATGAATAAAAATATATACAACAATTTCTTGTGTAGTCAAAGTATCAGCATTTTCCATATAGAACATCCAATATTTTGCTGCATTTTAATTAAGGTGTCTAAACATTATCACAAAGAACTGCAAATTGGTCAGAGCACGCAGTAAGGAAAATTAAGCTCTAAAGGCTTTTTATCACCATATTTCAGGAACCAAGGGTGTAAAATGTTCTAATTTGGGATATATTAAAAGCCATAAAAGGTCTTTCAAAAAGATTAATGGTACTTTGCTTGGATTTAAGATAAGGGCTTTAGCTGGTTGGAAAAGCAGGGCCCTGGCTAGACCCTTGAGGCATTCATCTTTACAGCCACTTGGAAGATTTGTAAAAGCGTCTGCATAACCTCAAGCAAACGCACTGCGACATTTTTTTTTTTTAAATTCCTTTCAATTTTACAGGTTTAAAGTGTGTAAATCATATTGGTAGCAAAGCTGATATTATGGTTCATCCTTGTAACACAATATATATAGTTTCAAGACAAACTTAAAAAACAAGTTAGTTTCTACAGAGCAAAGACCCTTCCATCTTGAGGTTGACCAATAATCACATCAAATATCTTACTCTAGATATTTAATGTAGCATAAATGAAAATTTTCTACTAATCTGAAATTGTTACCTTGTAACAAATTTCTGAAGCATTCCTCCTTTTTGAACAGTTTCAAGGCATTTATTTAAAAATACCAATTATCATACTTTAACTTTTTATGGAATAACAGGTCTCTCTGAAAAATATTTATGCCATTCTCTTTTGTTCTTTAATTAAATGAAAACAGATGTTTTCTGAAGTAAAGCAGAACCATTACTGGAGTACTTAAAGTGTTAAGGTCTTTAATTTTTATATCAGTTTGGTCTACAATTCCTGATTGTCTTTACTCAAGCTCAACATTAATGTCAAGCAAGTTACCTAGGAGACGAAAGAGATCAAAGAGACAAAAAACCCTCAAATGTCTGATTAATCAAGCCTGCAAACAGCTTATTTCTTTTAGCCTGCATGCAAGTATGAAAATGAGATTCTGGGAGCCGTACATTGTGCAGATTTGTTCATTCTTATCAGAACAAAGCCAGCGGCAGCTTATTTCATGGATCATTGGCACTGTCATCAGTGCTACACAGAACGGGTGACAGCTCCTCATTTTGAGGCTTGAACAAAATTAGCAAAAAGTCGGCACAAATTAGCCTCTCATCTTTTTAGTAATATGACATTATTCATTTACTTTTTATCCAATTTTTAATTTTTTCCTTGTCAGCTATCCCTTTCTAGTGTTTCTTGCACAGCATCATAAAACACTTTTAAAACAAGCAAAGAAATAGTTGAAGTTGAAATAGCATGTAAAGTTCAGGCAGAAGAGTAAACATTTTTATTAAGTTGCAACAGAATCTACTGTAACTTCCAGAAAACTTCCTTGCAAATCAAGACATTTAACATTAAATACCACAAAGCAAAGACTTTTCATTAAGATAGAGCTGTGCAATGTAAATGCTGAACAATACAAGTAATGAGACAGATTCAAGAGCAGCCCCAGAAATATTTAGGCATGATACAGAAAATGCTAAACCTACAGAAGCTCTAACAAAATATCTATATTCAAACAGGTCCTGAAATATCCTATGATCATACCAGGGAAGCCAAACAGCCTTTTAACACAGTGTTACAGTTTCTCATCAAATATGAATCTAGTTATTTCAGGCTTGCCTTTAGCAATGATTTTCTCCTTTTATGTTATGGAATGTTATCCATTGCTGACGTATATAAAATATATAAAGCAAACAAGAATACAGAGTGGATTTTGCAGTGAAAATTGTCCCCTTTCAATGATGTGCTCAACTTTCACTGTAAAATACTCTGTAATACCTTTGTTGTATTTCTATGCTGTGTATTACAACATCAAATTATATTTGGATGACATGTAATGGAGCAAGGACAGAAAACTGTTCTAATATTAAGCTCTTTGCTAGATTTAAACATTTAAATGCAAGTAACTTCTTCCATTCATGAGAAAATACAGCATTAAAAAATTAACTATAAGCTGTTAGATGCTTTACACAGCCTCCTTATAAGAAAGGCAGTTTTAAAAAAAGAACTGTAGTACTGTTTTCAGCAATTTCTTTATCTCTGTTCTTCTAAGTAAGAAAGCTTATTAACAAGCTTTGAACTTAAAATCACATTTACAATAATGTGCCATCAACAGTTTTATAAGCTAATTAGAAAAAAAAGATTAATTAATGACTGGCTGCTAATAAAATGGCAATCATGAAGAAAGAAACCAAGGGTGCTAAGCTTCAACTACCACCAATTAAGAGCTAATTACAAACAAATTATATATGTGTTTTGCTGTGGGCTTTAATTTACTAAAATGGTTTTAATTAAAAGAGAAAACATGCTGATTAATTGAACTGCAGAAAAAATCTACAGTATAAACTGTGCTTTGTCTGTCTCTTTAATTAGACTTGTAACATCTGAAATCTTTTTTTAAGGTTTGTTAAGAAAAAGATATACATAATTAAGGGAGCATAAGAATGTAATTCTAGGTGATAACCCTGCCATGTTCCAAAGGTTAAAAGAAAACAACCTCAATGAAGAGAGATATTTGGAAGCACCTCTCCCAAGTGCTACAAAGAAAATCCTTCAGAGATAAAAAAGGAAGGTTTTCTTTTTTTCCCCCCACTGGGTCCTTCAACAGGCAAGACTTCCAAGTTAATTGGTGCTTGGTTACATTTCATATAAAATTGCATCAATCTCTTCAGGTACATAAAAGCACAAATGATGAATTGTGAATGTTGCACCGAATTCAGAAATGTTATTTTGCTTTACCAACACAGGCGCATCAAGCAGCATAACCTGTCCATCTGAAACAGTAATGTGTGCGTGACCTCACCATCAATCATATCCTACCCAGATTTTCAAATAGAAAACAACTTCCAGAATGGCTCCCAACAGTTATGACATACTACCTTGTTCATGTTCTTCCCATTCTAAATTATATGACTAGAAGTTACTTACAGACAACAGACACTAACTTGACCATAAGAAAGTGGTCAAAACCGATACAACAAATTTTTAAGACAATAGCAGGACTGATCTTGCTGTAACATAAGAATGATACCCCAGTGAAAAGCCAATTAATTTTGTCAATTACAATGTAGATCTTTCATTTAGGCTTGATTCCAATACCATAGTTTACCTATAAATTGCAGCTTTTTTAAAAAAATCTTTCACCAAAATGCCAGAAGCCACAAAGCTAAGCACTTAGGAACAGTGCTGTCAGTAAGTCTGTTTTATTTAGAGACTGACAACTACTCCAGTAACTTAGCACATTAAATTACAAAATATTTTAAAAGTTCCTTTTGACAGGTAAGTCTAATATGGTCAAGATTATTTTATCATGTTCAAGTTACAGCCCTCAGGCTAATACGCTCTTAGACAAGGTGGCACCTACCTACCAGGCAGTTAACACAAAAAAACACAAGCAAATGCAAAGTTTGAGGTTTAGCCAGATTAGTTCTCAGAATATTAGAGCTGTAAGAAATCTCCATTCTGCTTCTTGAGACACCACACAATGAATTGAATACAAAAGCACTATGAAAAATTCTTTCTCTAGGGGAAAAAAAAGCTTGGAAAATATTTCCAGGTTTATATATTAGGGGTAGGGTGGTAAATGTTTTAAAATTATTTGGTTTAAATTAGGAAAAGAACTTTTACAAGTATCGCTGCAAATTGAAACTCATTTACAGCAAAGTGGAATTACCAGTTATCTCCATATAGCATCCTTACTCAAAAGGATAAACACCTCCAACTATGCACAGCCACAGCAGTCTAATTTACCAACATTTACTCTTCAAAAAAATCCAGATTCTGACACAGAGTAGAAACAATTAAAGCACATTCCAAGATCTTATTCCAAGATCTTATTCCAAAAAGTTTTTCAAAAGCATTACAAAGGTGACATAATTCCAAGTGTCTGTTCCCAGCTACATATCCAAGTACCCGCTACCATTAAATCTCAACTACCCTACTTAGAGCACCGCCAAGAAAACCACCTTTTGCAGCCCAGCTAAGCATCCACAGAAACTTCATTCTCTCAACAACCTTCATTCCAAATGGTTCAAAGTTTGTGAGGTAACTCCTACAACACTTCTGCTGGCCTCTCTCAAGTTAAACATGTAATGGCTAAATGCAGTGTTCAAACAATAGCTTTAGGTATGCCATTCCACATTTGAAAAGCAGAACTTGAAAACCTGAAGGTCTCTGCTGAAAGCCCTGCAAGGTTCTAACAAAGACAGCACCTGCATTACAGTAATAAACCTGAACTGTGCATATTATACCATGCGTACTGCAATGATTTGCTAGTTATTTAATACTAATAGTAGTGTGCTGTAGGTATTAAAGAAATAATTCGGTCTAACAGTTTGTTTAAAAATGCATGGTGAATTAAAGCAATGTGACCCACCTGCCTTATGTTGATGCTCAACAGCGAGTTATTAAAGGAGGGCTGATCTCATATACTGTAACTGCGACACAGCAGTTAGGTCTGCGCCACAGTGTGGGGTCTAGAAGCTGCCTACCCAGAGCAGCAGTTACTGATGGCCTAAATTATGCAGTACAATGTAACAAGACATGCCCATATGCTTTCAGGAAGAACTTCACACAAATAGAACATAACGCATTAAGAATTTCAGGATCAATAAAACTTAGTGAAGCAATGCACCCCACAAGAGAACATGCTGTGGGGATGGCCAAGGATGCTACAAGTTAGAGACCTGTTACCTTAGTAACTCCCAAACTAACTGAAATCACTTTTCTAGTCCACAAACTAGGATGAGAAAAGCAGTCAATGGATAGTATTTTGTACTGAGGTTTGCAAGGAAATTAAACTGAACATCATTACCGTAAGCACAATTTATATTTTTTTAACAAAAACGCAACTGCCGATAAAAAAAGAGGGTAACGCATTTTCAGCTAGTCTCAAAAGCTACATATGAATCCACACATGCAGTTATTAGTAAATACGCAGCCTCAAGAATAAGGCATCAGAGTTTAACTTCTGACAGTCTAAAACCTTGAACGCTACTAGATTAAAAAGTTTTGGTTTAAAATCAACATTTCTGCACATTTGTCAAAGCAGAAGGTGGTGACAAATAATATATTGCCCAAAGCCCTACAATAACATCTTCCTTAAAAGGACCTGCAACAAGTACCGCATGGAAACCAGAAGACCCAAAACCTTGAAGCAGTAGCATTTCACTTTTTAGGATGTCTATTTCAGTGATCCCCTCACAGCTGCTAGATTACACATATTGCCCAAATCGTAACTGATTTTAAAGGAATCTGATTTTTAAAAATACCCTTTTCTCACTGTGTCATAATGATAGCATGGCGACAGCATCATTTTGGCATTCCTTTGCTTTTCAGGACATGTTTTTACTGCCTATTCTCATCATCTGTTTATTTTTGGCTTCATTTCTCTAAATACTGAAGCTGCCCTATCAGTTTCACAGGCTTATAAATGTTATACATCAAAAATTAGTTTCACTTATTAAGGCAGGAAACGGCTTTAAGAACTCTGGGATCTGTGCCTCAAAGCAAAAGCTTTATCAGCAGGTTCCAGTCACTGCTTCTTGCAAAAGAAAATGGTGCCGATTAAAACCCCATACACCTGATTTCAAAAAGAACACCTACCCACTGAACATTTTTCACACAGCTGCAAGGGCGGCTGTACCCCAAACAGAAGGTAGCCATTTCTCATATACTCCCTGTCCCCCAACCCTTCAACATTGCTGAAGAAAAATGAAAATGATACATAAAAAGATGAAGTTGAGATAAAAGAACAATAATTCATCCACTTCTCTAGACTTCAGCAGTGGTCTACTTCAATACAGTCATAGTAAATAGCTCCATGCCTGACTTGCTCTCAGTGTTGTGTTGCATTTGGAAGTTAGAAGGATACAAACAGCCATACTTCAAAAAATCAACTCACTTGTTAGAAGTGTTATATAAAACGAGTTTTAAAAGGGACATTTCTTTAAATTGCAATAAGAAGGAAAGGAGTGATTGAGTCAGTACTACACAATACAAAAGTAGTGTTTTATTAATAGTACTTGTATACAAAACAATTGGTTTTTGAATCAAGTCCTCCCATAATCAAATCCTTTTCTATAGCTCTTCACTGAATCAGAATCTGTCACTGTTAGAATGACTTCCTTAGAACAAAAAGATTCAGAAAAATCCCCACAGCTTCTTAAAAGTCACAAAGAAAAATGAATCTTGCAGCGGGTAATGCAGCACATCTTTACACCAGTAAAGAACCCCAGTGAATTCACATGGATTCTGCTTCAACAGAACTCCTCATGAGATCAAGTCAGAGTCATTTGAGTTTTCCTTCTTTCAACATACTATTTATTCAGATAAAACCCACTTAACCAAAACCAAGTCAAGGCTGTGAATACTAATAACGTTTCAAGCATTTTGTTTTCAGAATTACAACATGCTAATATTTGAAAGTCAACAATTTGGAGCTAATGTTCCACAAATAATAATACATTGCTATAGCACCTGGGATATGCTAGATGTTGTACAATCCCATGGCTACCAAAAATCAGATAACAGTTTATCATAAATATTACAAAACCTTAAAACTTCTTACATTAATTTGTTTTTATAGTCAAACAATTTGCACTAGAACCTCAGTATGTTTTATTGATTATGATACTCTAACCACTTTAGATGGGATAATGACATTTGTGAAGGAGAACAGCAAGCATTTTTCATGTGGTACACATGAAAGCTAATGTAACAGTATCACACTGATAAGCTGGTCAGACTTAAAGGGAACATTATGACACATTCCTATCATTGTCAATTTGCAACTGTACATTAAAGCTTAGCTTAAAACTCTGTACTTAAACATTTTAAATATTTGTATGAGAATGAGAAGTATTTGGAATTTGTTTTCCCTTTCTTAATCCTTTTCTAATACTTTTGAATTTTGCTAGTATAACAGTGGACATAAAATTTCCATTATCTCTGTGAAGATGGAAGAATATGCAACATAGAGGAACAGAAGCAAAAGTTATAAAATTAACTCCTAATATAAATGCAGAATATATATATTTTAAATTATATAGATCAGCTTACTTAAAAATTATAGCTTCCCCACTTGCCTCAATTAGTACTTACTTAGCTATCTTTTCTATTTCCTGGCTTCAAAACTAACCCAACTATCTTTTTACACTAATTCTCTTTTGCATTTTCTCCCCTGCCCAGGAAAAGTGGTGGGCACAACAGCCTGCACGGATTTCAATTAAGTACTTCAGCTGTTACCACCTACCATACACACACCAATTTACTTCTTACATGAAACTGCAATTACCACAGGTATCCAACAGATTCCTCACCAGTGTAAGTATTCTCTCAGCACTACATACAAATCTAAAGGGTCCAATTTTTGTAGCAAAGAACAGCATAGCCTTCATAAAATTATTCAGATACACCAACTAACAAGACATCTTGAAAAAAAATGGTGTTTCTATCACCTGGATTTTTTTAATATGCATTTATCTACGAAAACATTAGGACAAGGAGAAAAAAATTATCCATTCCTTCTAGTAACATCATTCTAAGGCTACAGCAGTATGTTTGACAACCGTATATTCTTCAGAATTCTTCCAGCATCAACTCCTGATCAGATGAGTACGCAATAAAAAAAAACACCGCTGCACAAGTTTGGGTGTACCTGTCCTTAGTTGGGCATGTCTTGCTCTAAGCTTGCTAAATCTCTTACTTTCTTCAGGCTTCCCAAGCTTATTGGGGAGGGAACACAAAGAAAAACTGGAGGCAAAGGGAACTAACAGGAAGGAAACATCCTACTCCTGTTTTCTTGGCTTGCAACATGCAGAAAAATCAAAAGCTCAATACAGGTGACTAGTTAGTGACTCCTGTGACTTGTGGATGGCACGAAGGCTTTATAGCAAGCTTACTCAGGATTGTTCAGGGCTGTATTTCCAATTCTTATACATAGCTACAGCTGCCCAAGCATTACTAGATCAGCAGCAAAATCCTTCAATCACTGACAGAAATCTGCTTAGGAAACAGGAAAGATGCCCCAAACAACCTCCAATGCTGTTTTTAGTTACCACATTTTAACTCAGAGCTTCTGTTAACAGCCTACTTACCTCACGAATGGCTAATCTATCGCTCAGCTCCTCGGCCTTATCAATGTCACCTTCAGCCACAGACTTCTCTATGCTAAGTTCAAGGCCAGACTAGAAAAAGAAAAGCAATTACGTTTAGGACAAAAAGAACTAACACATGTAAATGGAGCATCTCCTTCCTAAAAATATTTCATAAACTCTTTTAAGACGCTGCATAAAACTAATTTCTATGTAACGCAAATCACTTTGTCTATGTATTGTAATGGACAGTACAATTAAGAATTCACTGAAAAGCTGTCTGAGCACAAATCATTGCATTAGTTCCACCTTATGTGCTGGATAATACTGTAGGTTAAAAAAAATTACATGGACTAGTTTATGCCTGTCACAATAAAATTTCATCTGAGAATCTGGCTTATCACTTCCATCCCTGGAGCTTTCTAAACAAAATGTGAAATATGTGTGTCAGGTAACAAAGAATGGCAATTACCACTGTATCGTTACAGTTCTAAGATCTTATCTTTATCCAAAAACTGAGTTCTGGCATGGTGCCACTCCACTGTGCTAATAAATTAAAAATTCTAGCAGTCCTATGGAAACAATGAAAAAGCTTCAGAATTTAACCTCTGAAAATAAGAAAATAGCCTTTATGATCAATGTAACAGCTTGTTTAAAGACAACATTTACAAATAATGTGAAAATAAAAGGTAAATATTTACTGGAAATTATAGTTGGAAACTTTCGATGGAATACAGAAAGGTAACATAGCAGTGCGCACAGACTTCAGAATTTCAAAAAAGTCACACTCTCGTAACAAAAGACAATTTACAGCCTCACTGGTTTTAAATACCAGCGATGCTAAAGAAAACACATTTGACAGTTTTGTAACATATGCTTTTTTAAAAGATAAAAGCAAAAAAGCAAACAGTTCCTGAGAGATGGTGATCTACAGATACTGCACTTGAGTTATTCAAGGGGAAGTTGAAAAAAGTGCACAGCTGGAAATTGCAGCAATAGCCAATTCTGTTAGATGTCTTTTCTGAAATTAATGAGACATACGTTCTACTAGTGCACTCTACACTTTGGGCCTCATTCTAGATCTATCCTGAGCAGTTGTCTAATGACAACTAAATAATCATCAAAAAACTCAGACAGAAGCAGTGTCCCATGACTTGCATGCAGAAACTTACTTCAGGCAAATGAAAAATACAAAATTTATGACAAAGCTAACTGAACATTAGATGTCATACAACTTATGTAGGTCTTCACTAGAAGAACTACAGAACACACAAGGAACTCGCAATATAATAAGCTTAACTTGTCCATCATGTTGCATCAGTTATTTCAAATATGACTAGCTACACAGTAAAATTTACAAATAGAATGTGCTACAAATCCAGCACACTATATGGTAGGTTTGGTCCTCTAATCCCTGTAGCCTCTAGTGTCAACTAACAGGTTTACATGAAACATTTTGGAGTTAAAACAATTAAAAAAAATAAAAGAAGAAAAAAAAATCAAACGACGCATACTAAGTGTTCTGTCTCATGACAATAGAAAACAAAACCAGACACAAAACAAGCACACACACTGTGTGAAAACAAAGGACAGCAACCTTTCAAGCCAAGTAAGATTCATGTGATATCTAAATGGAAATTCATTAAAAATGCGCACAAAATTATCCTTCCTCAGAGTGACTTATCATTTACTCACTTTCCAACAGCCTCAGTCTTATTCCTATCTCAGTTAAGGCTGAGTTCTTTTACTGCCAAGTACAAGCTGACAGTCACCTTTTGTGGAGCCCTGCTATCCACAGGTGATTCAAATCTATCATTGATTCCAAAGTACTGTGTAAGTTCTTTCCACTTGTCTTCATTTGCCAACTGTTGACTACTAAAAACAAATAACAAGTCATTAATATAACCAGATCCCTTTCCACAACTTCTAATATTCTTTTCAAAATTAAAATAAATTCTTCCATTTGGTAGACATGCTCTTTTCACCCATTGAATTTTTAATGGAAGTGAAATTAATCATTCCTTTCCCTCCAAGTATAATTCCACAATCCTGAAAGCAAGCTTATAGAATCAGAGAAGAACCATTTAGGTTGGAAAAGACCTTTAAGATCAAGTCCAAACATAAACCTAACACTACCAAGGAGGAAAAAGAGGAGGAGCAGCAGCAGCAGGTTGAAGAGGAGATTGTATGCAGTTACATGCAAAACATCATTAGGAATAAGATAAAGTCAATTTTAAGTTATGTTAAATAATACCTCTGTGGTTTTGATTTTTAAAACCAAGCAATAAACTCCATCAAGTAATCACTGGTATCAAATTCAGCCTGCCCAACAGAGACACTGAACAACTTCAGCAGGTATTTTACACGTTCAAAGCTAGGCTTTGGTCATGCACACAGTCAAGCTTTTTACAAGTTTTGCCTGATATTAAAAACAGACCTCAGATAATTACATTGACCTGGCTATACCTCTTAGTCACTTCATCGTTCTTTTTCTGTTTTTCTAGAGGGAGAAAAAAAAATCCAACATTACACAGTAATACACTACAACATCCAATGAAACTAACAGAACTGTATCTGGTCACATTTCCTTTGGAAGACTGACACACTAGGATTTTTACCCAACGGTCACGTGGATTTAAACCACTCAACAGTAAGCCATTTCATACAAAGAAACTCTTACAATATCTGTGAAGAAGTTTTAACCAGAATACACAAAATGTTTTACAGAATTGCTGAAATACACTTAGCCATTATAAATCAATATTAACTAAGTTCTACCTCCTTTTAAAAAACAGATTTACTACTTGAACTTTAGGTAGCAATTTACAACCTAGTCCTACAAGTAACATATACAACTGGAAAAATAAAATACATCTGCTCAGCATTCAATTCTTGGCAAATAGCCCCCACAAATGAGCAAATCCCACTTCCAACATATTTGATGCTAATTTCATTTTCAGAAAATAAATTCTGTAATTATATAACACCACCTTTTCTCCGGCGCTTTCTTTTTCGGCCTTTGTTTTCCTGTTTTGCTTGGGTTTTCATTTCGCGGTTTTTCTCCTGAAGCTCCAGAAATTTCTACAAGAGTAAGAAAAGACAAATCAGTATTTTTAAATTATTTTTTCTTTACATTTTTTAAAAACTTACACAATGTGCTGACAAACAATATTTTATTTATCCACAGTGTATCTATTACATTAAAACGTATGAATGGAGAACAACCAACTTTGGTGGTGTTAAACCAGAATTGGCTCTAATCTTTCACCACTTCTTTCTGCCCTCCCCAAAGCCCAGGAATATTCAAACCTGACAGTTTTCTTATGGGAATTCATTTACACTGAATACACCTATGCTGGTTGTGCACTTGCCTACCTGGCAGTTTGCAATTTAAGCATTACTGACAGCATAGTCCTTGCACAGCAGGCGCCTACAGGGATAGAAGGATGGCGGAGAGTAACTACGTTTTGCCAATTCCTATTTTGACTCAAAGCCAAACAGACAGATTGCTTTGTTTATATTTATTTTTTTCAGCCTTTACATGCAACAGGAAAATCAAGAGGTTGTAAGCAACTGAGTCTGAATGCCTGCAATCAACCCCTACAGAAAGCATAAGGGTATGCCTGTACTGCTCTGATATGCATCACCACCAGTACAGCAGCTGATATACTGAGCTGTAAACTCTTACTCATGCAGAAAGCAGTTATGAAGAAGCTCAGAGCCCATAACCACAAGTCTTTATGCAAAAACATAGTTATCCAAAAATCTCCCTGCTGTGCTTTCAATCTGCACCAGGAGGGAAAAAAAAAAAAAAAAAAAATCACATTCACTTCCAACCTAAATTTCTGTTCGCCTTGCTTGAAACAATCTAAGGTATATTACTATGACTGCACTTTGATCATATTTTATTTCATTTCAGAACTGTATATTAACAATTCAACAATGAGTTATTTTAAATTTTAAAATTAGCCATTTGACTTTGAATATGTTGCATTTATGCTCCAGACATTTGAAGACCTGTAACAATACCCACATTCCACATATTTAAAGGAACTCCAGAAGGGCATGTTTGAGATTTATTTTCTCCATCTGTCACTGATATCACAACAGGTTCCCTGATGGCATTAGTTTCAAGCCCATTCTCCTGCAATTCAGGAAGCTGAACTCTCTCAACATCTTCTTTTGCATCTTCCTTCGAAAGGGAACCATGGGCTTCATCTCCATCATCAGAACTTAAGTCAACATCACTTTCATTCAGTCCTGGAGGTAACAGCCCACTCCACATCTTCCAGTTCAAACAAGTCCAAGCCATGTGAAGTCACTGCAAAGACACCAGAGTTACGTGAGCTTCCCCACTCCGACAGCAAAACATAATTAGCCTGCAGGAGCGAGAAACAGAAATAAAACACATCATCAGAAATATTTCTGTTTCTCTCGAGAAAAGTAATTATAGATGCTTTAGGCAAGCATGCTATAACGCTTCTAATACTTACTATGTCAGAGAAGTTGAGGATTTAAGTGCACAGGCTGAAGCTATTCGCTTGATTTTTTTTCTCCTTTCCCGGTTCTTTACAGTCCCGCCAATCCGCATGTGTTCGCAGCTGCTTTCAGCCTCAGGGCGGTATTGCAGCCAACGCGTCCCGGCTCTCCCCACGGGCAGCGGGGGAGCCCGGCCAACCCTCCCACGCCATCGCCTCCCAGGTCGGCCCAGCCGCCTCCCCTCGCCGCCCCCCGCCCGGCGGGCACGGCCGGCCGCGGCGAGCTCCGGGGCGGAGGGAGAGCCCGCCGGGGGAAGGCGCAGGCCGGGGATGCGCGGGCAGCCCGCTCCCGGGGAAGCGACGGAGAAGAAACGCCGCTCCGAGCCAGCGTGCGGGCCGCAGACGGCACCTCCCGCTCCCGCAAGCCGCCGGGCAGCCCACGCACCCCCACGTCCCCGCACCGCAGCCCCGCCACCGGGACTCCCCCTCCGCTGTGTTTACCTGGCCGCCATCTTGGCACCGCGGGAACACCCCGCCCGCCGATTGGGCTCTGCCCGGCAGCCAATCAACGGGGGCTTTGCTGCCTTGGGCCCGGCCTCTCTGGGCTCCACGGCAGCTCGGCAGGGTGGCGGGCTGGCCGTGCCGCGGGCCGTGGCGGCCTGGGCCTGGGCCGGGGCGGAGGGGCGAGGGGGCCAGCCCCGGCCCCGGGGAAAGAATCGCAGCCGTCTCGGGCAGAGGGGTCCCCCTGGGGGGGCAGCGGGGGCACGGGGCCCCTCCTCGCAGTGAGGCAGCCGTGCGGGCTCCGGAGGGGTCTGCCGCCACAAGGCGTGCGAGTGAGGCGGGTTTGTCAGTGAGAACACAGGTGAGGAGGTTTACAGCAGTCCTAGTCGCCATAGCGATGTATGGCGTCTATTTCAAAAGTAAACTTTCTAATTTATGCAGTGCCTAAGTGTTCATGCTGGGACAGAACGACTAGAGACAGCAACCTTACACTTTAAGGGTGGAAAAATCCATTCAATGTTCCCACTAGTGTCCTGGATTAACGTGGTAAAGGGAAAACCTCAAAAACGCTACTCCCAGGTCTTGCGAGGCTGCTTGTTGTGGGTTGCCTTCCAGCATCAGAGCTCGCATTTTCCTTAAACTGCTCCAAGAGTGCAGAAAAGGTCTTGGAAACTGACACGAGTATTCTGAGCCAAATAGCACTGTGCTAGGTGCTTCAAAGGTGAACAGCGAGTCCATGCAGAGCATTCAGTAAAGGACTTGCTTATTGGGAAGAATCTCTCACACCTTGTCCCTTCAGCTTTCATAGGTGAGACAGTTAAAACAAGTATTTAGGAGTAGCCCTGAATATGATTCAGCAAGTACATCTTGCACGTAAGGAGCAACAGGAAGGAAAGCACAGACAAACTGCAAGAAAAAGATAAAGGGGTAAAGGCTGACAGCACTGAAACGCGTCTGAAAGATGAGAGGAGATGCATTTTTGTGTGACGATTTGGCAGGCTGAAAACTAAATCGCAGTATCAAAACTTCTGAGAAAGGAATCCATGACACCAAATCAGGACGTAATGCAGTTGTAGACAAACAGTTCAGCTGTGAGGGGAATGAGAAAAGGGCAAGAGTTTAAGTGTTATGAAGATGGGTAATAGGGCATATGGCTCAGAGTAGGGGTTTCTTGGTGGATCACAGCTTCTGGAATTGGCTGTGCTTGCATGGATGGAAAAAATAAACACCTTTCTTCTAGGCATAAAACAGATCTTCAGATTCATTTCCTTTTTATGCCATAATTTTACATCCTCAGATTCATTTCTAAAATCAATTAATTCCATAAGTAATCACTTTTTCATGAACTACATGTAAATTTCACACTCAGCTTGCTAACTAGATTTTCCTCTCATCTGGGAAATCAATTTTTGAGAGATTTATTTTATTTACATTTAATAATTGATTGTATTTGGTATCCAGATAAGTGGTAATTGATAAATATATTGATTTTGGACATTCATTAACATTTGTTTTATCAAGATGTTAGACTATTAGGCATGATATTTTCTTGATGTGAGTAAATTTGAGAACAGTCCAAAAATTCAGAGATGTGTGACATCTTTATGACCTGTAAATTTATACGTTTGATAAGGATACTTTTCAGAAGGCAAGTTCAATTTCATGACACAATTTTTATCCAGACGTACTCCTTATTTAGTATCCACAAGCCAATTTGTAGCGCAAATTGGCACTGGTAATGCACACAAATGAAGTACTCAAGTGTTCACCTGCATTTCATTTTATAATTACAGATTCATTGTGTTTGTAATTCTAAAAGCCAAATTTCAGGATAATCCCCAGTGCTGCAACAAATTCTGACTTCTCACAAGTTCTTCCATGACAAAAAAGGTGGAAAGAGCTCCTCCCTGGCTTTCAGCAGTCCAGAAGCATTTGTATTCAAAACACCAGTGATCGCTGAAGCTACAAAAGAAATTGTTGGCTGCTTCACAGGATTTGCATTTTACTGGTTTTTTCATTGAAACTGTGTGTAGAGTCTTTTTATCTGGGAAAGAATGGAGGAGGCAGCACACCCTTGTGACCAACACTGATGTCCCTACATCAGATTTGTGAGGGCTGCTATTGTATCCAAAACTTGATTCAGTGCTGGATCTTCTCATGCCAATTTTCGGTTTCCCATCAAGCAAATATTTAACTAATCTGATTTATTTCCTTTTGGTAAACTGATCTAACATCCTTTCTTACTTGAATACCTGTCCTGAAGACCTGCAAAACAATGACATTTACAAATGAAACCAGTCATGCCTCTGAGATTCCTGTGGAACATCAAACTAGTATAACACAATAATTACAGGTTCGAGGTTTTTGATGCTATTATTAAAAACTGCTTGAACTTTAGAAGGAAAGCCTACTGCAATTAGAGGTAACATCAAGTTTGATTTGAATCTTTCAGGATCTCTATGAATTTTTGGGTTCTAGGCAATTTTCTCTATATCTCTGTTCTCTACCTTTACCTTCTGCTGTTGGATATTTACAGATACTGCTTTGAGTCCCAGTTGTATAGTCTTGTGGCAACAGGAGTATGAGGTTCCTGCTACAGGAATCTCTGTAAAGCAAATCACACAGTCCGCTCAGTAATTAAAAACAGCGGCTCTGGGGGTTGGTCTTTCAGTATTGTTACTGTAAAGTAACTGAGTATTAGTGTATAGCACTGCAGTACGTCTAGTTCATGCTGTCCTGAAGTAGTCTTAAGCAAGTTTGTGTGAGAAGAAGATATCCTGTATTCATGTGGATAACCAATCCATGCTTATGGTGCTATTTTTACTCCTGGTACTGTTTAGGATGTACTTTTCATACCACCACCACATTTGGCAGTATACATTCTGTCAAACCTGAACAGAGCATTTTTCCACACCTTTGCTTGTTTTCATGTAGCAGCACTGAAAGGGAGTAGGCTGCTAGTGTCTAGCAGCTAAAGTACTGGTTATGATCTACAAAACTCATCACTGCTTGTGTTCTGTTTGAAACACTCTCTTAATGAGTAACTGTAACAGAAACTGTCACATTTGTCAGATACTAGAAAAGCTAACAGCTGTGTACATGCCAGGTCCCCACAGCAGGGTGTTTTACTGGAATTCTCTTCTTCAGACCAGCTAGAGGTTAGATGTTGGGCTTCAGTACATGATGGAGGCCTGAACTATTTCCTTAGACATATGCTTGAAGCCGTGTTTAGCTAATCAGAACTAATTATGTGCATGCTTATTTCTACAAAATATACACAGTTTCCTAGTACAGAAATAGAAGCTACTACAACATAAATTATGCATTATTAGCAGTTTCTGGGGGTTTAGCAGTAAATGAGGACATCAGAAACTTTTTCTTAAGCATGGAAATATGCTACATTTTATCCTTTTGAGACAGTGTTTTGGAAATAAGTCAAAATGATCAAGAACTGAATTCTTGTTTAAACATAATAGGAAGGCCTTATTGTATTAGCAGATTACCGTCATTGTGTTAGTATACTGGTCTACCTTGTATTCATTTTTGCTAACATAATGAGAAATTTTTCTAGCATGATTATATTTTAATACAATAAAATAGTGTTGGAAAGGAAAATTAATATGATTTTAAAGAGAGATGTAAAGACAATAAAATAACCTCTGTTTTTTCTTAAACTTTTAATTTGTTGCTAACTTAAAAAATAGTTTGTATTAATCCTTTAAAATAATTACATTCAAATGAGCATTTAAAGTCAGTTAAAAGGATTACAGAGGGTTTTTTTTTCCACATACTGTGCCATATAAGAACCAAATTAATTCTTGCTAAACAAACATTACAAGAACCATCACAGAGACAATTAATGGAAATCTCCAAAGAACATTATCTAAGACCATACATTAAAGTATATTAGTAAATATTCTATAGTATATGTTGTAAGTAATAATGATGTTTTGTAATTTGAGCTCTCTTCACCTCATTCAAAGTAAGACTTTAATCGAGGCAGGCCCTTGCACGAGCTCTGATCGAGACCATTTAAGTCAGTGGAAAGATTTCCGTTGGCTTCATTTAGGTTTGAATGAGGCCAAGAGTGTGGAACAGAGAGCACAGAGCTTTTACACTGCGACACAAGTTGGCCGCACGTGTGTACAGTTGGTTTATATACCAGAGATTGTCTTCTGCCAATTGATCTAAGTCTCAAGTCCCCTTGTGTTCTCATTCCCATGTTTTCAAGGACACTAAGCAAAAAAAAAGTGGAAAGGAATGTAACAACAGATAGTATTCTGAAGAAAAATGGGCTTGAGTGTTATCCCCTGGGTACAGTTGAGAAGCTTTGCTATGTGCTCCCTTCTTAGTCCTCATACTGCTGCTAGCCAAGAAGAGCTCCACAGTTACTCTGCAGGGCTCTTTGTTGGGCAGCATCAGAGCAGGCCTGCTCAGGTCCTTCTAAATTTGCTTGTTTGAGAGCACTACAAAACAATGTAGGATCGAGTCCTGAGCTTTTACTAAGCTTGTCATAACATCATTTACTACATCCTTGTTCCTCTGAGGTTTGCATTTTGATGAAAATGAAATGTCAGTGGTTTTAGGCATTAGCAGCACATGCGCAAGTTACTTTGTCTACTTTTTAAAAAAAGGCATCTTTAAAGTATTTGCACACAATTACTGTTCAGTGAGGAAGTGAGACCTTTTGTTCAAAACTGCTGATTTGAAACTTGGAAGATCTGCACTCAGTTATTCTTACCACAGGCTTCCTGTGAGGAGTGAGCAAGATATTTTCAATTTTAGTACCTCACAGGCAGAAAGAGTTTTCATCGTCCTTGTCTATTGCAAGCATAAAATCTGCAGGTTTTGATCCCATTTGGACTGTTCAAGGCATTGACAGACACTGGCAAGGGCTCCACTGGAAAGCTAAAACAGTCAGGCCAGCTTTCAAAGGGTCAGCCTTCATAACAGATGTTACCTGTAGAGGAATGTAGCTGGGTTAATTATCATTGATAATGCACAGCTGTGGGCTGGCTTCAGGGGTGGGGGGTTGGCTGATGGGGATAAGGTGCAGGTGTGGCTGGTTAAGTTGAGTGGTTAAATAGCTCTAAGGAGAGAGCAGCCGATTAAGAGACATCTGAAAGAAGCACGGGGAGGAGAGACAGGGCCCTAGATAAGGAGATACAAGGAGAA
>JAVJGJ010000062.1:15940674-15982882 GCA_035590215.1 Microhierax caerulescens | reverse complement strand
AGCCTCCCTCACCCTCTCTTACGTTAGAGATATTGACAGTCTTTGTTCTTTGTCGAGGATTGTGAGGCAAAATGAGAGATTTTCAGACCGTCTCTTACAGTCCGGAGCGGGTCCAGCCAGGCAGCGGTGATGGCTGTGCCAGGGGAAGGCACAGGAGCAGCGTGGTGCCGTGGGTGGCTCCTGCAGCAGCATTCTTGCTGGTGTTTATGTGCTCGTTGAAGGTGTCCCCAGTCGTAGGAGAAATGAGTGGCTACAAGGATGTTGAGAAGCTTGTTGGGACACAGAGTAATGTCTTAGTGCTGTATTCTAGATCTGCTGCTGTTGAAAGCTCGTTCAGGTTACTGTCTGGTGTGACCCAGGAGGTGAAAGGATGAGGTACTGTAAGTTCATCAGAACCCCGCTCTGAAGAAATCAAAACCCCAGACTTCAAGAAAGCAGATGAGAGGAAAGGTGATCAGCCCCCAGAAGCTGAAAAGCCCAAGATAAAATTGAAGAAGGGATATGTGTATGAGTTGAGGGACAAGTTGTCCGGACTGTATGAAAAGTTTATTTGTAAAAAGGTTGTGCTGATTATTAAAGATGTAAGGTATGAAATGTTAAGAAGAAAAAAGGAGGAACTGTAGAGGAATTATAGAGGTTTGTATGAAAAGTTTATAAAGAGTTTGTGATGATTGGTAAAAACATGAGGTATGAAATGTTAAAAAGGAGGACAAAAAGAAAAGGAAAAAAAGGGGAATTGTAGAGGGATGAAGCTGGGTTAATTATCATTGATAATGCACAGCTGTGGGCTGGCTTTAGGGGTGGGGGGGTGGCTGATGGGGATAAGGTGCAGCTGTGGCTGGTTCTGGTAAGGGGTGAGAGCTGATGAAGAGGGAGCAGCCGAGGAAGAAGCAAGAGAAGAGAGAGAGAGAGAGAGCATGGCCTGGATGAGGAGGGACAAGGAGAAGACAGCAGAAGGACTGGCATGAAGAGTATGAAGGAACTGCACAAACAGTAGATGGACCTTTGAGACCTTGTGGGGGATTGGTGGCTGTGCTGGGGCAAGACATGGGAGCTACCTAGTGAAGTTAGCCTGGTATGGGATGGTAAAAGACCTTGTTGCAGGTGGCTAGTTTTGAGTGTGCTGTGCAAGTTACCTTCCCTTCAGTTAGGAATATCTGGTCAAATTATTAAACCATCACAGCTTTCAGTCCTGTATATTATGTAGATTGATTCTGATTATGACTATTGAATGATATAGCAGTTTAGGAACCCATTCAAAAGTAGATCAGATCTTGCTTTAAGAGTGGTGATACTGCACATGTGGATGGGGGAGAGGGGAATGAGAACAAACAGGCAGAAAAGTTTTAGCCAACTAATTTTAAATTGCCACTGAAGGTGTGTGACCCATTTTAGATATTATGTTGAGCCAAGGAACAAATAACAATTAGATAAATTAATCTTGTGGGGAAGGTCTTAAAAAAAAAAAATGTAGGCATTTAAAGGTGCTGATAATCTGCGCTCTTAGAATAAGTTTTTACAGAAGGCAAAAGCATAGCTGAGCTGTTGTAGATGTGCCCGTACCAACCTTAACCTACTTGGTTTGGATACCAGCAATGATAGGGCGACAAGGGTGTGAAGATCCTGTCTCATTAAGTGCCACAGCATTTATTAAGCTGCTTGGGACATAGTGGCTGTTGTGCTTGTTGATCTGACCCTGTGTTGCTACAACTGTGTTTGTTATTTTGGGTATAGAGCATGTTTTGTGGCATCTGCAGCCATATAATTCACTGCAATGTAGCCATATAATTCAATGCAATCTTAGGGTATTCACCTAGTATAGGACAGATTTCAGCAATCCAAATACATCAGTTCCAATTTTGTTGTAATGAACACAAAGTCTATATACTGGATTGGGATCTTGGATAAATTTCCTCTGCTCTGGCAGTAGAAGAGAAACACTCTTCTGTCATATTGTTAAATATCATCTGACAGGTTTTACACAAGGAGAGTCAGAAAGCAGTTTTATTAACCTCTCGGTGAGTTTTTCTTGGTGTATTAATTGGCATTATTTAGAAGTGCAATGGTGAGCCTAGGAGTTCCTTCATGTGGCACTCGGGTACGGAGCTAAAGCAAAGCACTTAACCTTGCCTTGGCTGAGTTTGTGAAACAAACCAGCACTATTTTAAATACTTTTCAAGGATATTAGATAAAATTAATTGGCTTAGTATTTGTACTACAATAAAGGTCTATGTAATTGGAAGGTCTTATAAGAATCTTGATCCTTTTAGTTTTATTTTGTGTTGATTTAACTTTGAAGGGCTAGTTTTGATACTCCATGCTGTATTGAAATGTGCCATTGTTTCATTTATATAAATAACAGCTGATTTTTCAAGCTGCTATAATGAACCCATTCAGTCTCTGTGTGTATCAATGCCCTCTACTGGTTTGAAACACGGTTGCTCAGCAGAGGGTATTGCTGTTCTTTATTGAGGAAACAGTAATATTTATTTTCCTTTGAGACTGGTAGAATTTTGGTTACGTATCCAGGCTCTTTGTAAAGCGCAAGTAGCTGCGCCATGGGCAATCTGACCTGTGGGTGGCTGTTGTCGTGCTACATACGTTGTGCCAGCTTTTTTCGTGGCGTTCTGCGCGGGTTTGTTTCGCTGGACTTGCTATTGCCGTGGATGGCAGGCTCGTGGGGAGCTGGAGAGGGAAGAAGACACTTACCTGAGACTCGTTCAGTGCAAAGCTGCTGTGTAGATGTCCTGTCAACACCACGGCCACCTCTCCAAAGAGCCTGCCTGCTCTTCGGCCTCGTCCAGGGCCTGCCTTAGGAGGCGAGGGGCAGTTGTGTTGACAGGCTGTGGTATAAATAACCCTTGAGGCACAGGAGCCGCAGAGGTAGTGAAGTGCCTCGAGGAAAAAGTCTTTAACTATCAAGGGATGGATCCACTCCCCCCTGCCACAAACCAGAGGTCACGTGGCTGAGGAATGTATATCCAAAGATAGTGCTACCTTCAGAGAACTCTACTTACAGGTAAGTAACTCTTCTTTAAAGGAGGTATCTTTGTGTGGCAGACTGTTTATGGGAGCAATTTGAATTGAACTTTAAATGAAAAAGGCATATCTCTGTAAGTGGTAATAATTTTAGTCATCTCGCTGTGGCTAGGGGTTGTGGAATTCATTAGCACAGATTAACATATAAAGTGGGTGAGATATCTAATAGCAAACGTAGAGGTTTAGGGACCTTAATTCATCACTGAATGAACAGCGTGTACAGTATTAGGGACTATGAAATTTTTAATTTACACAAAGTGTCCAAGAATATAGGGAATAAATTTAAACCCAAAACAGATAATGGAGCTGTGCCCTGCCTAGCTGGCAAGTTGAATTGTTTTTACACTGAGTGAAGAAAGCTAATTATCCCAAGCACAAGGAGACTGCTAAAAATAATAAGATTATAAAGAATAATTTGCTGATATAATTACAACAAAATTGGGTACACACAATCGTCAGATACATGTATTGCTTGACCTGGGCGAGAAAGTGAAATAAATCCTTCCTCTATAGCCTTCGTAAATTTGTTTTTATCATCTCCAAGTGGTGTTTGCACAGGCAGCACAATTTGCATGTGTAATGTGGCTGTACAAATTGACAACAAGTAAATTATTCAAGGAAATAGGCTGGTCGTGGGTTTGAACTATCTCGCAAAGCCTATTCATTTTGAAGAATCACTGAGACGTGAAGCTCATACATCAACCATTTTCTGACAATCCTCAGACTTATTGTCTCCTAAAATGTCATTATGGCTATTATTTATGAAGCTAATTCATTTATTAATATATATTTAACTCTGACTTGTCATGCACCTTAGCAGGCATTCTGTGCACTGCATATTTTTTGAATAGATGAAAGAGTTTTGCATGCTTTAATGATTACTGTAAGCTGCTATAGATTTATAGAATGCAGCTTTATTATCTACTTGCATTAATACCTTTTTGTAACTTTTTTTTCCTTAAGGCCATCAAATATAAATGGCAAATGACATATCCAAAAGATTGTATATAAAGAGATTTTCTCAGAGTTTGTTGAATTTTAGAACAAAATGAGGTGGCTAACTGTTAAGGCCTAATTCGTTTTTAAAAGCATATGACATGTTGATTTTTTTGTGTATTTTGCTAAAAATATAGGATAAAACTTATAAATTTAAATGTTTATTATACTTCTCTCTTTGAGGACAAGTGGCTATCTTTTGAGCATACCAACAGGGGGAGTACAGTTTAGAGAGGGGAAAATGTAGCACATGGAAAATAGATTTATGCTGTTATAGTATGCATAGACTATAGATAATTTCCCTCATATAGAACAGTCCTTAGGAAATGAACAGCACAGAAACTATGGATAATGAGGTTGCCTATGGTTCATGGATTTTTTCATCTTGATTCACTTATCTTTAGGGCATATTAAAAGACATAAGGATTGCAGTAACCCTTCTCCGACATCTGCAGAGTGTCAGGAAATTAAAAATTGCAGTCTACTATGAGAAACATATTTGAGGTAGTTCTAAATTTTATTGCACACACATAATTCAGATTAAACTTGTAATTATAAAAACAAATTGGCTAATTTAAATGCATAGTTATTATGTCTGTATGGTCAATTTGACTACTTACAAGGGCCCATGATTACGATTTGAGGCTACTGGCCAGTAGGATTTGGAAGTTATGAGCTGCTGCTTGTGATACCAGTATCGCCCATAGATTTGATCGGTCTTTGGGTCTTGCTCCCTCAGTGTTGCTATTTGTAGGATGGGAATAAAAAGTTTGACATGTCTCTTGGTGGCACAAAGTAATAACCCACTGGGGTAAAGGAATTCTCTGTGAAAGTTGTGCTGTAGTATTAAAATTAGGAATTGTCTTATTTTACACCTACCCCCAGGAGGTTCTAGGTAGTAAAAGTCATATGATTATGTTATACTGTGGAATCGACAGTCTATGAATAAGGAGGAATTTCATACTGTATCTTTACCTTAAAGTCTTGCAAAGCTGTATTCTTCATGGTCAAAGCTATTTCACCCTAAGCAGGAGGAGAACACGAGAAAATCTTCAAAGTTCAGAAGTCTTTGTAAAACAGAGTTACCAACTCTTTAGGTAGCATGAAAGTCTTTTGAAGCTGACATTATAATGGTAAATACTGTAGATTGTCATACTGGAAAACTCACTACTTTGAATTCTTCAACTTTTCTAGAATGTTAATAAAAACACAAAAAGATAATAGGAACAAACTCAAGTGACAGAAATAAAGACACTGTGAGAAACCAACTCAGTCCAGAGAAGAGCAAATAAACTAGACACTTGGTTCTGTGTCTGTATGGTGAATAAAGAAGGCTTGTCTGCATCTGAAAGTCAGTAAGAATAATAACATTCTGTGCTTTGGAAATAGAAGCTTATGTTTTCAAAAGTGTGCTGTCACTTGTGGTACTTGCAATTTCAAATGCTTGCCTTGAGACATCTAAGAAGGCAAATCCAGACTTCTAGAGTTATTTTTTTTTTAACTGAACCTAGTAAGGTGATGTAGATTTGCCTTATGGTAACTCAGTATGTTTTAAAATTGACAAAACAGTTTATTGAACTTGTGCAACTTAAATTTAAATATCTTTTGTCACTTGAAAAACTTCACAGTATAAATATCGGTTGGTCTTCTATACTTTTGAATACAAATGGTATTTGCAGTCAGACTATCAGTCATTCAGTAATCAATGCTTTCATAATTTTTGAACTTGCCAGCCAGTTGCAACTAAGAAAAGTAGATACACAAATTCCCTGCAGGTATGTTGACTATAGCTAGTTAGAGACTAAAATTAATGCTACCACTGAATCAATGTAGAAGACTGATTTTTTTTTTGTATATTTTGTATGTTTACAATTAATGAGAGTATATAGGTAAACTCAAAACTACATGTTAAAGAAGAAAATTCATAGAGTGTTTTCTTGTTATATCAGAACATATTAGAGACTTCCCAGCTACTGTTTCACAAATAAAAAAAGCATTTGAAGAAGAGATTGAATTGTTTAAAAAGAGCTTTTCCTTATCCAACAAGAGATTACAGACTTCTGGAAAGATACTGTATGGCACATCAAACTTTAGTTCATGACATTACTGTTTACAGTAGTGGAGCTACTTTTTTCTTTCCTGAAGATCAAAATTACACCTGCTACATAAGATATTCATTCATCTTTATTCAGTAACATGTAAAATTCAGAGTGTAGAGAAGGTGCAAATCTGCTTGATAGTTCTGGACAAAATTTTTCAGCTGTGATTTTCTGAGTGGCTCAGCTGTACGACTGCAGAATGATGTGTGAGAAAAGTGCCCCATCAGGCTGCCTGTGCAGCTCTTGCTGCTGCTCCTGATGACACTAATCCATATTCCACTTCTAAGTTGGCTGCTTCTCAGGGAAACGCTGCTGCTTCAACATCTTTTACTGCTGATCCTGCTTTACATTTTTGGAACAACCCAGGAATTCTCACATCCTCCTTTATAACCAGGGAAAGTAAACACAATTTATTGTTTCATAAAACAAAATTTGTGAACCATAAAATCATTATGTATTCTAGCTGTAATGCTTTGTGTTGTGTTTAAGAGCATTAGTATATCCAGTGGTGGTCTTTGTTGGGCTACCATGGCATCAAGGCTTTATGGATAGCCTGAGTGACCAGCTTGAGGTTCTTCCAATGTGTCGAGTCTCTAGCTACAATAATCAACTCATTTGACTGTAGGCAGTATTTCAGGAATATGCTAGGTGATACCCAGAGGACTGCCTGTAGCTAGCTGCCTGAAAGCTGAAAACAGAAAGGATGTAGTGTGAGCAGCTTCTAGATGCCATAGTTGCTGCAACCAGCCTGCCTATCTGTACCCCAAAACTGCTTTCCTTTTAGCTACACCAAATGCATATTTTTGAAGAAGGTTTGAACTCTTATTAAAAAAAAAAAAACAAAACCAAACCCAAAACCCAGGCTTATTCACTCTGTAGCACCCTTTCTGATGCAAGTCATCCAATCAAGTATTATCATCCATTATGCAGCTAAAGGGCATTAACCATCAAGATGCCATGGGAATGCAATAGTAAGAACTGGGTTGTAAACGCCAGTGCTTAATCCTGATTGAATTCCAAGTCAAGTGATTATATTTGCCCCCTAGACAGATAACAGATTCCTCAGTTTTGTTTTAAACATTTACACAGTATTGCCAAGTGCTGACTGTTTCTGAAATAGCAGTTGCGTATCAGCAGTGGAAGTTGACATGCCATATTGTTAATTATATTTGCAAAGCACATTGGAATTCTTTGGGATAGCGTAGTCTGTGCAAAAGGTAAGGTAATTGGTGTGTATATTTTGGGAGATGAAATAGTCTACTGATCACACATTGTTAACTGGGTGCTATTAAATTTTTTTAAAGTATCTTAAATGACCTTTGATTAGAAATAAACTCTTCAGGAGGAATTATTTCTTTAAATAAATGAGGAATTGATGGTTGTAAATCATCAAGCATTTTGGAAAACATTTCTTCTTAATTCTACATAGAGAGTGTCAGGTAGATCATCATAATTTAGCACATTTGAACCATAGTTTTATTTTGTCTCATTATTTTTCAGCAGTAAATTTCCAAAAGCTTTTCGTTTGGAATGCTGTTAAAAAATTAGATGTTATACTTACAATACACAGAAGCCTATTATTTTTTCATTAAATGGTGTCTTGCCTATTTGCAGTTTACATGGAGCTGGTTTCCAAGAGAAGGATATAGTTTGTGAGATGGAGACAGCATCAGTATCACACTTAACCTCTTGAAAGCCCATCATTTGTATTGTAAGTACCCAGTATATTTTCTTCATCCTTTTTTTTCCCTTCAAAACTGCACAGCATTGGTCTGCTTCTTTTCTTTGCTAAGGAAATCAACATTTTGATAAGGGCCCAGTTAAATCAGTGATCAGTACTCTACATCCTAAATTTATAGTTCCTGCTCTAAATTCAGAATATATCTAGTTACATATATTTCAGTGTCAGAAGGCCCCAGTCCCATATTTTCTATGTATTTAACTGTGTGTACAGAGCAGAAGTCTACCTGATATGGATTTCTGGGTGGGTTTTTTGAGGGTCTGCACTTTCCTTGCTGCCCACCATTTTATTATGCATAGATATCAGTGAGACTGATTCTTCCAGCCTGTCTGTTTTGGTGTATGAATCAAAACCAGTCTGGTTTGTATCAGGCCCGTGATAAAACTCAGAAATACTAAAACTGGCTGGCCTGTCCCTGTAGGGTCCCAAACTGAATCCAGTGCTGTTAATGAAGAGTACCAGAGAATGGATGCCTCTCCTGAAGTTGCAGGCAGCACTTGGCAAATTAAGTATTGTTTCCCAAGAGTGCTATGGATTTCTTCATTAACTGGCTGCTGCGTTTTGCAGATGGTTGGATCAGCAGCAAGATCTATGCAGCTGTGTGAAGTTGGCAGACAGGTGTGTAATTTTTGCATTTGTGAGTTAATCATCAGCACGAATGATTTTAACAGCAATGGGAAAGGGAGGTCTCATGTACAAGGTTAATGTTGCCATTCACACTTCTTTTTCCACACATCCAGTGTCAAATTCTGTTTCGTATTGGGAAGTTAGATTACCTCTCCTGTGGTCCTTTCATGCGCTCAAATTACCAATTACTTAATAGTGAAGAATTCTTAAAATATTTAGTGTTCATAAGAACGTAGAGTAATACAGTGTGTTTGGAAGTAACTGGAACATACAGTAAATCAGTCATGAAGTGGAAAGACTGAGATAAAGTGGTGCTGAAACAGTGAACTTCTATATAACTTGTTTATGTTGTGTTGGGTAGTGACAGATTTCTGTTAATCATGAAAAAAATCTGACTCTCCAAAACTCAAATGAGGTAGTAAAAATAATTTTACAACTCTTTTTTTAAAAAATGTCTTTATTCTTTATATTTTTCCAGTTTGAGACTCTGATGAAGAACGCAAGTCAAAAGCACAAATTGCCAGGGCCTGGAATATTCTGCTTCCTTGTATAGCAACATGGTATGTGACAAAGGATTAAAATCTAGGTAATACAGCAGTCCTCTCGGTAAGTATGCATTTAAAATTTTTTACATCTCTGAGATGCTTTGCAAGACATAAATTCTCCCTGTAAGGTAGTGTCATAGTGCACTTGACTTTGTGTCTTAAAAGACAAAATTCAAAAGCAAAATTAATTTTGGAAAAGGATTTGAATGCCCGAGGATTAATTACAAAATTTTCCTGCGAAGTTCAGTTCCCAAGAATTGCATGTCTAGTGAATGTGATACTACATAAGGCTTGCAGACTATTAGCAGATAGTCTTTAGTCTGTGATGGGCAAAAAAAGTTGACCAGTTGTAGGAACTCCTGTTACAACAGAAAATGTTTTACCTTTACAGCAGTGTTATTCATGCTGATGCTTATTTATCTGAGTATTCTACAGATATTTGGTATTTAAAATGGGAAAAATATAAACAAAAAGGAATGGTAGAGGAAAAACCAATTACCTGTGCAAAAGCCTGTGCATTGGAGTAAAAAGCATTATCCACAGCAGTCCATTTTGGAAGCCATAGATACTAAATTTTATCTCCCTGAAAGTTACAAATATATTTGAGATTGAAATTTTAAAAAACATGTTAGGACAGAGATGGATTAGGGAGAAATGATATATTTAACAGTCATCTTCACTGAATAATCCACTCCCTTTTTCCATATACTTGGTTTCCACTAATTCACATAGGAAATGTTTGGAGATGGTTGCTAAACTCAATCCTGCCCCGCGCGTTATTATTGCAGGACTGTACTATTTGGCATACTAATCTCAGTAAGATGTATGTACATATTTTCTTAAACTTCCAGAGTCATGTTTCTAAGCATTTGAAGCATAGATCCCATAGGATTATCTAAATCTGACATTTATCTGGGTAAAAGCTAACACATAAAGTGTCATAGTTAATCACATGTTTTCTATACTTTTGCTTCGAAAAGAAAGAGAACTGGAAGTGACACACTAACAAACAATGCATAATCTGTACACGTGAAGTAATCTTTACTGCTTTGTTACTTCTTAAATATGTGACATGCACCAGTCACAAATACAGCTTGTTATCTTTGTAGGTGAGAATCATGATGTTTATTGTAAGAGCACAATAAGTAAATCATCACTGAAGATTTGACTTGGGAGAAGTTACCTGTTTAAGTTTCCAAGGCATGCTTTTGTTTTTTCAGTCATGTGATTTTAAAGTACAAATCTGTGGCAAAACTCTTTCCTTAGTCACACACACACAGTATAGAAAGTTAGAAGTTTGGTATGCTAAATATACTAAAATGATGATTTTCTTTAAATTTCTTTCATTTTACTGCATTTTTAAAAAATTAAAATGAGATTACATGAGAGAGCAAAATGCCAAAAGTCTTATTTTACACACATTTATAAAATCTGAGGTCTGGAAGACACTTCTGGAGTCCATGTTCCCCAACCCAAAGGAAGCTTTACCTATGTCATCTTCACTTTACTCTATCTCACTGTTCTTAATGGTCAAAAACTTTCCCTAAATACTTAGCTAAAATAATTTGGACTGACAGTTGAACCTATTCTCCCCTATACCCAAATTTGAACCATTCTGTAACTTTTCTGTTCCTGAGACAAAATCCCAATGCAAATGTATTAGGAAATATGTTTGCTTCTTTCACTTACTGTAGAAGTCAGATTCTGATATGAAACACCCCATGCAAATTTTGAGCAGAAAAAATAAAACCCCCGTAAACAGAGATTATAAATATCAAGGTCTATTTCTTCCCCCATTTCTGTGCAAGATACATGAGACTATAGAACAATAAAACATGATGTTGTCAATTTCTGTGCAAGATACATGAGACTATAGAACAATAAAACATGATGTTGTCAGACACAATTCAGTAGGTATTCTAGTCAGATATTCTTCAAGTGTTGCAAGGTAATCTAGCTTCCTAAACGAGTGCTAAAATAACCCTTAGCTTGCTTGTGCCTAGAGAAGCCCAAATACGTGTGCTATTAGTGTATAGCTATCATAAAAATAAATTAGCCAGTCTGCATTTTCAGGTTAATCTTCAATTTCATAATTGAATCAGTAATTGCTATAAGTTAATATAATTAGGTACTAACATTTAATTGAGAATTATTTATTCAGGTATCTCCACTATTGTAACACTTTTTTATAGCTCCAAATCATTCTAAGGAATATACTGCAGCAAATAAGCTTAACCAGAAATTGAATGGACATTACTTGGAATCTTGCAGTTTAGGATTTTTAAGCTACTTTTTATCACTAAGGTTCTTGCTGAAGCAAGAGAAGAAACAGATTTTTTTTGGCAGTGTTTCTAATTCTGCCCATAGCTGAAGTGCCACCTGAGCATTTTCAAAGGGCTGAGCCAAATTATGTTGGAAAGACTCCTGCTCTCTCCAGTGGTTGTTAGTGAATGTCCCAAGAAGAGACTTAACCTCTAAGTCTCTCTCCAAACAAGTGACTAAAGTAAGTGAACAGCAATCCCTGATCAGTATCTGGTGATTTCATGTGTGCTTGTTGTACCTTTAGCTTCATATCCAACATGAATTCATACTGTGTTTCTTTCAGAAAAAAATGAAACTTCATATCATGGTATATAGGTGCTATGGCTAACAGACCTGAAAACATAGTGTTGCAGTTTGAAGATTGTATCAAAGATCAGTGAGGTTTTCATCTCTTAGTTGGATGGAATTAATCCCTGACAATAACCTACTGAAGACACACCAGTTAGTCTCTGTGGCTTCGTCTTTGTTTTCTGTGCCTGAGCATAGGCTCACTTTCTCTGTACCACGTGGTTTGAACCAGTTACGTTTTTTCTACACACTTGAATTTGCTGGAGTTTGTCATGCTCCTCTTCTCCTGCTGCACTGGTTGGCTCGCACCGGTGTTAACCATAGTGTAAATCAACATGTAGCCTGTGAGGTCAGTTAGGGGAGTTTGGGTTTGAGTGGGAGCACGAGTATAGAACCAAAATGGCAATATATGAAGCCAATATGTCTAAACTCTTTTAGCTAATACTCGATATGCAAAAGTAAAGGAAATATGGAATAATCACACCTTTTGACCTCAGTCCTACTATAAATCAGGTCAATTCAGTAGGAAGAAGTATGATAGAACTTAAAAGGCAACTTGTGTGTTACATCCAAATTTTGCATTGCCTATTCAATGTATTCCAGACCAAGGTGTGTCTTGGTGAGTAGCTCAGTGGTTTCACTTGCTGGTTCAGCAGAGGAAAAATGCATTTTTCAAAATGATGTGAGTGTTAAGCTGTCTGACTCCCAGGAAAGTCAATATTAGTTGTGCTGTTAGGTGCCCATTTCCCACTTCACAGAGTAACAATGAAGTGCAGTAGGTTCAACAGGACTTCAGAATTACTTTGATAAATCTGTCAGAGGAAAGAAATATTAAAATCTGTGTACTATGTTTGCCTTTTTTCTTGAAATATAAATTAATTATGACTATATAAAACCCTTTTACCATAGCTAATTAATCAGAATCTCCTCATAAACTATGTGTCGACAGCACTGTATGTCTAATTATCTTTTTCACTTCAGAATTGTGCAGTTGAACAATGAAGAAAACATTACCTGATGAATTCTTTTATTTTATGATGATATCTCTAGAGACAGAAAAGACAGAGCAGCTTAAATGCCATCTTAAATTACATCTTGGCCTTGGCAAGCTTTCAGCTGGTTTTGATTTGCATGGAAACCATTTTTGTAAGACCCATATTCTCTGAAAAACAGAACTCAAAGCTATAAGTAGAATAAATTATCTATAGCTATTTAGGGCTCTATTAAATCTAGATGCTAGGCACCCTTTTCAAATGCAGAATGCAATGGAACAGCTTTTAATACCCTGTCAACCTGTTCTGTGAAAAGTCGATTGGGCAGAGAAGGTTTGATTCGGCTGTTTTTATTAAAATATCTTTCCCCTCCTTATACCATCATGAACCACTCAGCCTAATTTAAACCAGGCAAATTCACCAAGCTGTCTTGCATGTCTGTAGAAACAGCTTTTATTTTTTAAAGTGATGACATCTACCCGTAACTGTTGGCATGCAAGCTGAAGACACAGTTATTCATACACTGCTGATAGGGAATTGTTCTTTATGTGATACACCAATATAGGGACAATGTTCATGGATTAGATGCATCCATGCCTCCCTTTTTTGGTTGCATCATCCTTGCTATAGTTAATGACTTTTCCCTAGGACACAGAGGGAGAGCCAAATTAAATACCATTAGACTGTGCATCTTATTAGTCAACCTTTTAAGTTTGTTATGCTTTTATAATTTAGAATATGTCTACCTGCAATACCATTGTGGAATGTAGGAATCATCGCACCATGCAGGGGTTCATAGGAGTGCCTGTTGGTACAGCAAAATCATGATCTGATCTAGTCTTATTAATTATTTAGATCAGAGCTTAATTTGATCTAATGTCTGAATTCAGTGCTCATTTACTGTGGTGCAGACCAACTAAAACCAAGGGAACTTATTTGGGTGTGTACTGGTGAGAAAAAGGAAGACAGTTATAAATATCTTAAAAGCAATTACAGATAATATTTGAATGAAAGACTTCAAAAACTTAAAAAGAGTGTTGCTCTATTTTGCCTGCTGTGCTTCCTGGAAATATTGATCTAGTTCATGTTATCAAATGTGCTTTAAAAATAGGAATGTCTTGTCTAAGCATTGGATTTCCATCTGCCAAGCCTTTTCCCTGCAGATCCTTGCAAAGTTATTGGGAAAAGTTGCAATAATACAAAGTGGGGTATTTTCCTGCAGAGCACAGAGGGAAAATAACCCTGAGACAAGACTAATTCTAGCTCTGAAATACTGATGGTCATGGATATGTACATATCTAAAAGACTTTCGAAGCCTAATAGAGAGGACCGTATAACTATTATATGTCCTCATAAACAATCTAAAAATGTGTACCTTAAGTTCAGATTTAGAGTATGTTAGAGAGTCAGCTAGTCTGACCTCCATGGTTAATGAATTCCATGAGGAGCGAGTGAACACTAAAAATGCCCTGTAGCTCAATGTCTTCAGCCAAAAAGAACTAATCCAATTGACTGAGACCAAAGAAAACGACTGAGGATGTATGGTTCCAGAATGTCTCTGAGGTATTCAAACCCAAGTCAATTTAAGGACTTGTAAGTTAATAACTAGGACTTTACACATAATCCTGTACTTTACAGGTAGCCAGAGAAGGTTTTTTACAACCAGGATAATGTGATTTTCATGCATGGTGTCAGTCAAAATTTCAGCAGCTGAGTTCCAGACTAACTGAAGTTTCTTCATCAGTGCAGTAGTAAGACCTACAAAATGCTGGCATGGAATTGCATTACCTAGTTCTAGAGCGGACACAGGCATACAGACTAGTATAAGGAAGAGCAGATACCATGTTTTTTCTCTATGGTTTAAAACAGGAGAAAATAAACCACTCGGTGACCGAGTATTAATACTAGAATATATGACAGCCTCAAGTATTACCTGCGACTTTATCATAAAACCTCACCAATCAAATACAGTAAACCAGTATATTTTGGCACTTGAAACTATAAAAGTTGCAAGTCTGTATTAGAACAAACTACAACATTTTTTAGTATGTGTGTGTTAGCCGTAGTAGACTTATTGGTGGAGAGGGTGGGAAATGGTTTTCTGACAGAAAAAATGTCTGTGATAAAGAGTTATTTTTTTCCTTTTCATGTTCAAAACAGTTAAACCGGTATTTAGAGACACTGGATTCCTGCTTTAGAATTGATGGAGTGAAGGATACTGGTTTCGCCTTCTGTGGTTGTTGTTGTAATGATGAGCTGTTTGTACCTCAGCAGATGATAAATAGATACATAGACATTTAAGCATAGAGCCACTTGAGTTCATCTTTATACTTGCCTTGGCAGATGAAACTTGCTTTTCAATAGCTATCCTCAGATATATTGCTGAAAGTTAAGATATGAGAATCAATCATTAGGGATGAAAGCACTGGGTATTTGTAGGAGAAGGGGTTATTAAAAGAAGATCAGCAATGGTTTTACCAAGAATAAATCCTGTCAGACAGAATACGACCAAGTTCTTTGAAGGAATGACAAAAGAAATAAATGATGGGAACGTGGTGGACATAATTTATGTAGACTTCAGTCAGGGGTGTAGCCAGCAATTTGAAGTTTGTACGCATCCTGGCTGATCCCTTGCCCCCTGCCTGCAGTATCCCCATAATCTCGCACAGCAGACAGGCCATTGCGGATGATCACTAATGCAGCAGGCACACATAGATGTAGATTTGTATCAGAGCTATGCTTTCAGAGCCTAGAAAGAAATGCTGGCCTTGGGAAAAATCAGATTGTATTTCGCACGTGCTGCTTAAACTGACAGTTTTAGAAAAAGTCTTTTGGTAAGACAAAATCGGAAATACAGGTATCAGCATTATAAAGGCAGAATGACCTCAGTCAATTAGAAATGTATTTTCTGCTGGACATTTAGTAATATTTCTTCTGATGTCTTTCCTCTTTTATTTGCAGACCGAAAATAAAATCTTAATTTGAGGAATTTATAATTTTTTTCTGAGTTTCTAGAAGTTTAGGAACTCTCGCCCTCTAGTTCCTGTTTCCAACATTAAGTCCATAGTATGTTCCTTGTTTGCAAAGGTCTCTGCCACAATGATTACATCATCTTATGTCAAATGCAGATCTTTTCGCTATGTTTTGCAACTATTGCTAATCCAATGGGTCAGAACATCTTCTGTCAGCTTTTGTTCTGCCTCACCTGAAAAACGGGGTGCTAATTGTACAGGATTTCAACCACCATCCCTGTACTGTTTCCTAAAACAAGACCAGTTTTTATATCACGTTCATAGATGGTAGTTACTTAAGGTGGTTACTTACTTGTAACCTTTTCTGATTGCACCTGTAAAGAGTTTACTCATCTTCGACTTATCTCATATAATCTATGATATATTACTGGGTGTTATTACCTTCAATAATGTCATGCTCCTAACTCATATTATTTCTGTTCTCCTGCATGTAATTAACTAGACATCATTCTTCCATGTTTACTTACATCTTAAAATTATGCTTTGCCTTACATTTTTTCCCAATTCCTCTGGCTAACTTAGTCTTTTAATTACTATTTCTTCATAATAATAATGTTGCAGCTAAGCTTGAATTAAATCTATGGCTTTGAGGAGCCACACACATAGAATTTGAATTAAGTTTCAGATATGAACTTAACAGGTGAACTGCACTGGGATACTGAGTTCTGAAACTTTGCAGCTGTATTTCTTTTATAGCTCACCTTAATTTCTGAATAATGTGTATTAGGCACATACTGTTTCTCTAAGAAATTATCTGCAACTGAAACAGAGGAGAACAGATTTGTTTAAAGTTGGATATATACTTTTCCTACATCTTTACCACTCATCTTATGCTACTAAGATTCTGCCACGTGGGATATGATTGACTGTTAATACAGAGTACACTGGTTGTTTTGGTAACACATAGTGTGCAGAAGGTCTAGTAATTCTGCCCTCAGGTGCCCAAACACATGTGCTTTTGACCACAGAGAAGCTGTATTCTTGGGGTTTCTTTGAACAAAATTTGAACCTAACGTGAGAAGTCCTTTACTTTGGACTATCCTCTAACACTTGCTTTGCTTTTAGCTTTTGTCTACAATTTCAAGTTGTGCCAAACTTTGATTTTATTTTTTTTCCCCCACCAGCATTGAGATATGAAAGATTGAAACAACATGAGGAAAGTCTGTCATAAAAATCATTGCTTTTTTCTTTTTGTAACGTCGTATCTGTTTGTCTCTTCCCATTCTACTAATGCTCACTGCTAGACAGCCAGTGAGATTTGTTTGAGTAAGCATGTAATCATGTCCTCTGAGCAGTGGTGAACCAGATTACCGCAAGGCGTGCAAATGTTTGACAGATTATTACTAGCTCTATGCTTGCTTACAAGAGCCAGACCAGTCTGTTCTCTTTTCTGTGCTGTGTAGGTCCAAATACTAGCAGAATTGTTTTTTGTGTCTTATGTAGGCTTCCCTGAATGGCAGTGCAATGATCTATGGTGGTCTCTCCACCTGCATTCAAGCATCGACATGTACTGAATGTGTACATTAAACAGCAGCAGCTGGGATTTTGTGGTATGTTCATCTTTCTACCAGTGCTATCCTTCAGGGTGTCATTATCAAAGTATAGCATACTTCTCAACCTCAAACAGTATGAGTCTGGTGGAAAAAAAAAAAATCAAGCAGCAAGATATGTGAAATTCTCATTGAATTAATGGGCCTCTTTGATTTTTTTGCCCAAGAGAATACAAAAAGCAAAAAATTTTTAAGCCAAAAAAATCTGGTGTCTCCTGGGTAAAATGTGAGAGTTGAGAAGTATGACATAAGCATTAGTAGCCTTTGTGCCTCTTGATAGCTCTGCTGAATCTCCCAAGACTCTAAAAGTTGATTTGTCAGCTTAACATTAGCTTCAGTCTTAGCTGCAGCAGTAGCTGTTGTTTCACCTTTATCAGCAGAAATGGTACAGCTACTGGAGGGACTGATGTGGTAAATCTTTTTGTGACACCATTTTGTTTTTGCCACTATCTCTAATTGGTTTGCTCGTGCACTCTGCATCCCAAGCTAGATAGGCTGAAAGCTTCATCACACTTTAATTAGAAAAGAGCTATTTTAAAGTTACAGAGTTGACTAATTTTATTCATCAAGTCTCCAAGGGTCACATTTTCAAACTGGACCGCTTAAAAATGTCATTGGTGATCTTTTGCACAGGCTGAATTCACAATTCTGCATTATAAGCATCGTAATTTGACACATTCACAAAAGTGAATGTAAGTCTGCAGCTACAAGCAAAACACAATGGGCTTTGTATGTAAAAAGTTAACTTAGGCTGATTAATATTTACTTCTGTCTTTTGTTGAGCTTACTGTTTACAGCTTCCATCTATTTGATCAAGTCTGGATGCCCAGTATTGAGTGGTTAGATATAAAGTCACTCTTTGGCCTGACTCCCTCTTTCTTCTTTTTTTCTTTTATTTCCTAATCACATTGACTGAAATTAAGATACTGATTTGCAAAATAAGCCCAGGATATGTCTTAACACACTGTAGAAGTAAGGGTGGCCACATGAGCATCATGAAGAATTCTAGGGCATACTAGGGCTGTATCGCATGAAAAACAGTAAAGCTGATGGTAGTGAACTTTCTGGATATCCACAGCCTCATCTATGAGCCAGTGAGTGGGAGGGAGAGACAAGGATGAGGCAGATCACCTGAGGTGAACTGCACGCTTGCTTAAGATAACCTTGCAATGTCTTTGCAGTGTCTGCTGGGACTACAGGACAGTCACTGTTATCTCTCACCTGCAAATCACTTCCCGGCTTCATTGTAGTCAGGAATCTGTACTACAGCAGGATCCAGTTGTTCCTTGGCTTTCTCAAGCATGCGATATTACAGCTTTAGACATTCCCCCAAACAGCCTTTGAGTGGGAAGTGATTTTCAGTTCAGTCAAGCATATTAGGAGTTTTATTGTTCTGGATCCTGATTTAGGGGTCTCTGATGCAGGCTGTTCATTCTGTATCTCATTTATGTTTCCTGCCAAATAAAATCCATTTCCATTATACAATCTAGTAGCATTGTAGTCTGGAAGGGAACTCTGGCTTAGTATTCCAGATAGGTGGTGGGGCACAAAAGGCCACATCACATATGATAAATAGACCTTGCATATTCAGGTATGTTGAATGTTTTCTTCCCAGAAGCATAGACACCTCACATTCTTCTTCTCTTGGGTACAACAATAAAGCTAGCACAGACAGCCTATAATCCAGTTTTGAAGATAAAGCTAACTAGCCATGTATTCCCAGAGCTGGTATAAGGTGGAGGTCGTAGGAAGCCACTGCTGACATGCTGGAAGCAGTGAGAGTTCTGTGATCTGCCTGCAACAACAGGAGACAGCCCTTTATTAGTACTTTCTTGTTCACCTAGAATTGTAACATTGAATTGCCCTTTGATTTTTTTTTAAAGCCCTCAATTTGTTTGTTTCTCTAGTACAAAGAAACTTCTTAAGCAACAGTTAACATAATCTCTTTTTCTTATTATGGTTTTAGATATTATCAGTTGCGGTATCTTTCTTCATGTATAAGGATAGAGATTGGAGCAGGAAATCTATCCTCACTTGATAATCAACGGAGAGGGATTCACCTTGATTAAACGCAGAGTTATGCCACATCATATTTTCCCATCTCTCTTTGTAAGGCTTAGTGTTAACACAATCTGGGGCAACATGATGTATTCAAGCAGTTTGGATGGCATTTAAGGCTTTTTTTTTTAGTTTTGTTTTAAGGGTGTGTCTGCGCTTTCTTTACAAACCTTTAATTTCTGTCTGTATTTCTTCCTCCAATATTTACTTGTCCCCTCTCTTCCCTGACATGCAGCCCAGGAGAAAATATTTTGTGAAGTACAGTTGAAGGTGCATCTTGACTATGTCCTGTTATGCTAAAATGTTTGTTGTATGCACAAAGAAAATCTGCAGTTTATAGTGAGATGCAGTTTTGGTGCACTTGGCGTTCTGCATTGCCAACGGCAGTTCTGATGGTGCATGCTGCAACATGAGACTGTGAAATTTTGTGTTGATATTTTAATTATATTTCATCTTTTAATCTCATTTCAAATGTGCAGTGCAGGTGGACCTCTACTGTTTTTTCTCTAGTTTTCTTTCTTTCATACTGATATTTATTTATGGTGGGCAGCAAAATGAAGATTGGGTATTTGTTGCAGTTGTGGGGAACACTGCCATGCTGACCTTGGTTCTTGCCTTCTTCCATACAGCCAACGGTAAACCAATTTTAAACGTAGATCTAAGTTTGTATGCATGTGTGGAAGAATTGGCTGAAAACAGAAAAATACCTGCTATGCTGAAGTCTTGATGTTTCTATATTCATTGTATCAAACTGATTTTTCAGTGTAACAGGTAGTTATATAAACAAAAATGTTAAAATGTTTCATTGTAGCTTGTTAAACCAAACAGATGTTTTCTGTGGTGTAGTTTTAACAATGAACTGAGTTTTACTTCATAATATACTGCAGTGATTCATGGGAAGTGTAATTCAGTTGTTTTAAATGTATCACTTTGAATTTTACTTTAAAAAAAAGAAAAACAACAAACCCCAAACCTCTTCCAGTTATTTCAAAGGGAGTTTCCACCTGATGGATATATTTCATTTTGATTTTAAAAGAAAATTATAACATTTTGATTCTAATGAAAATAGAACTTTTTTCCTGGAAATGGCATTTTGTAAAAAAATTCTCACCTAACTGTAGCGAGATCCTTTCAGGATTACAGCCTTAGAGAGAGATAGTGAGACATGAATGCCTGTTGTTTTTCCTAGATTCTTTTCCAGTGTCCTCTACATCTGTATTCTGCTGTGTATTGAGATCCTTATTTTCTTCTGAGCTCAAATATCTTCCTTTGTGTCCTTGTTCTTTCAGGAAGTTGCATGCATCAAGAAGGATGGGCTGCCAGTTAGATTGGAGAATACTAGTATGTCATGCAGATAGGTGGATTAAAAATCATGGTTATTTCAGATATGAAAGGTGGGCAAAGTGATGCAATTTGGGACCTATTTGGAAGAGGCAAGCTGGTCTGTGACAGGACACGTCTGTGTCTGCCAGAATGCCAACTGTAGTGAAGGCTTGGATGATGCTCAAAGGAAAATCAAACCCAAAATGGGATTATACACACCTTCCCAGCCTCTGAAATTGGTTTGATCTGTACATCACAAAGTGCAGGCTTCTCCGTTCCTTCTGTGGAGACTTCCATGTGACAACTTCATTAGTGATTCTGGAATCTAAGTAGTGCTGGGTCATGGCAATGGACTACTTAAAACTGGTTGTCATTGGCAGAAAAAATATCAGGGTTTTGGCCAGAACTGGTCATTAAACAGAAGTGCTCAGATGAACTTATTTACTCTGGTATGTATTACTTTTATTTTACTCTCTGAGATCCAGATGTAGCAGGTAATTAAGGTGTCTTTAAAAAGATGGAAGAAAGTTACGGCAAATTTGCTGAGTTGAGGGCTGACTAGATTGAATTGAAGCTTAAATTGTTTTTTTGGACAGTAATGACAGATTACAAATTAGCTTACTTTATTTTGTCAGCCTCTTAGGACCAAGAGATTACTGTAGAGGAACAGCAGGCAACCACACGAATTTTCATTTATACCTGGTGATAAAGCTTATCATTCAGTAATCAGTCCTGTACGTTGTGTGTTGGACATCTTGGGTTCTACCTACAGCGTGTCCTAATGTCTTCAAAATAAAGCCTAAATGAAAGGTAGTAAAGCAGTTTAGAAACCTAAACATCTTGGAAAGGTCTAGGCCCTGGGGTCTTAGGCAAGTATGTTTTATAAATGTAAATGCCAACTATTAAGCATAAAGAAAGCTTCTATTCTGAGATACGTGTGCTTCCAGGTATATATGTCACCGTGGTCAGCGTAGCAATAGTAATTGGCCTGGGACTGCTGTCCTTTCCAATTTCTAAACCAACAATGGTTCAGGGCACTTGAACCTTCACGGGGGGAGCACTGAATGGGAAGTGCATGGGCAGACATGCAGTACGCTGCTGAGAAGCTCTTCTCCAGGTACAGTTACAGTTTTCCCATGGAGAAAGTGAGGGGAAGTATATATGAATGTTGCTGAAAGAAGAATGAAAAATTAGTATGAGTACTTTTTAATGCTAGGTGTTTGTCATATATACATTTGATACAATATTTACATATGTGTATGGATATGCATGCATGAATGGATACATATTTATCTTGTGTGTGGCTTGTGGCTTGCCTGATACAGAAGTAGTGGAGATGTGTATTAAACAGACACTGAGATTTCTGAAGAGTAAAATTAATAGATTATCAAAAGTCTTTGAAAAACAAAGTCCCCCATCTTGCATTTTCTTTCACACACTTACGCTGCCCTGAGTTGTACTAATGAGTAGGAGTTAAAGCCTCCACCCTTGCACTTCTAAACAGTATTTCGTGTTTTTCCTTTTAACTACAGCCTTTCTTTACACACCCTGGAGAAATAATATATAAAGTAAATTAAGACTTGGGCGGGGGGAGAACCCTATTTAAAAAAAAATGCTTGCTAATTAAATTTAGTCTTTTGTATCTGAGCAAAAGCCTGAGCCAGACCAAGAGCCTTTTGAATATCAACAGCACATCTTGAACTGGTTCTAATTTCCATTGAAATTATCATCTGGATGTATAGAAATACTTTGACTGAATCTGGCCAAGTATTGTTGCTGTGGTTTCCTATATTAGAACATTCCATTCTTACTGTCCTTTCTGCCATGCAGTGTAGCGTCTTCTATTCTGATGGAAGCTACATGATCAGAAAGCAATCCATATTGTGGGTGACATGAAATACAGCTCTACATAATGTATTTGGATAACCATTGGTTTCTGAGTTTTGGAGATAATTCTTCACTAAAATTCTGTAACCTGAAAAAAGATGTTTCTTCTACATGATAAAAAAATTGAAAAACATTTTTTAGCAAAAAAAGATTTTTCATTGAAATCTGATTTTTGTATTTTGGAAATACATCTGCATCTGCTTAAGAAAGAAATATTAGCAATTTTTATCCATAATCAAAATGCTAAAAAATATTTTTTTCTCATCCTGTCTTTTAGCTTTCTTTGAAGTCACAATATTAAACCTCCTTTAAAATATTTATGTGTATTTAGTTAACAAAAGCTCCTGTAAGTTGAATCCATGCTGGCAAAAGGTTCAGGTAAGCTCTCTATATAAGCTTACAGACAATTGTGTAAATCTTCAGCCATTAAAGAGAAAGGAGAAAAAAGCCATCCTCATTACACTGCTGTCATTTACTCTTCATCTCCTGTCCTCTTTAGCAGCATTAAGATGGGATGTAAATTTCCCAGTTAATGCTGTTAGAAAATGGATGGTTCAAGAAGGGCAGGAATTAGAGATCAGTATTAGGTGCAGATAAGCTCCTTTTCCTCCGCAGTGGCGGCTGTTTAACATTCATGGGAAAATCATCATCAAACAGCGTTATCACAGCTCTGTTGATGGCTGAGGAACTTCATCACTATGATAATTTTTTTTTTATAGCTGTGAGCCAAAAAGCTCCCTTTTATTTCTGCTGCCTATAACTGCGATAGAAGCTTGTTTGTATGGGTAAGGTATTGCAAACTCATAGCTCTTCAGCCAGGTTTGATTTCTTTCCACCATCACTTCCCCCCTCAACCCCTTGTGTACATTGCACTAAACAGTAATGCTGATAAAAAAAAAAAGTGCTCAAACAATCCTTCAAAGAATAACTGATATTTTTATGATCAGTAATTCAAAGTTCGACAAGTGATGCCATTCTGTAATGAAACTGTCATCCATTTTGTTGTGAGTAAAGGGTAGACACTAAAGCGAGCAGGCAGGGAAGACATGAAAATCTAATGTCACATTAACTTGACCAGGAAATGGTTTAAGGATCACAACAATTTTATTTTTTTTTTGTAAGAGCTGCTTTTTTCATCATCAGGTGGAGAGGTTCACAGCCTGTTAAATCTTTTTATCCCCTCCAACCTGAGAGGAGAACTGTACTTTTTTTGTGTTGAATCTATTACAACTTCACGATCTGTTAGTTTTTCTGTAGCTATCTTGCCACAACGTGTGATGTCCAGGTTTAAACTCATAGAGTTTGCTTAAGGATGCACCTCTAAATGCTATTTCTACCACATGCTCAGCCATCTTTAAATGTATCTGAGATGCAGATCGTGGTCGTTCTTTGCCTCATACTTGGGAGGAGGGAAGATACACGGTTCCAGACTGTATGCATTCTTCCAAGGGAGATAAGGTGCTATTCAAGGAAAATTTTTAATTTATTAAGGTTCTCAGCTTATGCTTCTTTGCAGCTTTGACCTCATTTTTTGTAGTTTATCTGCTCTAAATGACATTTCTCATTTTGAATATAGCTGGAAAACATTGTGCTAAACAGCAGTTTTGTAGCCTCCACAGCACCACCTGATAATTTTGATATTTCTACTTTGAATTCAATATTGATTTGATTACTTAGGTAATTTACTTCTGACACAAGCTCATTCCTTGTCTTTTCCTGAGCAGGGACTTCCAATCATGCCATGTTGTGCTGAATTATGTTTGGAGTTTAGAGATAAGGACTTTTGTCTACTCCAGACTCAGCTTAGGCCACCAAACTCATTTCCCATAGGAGGAGGGTTTGAATCCAGTCAGGAACCTAAAGGTGAAAGGCTATTGCTTTATAATTTAAATATTACCATATAAACATAAGTTTAAAGCAGATATTGTGTGGTTGGAGGAATACTAGAGTTATTTTGAGTGGAATTTCAAGGAGCTCTTCCCTAAAGAAGAAAGGGGCCCAAGAGACCCCCAAAGCTGCTTACTTCCAAAGATCCCAGTTGTCCCCAGAGTGACCCCTTGGTTCTGGACCAAGCTGCCAGGCTCCTTCTCAGCCTGATGGTTATCACCAGGAACGGTGCCGGGAGAGCTGCTGGTCTGCTGCCCCGGCTCTCGCCAGTGTCACCAGGCTCCTGCTGGAGCAGAGGTTTAGGGAGAGCACAGGCCATAGCAGTCCTTCCTTTGCTGAGCTTCCATTCAAGGGCGCTCTCAACCATGGCCGGAACGGGGTGGTGGTCCCAGGAATTATTATACTCTTGCATGAAATCATTGTACTTCTTCATGACAAAACAAGGATGTGTTAAAATAAAAGGGTACTCCAGTCCAGGCTAACACTAGGACAAGAAGCTTACAGCTACAATGGGAGTCCAGCTAAGGCGACTGTCCTCTGTGTAAAACAGCCTTATGGACTGGAGATGGTTTAACTTTTCTTCAGAGGGAAAGTTTGTTTCTTCTTCTGAGTTTCTGAAAGGAATGGTCACAGTATTATTAAAATATTTTTTTCAGGAACTATCACAGATTTTTGAAAAGGTGAAGGAGTTGTGATGTTTGGATTTGAGGGGGTTGGTTTGTTTCAGCAGGAGAGCAAAAATTATTGTGGAAACTTATTATAATACAAAGCAAGGTCTGTTTGGAAGATGTTCTGGTACCGTTATATGCTTCTCCTCCCTATTCCTTGCTTTTGTAAGCAGGTGACCCATCTAGTTTCATCAGCAAGAAGTGTAGAAGGATGGATTTTTTTTAAGTTTTGTACAACTGGACGGGTTTTATCTTTCAGTAGCTATACAATTTTCTTTTTGTGATGAAAGGAAGGAAGCTTGTGTTACCATAACATTGACCTTAAGATACTGTAGTAATGTTAAAAAGACCTGTCTTCCCATCTTCTATCCTTTTACAGGCTCTGTGAAGCCTGTAAAATGGGCAAATATATTGGGGTGTTTCAATATTGCTTCAGGATGGCTTCATGACCCATTTAAATGGCCTGGGTTATATTCACTTTTTCCTGGGACATCATAGTTTCTTGTATGGTTCATTTTAAAATAACTTGACTACAAAAAAAAAAATATGCCTTGGGTTCACAAGAACAAAAGACAATGATTGTAATTTGCCTCTGCCCTTTAGCAAAGCAATCAGCAATTTTCTAGTATTTTACAGCCATCCATCTAGCTATCTATTAATCTTGTAATACCCTTACTTTTTCTTGGAAATATTCAAAATTATTAACCTTTTAGTAACTGGTAACCGTTAAAATGCTGTCTTGTGTTAACGAAGAGGAAACTTGTCTCTGTAAATCTTTGTGTGCTCATTTTTTGGTTTACTTTTCTGTAAACAAAAGTTGTCAGATGGTTGCCGTTGCCAGTTGCTAGCTGCATTGCTTTGGCTCCCACGTTGGCAGGGTAGTAGGTGTTACCCGGTTTACAGTATGACTAATAGTGAGGTAACTGTAGGTCTATTAAACTCCAGAAAAGTGGCTCTTTGTTTGAAGTTACATTAAGAAGGGTCTGGAATTGAGAAGGGAGACTGGCCAGCTGTCCCAGCCTGTTAGAGCAGTGCAAGGAGACACAAGGCAGTGCTGGCTCACTGGATTCTTCCAGAACATGAAAAAGATGGAAGGATCTTTGGTTGTGAGGTAGGCAGTGCATGCCTTCCCATGTACTGGTTTTGTCTTGGGTTACTTAAGAGGTCTTTCTCAAGCAATAATAGAGTGCATATTCATCTGTGTTCATAGAAATGGACTCTGTATATCCCCAGTAAGCAAGGCATTTTAAAAAAATTACAATTTATCATTCTATATTTCCTGAAGTATCGTGCAAAGATCGAACTCTGCATGAACTAACTTGGATACTGACAGCAACATACCTACATCAACACAGGGCTTTGCTGGCTAGCTAGCCCTGGGCATCTCAATATTGCAGTGTTGTGTAGACATAACCAACAGTCTTACACCTGATGCTTTGGGAAATGTAGCACTTCTGTTCCGAGTAGGAAGATGCTTTGTGCCTCAGTTATTCCGTATACACTACAAACCCATTCACTTGGCTGAGTCTTGAAAAATTGAAGTGTAGATTTAAAAGTGGGCCAGACTGTATCAGAAAGAACTATTAAAACAAGACTAATCTAGTTGTATAGCTATAAAACTAGGCACCAATCAGGTTTTTGCAGAGAGCAGAGCTGCGAGAAGTGGGAGTTTGATGGCTGCTGTGAATATGGACAAGTCTTGGATGGAAACAGGAGGACTGTTTTGAGTAAGTAGGTGCTAAGATCTGACCATGAGTGGCAACAACTCATCTGAGGTCCAGGAAGGTGAACTTAATCAAGTTGTGTCCAGGTTTGATCTTAAATCATTTATTGATTTTTTTTTATTATTTTTTTTTTATACCCTGTGAAAGTTTCTGACTACATCAAGACATTGGATTTCTTGATTTCTGGGCAGAATTTTCTAGGGCTTAGGCTCACCTGAGCTGACATTGCACAGTGAGGGCGTTCAGGGATTCTGCAGTGTCACAGAGCCCTGAGATTCTTCTTGTTCCAGTTCTTTTCCAGGCAAACCCTCCCCTTTTGCCAGTCATGATTATTTATCAGAGGAGTTTACATTTACTAATCTTTGTGGCTAGAATCTGTGCTGCAACCTGTGTGTTTGTGTTTGTGTTTGTGCTTCATTTATGCACTAGGGCTGAAAAGGTGCAAACGACTAGTGCTCTGCACTTCAGAGCTTTGCACTCTAATACCTCTGGCTGTCCTCAGCCATCGTGTTCTGCAGGGGCAGGGACTATGTGTCATCTTGTCTCAGTGGCTTCTGTATATACTGGGATAACGAGAAACTAAGCAACTTTCGGACATTTATCTGTAACCTTTAATAATTTGCTATGCATATCCACTCATTCCTTTGTTATATTATCAATATTCTGCAGTGCTACTGGTTTTAATAAGAAGCCTTTTCACTGGTTTTCTTTGTTCTAGTCATCTAATCTCCTAATGGAAGTTTCTAATTAAATTCCTACAGCCATTTTTAAACTGTGTTTTGAATAACAAAGTCTTGCAAATGCTCAGAGTACATCTCTCCCCCTGACTTGGATGCCTTACCTTCCAAATAGCTGTGGAGAAGTGATGCAGGCCATCGTGGAGAAGTGTTGCTGAGAACCTACCTCAGCTGAACAAGAAGCATATAAATGGTACATTCCCTATACAGGAGATGCAGCAGGTTTAAGAAAAGTCTTCCAGGGTCTCATTCTTTGTTTTAATGATCATTGGACTGATGAGGAAGGAATACAGTCTATTCATGGAGCAAGGAGCACTTTCCCAATGGACCTATGCTCCACAGAAGCTGAGAAACCAGGATCACCAGTGAAATGTTACTTCTGTATCCAAACCCCTTTCATTTGGGTTTGAACTTTACCCACTGGGAGCAGCTGAGGGTTGAATGGCCGTAATTAGTATCTCATCAGCATTCTTCAGCTACTGCTGAAGCAGAAAGGAAAAAAAGTAAAAAGAAATGTCAGAATCGGCTCATAAATATGATGAATATGATAAATATGAAAGACCGTTTGTCTAATTGATCCTTTTATTAATCCCAGGAAATACTTAAACTGGCACGTGCCACCATTTCCAGATGGATCAGCAGCAGTACACAGAGAAATCTAGCTAGCAAAAAGTATTTCTCGGTGTCCACGCCTGCACGTGGTTCCCAGAAGTTTCTGCATACAGACCTGGTCATCCTCTGGCATGCAGCTAAATGTTCTTTGACTGCAGACTTTATGTGAAAGCCTCAGCCAAAGCTGCCACTTTCTCCCCTTACCCTAAAGCACTGTTACATTCCTACTTCTCCTGCACACCTGCAGAGGATATTGTTTTGGCCAGAATAAGATGAGCACAGGTGGTAACATAATGCACATTGCATCTAGATTTAACACCTGTTGCACATAGGGCTTATGAGTTTTAATCTGTTTTATTAAAGTTTTTGGCACTTTGGTGTTCTACCTTTTTTTTTTTAAGGCAGTTTAATAAGTGGACAAAGAGCAGCAGCAGATTTATTTAGAGGTGGTTCAGATTTGTCATCGAGGGCCTGCTCACAGAGGGGCTGTTTCAGGAGGGTTTTTTTTCTTTTTTGCAAAAGTATATATGTTTAAATAGGTTTGCACATTTCACAGATGTATAAATTCAGCTTTTTTTATTTTAAGATCTAATACCCAAGTCAGCTATGGCCATTTCTTACCCAACAGTCACAGAGCCAACATATATTCCACAGAGTTGATTTGAGCAATTAGGTAGGTTTGATTTTAAACATCTCTGCCTTTCCCCTGCCTATGGGATGACCCAGTAGGTGAAGTTGGGTAGAGATGCCTGGCCTGATATCCACAGCGTAGGCAGCACAGGTTTATGTCTCTGCATCTTGTGTCATGTACTGGCTGGTTTGAGATGTGCTGCTCCTGGTGCTTTATTGCAAGCACAGAACAATTGTCGTGTTGAAATAAGATCCCATGCAGAATGAGGAAGAGCCTTTGAAATTCACTATATGAACAGTGCTCAGTACTCAGATATGTCAACATTTCTGCTCCCTCAACGTTCACCACAGTACAGCACCCTAGCAGTTCTGCTTCTAATTTTTTTATTTAACAATACAATATACTCTTTAAAAGTGAGTTTTATGAGGTACCAGGAAAAAAACTTATAGGAAAACTAGTTGGAAAAGACTATATAATAGTCTTTTTAATTCCATTTAGCTCTATTCACAGCGTTCTCTTCACCATTGTCTGAAACAAGCTGTTTAGTCAAAAACATTTTTTTCTGAACTTGGAAATTGTATTCCCAGACCATTCTAGGAGCAAACTTTGCAAATGTGATTATTTTTTGAAAAGCACAGACAGACAGAAAAGCTTGCAGTTTTCCAGTATGTTTGTGACTAAATTCTCTTACCTGTTTCCCCAAATAAAAAGACTGGTTATCTCCACGGAGGAGACTCACCACTACAGCAAACTGAATGCCTCATCAGCGATGTAGATTTCAGGACAGACAGTACATTGCCTGTAAACTTGGAGCTCAGATGACAGATGGAAACCAGATAAAGTGAGCATGCTGATCACTGCAGAGAGATTAGACTCGGTAATTTGCATTTTGTCTTCCAGTAAGGTTTGCTCCATTTTTGCCTTCACATTTACCTGAGCTTTAAACACAGGTATTTGAGGCCTGAACTTATATGGACTTTATTTTTTCAGGCAGAAGATTTTTGTTCAGCTGGATTTTAGTTCTACCTCTAACAAAACACAAATACTTCAGGGAAAGTGCGTCAACATTTCTGCTCACTGCAGAGGCTTCTGTACGGCGCAGCACCCTCGCAGCTATGCTTTTAAGTTTTTTTTGTATTTAACAGTCTCAAGTGCCTCAAGTATCTCTTTCAGGACTCCACTCTAAATCACGTTTCTGAGAAATATCTCCTCTTCCCCAAAGTGCTAGGCCATTTTCTAGCTGGCTAAGCCTGTTCCCCTTGAGAAACAGACTGGATGGAGCTTAGGGTCCCTGCGAAGGAGCCACATGCCCCAGGCACTGCGGAGGTAGGTTGACATTAGCTAGCCTGCATAAATATTTGCTTGCATCTTTGCCATTTTCAAATTCTCTCTTGTTTACTCTTCTTTGTCCCTGCCTATCACGTTTCTTTCCTGGCTGTTGCTATTAGTATGTAATCTTTCTATTCTGTGTCCTAAACTAAAGCACATCTGTCATTCATTATCTGAAAGGCTCTTTATTAATAGACATAAACAACACTGCTGGTGCCTTACACATAACTATAGTATCAGTATTGTTCCTATGGGGTCCCTGCCATGCAACATTACACATTCTGTCCATAGCCAAAGGCTTTTACTGCTGGGCATTGCAAGGCCAGTGTGTGGCTACCCTCAGGTTAAAAACTTCATCAGTTCCGTATGTAAAGATTTGTAGGAGTGGAAAAGGAGGAGGTCAAAGGAGGGACAGCAATGAAAAGCTGGCTTTCCTTACTTCCCCATTGTTTTCACTGGAGTATTGTAGAGTCCATTGGGTAGGAGGTGAGCTTGTCTTCTAGCCTGTGTAAATGGTACTGGCTGTTTGTGGCATTGTTCATGTCAACAAAATATTGTTTGAAATGCTTAAAAACCTCTTCTGGGATGGTAGAAGAAAGATGCTTACTAGGATGTGCTCTTTAAATAGGTTTCTGTAAATCTAAATGAGATCGTGTTGAGGAGTTTGCATATTTTCCCATTCACCTTGAACAGAAACGTTTCTTTTCCAGCAGTTCTGCTTGCTTCTGTCAGAGACATTCACCACCGCTGGGACTGGGGCCTTATGCCTCTGAGGAGGGTACCAGAGAAACCTGGTTTCAGCTAACTGATCTTAAAATCTTGTGATGGATCTGGGGATCCATTTCTAACTCTGTCTTCAAAGGAAGGTAGAAAAATCCTCATCAACAACTGCTCAGAGAGGAAATAGTTTTGTCACCCATATCGTGGGGTTCTGTAGAGTGCAATAAACTAATCAGCTGAGCCACTGAGTACGTTCCCAGGCACTGTGGAAAGGACCGGTGTCAATGCTCATGCGAGCTCTCCAGTACTATGCACAGCTCAAACCTTAAGCCTTTTTTTTTTTTTTCTGTAGCAATTAATGAGAATCATGATCTAGAAATTAAAATGGTAATGAGCTTTTAGCATAATGAAAAGAACTTGTAAAGGCAAGGAAAAGCATTCATGGGTCTCTGAGTCGTAGTGCTCCCCAAATATGAAAGCAGATGTTAGCCTTGGCTTGAATGAGCCATATTCACTTGTTTAATTTTGCCCAGACCTGTTAAAGAACCCATACTCTTACATCCTACAGAAAGATGATGCGCTCATGTCTCCCACCGCATAATCTAGTGTTCTTATAAACAGCTTTGCTAATTTGAGGTTGATAAATCAGTATACTCATTTTGGCTTGATTATTTTTTCCTTTGCTTGCATGTGCTTAATGTCTTTTAAAATGTACCACCAGTAGAGAGTGATGTACAGTCAATGATTTAGGAGACAAATAAATAGCTAACACAGTTTAAATAAAAAAAATAGGTGAAATTCAACATAACTACTGTAAATTAAAAATAAGTGCAAGTATATTATTTTGCTCTTTCCCTCTCTCAGTGAGTGCTAACAAAAGTAATACCATTTTGAGGAGAGAGTTAAACTAATATTTTTTGAGCAACCTGGTTGCTTTTTTTGATGGTTGTGTGACACTTTGCAAGTCTTAGAAGTATCCAAGTACAACAATGAAGCTTCTCTCTGTGTCAAAGACACCTAAGAACATACAAGAGTTTGGAAAGCTTTTAAGCTTGGCCTGATAAGCAATTCATGAATATTGTAGCTACAGCATGCTCCTCACTGTTAGCTGAATTGATATGTTGAATAGATGTCCAGTTTTTTGCATCTAAATTGAAAGTAAGTTGCATTTGTGGGGGAAGAGGGAAGAAAGCATCATTCAGAAGAAGAGTTTGTTTTTGAAATAATTTCCTTTCTTTTAACATATACAGAACATTCATCTGTTTGAAGTCTGGCTCCCAAATATAACAGGTTTTATCTCAGAGACAAGAAAAAACATGGTAATTTAGAAAAAAAAAACAACCAAAACCCAACAACATAAAAACTGAACTACCAAGACAAAATATATTTTAAACTGTTTCCAAGTGTTTTGAGTTGTTTGGGCATAGGCGGTACCTACATTTGGGGTCTAATGGAGAGTCAGGGATGTTTACAGTATGTCTTTCCTTTTTCTCTGATTTTGTTTTATGAGCATAATTTGAACCTACCTCATTAAACAAACATATTCTCACAAACATGTTCCTTTTGCATTTCATGGTCGTAGCTTATCACTCCTCATATTCTATTGACTTTTTAAAAAGTCGGGAAAGTTTGGAAAAGTAAAAAGTCTTGCTTTTGCTCTCACCGAACAATGGAGAAACTCAGTGGGAATTTTCAAAGGTGTTGGTATAAGGAAAATGCTCAATTTGCATTATATGTCTAAGGGATTTGTGAGATTAACTGCTTTATTCAGCTTTGGAAATCCTGCCTTGATGACTCAATCTCACCATTCAGGATGAGGAAGAGGAAGAAGGTCGCAGACTGCCATGTCCAGGCTGCGGATGGTACCTCTGTCATCAGGGTTGTCAAGTACCCTGCGATGGCTGTTACAAAAGATGGCACAGAACTGCCCTGTTCCTGGAGCCACTGAGAAAAAGGCTTAGCAGGCAGCTGGGGGACTTCACTGCACAGCAGGGTATTTTGTTCCTGGACCCCTGACTGAGACTGATCACCTAATGAATGGGGGGCTTTATCCTCCCTATCTAATGTAATTGTGGATGGGCTTTAAATAGCTCATTTTTTAATGTAGAGGACGTGGATGGCTCTCTTGCCAACCTATACATGCAAGCTATCTCTGTAACTTGAAGTTACGTATATTTTGGTCTACCTAATGAGTAAAAGAAAGCGACCCTTAGAAGGAAGCCTGTACTGCCAGGCTGCATATGAGAAGCTACTTGTGAGAATAAGGTTTTCAGAGGGGAAGGGGGGCGGGGGGGTAAAGGCTACCTTTCCAAACAGGATTACAAAAGGGATACAGTGCACCGTACTATCTACCTCCCTCTGCCTTTTCACTCAGGGAGACAGACATTAAGGTGCATTAGTCCTATCATTCGTATGTCTGTAAATATCAATAAAGTATGTTATTTGGCATTCACATGTACACAATGAAGGAGGAGGACTATCCTTTTCAGGAAATTTCACCGAGCCATTCACAAACAAAAGCTCAGTAATTTAATCTTTCAAAAGCTCAATAATGCTAAGTTCAAAATTGCAGGTTTTAAACTAATGTACCTGATAAGTAATGATGACAGAATTTAAAAGGTCCATTATTTGGTAATCTAATATTCCCAATCCCAGTTATCTGTCAAAGAGAATACTCTCCCTTAAACGGCGCTAATGTGTTCACATCTACATTAATCTCTTAGGGAGAAAAGAAGCATTCTTTACGGGCTTTATCTGTTTCCAAATGTCTGACTCCACAAGGAGCCATTTCGCACCGCTGATGAGGCTATGTAAATGACTGAAATGTCTTTGTACGATAGGTGCGATTTCTTACGGTTCCTGGCGATACCGCAGCTTCCCCCCCCGGCCAGCCCCCAGCGCTCCCGTGCATGCTGCGCCTGCTGCCTTCGCATCCTCTGCTGCTTCTGCAGCCCAGAACAAACACCGTGCTCACGGGTTTGCTCCTCACCTGCTTTTCTTGCGCGATGCGCTGCTTTTCTGTGCAGCTCAACTCTCTCCTGTTGTGTCACCTCCCATCCGTGCTCCACACAGAGTGCCGGGGCCGTGGTATCCTCGTGACAAGGTTCACAAGGGGGGAACTTAAAAGAATTGTGCCTCTCCTTTCTAGGAAATTCTATAAGAGTTAGGATCAGGTGTACCACAACTGCCCGTGGGCTCTGAATCCACGGAAGGGTGCACAGGGTGGCATAGGGAAGTGGAGTTACTGTACATTTTCCTTGGTCTTGCAGGCAACGCTCCTGCCTCTCAGCTTGCCGGCTCTATACGTTTCTCAGCTTCAGCTCAGCTCTTGGAATCTTATTACTAGAGAAGGTTTTGGCCTCAAGTAAGACCTGAGTCTGCCCTGCTGCATTCTAAGTTCATGCTGATACAGGACTTGTTAAAGTGTGTGTGCAATAGAATAAAGACAGTCACTACTTCAGGAATATCGTACTTTGTCCTGGATGAAGTTTTCACTCATCCAAGTAGAACATGCATAAGTACACACAGAGTTCTTTATGTTTCTTATGTCTTACTCTATCTTGATTTTCAGAACTTAATGACAGACACCACAAAGTGACCCAGAGGAAACTTCTGAATCATTAAGTGTATCAATATAAAATCTTCGTTTGCAATGCTGCCTGGAGCAGTGAAACAGTGCAGGTTCTCTCTGGTCCTATGGAGTAGCACGTGAGTACACTTGGTATGTGCTGTAAAAGAGTTCCAAAGGTGGTGTTAACTCACAGGGGTTTTTGTACAATTCAGAGAAAAGGATAAATGGTCAGAACTGTGCTATTATTGAGAAAATGTTGAGGAAATCTTCAGACTGTTGGTTTGGGAAAGTAGTTGAGTGGAAATTGCTTTTAAAGAAAAAATCCTATCCTGAGTCAGGAAAGGAAGTCTCATGTTCACATATGAAAGCTCTGTTTAAATTTAGGAAGTGCTTAATGGAGTTAGTGCTATGTATCAAGAAAGAGTATATATTAAAAATTATTAAATTGCATATTAAAATTATTAAAAGAATATGTCACATTCAATATTATTAGATATTATGAATGCAGTGTCTGAAATAAATAGATATGGTATAGTTGTGTATGTAAAACCCACCAAAAATGTTCATTTCAAGGTGTGCTTTTGCAGCTTTGGGGATTTTTTTTTTTTGTTATCCTTGGAGAAAAGGAAGAAAGATCTGCTTCGTTTCAGAACAGCATAACCTTAGGAGAATGTCATATAAAATATATCCCCAGGAAAGCTGAGAGCTGTCTCTGACTGGATCACACACACAGAAAAACTATTGAAGTCGGTTCTACAGTGGCACAGCAACCAAACCGATCCCTTAAAGCAGACGGGTGACAATAGCTGGTCATACATGGCTGGTTCAAAACAACGTGCCACCACTGCTGAAAAAGCAGAATGTCTTACTAGCACCTGCTGAAAGCTGGGAGCTGCATTTGCTGCTGGTGTGGATGCTGCCTGTGCAAACTGGGTCTAGGAGTCCAGTAAATACCAGCTGGTCAAAAGGATTTATTTCAATTAGGAAAATCACCACGATAGGGAAATTCACATGGCCACTTCTGTGACGCAGAAGTGACCCTCTAGAAGCTAAATTTACTGTGAAAAACAAATGCCTCCATCTACTAAGCAAGCCATACATTCAATACCTGTCTTGAAACTAGTTAGCAGTCAGCTCCAGGAAAGCTCTTAAGCAAGCCTTTAGTTCTGCATTCATATGTTAGTGTTTTGTTGAATCATGGCAAGGGCAGCATGATATTAGCATGACGCGTGTAGCCCTTGTGGGAACGTTCAGCTTATGCATATACGTGCTTGCCCCAGCTGTACTGCCCTGCCTGCCAGCCTCAGCATCTGCTGCAACTGGGGGTACAAAAAGCACAAACAGACACTTAAGAAACGTTTCCTCTCTCCCCATTAGCATTTTACTCCTGGTTTTCCTCTGTGGAAGCCTTACAGGGAAAGCTGGGCCTTTTCGTCACATTTGGCACCTTAGGCACTTATCTGGTGATGTTTTGAAGGATTTTGAAAGATTGCAATACATTTTGCTTGCAGCTCTATGATTCAGAGTGATTAACATTTTCACCGAAGTCCTCTCAGCGCTACCTGGTACGCGGGAAGATCAAACCCTGTGTATGTGCCACTGGATAGGAGAATGTGCAGAATATTCTTTGTGTTTCTGGTTTTCACTCTGACCCTTCAAAACCAAGGAGTGTTCAGTTCCCACCTGATATATTGTATCTGATTGCCACAGATAAATTGATCTTTATCGACAGAAAGAGATCTTTTCTCCTGCTGGCATGAAAGTATCTTCCTAGATGATGTTTAAACACTGGAGCATTAAAAAGCCTTTGCAATATCAGTAATTAAAAGTAAATGGGTCAGAGGGTTTGTTAGGTGCTTTCTGTATTTCTAAGTAATTCACTTGCAATTCCAAACCCTACCGGAGAATTAATTTCTGCCTTTAATTACTTCTTTCAGTATCTCCGATTTTCCTTTCATTGTTTCCCTGTTCCTCTGGGTGCTTTTAAAAAGCTCTTTTCAGTGTGTTTGTTTTGATTCATTCTGCTGTTAAAAACCAGGCTTTGCTCCAGTTTAGTTCAGCTAGCCAATAACTCAAGCATATGGATGTTTTCATTTTTTAGGCTGGTCTTTCTGTCCTTCTAACAGGTGATAGCCAGTATCCACAACTCAATCAGAAACCTGTTCCAGGCTTGCCTTAAAAAGTCTGGATTTCTCCTCAGGCTTGTGGCTTTCCTCCCTTCCTTTCTTTTTTTTTCCTGTGGATTTGCTCTACAGGTCTTTAGCTCCAGCTAGTGGCTTACTCCAAAACGCAAATTTTGTCCAATGCCTTAAAAGAAAGCAGAAAGGTGGGGTTTAGTTGTGATTCTTAGAGTGTTCCGAAGTGTGTCTTGAGAGGGAGAATTATTCAGAGGCGTTAGTCCTACCTGGCTAATTTGAGTTAACCCACAAATTCCTTAAAATGTAATAAATACACTCCTTTTTCAGATTACAAGCTCCTCTGTTATCACATTGGGCCAAATTCTGCCCTCAAGTGTAGACTTGCGTAGCTCTTCTGGACTTCAAAGGGAACTGCACATATGTGTCTTAAAGCAAAAAAACATGTTTTATCAAATAAAAAGCTTTACCTTAGCTCCTGCTTTGACTCTGCACCCTTCTTATTGAGACTTGGTGCAGCCTTTGCGCAACGTGCAAAAACAAAACTAGAAACCCTTTATTTTTAAGCAGGGTTTGAAGTTTGCACCCCCCCTTTGGTGGGATCCCTTTTTTCTTGGGGCTTTGTAGTGCACGTGGATGTCTTTTGAGTCTGGGAGCCCCCTGCTCAGGCTGGCCACTGCTGGGGATGGAAGACCCCCTTGGCAAACTCTGCCCTGGAGAAGCACAAGAAGGAAGCTTTTGGAGGTTCCACTGGAAAAAGGGGTGAAATCTTTTTTTTTTTTTTTTTTTTTTTTTTCTGGAAATTTCTCTTTGCTGGATGTGGGCTATGGTTCTGCAGATCCAGCCAGGTCCTGCTTCGGTAAACCTGCGTCGCAGGCAGGGAGTGTTCGAGAGATTCTGAACTGAAATACCGGGGTGAAGGGAAGCAGGTTGTTTCCCTATGAAGAAAGAATTCAGTTTTTCTGGTGACAAATGGTTGTGTCTTAATTCAATTAATTCTCACAGGCTGCCCTAATCTTCGGAATGTTAATTTTAAATGGAAAAAACCAAAATGCAGATTAAATTCACAGAATCCCACTCGTGACTTTCTCCTCAGTTTTCAAGTAGCGGTTTCATTGAGAGTGTAGGTAAAATAGGTCTAATTTAAAACTCTCTTCTTTCTCTTACCCCCTGCGCCCACCCCAAGGAGAAGTACGTATATCCGTATTCTGTGGGGTGAGAGCACACGGGCACACACCAGTTGAGCTTTGTAGCGTGACCCTCAGCGTTGGCACCGGTACAGGTATGGCTGCCTTGGCAGCACTAGGGGAAACCCAGTTGAATTCTACAATCCTCTTGTTTAAACCCAAAGACTCAAATGTCCGTTGCTTGTTCAAAGCCTTTTATTGTTTCCATTTCATTACTTGGTGAACTGGATACTGGGACAGGTGTGCCTACAGTCTGTTCATATTGACTGTCCATCTAAGATACCAGATAACATGATAATGCATTCCTGGGTTTCACAAACTTTGTCACTTCTGCCATAAAACCCTGGCACCTAGTGTAAATAAATATATCTGGAATATAGTAAATTCAATCCAGGTCTCTCTCCAAGGGCAGTAATCTGTTCCTGACGGCCTAACCTTCCTCATCAGTCAGAAATTGTGCTGGTCCTACACTATTGATTCAATCCTTTCCTGAAGGTGAGAAAAGCATCAGAGTACTTTAAGAGCTTTTTATGTCAACATCTCAAATGTAGCTTTTGCCGGGCTGAAGCCTGCAAACTATACGACATATATACTGTGCAACACAGACAATACCTGCACGTGTTCTGCCACGATACAGATACAGCTGTAACTCCGCTTTGTCCCTTTATGTACCTGTTCACAAACTCATGTATATGCACAATTTGTGTGTGTGTGTGTGTATATTTTTATATAAAAAACTATGCATCTGCACAACAGTCTCCCACCAGTTTGTTGGAGTCCTTATCTCTCACAAACACTTTCATTTCCATTATAAATGTTCAGAGAGCAGCAGAACAAGTAGAATTGTAAGTGTTTCCCAAGGTTCTGATGTCAGCAAGTGCAACGTTATACCAAAGCAAAAAAATAACATATTAGTGCTGTAATTTCCTACTGAGTGCACCAACAACACACTTGGGACACATGCATACGTCTGTTGATCCGTTAGGTCAGGGACCTCAAAATATTTGAAATTGTTCTTTAGAAAAATAAAATAAAATAACCCACACTTTTTTTTAATTACTGTGGTCTTTCAAAGTCCATATAAAGTATTACGCAAGGAGACAAAGCTATTTTACCAGGCAGGCAGATATTCCAAATTACTGGTTCTTAACAAGCATGGTAATACATCAGTCAAAAGCAATAAATTTAAACTTAATGAAATCTCAATTTGCCTACAGTGCATTTCACTTTGACATTTTCTACATTGCCACGGTGCTTTGATAAAGTTTTTTAAAATGCAAAGAAAGTGTCTGTAAGGCTAAAGAGCAGACTTGGTGCCATTGTGCCCAATGGAACATTACAGTACTTAAGTTCCATCACTATATGCCCTGTGGCAGACTAAGCCTGAGTGCTAACATAGGTTCAGTTTTCATTATCATCATGTGATTATCCATTTTACTGCATTTAACTGATAATACAACTACCAGCTCACCTTAAAAGAATTAGCTTGGAGGTTTCATTGCTTTCCAAATGGAATTCATTTGACAAACAAATGACAATTAGCCCAGTCTCCCTGTTCTGTGTCAGGATGGTTTTTGATTGAACCTAGACCAATTTACAATTTTTAAATGAGTTTAGACATTTACATTTAAAATGTCTAGAGGAAATTAGCCTTGGGACATCTAACAGCCAAAATGCTTTTTGAAGTTGATTATTATTTGATCTAGTACCCTCTACCTGTACATTTTGTTCTGACTTCAAAGTTTTGGAATGAAAATGCCACCTACACCTCAAAGCATAGGGAAAAACTTAAAAGCAGTTTTACTCATTATGTTATGCAAAGAAACCTATATTTTAATATTCGTTTAATATGGTTAGTTAGCTTTAATGACACCAGTTTGACAGTGTCATAGTTTTCGAATATAAGACATTGATTGAAGTTTCCTGTGCTTGCCGGCATTTTCTTGTAGAATGAAAGAATATCTTTTGAAGGTGAGATTCATATGCCCCACACTACCATTCTGCCACAGATAGAAATGTAATCATTTACAGATGAATGCATGCCTTTGTACAGAGTCAAAAATATGTTGTCATGTCTATACTATTCTGTGTATCAAAATCTTTATTGATGTTTGTTTTCCTGCATACCAAATTTGTCCAAGCATATTTATATTGGTCTTAAAGCAGGAGGGTCTCCTTATGAAAAAAGGGTTGTCAGTAATTCCATTATAAATATGCAGGCTCAGATAACACAGCCATGAAAATTGGGCTGAAATTAGGCACATGGTATCTCAGCCTTGAGGTAATTTGGATCATACTATTTTTATTTTGTATTATTAATTTATGCATTTTTGTAAACTTAGAAAACCATACATTTAGCCACTGTAAATTCATGAACATAAAAATAAGTGCTGTTGCTTTTCTGGGTGCTAAGTCCTTAAAGCTCCACTCAGTGTCTACAAGAGTCTTAGGACTTTCAGAAATAGGTCTGGTTTATTTTAACAACATCACTCCTTGGCTTTCAAGCAGTAATGAGCGCTTGGGAAGTATTTTTAAAAAACGTTTCATGACTTTCTGATATATGTACCTTGTATAAGCATACAATGTTACCCACAAAATATGCTCTTCTGCCATGAATAAATATCATTTTCTTGTAACTGTTCATACAAACCCTTTATGGGTTTAACAAATTTAAATTTTAAAATTTAAAAAAAAAATGTTAAAGCATTTAACAAATGCTTTAGGTTTCTAAGTCCTTAAGTGTCCAAATTCAAAAAAAGAAAGCAAATGAGATTTTGGGACAGGCTTTGTTGGAAACCGAGGTCTGGACCAGCAGCACTAGTGTTTTCTCATCCCATGGCCATGTTTGTAGAATGAAAGGAACCAAATTTTCTGGAGGAGTGAAACAATCCTGTACCATCATACCACTGTCACCGAGCTTGCAAGTAATGTCAACTCCTCTGGGTGTCTGTGTGGTATCAGTTGCTGGTGTTCAAAAACTTCTGCTTTGCTACATGCACAGAATACTGATTTTTGCCAGTCCCCAGCTAATGTCCAGGCTCACCTGGGACCTAGAGGTCGGCTGTTTCACACATTTGTCGTCTGAGAGAATTGACGCATTAGACCAATAATACCAAGTCAGATCTGTACAGATGGCGTGGGGGCTGTTGGGTTTAGAGGGAGCAAGATGGTGATGACGCCCTCCTTTTACCTACTTAGAGAATCCTCCCCGAAGTAAGGCGATGTTGGGATCACTTTTTTTGACAGTCACAGCAAAGTGTCCTTCCCCCTTGGTAGAGGGGGGGATTTGGGATAAACTCGGGCCTCCCCGGAGGCTGGCCACTTGATTTACTGTTTCTGTGCATCTGCGCCACACGGCATGTAGTTCTGCTTTTGCTTTGGATGTGAAGTCTAAATGCCCAGTTTAGATTTCCAAATTTTGCTCTGAAGGCTCAGTGATGAAACGGTTAAGTGCATGAGTCTTAGGCAATTTGGTAACTAAGGATCTTTTTGGACTTGAATCTTAGCCTTCCCTGAGCTAGTCCTTGAAGAGGACAAAATCTTTTGCCTGAAACATTTCCTTGAGTGAAATTTTTTTAGAAATAGAGAAAATATAAATCAGATAATGACCTGGGAAGAACCCTTGGTCAGACTGTGTCAGCCTGCAATGACAGGGGCTTGGAAATGTGAGCAAACCGCAGCAGATCCAGGTCTGTCTCAAAATGGATCATTACAATCCGCTCAAAGTGATGCTGCCACAGTCTTTCAGAAACAGTTACTTACGTATTTTCTGTGCCCGCTATGCTCCAAAATATGTGCAAGTGCAATATACATACACACCCCCCAGAGATGGAGGTGAGAGACCAGCTCTCCTGTGAAGTCATTGACTCTCAGATTAAAAATCTGTAATATTCTGGAGACTAAAAAGGCACATCTTTAAAAACAGATATACTAAAACCCTCACGTATGCGAGTGTGAGCCTCTGTAAGCAGGGGTGGAAGTGCAGCGGGTGGACAGAAGGCACTGGGAAATGAGTGGCTAATCCCTCCAGCATCACCATTTAGAGAAATACTGGCTCTGCTTTCCAACGAGGAGAACGACCGTTGGGTTTCTCACTCGGGAAACTCCTTTGCTTGTAGTGCATGCAGTGAATTCTGATAATTTTTAACAATTCTTCTCATCAACCCAGAGAATTTAAGTCTGGGTTTCAGTCTGGGTTTTGTTTGCATGAAAATTTGGATGTGAGGGAATGGTGCGCGTGGTGGTGTTGCTTTTCTGGCAACTACAGGGCGTAGCTACCTGAGCATGAAATACGCTGTGTCTTCAGGGGTTCCTGCTCTCGCTGCTCACCCGTGTGATACAGGTATTTGGAGCATGAAGGCATGCGAGGGGGGAGAAGCTGAAGATATTTAGGTCTAAATATGCTGCTGTAGAAAGAAAAGGCAATATCTTTAGAGGAAAGAAAAACGGTGGAGGCCCAAGGCATGGAGCTCCTTGACTTCCATGCTCAAAGGCACTTTTCTCCAACT
>JAVJGJ010000062.1:15917669-15940660 GCA_035590215.1 Microhierax caerulescens | reverse complement strand
AACTTCAAACAAGAGCACACAAGTCTCGGGGGGGGGGGTGTGTGTGTGTGTGAAGAACAGGATGACTTTGTATTTCTAGAAAAAGTTTGGTTTCATTTATTATTTATAAATTTCATTTTGTACATATCTTTAGGGACATTAAGAGATTAGTAGTCATGCAGTTTGTTCTGAGCTTTAATGCTAATCCTCAAAGATAGGTGAAGGGTAATTTCGTTAGTTTTTATAAAGGTTTGGAATAAAACTAACCATTTAGTCAACAGTTGGAAAGGAGACGTTCAGTGCTGTGCTCTGGTCTCCCGGCAGGCTCTGCCTCTCACAGGGACGTGTCAGCACCGGCTGGCATCTCAGCAAGGAGGGTGCATTCCGCAGACGTTGTTTTATGTAAAATAGGTGGGTCCCTCTTTCCTAAATATGTCATATAAAATCTTTGTCTCTGGCATGACATACAGTAGTTCAGGAAGGGAAACTAATCTAGGAAATAAAGGGATACAGACTATTGATGCCAAAATCAGCAATTACATTGTAGGAGATCTCATGAATAATTCCTGAGCTGTGATTTAACATTAATCTGAGTGTTTAGTACAAAGCTGGGCCGACACCAATAAAATGCTGACTGATTTGTTTTAAAATAGTGCTCCTTCAGGCTTCACTACACTGCTTTGAAATGAATGCTTTTAGGTAATGCCTCATCCTTGCCTCTGTAAAACACAGGCAGAGGCACTCATGTGACTGCGTGCTCAAACTCTGCCATCATTTTTTTCCCTTCCTTTTGGGCTGAAACCTTTTCCAAGTGCAGCATGTAATACTAGCCACGATTTAGGCAGGTGGGCTTCAGAACACAGACCTTTCCTCCCCGGGAAAATCTTTTCAAAATCAGACTCCTCAGTACTAGACGGTGATATTTGCTACATCTGTGAATTTCAGGTGCAAAGAGGGGGAGGCTCTGTGGTGAAACAAGCAGGAAATTCCCTGGCCGAGTGTTAGGAGAGTTCAGCGTGTTACAGTTGCTTCTGCATCATTAAATAACGCCGCTTCCTGATGCACATCAAAGGACGATGAACGAACAGGTGAGTCAAACTGTGCCGTCCCTCTCAGGGGACACCATACCTTTATTCTGAAGCACCGCCACCTCTGCCCAGGAAACGCTGCCCTCACAAGCACCTGCCATCTCATGCACTGCTTCTGCCTCTCTAAGAACGTCTTTGTCACTTAATAATGGCAAACCACTAACTCAATACGTTTGTTTCATCCATTAGCGTAGCGTGTCTGTTCAGTGGAAACCCTCAGCCGCGGGTGCTCATCGCACGTATCCCCTGTGCGCTCCTTTTAGGAGTCAGGAGAAAGGGTTGCTCTTCAGAGAGCCAGAGCTGGCGGTGGGGTGGTGGCTCTGCAGTGACCACAGAGGGGTTACGTACCACAGAGTCTATCCAGAAGGAATTGCTGGTATATGTCTTTCCTAAACATTACAGTGAAAAACTGTTTCTACCAAACACCTATTTCGAAACAGGAATCATCTCTGGGCTTGTCGGCATTCTCAATAAGTGACACTAACTCACTCTTACCTTTTGCTACGTACTTGTATCAAGCACAATCTGTACAGCCAAAGGAATTAAGCTGCATTACGAGCGTAGATTCTCCATGACGATGTCGAATTGTTCCAGAAATAATGGACTTAATGTGCAGCTGTATGTCCCGTATTGCTACAGTCATCGGGAACACTGCAACAGCGATACGTTGGGCTGCTTGGGGAGGTCGTTGAGTCTTCATTATTGAAGATTGTTGGTGGGGGTTTTTGTGGTTTTGGTTTGATTTGGTTTTTTCCCCCCCCAAAAAAAACCCAAGCAAGGCAAGCATCTCTGTGCTCTGATTTCTGTTTCAGTTCTGCACTCTGATGAGCATTACATCCCATGAAGGTTCTCGGTGTGGAGGTCATGAATCACCAAACCAACCCTGGCACAACCTGCTGAGTGAATGCAGCGGAACTGGAGAATAACCAGATGGGCTGCAGCCTTCTGAGCTCAAAAGGAGAATTTTTTACAAATGCTCTAATGAATGCTCTCACATTACAATGTTTTATTTTGTCTGGCACTTAAAAAGTAAGCCAGTGTCAATGCTAAAACAACTTTAGCTTGAATAGACCACAGAAAATATGATGCTTTTTACTAAGAGGAGGATTTCTGACTGAAATGCACTGTGCACCAGTATGCGTGGGTGGATTGTCTAGTTTTTGTCTTCTGATTATAATTGTGTTCGAGGATAAATAATGGCAAGGAACAGGATCTTTGTCCGAATGGCTTGTTTCTTCTTCATATATTTGTTTATAGAACTGCCTGGACATGACCAAGTACCCTGGAACTATTCGTGTGTGGAGGTATTAATTCAGTCTCCCCATTCCTAATATCAATATTTACTTACTATGCACAGTGGTTTGCATTTCTATTGATATACTAACCTATTCCGTCTTGTCTGATCACCACGGCAGGAGGGAAGGACAATAAAATGAAGCAGGAATATAAAACAATCTGCTAGCTGAAGAGCCAGAAGACTGAGGAGCTCTCTAAATGGAGCAGAAGAGGAACTATTTCAACTCAGTAGGATGGAGCATAAGTGATGCACTGTGAGGGAAGAGAAATTAATTCTGTGAGATAGTAGTACCCTATCTGGGAGAACATTTGCTGCCTTTCACCTTCAGTGTTCATTCTCTGTTCACTGTTTCCTCACTGTCTGCACAGGAATCATGAAATAATAGCTGAGGCTAAAGCTCCAGCCCCAGAAAGAGGTGGCTTTCTTGCTTTACTTCTTTGAAGTTTTGTTTCCAGTTTTGCAACCCAGTGCTTCAGCCTTTGCATTAACGGATCATCCTGCCTATTTTGAGACTTGCACATACGATGTCCATCAGGCTGGATGCTGCAGCAGCAGAGATGAATTTTCTTTGTGGCACCTGCCAGTAATTTTTGTTGGCAAATGAAAGCTTGGGAGAAGATGGCTTAGCAGTGTGTACGTTCATGGTATGGATGGGTTTGAAAATAATTACCCTTCTTGGGGATAAGCCAAATGTAGGGCAGGGACTGGAGTTCATGGTTTTTTTTTAAGATCTTTTTAGAGCTGTTGGGGGAATTAACTCTCAAAATCCCTCACTCTCTTTTCATATACACCTTCGTTACTGTTATTATTTTCCCCATTCTTGACTTGTGATACAAAGCAGCCTCAGGACTGATCCAGGTTTTATCTCCTGACAAAATTCCCTGGAGTTCTGTTACATTAGAAGCGTCATAACAAAGAATATCCCAAATATATCACCTATTACCAGTGGCATACCCTGGCATCTGGGAATATCCCAGCACTAATAATTTTACCATGTGATCCTCACAGATATGCATGGACAAGCTGTCTAATCCAGGAGAGAGAGGAGAAAAGCATACAGCTGTCAATACTTAGACTTCACATTCTTTATACATTTAAAGTGTGTAGTTGAAATATAGGTAGTTGAGGAAATGCAATGACTGTTACCCAGGGAAAATTTTAGACATTAAAATTAATGAACAAATGTATGTTTGTAGTTTTCAAAATGAAAGAATATATGGTGTCAGAAGAGGTTTTCTCTTCTGTGTTGTTTTTTTTTTTAATGTAATAAATATAAAGCAAATAGCACCGGTTTATCCAAGGGAATATTGAAATCCATTAGGAATGCACTTGGAGTAATCTGATTCAACAAGTCAGTATAGTTCTCTCAAAACATAATATCGGTACTACATTGTGTGAGATGAAGGTTAGATTACATTTCTTGCCAGTGCAATAATTCCCACATCATAAATTCTGATGAAATTATATCGATATATAAAGCAAATGGATGTCTGACCCACCATCGTTTTCTAGTTCTCAGATGTAGTAGCTGACATACAAGTAAATCCCCAGCTGCTTTGTGCAATACTATTACAACTGTGCCATTGCCTGGGAACTGTTATTAGCTATCTTGACCAGAAGCGGCTGTTAAGAGTTTGTGGTTTCTGCTCTGAATATTAAACTTCGGCATACAAGAGTCCTTATTGTGGGGAGCACTTGGAAATGGTAATACTAAATTGCTTTATATTTGCAGGATTTGATTGCTTCAGATGATACAGGTCTAGCTGGTGGGCCTCTCTCTTACTGCTTGTATTTCCAGATTATAAATCATTCCTTTGACAGGGCATCTGCCATAAGCAGTTCTCCGTTTCCGTAGTATCCTTCTTTTATATTACAGCTGGCAACTAGTCTTCTGGGCCCGTGCACTTTTTGCATAACTTTCAAGAATAAAGGCAAAATTGAAGCTTTATATATATCCTAACTTTTACATCAAATGGCAGTGAATATGTGAAACGAAGGTGTGGGGCACGGGTTTGGAAAGAACGCGTGCTGTTTTCCCAGTAACGTTACATGTCCATAACCACGCTACCATCAAGCTCCAGTTTTAACGACTGAACTCGAAGGACCCTGTAAATAGCCAAAAATACTCAGGGTAAACCCAACCCAACATATTATTATTAGTGCTGTTCTTGACATCATAAAGCCTTTTAAAGGAATAAAAGCTTGCAGTCGATCTTGCAGGTCAGCTTGGGGTAAAAAGTTTGGGCAGCCTTTAAAGTCTGTGACAGAAAGAGTTATGTTCATTTAGGACATTCCGTTAAAGCAGCATAACAATATTCTCAGAAATAGAGGGGAAAATCATTAGGGTTATGTTTCTCTGGTCCTTGAAGAACAGTGATGTTAAATTGGAAAAAAAAAATAATAAAAAAGAATTATTGTTCATGATCTTACAGTTAAATTTTAAACTATAAACTATTAAATACAATTTCACAGTTTTTAATCATTGTTAATACAGAGTCTTGGATAACTCTTTGCTGTCTCATTATGCCTTTGTGAGATTAAGACCTCAATGATGTTTAACCCACTATCATATAAAAATGCCTCAATAGCTCTTTAATATTATATATACAAGATTTTGAAACTTCCCTAGTTTGGGCTGGTTTTTCCCCAAATGTTTCTCATTAACCTGTCGTTGCAGACAATTTCAGGAAGTTCACAAACACCAAATTATTGATTATATCAGAAAAGTCCTGACTGCCTTCCCCAGAGTCACAGCAGCAATGGTATAATAATTAAATAGAAAAGCAATTGAGTGTTAAAAACCCAAGTAATCTTAAACCCCGAGATTTTAATAAAAAGTTCAGAAGTGGGTTTTTTTCCCAAATATTTCCAGTGAAAATAGAGGGGATTTTTTTAATGAAAAAATGCTTCAGAGAATATTTTTGCTTTTCAAGAATTATGTATGAAATTAGGAAGATAGTCTTAAATTATAACCCAGAACTTTTTTACAATAAGAATTTGAGGTTTTCTTTGGGAATTGAACTGAAGTTATTTTTCTGTGAAAGTATCTGCTTTTAAGGAGAAAACACACTATCATCAAAATTACATTTTGAAGAAAATCAAATATTGGTTAGCCCTATAAAATAAAATATCGATGTTCCCTACTTGCAAATTAGCATTTATTTTCAAAGAAAGATTAAAATGTATTTGAAATACACCGTGTCCTAGAGCATTCAAATGCAGACACAGTAAGAGTCTGACTCATCAGAGATTTTCCCTATGTGCTGATTCTGTGATGGAAAAAGTGAAGGGGGAAAAAAATAATTTATCCGCACACCCCATAATTCAGCACACAAACCCTGGTACACTCCCCAAATCTCAGCAAAGATTTAACAGTGAAATACTGTAGCAAGGTCTCATGTTACCAGGATTTATTGTTTTCCAAAATATACTACGGAGCATTGACTAGAATGCCAAGAAGTTCAATTAGAAATAAGAGAAAGAAAAGAACACCTGTTAGTTTTGAGGAAAAGCGTATTTGGGGATTCAGTTGGCTTGCCGGTGTGCTTATGTCTTGGGGTATTCTGAAATTCCTCTCCACTCTTTAATAGGTGGTGTCGACCCAAGACAAGTTAATGTTATATTGATATCAGAAAGTTCAAGCTGGTGCTGATTTTGACAATGTGATAAAGGGCTCGCTAAGCCTAAGTGGTTTATAGAGGAGGCAGGTTTTCCCACGTGTTAGGGCTATGCTTGTCTGTCTTCTACATCTGGGAGGCATATCTCAGTATGTCACCTACTTCTTTTCAAAAATAATACGTGCCTGATCCTGCAACCATTACTGGTATAAATTTGTACACATGCCTCATGCAGGACCGTTCACTCAGTAAATGCGATTTGCCTGAATCCCAGCAGTGGCCAGCAAGGCTGCTATTTCATCCTGCACCTTGTCCCCGCACAGCAGCAGGTCCGCATGAGGAACTGGCGCTGGTTCCTACATCAGGCTCCGGCTCGTGCTGGAGTTGCACAGTGCCGGTGCTCAGCACGGGCGTGAGCATGTGCCTAAGGCCAGGACACCCTCCTCCTCGTCTGACTTCTGATGGGTGGCACTGATCCGCGCAGGCCAGGATATTACCTGCCTTCCCGTGCCCAGCGCGGAACTCCGTGCTGGTTTGGACACTCCAGCCAAGCCTGACGCTGCTCCGTTGCTCTCCAGCGACCGCCAGGGTCCATTGATCAGTACAGTTGCGCCTGGCCCTCGCTCTGATTTGGGGGAAAGCTGGAATTTGCCTGTATCATCCACCTGAGAATTTACACGCCGCAGCATCGCTAACGGCTGTAGATAGAGACACAAAAATTTCTTACGGTATGAACATCGTTGTGTATCTTATGAGACGTGAATGCCATGCTATATTAGACCAAGATTGCCAAGTTCATGAAAGGGTAAGGGACTGTGGCAGCGTAGAGCTAGAATTATTTGTGGCAATTTCTTATCCAAATTGAGATTTTCCCTGGACTCCATGACCCAGCTGCTTGCTTATTCCATCACTGCTGAAGATGTTAACTGCACAGCTTAATATGCTCTGCTCTGCCTTATAAGAGTGCTGCTTATTTTCCAAAAGCAGAGTATACATACAATGAACAGCGTGCAGGGGCGGTGGGGTAGACTTCACTATTGCAGAAAATTTGCTGAATCAGTTTCCACTGAGACAGATTTATGCATATGGTTGGTATATCAATTTATTTTGGATCCTTTCTGGATTTCACAGAGCAATAATAAGAGCTACAGAGAAAGAACCTGGGTTATCTCAACAGTCAGGAATAATGAGGCTGGATATGAGACTTCAGCTAAATGTTACGGTAGCAGCTACCTCTTTTTTATCAATTGCCCCAAAAGCTTTGCACATAAGGAGGATGTGGGCTCCGGAGAGGACAAATAAAGAGTATGTGTAGCCTCCTTACATGTTTATTGGAGATCTTGATACCACTGACTGATGAGAAATCCCATCCCAGTTGGCTAGGAAGCATGGGAAAACATGGAATTTAAAGCTCCTTAGACTCTTGGGAAAATACATCCTCAAGGAAAACCAAAGTAAAAATGGACAGGGACTGTGCTGCAAACGAAAGCTCATGTCCTTTTGGAATTGGTAACCAGTTTCAGCCAGTTTCTTCTTTCCAGTTTCTTCATCTGAAAACCAGTGCTGCGGTGTTTCCTAAAACTGGTTTTGCATTCCTAACCAGAAGCTTCTCACAGGGACCTGGTTTCCAGAGACGTGGGCATTCAGCACTTTCTCTGTCTCCTTACAGAACACCCTCCGATTACTAGTCACCAAGTGGAAAAGGCTCTTTAGATGTATTTAATATTTATACAATTTTCTGGAGCTAGGTGGATAAAAGACTGCCTATATGCTGAACGCATTAGTACCTTTCTTGATAGGCTGTCACTGGAGAAACACATGCCAGGAAGTAAAATATACCCACTAAAAAGCCTTTTAATTTTTCAGTAGAAAATCCTGTGCGTTTTACTGTTGTTCCATCCCCGGATCCCAAACACCTTCCCCTCACTGATCTGACCTGGCCATGCTCTGGTTTTGGTACCCGAGGAGCGTTCCCGCAGCTTTGGCTGGTGATGGAGAGCAGGAGGAGAGCTGCCCGCCCGCACTCACGTACACTTGGCTCCTGGTATTCCTCTCGATCGGCAGTTGTAGCGATGGTTAGTTGTCATCAGGTAAACTTGTAAAGCCAGCACTGTCTGTGGCTTTTTTTTTTTTTTTTAAATGTGTGGGATGCTGCTTTTCCAGAGGTCCTGGCGGTTTAGAGGAGCAGCAGATTTTGTCCTTTACCTCTGGTTAGGTGGAAATAAAAATGAGTGTTTGTTCACAACAACTATAGAACATGAAAGTGTTCCCATACCACATGACTTACAGTAATCTAATAATAAACCTTGTGGAAGAAGTTAATATTGCAGGAATTTAATTTTGTTTATCCGGGACAGAATATGCATTAATTGCCTATTTAATCATGTTTATAATTAAACTTGTTATAACAATGATTCATGCGTCAGCTTCTCTAATTACACAGGCAGGACAGTATTATTTCCTCCTTACAGTTCTCTCATTTAGGCTGGAGATGCTTGGCGTCACCCGCAGGCTTATACTTCGTATGAGCTGGTGAGTATGGACAGTACGAAAGCTGTTCTCCTAGGAGAAAGGCTGTGCTATGACTGATCCACCTATTTGTTTCTTTAATTGCATTTTGCTTATTAGTTTTTAGTGTAAAAAAAAAAAAAAAAATTGTATTTACTCTTCCTATTCCTTTAAAGATTTCAGCCTAACGTGAAATTCCAGCCAGGCATAACTGCGTTTGACACGGCTCCTGAGCTCGAACCATTGCTGCTGAGACACGGCGTGCCCCCTCCTTTGTATGCAGAACGATGGCTTTGGGATTCACACCATGGAAAGGGACGGGGGCTGAGGACTGAGGATGTCTGAGTGTTATCACTGACCTCTGTGGAGCGCAAGGTGAGCTTTTGGCAGAGGGTATGGGAATGCTGTCATGGTGGTGACATGGCAGAATGTCACAGCTCAGTACTGAATGGACTGGTTACCTTAGAGGGTCCGATGCAACCTATTTTCTTCTTAGATTGGATTACACGATTTGTATCAAATAAGAGCATTTGGTCTTATTCTGGCTCCACTTTCAAGCATTTTGCAAATGAGTTCAGCATCGTTATGCCCAATTTGCAAACCAGGAGGCTAAGACTGAGGCAGGCAATACGCCTAGTCTAGAGCCAAACAAGGAGGTGGCACTGAAAGCTAATTCTCTGAGATCCACCAGGTTCCTTATTCACCGAACAGCACACCTGAAACAAGGGCATCCTTGTTTTTTTTTTTTTCCTTTTAATTTTTAAACAGATAAAATAGTAAAAAACTGGGCAGTGCAATGTAGTTAATTCTTTCACTGAGCGCAAGAGGTTCAGTTCTTGCAAGAGACGAGATAAAATTTCTGGGGATGTATATGCATATGTATATATAGCTACAGATACATAATTAGTACTCCTGCAATATTACTTGCACATCATAGTTAAAATTGTGCAAGATAAACTAGGAAACCATATTTTCAGCAGTCTAACAGCACTGTCATAAAAATTCACAGCAGGCTGAAAATATTTCAGCCCAGGAGCTAATTACTTTAGAACTTTTTTTTTTTTTTTTTTTTTCTGGAAAAATCTTGTTTTCCCCTTGAGGCAACGAGTTAGAAAGTGTATCCTTGTTTAAGTCTCCCCGCCCCCCCTTCCCTCATCTGCTATAACTGAAAAACAGCTCTGTTATTTAGTTAAAACAATTGCAGACAAATTGAATCTGTAATGAGGATCAATTACTATCGGTATCTTGGAATGTTTTTACATAATTAAGTTCTAGACTTTCCCAAGCAGGTCTCGCTATAGGAATTAGAGATGAGGCTTTGAGTTGCCACAGGAGGCTGCCACGGTGCGGTACAAAACGTGGAGCACTGAAAATGCTCAAAGTGCCTTTTTTCTCCTCTAACTTATGGAAGTGCCCCAGCCCCCTCCTGAAGATCGAAACCCTTGTCCTGGGGACTGGATGAGTCCATCAGTCAACGCTCAAAAAAATTTTCGATCTGTAAAAGAGACTTTTGTAATTTAGGTCTTGCAGAAGGATGGCTACATAACTTCGAACTCAGCAAGGTCGTGAATGAAACTTTCATAGCAGGACTGTGAGGTGTCCGTACCCACGCAGTGCTGCTGCAGCTTGTTAGTGCTTCATCAGAGATGCAGCTAGCTGGGAACCCACTGAAATTCGCCTTCCCCAACCGTTTGAAGAAGCTTTCTCCCTAAGTTTGAATGCAGGGGTTCATTACTTCTGGGGTTTGGTCCAGAACTTATCCTATAGACAATCAAATTATCCTTTTGAAAGCACTGTCATTGTCTAGTTAAATTTGAGCATAACCTTAAAGTAAAGGGGGTTTACTGTCAATTTTTGATTAATCGGTATTGCACTCAGATAACTTGTGCTACACAAGCTGCCTGTGGCAGGATCCTGGGCTGTTGGATGCACAGAGAAGGATGACTTAAGAGCAGCTTCCTAGGCCAGTAATAACAGAACCACAAGTCTGACGGTGGTGAACTACCCCCTTCCCTCTGAAAAGTCACCTTGAAGTTGTGACTCTCAGGGGCTTGCTCAGGTATCACCTAGAGCCAAACCCAGCAGCAGAGATCTACTCGGTCCAGTATTTGGGCATTAACTGGTCAGTACTGGGTAACAGAACCCAGAGCACAGGGCAGGCTGCTGTGCTGCATGGGGTCCTCGTGCCGGTCCCTGGAAAGTACAGGTCACCTCCCTGCTGCCTCTAAAGGGCACCGACTGCAGCGGGGTGCAGGGGGAGAAAGCGGGAAGAGAGATTACTTAGTTCAGTGTCCGAGACGTCAGGAGTTTCCAATCAAAACCCTGGATGAGTGCCAGGGTGCTGCGATAACACCCTGTCACCCAACCACCCGCCACAGCCAGCTGGTGGGGACACTGCTGGGGCACCGGGCAAGCAGGGCTGGCTCGCAGTGGCCGGGTGCTCCCCTGACTTGGGCTAATGATCAGCTCACAGGAGAAATTCTTCCGTGGAACAAAAATTGGGGTCGATGGCTTGTTCAGGGAATAAACCCCTCTTTCAGCGTGCTGGGATGAAAATGCTCAAAGATCAGAGCAGTGGGAAACGACGTATGGAAAAGCATCTTAAAAATCCCTCTCTCCTGAGAAGCACTGGTGCCAGCTGAGCACAGTTACACACCCTGAATTTGCTGGAACCAGGCATTGTTTGTCTTGCATTTGGCCCAACAAAACAAGAGCATCATGCCTGTTCTGCTATCTAGTGGCTATTCTTGTAAAATGCATCTGGAGCCACACAGACTAGGGGAAAAAAAAAAAAAAATCCTGCATTTCCCCTCCTCCTTCATCGTATAACTTGTTCAATTATATTGTCTTTTCTTCTCTCGGTTCCTATCTACAATTATACCTCCCCAAAGCAGCTATTGTATAACCTATGGGTCTTGGATTAAGTTCACTAGCCTAGTTGACCCTCACCCTGACCTTCACTTAATTAAATACAGGATTAAGCCCAAGACACATGCAACTCCAATCTCAGGGTAAAGCAGAGGTTGTTCAGAGCACTGGCAATGCACTGGGCGATGTTCACGAATGAGCTCACCTGGCCTTGTAAAACAGCACGAAGTGCTTCGTCAAGCCTGTTGCTTTGGAAAAAAAGTCAAAAAGTTGACTCTGTAACTCTTTTGTGGTGACCTTTTCACTCCCTGTGGATGGAGTCGTGCACGAGCACTGTGGAACGGGAGGGTCAGGGCTCACTCCCCCCTCTGACACAAGCAGCAGCCCCCACTGAATCCCGGTAACAGCGGGGAGGACAAAATCTCATCATCAGTTTTGACAGGGGATGCTGTTAGGGGCCTGAGTGCTGTCCCAGTAATCTGGGGAGGTTTTCAACGATGTTAGTCAGCACATTGCTTTCTCCTCCGGTTTGCTGCTGCCAGGTCTCGGCATCAGGCACAGTGGATTATCAGCATTTCTTTGAAGCTTACATGGGAGCGTGGATTATCACTGCTGTGGTCAGAAACACAGACCAGTTAAAGCTAAAGTAAGTCATAATTCAGCACGAAAAGGCACCTAATTATAAAAATGAGGTATATGAAACGTTTCTGTAACCAGAGAATGAGTATTCTTCTAAAAAAAAAAAAAATTATGTTTAACCTTGGAAAGAGAGCATTCGTGTTTGACTGAAATAAACCAGAAGCAGCAGAATGAGTCCCCTGGGTGTGCTGGGCCCTCCTGCATCTGCACCACACACCATCCCGTGTCATCTCGGGATGTATTAGGATGCAATAAGTTGTAAAGGTCGGAGCTGAGGGTGTAGTGACCCGTGTTCGGTCCAGCTGGCCTTTCCTAGAGCAGCTTGTACGTCTATTCCTCAAAGGGGTCTTCCAGAAAAGGGAAACAACCCAATGGTGGGCCAAATCTTCTGACGGTGCAAATCAAAGGAGATAACGGGCCAGCTGTGACTTTTCACTACCTGGTCTCCTAACCTGAGGCACTTGAAAACCTCCTGCTAGTTTTCACAGAGCAAATCTAAAACCTCATACTTAATGGGAACGATGCAGAAGTAACAACAACACGTTCCCCATCATGCCTGGCCGTGAATGGAAATTTTGAGAAAGAACATCCCATTATTACTGTTAAGGGACTTTTTTGAGAGTAGACTGTATATGATGTCAAATTTAATTAATCCTTCAAGTGCACACAGGAATTGCTGCCGCATTCCAACAGCCAGCGTGAGGATGAAATCTGGAAACAGACAGGACACAAGGTCCCGGCTTGCAAAAACTTTTGCTTTAAGCAAGGGGGTAGTTCTTACTGAAAACTGAATGTGCACTTAAACATTTTGCACATTGGATGACTACACTTCCCTCTGTTCACTACCCCAAACAGAAATAAAAGGAAAAAAAAAAAATCCCAACCCCCTGAGGGTTATTAGATAGAAATGCATTTAGTGTGCAACGTCCAACACCGGGGTCCAGGGCATCAGAGTAAGGACCAACTTTACATTTCTGGGTTTTTCCCCTGATACAGCGTGAGACAAATGCTGAGCTTGTAAATTACAAAGTCCCTGCAAATCTTTTTGGTGCTTCTCTGAGTATCGTGCTACAATCTATTCACCTGTGAGCCAAACCCAGTGGGCACCAGCCCCCAGGCAATCGGCAGCATCTCTGAAGAGGACTCGGTGAATACGCTGGCCAGTGTAAGAACAATCGCAAACACATTATTCAGGGTGTCTTGTATCATCTCTATACCATATATTGACATTTTCTCGACACTGTCTGCTTTGCAAATGTCATGTCACACAAGATAAAATGAAGAGCGGTACCAGGAAAACCACATAATCTGACTGGGTCAGGGACTGAGCTCTCAGCAAACCCACAGGAGAACTCTCAGCCTGAACTTTGGCAGGTAATTAGCATTCAGGTACTTCAGGCTTTTAAATCCATTGCATTAGTTGAAGAGCATTTGTCTAAGATGTTCGTTACTGGTGAGAAAGAATTTGTTTGTTTTTGAAATCTGCTTTAAATCTAATGGGCTACTGAATCTCCCCAAACTCCATTTGACAGTATTATTTCTCCAGATTAATTTTTTTAAGAACAAAGGAGCTTGACACCCCATACAATGTGGAATGAAAACTTTGAAAATGAATAAAAAGCAACCCCGTGACTAATACATTCACTATGTGAAGGAGCAATGGCTTAGTGGATCTGCTATTTCATAGGCAAAAATGCAGAGATTGCCTCTTTTGTCAGTTCATAGATAAAATCCTATTCTTTGTAATCCCTGAAGAAACAAATCAAATAAGCTCTGGCTGAGCTAACCATTTTCAATCCATCAAAGCAATCAAATTCTGTTTACCTGAATCAGAATGATTTCTAAAATGTTATTAAAAAGTAAAATGGAGTTTAACTATTCCAAAAAACTGAAAATGATGTGCAAACACAAAAGGGATAAGATTTCAGTAATTATGTAGACACAAAGTCGGTGCCATCATTTGTACCACAATACAATGTAGCTATGGCATATAAAGATAAAGCTTCTTTTGTCTAACATTACTGCTGCAAGTGATGCATAAACATAATTAATGTAAGAAGTCTTCAAAGGGGCGAATATTCATTTAGTCAGTTAGTTTTATTGCTCTTTCAAGCAAACAAAAGTTTTATAATTTAATAAAGCAATTAACTGATTATATATTTCACCCAAAATATTTGTATATCACACATGACTATCATTTCACCAATCACCCTCGTTTTTCACGAAGCAGAGCCAGCCCGTGGTGCTACAGTTAAACCATGGCATTTAACATTCATTTACTTTGCCCATTATTCGGGAGCGGATGCCAGAAGAGGCTGGTGCCCAACTACATCGCCTAAATGTACGGGCGGGTGCCACCCAAATCCTGTCCCATAGTAGCTTCGGGATGAAATCATTGTGCCGGGCCTCTGGCACGATTCTTGAACTGATCTACGTGGAGAATCACGTCACCTCCGGGGCAGGACTGGGTGGGTTTTATCACCCCTGCAGAATTGCTTTTCGCCTTGAGCAGAGCCAGGCGGGGGGGTCAGTGGTGGGGCACAGCAGGGCAGTGCATTGCAGCAGGGTGCTGGCTGGCTGGGTGGCCGCTGCTGGGCCTTGCCTTTGTGTACATGACAAGGTAGGGAAGAACAGAGCTTGTAAAAATTCTCGCCCTGCGTGACATCTTAGGGAGCCGATCAAAGTTTGATGCAGCAGTTTTTAATAGAGCCTAAACAAACAAGCAAAAACCTGCCCGGAGAAAACCAAACCAAACCAAATCTCCAAAACTTTACTGTGGGGTTTGGGGTTGATCTTGGTTTGCATTTGTTTGTTGGTTTTTTTATATATATACATACATTTAGCAGCCTTCATAGCTGGGTTTTGCATTCACTCTAAAACTTACAAATAGCTTTGCTTCTTTAGCCGCTGAGCTCCAATACTATCTGTGACAATTGCACTTCTGTGCCCTGCCAAAATGCAGTCCGAAATCTGTCAAAGCTATGACACAAAAATAACGTCCTCCCTCAGCCTGAAACAAAACCCCACCTGCTCGTTATTTCACCGCGTACCGAGGCGGCGTACACCGGTGGGTAGGCATGAGGCGGGACGTGGGAACTCAGCCATCCCAGCTCAACCTGTGCCTGCCTGCGTCTGGAAAAATTTCATCCCGCGTGATGCCTCGGCTTCTCAGGCTAAACTGGGAAAAACGATGTTCTGCACCTTGTTAGAACCCGAGAGGCAGTCACACTGCACTAACGTGGCCAGTGAGGAGCAGAAAGGTCTCATGCACTAGGTCTTGTAAATAAGGTCACTCGTTTGATCGAAGCATATTACAGAACCTATGGTACAGCCCGACTGCCACCTCCGTGTAATGCTGGAGCCAGTGGATCACCTTCCATGGAAATTCAGTGGGCGAAATACTTAGGCAGTGAGACTGCCTTAGAGGTGATTATTTAATCACTTTTTCTGGGCTTTGAAAATTAACAGGGCTAATTTCGGAAACTTGTATTTTTATCCTGTGAAACAAACCAGAAACTTGGGAATCTGTGAGGCATCCCTAGATCCTCCTCATGCGAGTCAGAACCCATCACTGCCTCCGTCTCTTCCGAAGCCTTCGTTGTGTTTCGGTATATCCAGGGAAACCAAGAAGCACTCAGTCCAGCTGCACAGTTTTTCTATCTCCTTCTTTGTGTGTGTGTTATTTTTTAAAGAAATAAATACTATTTCTTCAATTATTGACACTAGGGGCATAAAATAGTTTTGTCCAGAAAAAAAAACAAAACACAACTCTCTATGCTTTGTCTTTGCAATTGATAGTCTAACTTTTACATTTTGCTTTCCCTCACAGCAAGGTGCTCATCTGCATTATAAATATTAAGTAATGAGGAATACACCGAAATGTGCAGTGCTGTCCCTCTCATATACACATGCACAACCACACACACACACACACAAAAAAAAAAAAATACTCAGAACATTAAAGAAAGCTGTTAAGCTAATCTGGTGCATCTAAATGGGCAATATATATTGAATCCATGCTCCATTGATCATAATTATTGCGGTGCCCTTTATCAAGTAACCATCTTAAACCATTATTTAGAGATCATTTTGCTTTCCATTACTGTCACTATATTGCAGAATTCGCTAGGAATTGGCGGCTGTGTGATAGAGGGGTATGCAGCTGTATTAGGCTGGAATCTGCTCGTGTTATCCAACAATGTTTCTAAAATGAGAGACACAGCACAGTATTCACACAACTTTTGGGCAGCCTTTAACTTCGTGCAGGAGTGACAAGTCATTCACATATGCTTTGTTTTCCACATCACTCCTTCCCACCTTGGATTCTTTGCATATTTTTCTTAAAATTAGCCTTTATGTGAAATACAGCCTGTGTATAGTGAAAAATATTTCTGCAGATTTAACTGAGAGTTACTAAACGGCTACAGTACTAGTCTCAGAAGGTTTTTGAAATTACTTGTTAACCTTTGCAAAATATTCATTACTCTTTGGGGTATGTGAAAGTGGGGAAGGGAAGCGTTTTGTTCTCAGCTGGTCCTCTGAAACTATGCATCACAGAAGCAATACAATAATTGCATAAAACTCAGTCTATAAACATCTGAAGCTGAATTCAAAGTATTGTCACAAGTACTTGGAAAACACCTGGCTTGTTTGCCTTGTAAGAAGATTAGAGGAACACGGTGAGAAAGAGGAAAACATGGTTCTTAATGAGGCCAGCATCATTTTAGACTGAATCCCTATCCCAAGCCTCTCAAAGTAATGCACCTGGTACGTGCTGCTTGCTGTGATATTAATAGATGTATCAGGAACACAGGTGTTTAAGCTGATATTTGCCAGTTTAACCAGGTGGTAAGGAGATTTGAATGTCTTCCAAACGTAAGAGGATGGAAAAACAGAAGTTTCAGACACTCATCGTCAGTGTTACACTATGAAATGATGCTAAACATCTTGGATATAACGAAGTCAGCATTAATCTTCTGACTTATAGCTAGGTGAGAAGCATATTAAAAGTTCGGTTCAGCTCTTGCTCAGAGTTTGTCCCAGGCCTGAACAGTGAAGTGTAGGAGTCCTTACGAACTGCCTCGATACTGGGGAGCCCTCTGTGTGTAACAGCCTCTGGGACCACTGGAAAAACATCATGTAACCTTTCAAAGCCTTTCTTTGCCTGTTGGTAAAATGAAGATAATAACACTTCCTAATCCCAGCATTTGTGAGGTTTTAGTTGATTATTGGCATTCTGAACACAAGAGAATGCATAGGCAGTGCACATGTAATGTAACAGGTAACCCTCTTGCTTAGCTGAGGAGACAGCCATCAAGTCTTATTTCATTGGGGCTGAAGGTCAAGGCAGAGAGAAGGCACCTGAATCTGATAAGGGCTTAAGCATTACAGGAGAACTAATTATGTTGTGAAGAAGTTACCTGTATCACTTTCTCCTTGACTCTAATCTGCTCTCAGATGCTGTGTTTGCTACTATCAGGCTAAAATCTATATCTTTCTCCACGCCTGAGGAAGAGACCATATTGACCAAAACTGAGTAGGTGAGCCAAGTGAGAAAGTGCTTAGCGTTTTCATAGGCAAGACCAGCTATAAATGTACTTACTTCTTGTCTCTGTAAAACCATTTCTAGCCTCCTTAACCAATTTGAATTTCAGTGGTGGAAGAGAAGAAATGAGACCAATTCAACCGGCCAAAGTCTAATGTTCTTCAGAGAACAGGTAAGCTGTTTCAGTATTCAGACCACTCAATAGATATAAATGTGCAACCAAACTGCCAATTTACTTGCAAAGCTTCGTTATTCTCCAGCCATATCAGCTGTACATTACTCAGTAAAGTACTGACATAACTGGGAACAGGACAAAGTACCTTCTATTTGTGCAAGGTACTAACAGAAGTATTTGGGTACTAACTGAAGTATTTGGAGCATGGGATGCTCCGCTGCTGACAGGCATCCTGAGATCCAAAAAGCTTTTCCCATTGTTCTGGCTGTGGAACTCAGTAGAGCAACCCTTAAGGATGTATTAAGGATAATACTGTGAGATCCAGGGTCAGATGGGATTGATGGTTTAGGTCAAGTAGAACAAGAGTCCATGTCAGTTCAGGTCTGGCATACATTTAGTCATTGCCTTCCTGTACTTTATTTTTAACTCCATCTGAAACTGTATCCTCTAAATTCTTCTCAGCTGCAGTAGACTGGGAAGTATCATCCACTCATTAGCAGACTGTACGGAGAAAAGGAACTATGGACCACTCAGAATGAACTGTTATTTATGTGAGACGGTGCAAGATGAAGTTCACTGTCCCCTGAACAAGTCTAAAGGCCAGTGCTCACAGACATGGAAGAAGAGCTTTGCCAGATCGTTGGTCTCTTCTGTTATGCTGCCCAACTTGCATGGCTTTTAACGATGGACTCTGCGTTCATTGTGGTGTGAGGTTCAGTACCTTCCACAATAGCTCCTCCACGGGGACTGTGTCTGCAGCCCTCTGTCTTAGAGCAAAATACACCTTCTCCATGTGATCAGACACTGTATCTGTTCAGTGACACCGCTTCCCTTCTGCTCCTTAAAGAGGAACATGAAACATATTGCTGCCCCACATTTTCCACTAACCCAATGTCACCTTTCAGTCTTTTTGCTGTAGGTAGGTCAGTCCATGCATTCTTTCTAGTTCGCCCACTGATGTTGTTAGAAGGCTTCAGAAGATGTAATGTCAGCATTGGTTCATTAGTGGGTTTAAAAAGTGGTAAGGCTGTTAAATCATATTTTTAAAAGGGGATGAGGCTGTTAAATCATATTGTTACACCTCACTACCAAAGTGTATTAAGAGAGCTCGATGCTTATCCATTCATTTCCCTCCCAGGTGATTGTGTGCTTTTCACTTCTGACTTCAGTAGTTTTACAACAGCTGAATTAAGTAGCGTGACTTACTTCCAGATGGTGTATGAGTTGCCATCACCGTCTGTCTCCTGCAAATTTTGCTGACAGAATATGATTCGGAGAGATATTTTGTGCAAAATGTCCTTTTTTCTCCACCATAATGGCAGGTGCTGAGCCAGGAAACAGAATTAATTAATGTAAGGACTCCTCTGAGGTAGCGTGCCTGGTTATGCAGCATTGTGCTACATTCCATGATTTGTACCTTCCTAGATTTGACCAAGCCCTGCTTATTTCCATTTTCCAGTGGGTAGTTCCCAACATGGCAGTACAAAAGATTTCTAGTTAATTTGACCTAAATTGTCTTTAATGGCGTAAAATATGTTTGCCTTTCTTCTTTCATCTTTTAGAAAGATAATGTCCTTGAAAATATCAGGGAGACAGAAAAGGCAAACCTGGCTCTACTCCAGTGTGAATCTACCGTTCTGTTCTCTAAAAGCACAGCTGTAATTCTGCAACGTAGCTTGATTCTGTCAAGCTAGTAGATGTGGGGGTTTGGGATGTTAGCAAAGTTTTTAGATGCTGCCTCTCCCAGTAACCTTCTGGGCAGAATTTCTGGCATACAACTGGACAAGTCCATCATAGGATGGGTGAAGCATGGGCTGACGGGTCAAGCTTACAGCTGCAGTAAGCAGGGTTACTCCAGGCTGGCAGCCAGTCACCAGTGGGGCTCCCCAGGGCTCAGTTTTAGGGCTGGTGCTCTTTGATGTTGTTATAAATGATCTGGATGCAGGAGTCAAATGTACATTAAGTTTGCCCATGATACTAAACTAGGAGGAGCTGTGGGCTGCCTCGAGAGCAGAGAAGCCCTACCATGAGATCTGGATAGAGAGCTGGGCAATCACCAGCCATATGAAATTTCACAAGGCAGGTGCTGGCTTCTGCACCTGGGACAGGGTGATCCTGGGCATGGGCACAAGCGGGGGGGCGAGAGGCTGGAAAGCAGCCCCATGAAAAGCCATCTGGGGGTTTGGGTGGATGGCAGGTTCAACATGGGTCAGCAGTGTGCCTGGCCACAAAGACCAGCCGTGTCCTTTTCAGCCCCACCTCGAGTGCTGGGTGCAGCTCTGGGAGCCTCACTGTAAGGACACCGAACTACCCGAGTGTGTCCAGGGGACGGTGACCAAGGTGGTGGGAGGTCTGGAGGGCAGGGAGGGGAGCGGCTGAGGTCACCTGGCTTGTTCAGCTTGGAGAAGAGAAGGCTGAGGGGGGACCTTCAGGGTTCAAGGACAGTCAGAGTTCAAGGAGCGCCTGGAAAATGCTCTTGGGCATATGGCTCAGTTCTAGGTAGTCCTGCAAAGAGCACGGCTCTGGGCTCCGTGATCCTTATGGGTCCCTTCAAGCTTGAGATATTCCATGAAAACTGGTTTGCAAACAAAACTGCTCTGTCTTTGCCAGTGTTTCCTGGTTTCTTACGTAGTTTTTGGAGGCCTTACTCGTAGTCATAGCCAGGTGCCCTGCATCTATAAAAACACCACATCTATAAATGTAAAATAGAAGGCTGTTTGCAAACATCGGTCTCAACTCCTTAACCACCCTACACAAAACAGAATAATCAGAGCATTTATCCAGGGGCATAAGGGGGAATCTGAAAACTAATCATGTGGACCTTGCAAATATAACTCAAAAAGTACCTTGGATGCTGAGCAGCCAACCTTGACTGTGTTTCTTTAATCTTCCTTGAGGTTAACAATAAAATTCAAATTAAGGTCCTGGTCCTGCCCCAAGATTGGTGTTTACAGATTGCTGCTTATGAGGTTACATCAGCTACTGCTCTCCCACGCCATGCAGCAGATTCTGCAAGGTGTAGCGTTGATGGACAGGAACAGCCCCTTGAGACTCAGCTCATGTGAGTCATTAGAGAAAGATTTATTTCTCCTTCACTTAAACAACAAAGAGGCTTCCCGCATGTAATTTTAAAAGTGTTTGCATTGAATGTATCGACTAAGTTTGATTAAATAATTGAAGTCACATAATTAATACCATTAAGACTGAGTAATAATTTCTTGAAAAGATAAAAGAAATATGTCATCTCAAATCAAGTTACATATATAAGTTAAAAATAAAGGAATGCAATCGATATCACAGGTAAAGCGAAGTGGAAAAACAAAGTGACTATATACTTTCCAGCAAATACTTAGCTTGTATTTTTAGATTTTTCTCCAAAGCTAAGCTGTTTCTTCTCGTCAGACTGTAAGTCAATTATACTGTAGCGCAAAAAGAAATCTGCAGTATTTTACTGTCATTGTTGGTAATTTGTCCCTTAGGGTGTTAGCATTCATACATAATTGCATATTGTCTCTCCCTGTAACATTTTCTACTTTCTTTCTCTGTTAGAACAACATAAGAATTATTGCATCCATGGGTTTTAGCAAATTATCCAGCTAACTTGATTTACATTCTATTCACAAACAGAATTACAGAAAGGAAAAATACATTGGCTTTGTTTTTTTCCTTGGCTATCTTTTGGCCCTGGAAGATTACAGTTTGTTCATTTTTTTCATTTGTGTGTGTGAGCTTTCTTTAAAAGTATAACCAAAAATAAGGAAACACAACTGTATATTATGATATTGAAATCACTAAGTGAATCTCTTTTGAAAGACCATATGTGATCTGCAGACAATTGCATGGTTACTTGCATAAGAAATACTTGGTGTTCATAAAAGTAATAGCCCAAAATACTCTTTGTACAGGTGAAGGCTATAGCCTGACTTGTCTAAGGCTTCTAAATATTGGAGGTGGTAGTACCATGCAAAATTCCCATCCTTTTAAGTATGGACATTCTGGTGAATTCCCTGTCCTATGTTTTGGCAGATTTCTTATCTGGACAAACCTCAGGACTGATGGAGCAGCCACAAGTGTCTTCAGGGCTGCTGGACCATAACCCAGGGGCTCCCTGGTTCCCAGAGTGTCTAGAGGTGACCCTGCAGTCAGAATTACATACAAATAAGTAATTCTGCCTTAGTGAAGTCTGCTGAGGATACTTGCATGATTCAGGACAGTAAAGACACAGATTGATTGTGAAAAGCTGCAGAAGGACCTTATCAATAGTGGAGTGACAGGGCAAATGGATGTTGAAATACAATGTAGGTAAATGCAACATGATGAAAATGGAAAAACTCTTGATTTTGCATGTACTTCAAGGAAGTCCTGGTTGTCTGCAAGCATGAGAAAGTGTTAGGGTTATAATGAGTAGCTTTGAGGAAATACCAGCTTAATGCCAGACTGCAGTCAAAACAAATAGCTGGATATTACCAGGAAATAAATACAGAACAAGACAGGACGTACAATTGTGCCTCTTTACAGATTCAGGATGTACACAAATCTTGAGAATTGTGTAAAGCTAGAGCCCCCTTAAGTCAAGGAGTGTGAGTAGACCTGGAGAAGGATGAGAACGGTGACATGGATGGTCAGAACTTTTCAGTGATTTCCACCTGAATGGATGCTGAGTTCAGCCTGGAGAGGCTGCTTTGCTGTGTGGCCTTGTGTGGGCACGTGCTGGTGACCTTGGCAGGTCTGTCCTGCAGTCGGAAGAGCACCTGGAAGTCTCAGGCAGTAGAGATTTTTGTGCGAACACGAGCTGCTGACGCAGAGCGGGTAGAGAGCCATTTGGCACCATTGTTGCTGCTGAACTGACAGGCAGGCAAAAGAGAAGCCTGGCTGTAATTAACAAAGCAGCTTAACTACTAATACCTTGGTAATGTCCCTCGTATTTTAGATGAAAGGCTCAATCGGTAATTTGAAATGAGAACAAACACACTGAAAGGAAGGCTACTGTGAGAAAAACCAGTACATAAAAAGAGGAATATGTCCAGAACAGCAAGTTTTCTGGATGTGCTTCCAGGGTTGTCTGTGGGTGCTGTAAACTGCTTTTGCAACCGCTTTTCACAGCTAAAGCAGGTGAATTCATGTTTCATGCAAGTCTTACATAACAGCTCCCAGAGCAGTTCAGACAGTATTTTACCATTATGGAAACACCACAAAATGAACACCACAACAACCCACCCCCCCCAAAAAAAAAAACAACAAAAAAACAACTCTTTGAAGGATTTTTAGAGTATAT
>JAVJGJ010000062.1:15869188-15902422 GCA_035590215.1 Microhierax caerulescens | reverse complement strand
CCTCGCCTCTCCTCCCCTCTCCTCTCCTCGCCTCTCCTCTCCCCTCCTCTCCTCTCAAGTCTGCAACTTGAGCACGCTGTGAGTAACTGGAAAGCTCAGCTTCTGGCGGAGGACGACAGTAAGACAGTGGTAAATTAAGCTAAATGACTGCACACAAAGCCTACAGAGCTATTTTTGCTTAAACAAACATTTCTCGTTTCCAAAAAAATGATGAGGAGTCTGTGGCCACCCTAAATAGTATTAAATTAACCGATAACTCACAAACACTGAAGTCAGTTATTCTTCTAAAGGGCTGCTGGAAGCACACTCATGGCAGGGACTGCAAACGCCTCCGGCAGGGACTCCCCTGGGAATCAGGCAGAGCCATCCTCTCGTTCCTCGCATGCCATGCATATGCATAATTCCATATAAATCATGGGTCTGAACGACATCGAAGTGCTAGACAAAGCTAGAAGTTCACAGAAACACATTCTGGATGACATCTTATTCCCAGCTTTCAGTAAGCACATTATACATTGAAGAGCTGCCATTCTTTTTTCCTACTTAACCCAAGCTTTCGGTCCCCTCCTCCCCACATGCACTTTCTCGTCACGTTTCTATCTCCAAATTTGCTGCTGATGCAAATGATTTCAATGGCAATCCACAAACATACGCAGAAAACGCAGCCAGATGTCTTCCCTGGATTTCAGGAAGGCAGAGAAGTGTCAGAATTAAATCTGGGCTGCTATGATGTTGCCAAAAATAGTTTCTGCGCTCACCCGGTGTCTGTGAAGATGGAACTCAAGGCCAAACACAGAAATTAGCTTCCATATCAACATTTTACTGTCACTTTCATCGCCACGCCAATAGATTAGTTAAAATAACATCCTTTACTGGCATGGAGTGTTATTGCAAACAGATGTCATCATTAGGATAAAGACAAGTTCTACTATTTCATCCAGGAACTTATTCATGGAAATTTTGATTTTTCTCATTGAAACAAGAATCACTTTTCAGTTTTTGCATCTTTCACCCTCGAAAAACACTTCAGGGAGAGGGTTTTTTGTTTCCCCCTCCAATAAAGAAGAAATCAGCATTTTGCTTGACAAGGCACAATTCTGGTGGTTATTTCCAGTTAAAGGTTTTTCCTCCAATGAAAGACAAATGTTAATTGGAAAAATATCTACGAACAGCTCTAATTTCCTGTATATCACTCATAATTGTATCTAATTGCATACTGCTTCCTCCAACTTTTCTTCATCTGGAGTTGAATAGTTCTAGTCTCAAATATATTCATGTTTTTCCATGTATCCAATCACTGAGCTGGTTTCTGTGTTATTCAGATAAAACTGAACATTTATTTTTAATGATTGTTTCTGTTGCCTGTCTTTATTATGAAGGCAGTATGTATAGATAATGGACACACATTTTACTTCATTCATTAGAAAGGAATATGAAACAGCGTGATGTAATGAGATCGGCCACCATAAGACAGCAGCTCAGGAGGGATAAAGTAATAGCACGCAGAAATCTGAAATCTCAGTCCGGCTGGAATGAGAGGCAGCGCTCCAGTTGACATCAACGAGGCTAGGATTTCATCCTAAGAATTTAATAATACTGCAGTTGCAAGTAAGTTCAAGCAGAAATGCATGCTCACTGGCATTGTTTAAAGCTCTCAGTCTTCCACAAACACAAGTCTACGCCTTTAAGCAAAAGAATTTTGAGTCCCTACATTTTATTTATTTAATCTACTTACAATATGTTAAATACTAAAAGCTATATTGTAATAGGTTCTATGTACCTTTGGAAAATAACTTCAAAAATCACCCCACGTGCAAAAAAAAAAAATGCAGTGGCAAATTTGTATTCTTTCTCATTCTACTCCAGAGAAGATAGCAACAAATAAGGTCACGTGCGGCAACTGTTTTCATGTAGTACGTTGATGCATTGCTGCTCTCTGGGTCTATATATTCCTTACATCGTGCCTAATAGGTTGTACGTAACTTCTGTATGAAACTTGCAGTGTTGGTGTCCCGTCAGCTCTGGTATTAAGATGGAAACTTCCAGCACTTCGACACAGCCCTGGCCTCTGCTCCTCCACGCAGCAGTGGAAAAGTTCCTTTAGACAGCCGTAATGGAGGCTCAGTCACTAAAGTCAAAATGCTTGGGGAAAAAAAAAAAAAACCAAAAAACCCCAACTACTACAATTTATTTTTAAAGTCCGGCAACTCGGTCTGTAACATCTTCTCGAGTCCTCCTATAGCATGGAGGAACGGCCACTGGCAGGAAGAAACACCTTTGTAACGTAAGTTAAATGTTTAGCTTGGGGAAAAATGGGAAGAGTTTATAGTAACAGCCCCAGAGTGCACACAAGTCAGCGCAGCTCCCGGAAAATCCCCGGCTGAGCCCTGGGCACTCGGGGTGCCTGGGGCAGGCGCGGAGGTGCGGAGCTGTGCCAGGGGGCCAGCCGGGTGGGCTGCAGCTCCGCGTCCCCCCGCGCGGCTGGGGCGGGCGGGCACCCGGGTCACCTGGCAAATACCAACCTGGACCAGCCTAAATGCAAAGGGCGTACGTGCTCCCGGGACATCAGCTGCCTCGCTGGCACTAACCCTCCCCTCGTTTTTTCCAGGGTGTTGTCATCCCAGTGCAGCTTTCTGGGATAGCCAGGACAGGCTGTAGAACAACCATTTGCCTTATATCCTCACCCACAGCCCTGCGCTGGGTTGCCTAAATGCGTAAAAATCTTGATCCTGCATCTCCTATAAAAGCCTACAGGGACCACCGCTATGTCTCATTACGCTGAGCTGAGAAAAGAGCAGGAGGAGTTAGCTACCGGTGGCAGAACAGCCCCCAGAAACTCCAGCTGAAATTTCTATCTTCTTCTGCATTTGCCTTTACTGTAATTATGCTTCAGAATAATTTCTATGTCAATCTTCCGCTTCTGAATATAAATGTCACTTCTCTTGCCCAGGTTCAAAACAAACTGTCAGTTTGAAATAGCTTCTAACACGTTAATAATGAAATACCATTTTACCCCCACTGAGAATAAAATGCTAGCACTAATCATACCATTCTAAAGGGCTTATAAATCAATAAACCGAGAGGCAATGAATGAACAAAATGCTGATTGAAATCATAAGCACATCAAGTATCTGCAGATAATCAGCGTCACATGTTTAAAAAAAAAAAAAAAAAAGGAATAGCTTTCCCTAAACATGTGGATACACACAGTGTCTGGCTAGATTTTATTCTCACCATGTGGTTTGATTACCTCACCAAGGTAGATGGAAGCACAACTGAATGCCAGAAAACGAGGGCAGCAGATCACTGTGATAACCCAAAGCGGCACATACTCGCATGAAACTGCCTCCGGTACCTGGGGTTTCTCCTGTGTCTGTCGTTGCCCCTCACCCCCGGGATGCCAGCTTGCAGCTTTGGCTGTGAGCAGCTCTGGCACGGTTTCTGGGGTCAGGGCTGTGCCAGGCGGCCAACACAGCAGCTACAGCTGACCCAACTGCCTGGCTCAGGTCACAAAGTGGGAACTGCTGGAGCGAAGCCTGTCACACATCTCAGAGCCAACTGCCCGCCAACCCGGCCCAGGGGGATACCTCTCCCCTCCCAGCTGCAGAGTATCCTACAGAGTTTTTCCGTTTCCTTCTCTCCCTGAAGTACGTGCTTTGTGGCTCTTGGCCATGTGAAAATTTCAGTAAGCGGCTCCTTGCAGGTGGCTTCCTCCGGTATCTGGTGTGACACACTTGTTCAGCGTTGGCTCTGATGGTGTCCTTCTCAGCTGGATGCACAACACACCTGCAAAGTCCTTCCTTGGGTGAGTCATATTCTGCCCCATCCCATCGAGGCTCAGCGAGATTTGTAAGTGTAGCGTTGGGAAAAGCTTTTCTCAAACTCGTGATACTGCCTTTAGTAAGGGATTCACATGGCTGCTGTTACACAACCGCTTCCCTGCTTGGGGATGTCTGCAAAGCTCTGCTCTGGGAAGTGTTGTCAAGCTTTTGCCTTCGCGGGGTCCCCAGCGTGCTGGCACTGTGGAGGTGCCCAGGTGCGTTAGTTTTGCTGGAGAAGCCGTGGCCACACCATCCGGCGGTTGCAGGTGGAGGACCTCTGGTGTGGAACCCTCCCGAAGAGACGAGCAGCCCTTCGCTGGCTGACTCTTGGTCACCAAACCCACGGCTGCTCTCCCTGCATTTTTCACCCCCCCCACCCCCATCCCTTTTATCATTATAAAAGAGCCTATAAGGAAGCTCTAGCACCTTGGAAGCGGCACGCTGCCGTTTTTAACAAACAAGCCTTCTTGTTTTAAAAGCAAGTGCTGGCACTGGATAGACAGAGACAACGTCAGATGCAAACCACCGACAGATCAGCTCCTCAGGTTTGTGGAAACTGGTGACAGCAATAGATCTCAGTAATTTCCTGCATGGGAGAAAGAATGGTTCTTATTACAGTCAAATCCAAATGATTTCCTCATATATTTTATTGAATCTTTTTTAAAGATAGATTTTGTAACCTTATTGGATAAATCTACTTTGAGAGAAAAAATTGCTTAATACATCAAGAATCATCTATGACTTCTTCCTCTCAATTCTGATGCAACATAATGAATAAAACACAATAGAAATGAAGATGCTGGGAATTTATGACAGAGGTTTTAATTATAGATCTAGGAATAAATGAACGTGAGATTCTCTTGCTAGAGAATTGCAAATTAAGATAATGGATGTTAAGATTAAGTCTTTTTTTTTTTTTTATTTTGCAATACTTGATGTTAATAGAAACTGATTTTGTGTATTAGCCCAAGTGTCTTTAAAGACTTTTAGTGTCATTATTCAATAATGGACGCATGTTTTAATAAATTTGCTTTTCTGAGAAGGTAAATGGATTAATTGATAATGGATCATGAAAAGCTTTGCAAATGTGTGTTGATGAACTTGTTAATAAAACATCACACAAAATGTTTTATTCACACAAGATAGGTGGGTTCACCCCTTGTTAATATTCAACAAAGTTAAAATGTTCCTGTGAAGTGGCACTGAGGCGTCATGATTTTCAAGTGATGTGGGCTAGGAGCTTCTAATAAAACCTCCTGGGGAAATAAACCATGTTAGCGGTTTAAAATTGCTGCGTGTTTATGTTGTGTGGTACCTGTTGTTTGAGTTGTCTCATGGAAGTGCTACTGCTGCCACTTTAAACGTTTCTCCCCAAGTGATGGTAGCTCTTCACAAGTGGGGTATGCCTCAATAAATGCTTCAAAAACAGTGGAAAGTTCTTAGCATGGAAATTGGAGAATATAAAGCTCTTTCTGTTCTTTGCAAGAAGACAATGATATTTCCTCACCACTTCCTCAAATGAGCATTCAATTACCTATATTTTACAGAAAGGTGATTAACCTACAGCTCCAAGTCAGACAGCTAATGCTTTCTAGCAACTGGCACTTGTTGGATCCAGTGTGCCAGAGTATCAAAGCTGTGTAGCCATAAATACATCCAGCAGCATTATGGAGTTCAGGCACTGACCTTCAAAAGGTATTCAGAAGCCCAGCCTCTGCTGCATCCCAGTGCAAATTCACTCCGGTGCTGGGAGCTGGATGTTTCACTAACGCCATGAAGCTGAGCCATAGATTTTCAGCAATGTTGCCACAAGCTTCACCAAAGCCTGTGAAGCCCCAGCTCTGCACCATGCTATAGCTGGTCACTACAGGTCTGTGCAGCCGTTGTTCATCACCATCGCTTTCGGGCACCGGAGGCTCTGATTCTTTTGGGGATCTCAACAGAAAATTTTGCACTAGGTGTGTGATTGTGTACGTGTGCACACAGGCGGCTGAGGGTTCAGAGAGCATCACAGGGTGCAAGGACAGTATATGCTACTTGTTACCAAAATAATACTAAGAAGATGAGACTATTTAGTTGTTATACACTGGGAAACAGAAAAAGTTGTCATTACCTTACAAATGACCTTGTAAAGTTTCTCCTACATGCCCTTCTTCACAATCTACCCATGTTGTCACATGCCTGTCCCTGAGAACTTGGGAGCTGCCAGCAAAACCTGTGCTAGAAGATATTCTGCAGGGCCACGAACGTTTGCGAACCCTGTAATGCATTTAAGTGTTAGTGGAAAAAAATACCTAAGGAAACTTCTTTATATGTTGCAACAAGTTCTCCTAAATATTATTTTTCACTAAACTTTAAAACCATTAGAGCCCTTATGCGTGCATGCTGTGCAGCAGCCCTCAGCAGGGCTTCTGCAGGCACAGAGTACACACGTGGCAGCTCAGGCCAAGCACAGGAGTCCCAGCCCGGTTACAAGGTCCTTCATGAGGCAGGTGTCATTTTTTTCCTGTTGTCATGTGTGACAAATAAGTGTTCTTGTCTTGTCAATACTGGCTTGATAATGAAGCGGTTCTCCTGTACAATAGCATTTTCTTAAACCTCTGTTACGTTGGGCTGCCACCCTATGTCCCCAGTAAAACAGGACAGCCAAGAAAGGCTGCAGACAGGTTCACAATGTTTTGAGGAGAATGGACCGTGCCGTTTGTAAGGTTAAAACCGCCCCAGCTCTCAGCCCAAAACTGGGGTGGGGGTGGGGGTGGTGATTCCAGCCACTGGAGGCCAGCTAACACTGCAGCCAGGGGGGGCTTGAGGGGGAAGGCAAGGGGATTGCTAGCAGCCTTACTAAAAAAAACCTAGCATCGTTTGCTTGGAGAACTGTAGAGGGATGAAGCTGGGTTAATTATCATTGATAATGCACAGCTGTGGGCTGGCTTCAGGGGCGGGGGTTGGCTGATGGGGATAAGGTGCAGCTGTGGCTGGTTCTGGTAGGGGGTTGAGAGCTGATGAAGAGGGAGCAGCCGAGGAAGGGAAGAAGGAAGAAGCAGATGAAAGAGGAAGAAGCAAGAGGAGAGAGAGCATGCCCTGAGTGAGGAGGTGAGATGAGGAGAAGGCAGCAGAGGGACTGGCATGGAGAATGTGCCGGTATGAGATGGTAAAAGACCTTGCTGGAGCTTGATAGTTTGGAGAGTGCTGAGACAGAGAACAACTCAAAAAAGAATAAAATAAAAAAGAAGAAAGAATCATTGTGCAGCTGTGATCAGATACACAGACATCTCCTCTTTTCCCAGCCCCCCCAGAGCTATGTGGGTAAGGTGGCACGACTGTCTTGGTGGTTTTGATTTTTATCAGGTCCCTGATAGTGCTCAGGTGAGAGCCAAAGCAGGGAGATCACTTTGGCCTTCATCCATCTTCATTCTAATCCTATTTCAAGTTGTCCATGTGTCCAGTTGTGTTCCTGGTAGCTTGACAGGGAGCAGTCACACCTGGACCACTGTATCCAAGTGACTTTTTTGACACCAGCCAGTTACCACCAGCAGCTGGCACAGCAAAGCACGAGGCACGACTGTATGTTCTTTGGTTGCAGCTCCTTGCTGGCTCAGGACACGTGTCTCTGGGACCACCCAACTTCACAGGCAGCCACCAGGAATCGAGAAGCTGGCAGGGAGGAAGGTGTGATGTGAGCAGCCAGTGGCACTAGTGCTCAGGGGTCGGGGGGGTTAGCAATTTGTGGGAACCACGGGCTGAGTCCCGGGGAAGCGATAATCCCCTGCCTTTGAGATGCAGGACATCAGGCAGGTAGACATCACGCTGGCATATCTCTGGAGTTCTCATCAGTTACATCTAAAGCACTCAAATGTCAGGAAATGTCAGGATTTCAGTTACTGAGAGAATTTATCTCTGCTCTTTTGCGTGTTTGTGCTGTACCAGCTAAAGCACTACTCCAGTGAGCAAAGTTAGAGACACTTAGCTCCCTGTAGAAATATGAGCTAATTGGGTCACTACTTCAAACTTTTCAAACACGTCTGCTGTCCCTTCAATAAATGATTTAACACCTGCTTCATCACTGTTCCCTTCCGACAGCCACAGCATTCCACTTTGCAAATTCTTGAGCTCAAGAAGTCTTCAAACGAGGAAAAAAATAATTCAGTAACCTGGCTTACAACAACACGTCTTTGCAGGATGGAGCAGTCGCTCTCCCCTGGCCAGGCAGCACCTCGTAGGAAGGAGAGGTGAGTAAATCCTGGCTTTGGTGGCATTTCTCCATTCTGTAGCTTCCACTGACACCTGCTGGAGACGGGCTTTTCAGGGGCTGATCATTTCAAACCCTGCAGCCAAAATGCAAGAGGGTTAGGCACAAAACACGCTTCTCCCCCCACTTAATTAATGAAGCACACTGCACGTCTGCAACAGTAAAATATGGTCAGAATCAAGAACACTTGCTTGTTTCCATCTCTGAGTATATGAAATAAGCCTCGCTTATTCTGAAAACCAGACCCGATTCACAGTCCTGTGCACACAGACATTTCCCAGCCAAAGGAAAAATAACGTTTCTTAAACAGATAGGTGAGCTTCAGAGCTCAGTTCTGGTCCAAGTGGGGGGAGGTTTGGAGAAAAGGAGGAGGAAGGAAGATTCTCTCTGCAATCCCTAGCCAGCTGAGAGAAGAACGGGACCTGGCAAGGGTTGTACTTTCTGGTGTACAAGAGCTCCACAGGGATGGAATACCAGCTAGCGAGGGGGCTCAGCGCTCAGTCCCGTTGTACGCTGGCTGGCAACTGGTGCTGGGGGACCAGTACTGCTGTCTTCACTGCTGGGCTAGCTTACTGCAGCACCACTGGAGGACTGTGGTCTGTAGGTGACTTCAGAGACAGACTGATTGCTCAGACTGCTTCCCAGCAGATCCACACACAGAGCTCTGCAAAAGAGCACAGAATTAAATCTGGGTGTGAAGGATGGCTCATGTGAGTACAGCACAGAGATGTGTGGCATTCTGTGCTGACAGCTGTGGTCTGCTTTCCTAGAGAGAAGGTCTGGCCAAAAAATCCTCCTTTTGATGTTAGAAAGTTCACCAGGTCCCTGATGAGCATCTGAGGCAATACAGGCAATTACAGGAATACAAAAATAATAAAATGCCCTAAAATACAGACACAGCCCTAGAGCTTTGAAAACTAGATGTATCACAATTGTAGCAGAAGGTTTTCTGTTGTTGTAAAGTGTTCCTGCCCTGCTCAGGCAGGAGACGGAGCCAGTCACTGATGGACTAAACCTTTCCTGCGCTTTCAGATCAGCATCATTGCTTGTCCATAGCTCAGGCAGGCGAGCTGTGTAGAACTGAAAATGCTCCTTCCATAGTCAGCTCAGTGTCTAGCGCATAGCATTACCTCTTAACTAGAGCTTTGGACTGCCAAAAAAATTATGGTTCTACATAGAATTTTCTACATTTTGAGTTCTGGCCAACTAAGGTGAGGGTTTTTTGTTGCGGTTTTTTTTTTTTTTTTTTTGGTTGCGTTTGTTGTTTGGTTGGTTGTTGTTTGGTTTGGGTTTTTGGTTTGGTTTTTTTTTTTCCCTGGTAGAAATTAAAGGACAGTGGAATCCTTTGGTCGCTGTATTTTCAAGTTCGTTGCACCGTGCCGGCGGCCTCCCTCGGGCCGTGGCCAGAAGGTGGCAGTGGAAGAGCACCCATCGCTCAGCAAACCCCGCTCCGTCTGCCAGGTCAACCCCAGCTTCACGGGCAAAAGCAAGGGCTGTTTTACGTGAGAGCGCAGCAGCCAGCTGCAGTTTAGGGTATTTTAAGAGGTATCTCCTATCTGTGATACCCGAGGTGCCAAAACGTGTGGCCCCATAGTTATTAAGCTGGAAACGTGTAAGGAAACCCACTTGTTCACTATAAAACTAGAGGGAGAAAAGCTCTTCTCGAAGTGTTATTGCAAACCACTGGATTTCAAGACAGCTTTAATTACTCAAATGAGCAATTAAATTTGACTATGTGAGTAGCAGTCCACTTCAACTGTCTGAAAAACATGAAGGATTCCCATGGTAAGCAAACTTAACAGAATTGTCCCAACGTCACGTTTTGTTATTTTGTCTGTATTTGTTAATGAGCCTGTGCCCCCCTTTTTAACTGCCTTTATTGTTGGGATAACCCAGAAAAACCCTCCAGAGCAAATGCAGGTGGTGGCTCTGGTCAATGTTATTTTAACTTTAATTTTAAATATATTATCATGACTAATATTACAGTCCTGCAAGCTGCTGCATGTGGAAGGACCTTAGCTAGAGTCTGCTTCCAATCCCTTAGAACAAAACTGGCCTCTTGCTCATTCCCCTGGCTGTATTGTTTTGTTTTCTCATTTGCATTCCTGGTTTGTATTTTGGGGTCTACAGGAAGAAGAGTTTTTTTAAAAGATCTTGCTTGAAAAAGTAAGTTATCTCTCTAGGAAGCATTTACTGCCGTGCTTTAATTCATGTTAATATTTTACTACTATCAGTTCAGACGGAGGCCCCTGAACCTCTCCGGGTGGCCCATTCTTACAGCACCACCTGGGTTGCCCTCCAGTGGCCCTGGGACCACTGGTGGCCACCTCAGCACTGTAAACCTATGGGGTCATAAGCCGAGAACAGGGTAAAATAGCTGAAGTCGATGGCTAAACATAACCCAGAGAAAGAAGTGCAGCACGCCATCCTCCCCTGCCCCACTCCGCTGGCCTAAGCGAAGAGGTCTGGGGGGTGTGGGGTAGCATCTGCATCTGCCCAAGCACTGGCAGATCTCCTCATCTTCCACTGCTCCCTTGGCAGGCAGGGTCAAAGCAGCTGAGTTCCTTCATCACATCCTGAGCAGTAAACATGAGGAACGGGATCCTCTCTCTCTTTTCCTATCCGCCCTTTCCATCCATGTCCCTTGCTCCTTTCCCTTTCCACCTTCCATTTCAGAACAGTGTCTTTCACAATGCTGCTGGGTGGCAGAGGTCCGAGGGGCAGCTGCCAGCACCACGGGGGACAGCAAATTGGGACATATTTGTGGGATCGTGGCCTGACAGACTGAACCGCGTGTTGGGTCTGAATTTCTCCCACAGCAAGGCTGCAAGTGAAAACCAGCACCAGGGAGAGGAATGCAGCCCAGTTGTTCTTATGTGTCCCCTGCTGAGTTTGTCTTATTTTCTACTAAAGAGAGCAGGATCAGGCCACACACAAAAGAAACACTAAAAATCCTCCCTGTTTCATGTTTTTGAAGGATACTTGCTTTTCTATACAATATTGCACAAATGGACGCTTCTTTCTGAAAGTTCACCTCAAAAGGAAGAAAAAAAACAGGTAATAATTACTGTAAAATTCTTACAAAGCCCTTTGATTCAAATAGTTTAGCTTTTAATTTTTTTTATTAAAGATGCAGTAAAGAAGGAGAAGATTTTTAATGGGCGAGTACGGAGGGTGATGCAGGGCAGAACTCTGAATCAGGCTTAAGCTCTTTTTATTGAGCAGAGAAGTGACATTGACACTTCCTCTTCTCAGCACATCAGAATTAAAAGGACAGTTGGGTGAGCCAGCCAGAGGTGCAGGAGAAGATTTGGAAATGTGGGGAAAAGTCATGAGTTCTTCATTCACCTTAAACTCAGAGAAGATGCCTACAGAAAGTAGCGACTAAACGAGGCTACTGAGACAAGTAGCAAAGAAGAGCATGAGTATGCAGAGACACGACTTTTAGCAATGAAGGCACAGAACAGGATTTTACAAGTGATATCAGGAGTAGCAAGAAACAACTCCGAATATACATCGAGAGACAGAGGGAAAGAGAACAAGCAAATCATTGATTCACTAGCAAATGAAAAAGTGAAGTCATCAGCACAGAAAGCCAAGAAGGCCAAAGTTCTCTGCGCCTTGTTTTCATCTCAGAGAGGGAAGAACAAGTGCAAAGACTGGCTAATGCAAGCAGCAGCAGCTGAGCAGCAGGATCTCTCCAGGGAAATGCACAAGGACGCATCAGCACACTTAGAGAATTCCAAAGTTTTCAGCCTGCCTGAGCCTGATGGATTTTATCCCAGGGTACTGCAAAAGAGTGTGGCCGAGGTAATATCAGAACCACTTGGGGTTACCTTAGGGAAGTCACAGAGTGCAAATAAGTGTCAGAAGGCTGGAAAAGGGCAAATATATTCAGTTTCTAGGAATGGAAGGAGAAGACTAATTGGGGATTTGTCTATCAGCTTACCTTCAAATGTCAGAAAAACCTTGGAAAGCACAAAATCTTTGTGAGCACATGAAAGAAAACAAAGAAATGAGTAAGAATCAAAATGGATTTGTCAACTGCAAATCCTCTCAGAGCAAACTCGTCTCCTTTTATGCATAGGTTGCAGGTCTGGCTAGAGAGAAAACAATAAACACCATCTAAAATCTCGGAATGGGCTTTGATACCTTTTCTAAAGTTCTTCTCATTCAAAAGTTAGAAAGGTATGTTCCTCGTGAAAGTCTGATATGGCACAGGCCAAACAGGCTGAATAAACATGCTAAACTAATGAATATGTAGGAGTTTTCAGTGCTCTTGGTTGAAATACAAGAATCAATTAACATGCTCATCAGACAACTGTCATAAAGTTGGCTGTGTTCAAAATGTTTATGTTAATTACCTGGTAGATGCAAGAGAGCTTTACTGCTAAAGTTCTAGAAAACACCAAGGTAGGAGGAGGTAGAAGTACGTTAAAGGCAGGACTGGAAACTAGTCAGCTAGGCAAGCTGGAAAAATTATATAAAAACACTGGGTGAAACCTTACAGGTTTCTGCTGCTCTACACAGCCGAAGGATGTGCATTTGCCAAGAGTGATTCACTGCACAAATAAGAAACTCCAGGGATCCAAGATTATAGGAAATTGTGAGCAGAACATGAGCCAATGTTTTCCTATAGTGTTACAAAATGAAGGTAATCATCAATGCAACCCAGGACACTGTTTCCTGAGCAAAACCCATGATGTATGCTTATAAGGAAGTTACATTCATGCGGCACAACACTCAAACATAGGTTTGAGCCACTGCGCGACGATCCATTTCCTAACATCGTGTACTCTCACAGAGCAATTAAACTAAATTGCTCATGTTCTGTGAGAGCAAATCTTGCTGGAAGGGACTGCTATAAAGGAAGAACCTGTCTAGTTAATGGTACTAATCATTTCCCAAAAGCTGAAATTGCTAAGTGACCATCTGTAATTAAAAAGCCTGATGCATTTTACAGATCCTTTTCCTACAGCTGGCTGCTATAGAACCTTCCCTCTGAGCTGCACGTGGCGCCAGTGCAGTATCGATGGATTCAGCACTTTCATAAACCTTACAGCGGAGGCACAAGAAATCAGAACTTTCTGCCTTAGCTTGTGAGAGGCAGCCTTCGCTAGCTGAAAAAAACATTTCTGATTTTTAACATAATTTTCTTGTATTCTAGCTCTGTCTGCTGGGGAGGACGGCCAAATATCAGAAAAGCATCCATCCTGCAGGAAATGGGAGGTCAGTCTAGGTACTCCACAAAATACTTGTGCTCTTGAATATTTTTTGTGTACGTTCCAGTCCTCAGGAGCAACCAGACAGCTGAAATGGCCACTCTTATCTGCTGCATCCATGGAAGTAAAAAACCTCAGCTCTACTTCCAGGTCTGTAGGCTCCTTTTATCGCAGCAGAAGCTCTGACCTTTCAAAGCAATAGATTCTAGGCTCCAGGCTACATGTATAAACCCTTGTTTATATGGTGTGATGAATCAAAGGCAAAAATAGCCTACAGGATTCCTTGCTACATTGCACACTGTGAACAATCATTTACTTTCTAGGGGACCATTAATTAGTATTGATTTGTCTTCTTGCTCAGGCAGTTCACGGGCATATGGATGGGAGGCTGCGTGCCAGCTCATGCAGCATCAGAAGCCTGTTATCCTGCAGCTGCTCACACAGGTTGAAAAGATTTGCAAACAGAAGACACACTACAGAGTCTGAAGTTAAGGTGATCTTCAAATTGACTGTTTTAAGCGGCTAGTGGAAGGGGAAATGGATGAGATCTGTCACTAGGAGCAAGAGACCTATTTGGAACGTAAAGAGGGTTAATAAAACTGTGAGGATGAAATCTGACATCCATGAGAAGGCTCGTGCCCCAGCCCAGTGTTCCAGAGCGAGACATCCCTATAAATAAATATACGTGGTGCACCAGTGCCAGGCTAACACCTGGGAGTCGACACTGTAACAGCCTGGGTTTGCAGGGGTGGTCTGTAAAAACAGACCATCTTTTTACAAATCTTCTTGTATCTTTGTAAGTAAATCCTGTCTCAACAACCCTGCCCGAGACCATCATTTCTCCTCTTTCCTGGAGACCTTCTCTAGCGTGCCACGCCACGAGACCACAAAAGGCCAAGGATCTGTCTGGGATAACTGGTCTCACACATGTGATGATGCTGGGAAAAGGGGTGGCACGTACGGTGGTAGCAGGTCTCCCTGGAGTACGGCTGGTCTCCACCAGCGGTGGCTCAGCCCTTGCTGGCTGCAGCGAGCAGGTGAAGCAGCTCTCACTGTTCTTGGGCAGAAAGGTACCGGGAGGATGCAGCCCAGCCCAGGCCAGCAGGCTCCAGCAACCAGCACAACGGGGTGCTTGGTGTTTGATTGAGCCAGCTGGATTTTCAGCTCCCCAGATAGTGAGAACAGCTGTACAGACACACGCCAGAGCCTCCTGGCAGGACACAAAGCCCTGTGTAGGGGATCAGTGAACGCACAGCAGCACTGCAGGCAGGGAGCACCTATAGAGCGAGCTGGTACCCGCCGGTCACTGGGGGTTTGCTGCTCACCAGCTACGTCCTACTGCTGCTTGCCACCAAGAGATCACTGGTCTTTTATTTAGTGTCCTGGCTAAAAAGGAAGCTAACACCTAGTGTTAGTGCTGGCGTTGAATGGGGCTCTTGCTTATTGCTGGCACATACTGTAAAGCAAAAGACAGTTTTAAGCAGGATGAGTCTGGTTTTGTACTGATCCATCCTCCCCCTTCCTTCAGACAGCCCCAGGATGAGCAGGCACTGATAGACAGGCCTGCAACAGTATCTCCTGTGAAAACAGACAGCAATTAAAACTAGAAGGTAAAGTTTCTTAGGAAGAAACAACCCAGGGACAGCATTTTAGTACTCCAGCAGAAAGGGGAGATCTAAGATTAAGTGGAAGCTCAATTCCTTCATGCCCTCCCCAATCTTTTTAATAAATTTTCATTCATTCTTTTAGTATTTATTTTCATAACAGTATTTATTTTCTTAACAGAGATTAGGAAGGGTGTGTGTGTCCTAGTTTAATAGTCTTCTCTATTAGTATCAGAGAGCTATTCTAATCGTGCTCTTGCATCTGTGGGTTCTATCTGCCTTCATGTAATAGTATCTACAAATAACACAGCCCTGTAAAACCTGCTGAGTCAGCTAGAACTACCTATAAGGTACTACCACCCAACCCAGCCCACAGCAACGCTGCCCATGCTTTACACAGGGTCTCTGTGTGCCCTACTTAAAGGCTCTGCCTGCCGGGCCGGGGCAGGTGCTGGAGGACCAACAGGTGGTGGTGGGAGGACACCTCGTTCATCAAAAGGGTGAGTTCTCCTAATTAATAGGATGTAAGGTTTGCTGGGGGATAGGGAAAACAGCATTTGCTTCTGTAATGTGGAACAAATTAGTGAGAATACAGTGGACCAGCAGCTTCCAGGGAAGGAATAACTTCTCAAAGGTGCTTTGGTGAGTAAAGATCTAGCCATTTAATTAAGTAAATTCATGCTGAATGTTGAAGGGAAGCTGATATCAATTTCTTGTGAAGGGATGCTGCTTGATATACTGGCTGGCTGATTTAGAGTTTTGTTTCAGTTCTGGATTAGGATAATAATTCTGTGTACTCATGCTTGGCTTCATGGACTCCAACCTTACACCTGCTGTAGCTGTGAGGAGGAGGTATCTCAGGTCTTGGGCACCTCTAGTTATTGGAAGCTGAACATTGTGCATGGAGGGGGAGTATTGCTGCATCCTGAGGGCTTCTGATCTTCTGCAGAAAAAAAGAAAGGAGATTAAAAAAAAAAGAAACTCAGGACTATTATAAACCAGGAAAGTAACAGGCTGGAAGTTCACCTGTATGCTATTTTCCTTCTACTGGTACAGAGCAGGAGAAAGGAAAGGTAGGGAGCCCTTGTAAAACTGCTGTTCACCCGATCTGAAATCAAGGCTACTGCTGATAGGGATGGAGGTGGAACCCAGCTTCTGGGGTTCCTGAGAGCAGCCCGCGGCGGGGCTGCAGCCGGGGTGCTCCGTGCAGTCAGACAGCTCGTTCCAACGGACGTCAGAAGAAGCAGGAGATGTCTAAAAGGAGGCACGTCACAGCGCTTAAGCTCTTGGAGTCCTAGAGGCATTGCGGTTCCTTTTAGGCTTCTCTCTGCTTCTCAGACGTGAGGCAGCTTTCTGTGACAGCTGAACCACGCTGCTGCTGCTTATTCTGAACTAAATGAAACTACCGCGCTCTGGTGGATTCTCGAATGGCTAATTAGCGCTTATTGGGAAATACGCAGGCAGGGTTGAGATGCGCTGAATAATAGGTGTCTGTTGGATTCTTAGCCATTAATAAAAGAAATTGGCATATCTCTGCATAGCTAAACTCTGCCATATTTTGCTGTAACTAATGTCTTCCCTGTGTTTCAGCAGTTAATGAAACATGTCATAGGGATTACAAGTGGCAGTATCCAGCTCACAAAGACAGAATATTTTCTAAAAGAGAATTGCTCTCCCTGGAAACATCAGTGCTCGGGGGCTGCCTAGACCAAATGCAGAAGGCATAAATTCCAGGTCACAAGAGTTGTAGTTTCATAGAAAATACCGCTAGCTATGCAAGGGTTGAACAGAGTACATCACAGCTGCCGACAGTCCTCTGTCATTTCTTTTGGTTTTAAAAATGTTTAGTTACCCTACATGGGGCATTAGCAAGAGTTTCTACTTACATGGTTTCTTGCTTTCAATCTTCTGGTTATGCTGTGAATGTTAAATTAAAATCTCTTGGAGAGACACCTCAAAGCTGGTTTTGGAACCATTATCTACAGCAGAAATCAGAGCAGCTTGGTTAAGTCTCTGGGCTCCATTGAAGAAGAGATGATAGGGACACTGTCATCTCTGCTCAAAACTGCCTCAAAGAGCTTTGACTTTCTGCAATAAAAGATTGAATCAAACTGCAGATCCAAGTTTCAAACATCTGCAATTTAACCTGTAGGGCTTGCTATTTTTGCAACTGTTTTTAAATAGGTAAATTGCAGAACTTAATTGTAGCTCTACACCACCTTTATCCACCTCCTCCAGTCTCAATATTTGAATGTGAATAGATTCAGAATTAGAAAGCTGTACTGACATTCTCCATTTAGGTTTTATTCACTGCTGTCAAAAAAGACTATTCCTGTACCAGTCTGGCCTTCTCCCAACCCACCTTCCACCCTTGTTTTCAAATACCTCATGTTAGAACTGGAATTAAAAGTGTTTGCCTAATTATCTCTATTTTCAGCAGAGCTAGCACTGTAAATTAGGCTGTTTGTTGAACAATGTATTGCAGGTTCAGCTTGTCCAGCTAATTCATTTTAGCACTAAAAATAATGTGCATTTTCCTCTTGCCCTCACATCTGTGCTTTTCTGATCATTCAGCAAACCCATAATGGTTTAGAAAGCTACCAAATATTTCACTTGCATATACCTTCTTCAATGGCAGGCAAACGTTAAAACATCTTCTATCTCTCTGAAAAGTGACCTAATCCCCAGGCATCACGGCATTTTAAGAACAATTTAATTTTTGTATGTTAATCCTTCCTTTAACATGTTGGGGTTTGGGGATTGTTTGTTTGGGTTTTGCTTGATATTAAATTTCATATGTATAGAAAACATATTTAGCCTAGGGCTGCTGGTTACTTTACCACTTCTGTTTAAGTCCTTGAAAAGCAGATCTGGATCAAACCCACAAATCGGTTTTAAGCTTTATAAGACTGGGTGAATGCATAGGAGCACTGACAGCATCCCGAGCAGATTGTTCGTACGGTGCACTGGGAGAAGGTTTTACCCAAAATATTGACTGCTAGTGTGCAGAACAAGCTACTGTCTGAGCTAAACTAGCTGACAGCCACCACTGAGGATGCGAAGGGAAGATGTGATTTTAAACCCTGCATCTCTGAGACTGGGTGCCTCATACTGGGCTGAAGGGAGATGTCGCTGCGTGAAAATTAGTAGCTTGAAATTCAAGGACCTTTCCTTGAAATACATGGGGGGAGGAGGTAAATCTTTTCAGTAAATGATTGAAAGACAACTTTTCAATGCACAGTTGCCTTTATCTAATAATTTAATGACTTCAAGGTCTGAGAAGTCTGGGGTTTAATTCCCAGTTCTTAATTTCGACCCGTCTTTTACGTCTATCCCTAGCAAGCAGCATTTACGGGTGGTGAGTGCCGTTTTGAACTGATGCATGGGGAAACGGATTTCCTCATTCAGCAACAAAGGAAGAATGTTATGAAAATATGCAGATCGTGTCAGACACTGTATACAACTTTTTGGGGCGAGAAGTGTTTGGAACGGTGCTTTCCACAATGCCTTAGAAATGAAGAAACCCATCTTTTTGTAACTACGGCAAAACACAGGTCTTCAAACGCTTCCCTGTGCTTTGCTGGTGATGTGGGAACTTCGGCCAGTGATGAGTTGCATTTTGTCTATCCTCAGTCTGTGGCAATTTTCCAAGAAGAAGTGCTATTAAACCAATTCAGAATTAGCTGTGGTAACTGACAATTGCATGGGTGGTCCAAAAGGCTTTAGCAAAGAAACATTTTATACAACAGACAGGAATACATGTTTTAATGAAGAAGTGATTCACAATGATAATATTATTGACTTGTTAAGATTAAACAGGTCTGCCATATGCTGTGTCTAGTGCTTCAGATGGTTTCAAATTTGTTTTTATTTTTTTTAAGTTATGCATACTAACAACAGATGTTGAATTTTTAAAAGGATCCAATAATTGAGGGGAAATCACTCCGAAGCGGAGTGCTGAAGGTTTTATTTTCTTAATGATTCCACTTTGTATTATAGTGACTTAGAAAGTAATTTCTAGTAGGTGATGTAGCTCATAGCTGCCTCTTGCACATGATACCGGGATTTTTTTCATCTCACTTCCTCCAGAGTTGCATCCAGTTGCTAAGGAGTGGGTTAGTTGAACACTTGCCTCAGAACCCCATCCCCAAACTTCCAATTACTTTTATAAAAAACCCTTTCACAGGTGCATCCACCCTCAACACCTCTGTCTCTGGACCACACGCTGATGGTTCGTGCATACATCTGGCTTGGCCCTCAGCAGGTGGCTGGGGGGTGGGAGGAAAGATGCAATAAAGCCAATACACCGAACCAGCACGCTGCAAGTGAGGGACCAGACTCAGAAGAAGGCTTGAGTTACCCCTGTGTTCGTACAGAAACAGCCTCTGGTTGTTACAGATTTAGCCTTTGGATGGTTATTGTTGTCTTGACATCCAAAATTTTTTTTTTTTCTTTCTTTCTTTCTTGCATCCAGGAGCCCAAGACAGGTGTGTTTTACAGTACAGCCCACTCCTTTGCCTCCCCACTCCCAAACGCAGCTGGGCACACAAAGCTGAGCTGTGACTGACAGTAACCCGTGATGGTGTGTCACGGTTACCGCATTGTTTGGCTGTCACATTCTCAGCAGAGCATTGTCCTGCCCTGTCGTGGGTGTGATGGGGTAACGGAACACAGCTCCCTGTGCCCGAGACACCACAGACAGAGCAACCACACCGCGTGCTGCCCAGCCCACAGGAGCAGCAGCTGCCTCCGGCCGAGCACATCACTTGGTGATGTTGCTGGGGGGATCCTGAGCTTCCTAAGAGAGATGCTCTGCACCGCGCACATCGCCAGGCTCTCGCAGACCACAGCACTAAAGCCCCTACTGCTGCTGTGAGCCACAGGCTGCCTTTCCAGCATTTTGTCTGGAAACCAAGAACTGTGCTCAGCGGGAGAGGCAGACCTGATTGCTGTGCTGGAAAGCAGCAAGCTTCTCTTTGCAGTCCTGCTAGCTGCTGCTGAAACATCTCCAGCGCCTAACGGAAATGCAGAAATTGTAGGAAATGTAGATGTAGGGATTAAAGCCATCATCTCCTTTTGTATGTTCCCTGCAGAGGAAAAAAAAAAAAAAAGGAAATTACAATGTAATACTGATAATTAACATAAACAAGATGCAAGGAATGGAGAACCCAGCCAGCTGCAAATAGATAACAGTGATCCCAAATTGATTTCCAGTGGGCTGGAGACATAAAGCAGGGAGCTCCTGAGTGTGTGTTTTATTATTTATATTAATTACTAGCTTCATTAACTTAGGTCAACAAAGAAGGCTGTAGAAAAGGAAAGTAAGAAACAACGGGCAAGAAAGTCAGTCCTATCAGCTTCTTGGCAAAGAGGGCAGATTTTAGATTCCACAAGGGTCTAAAATGTTTTATCAAATACATTTCACTCCCAGTGAGATGTATTTGAGCTTCGTGCCGTTAGCTCCAGGAGGCAGCCTCGCCATCTCATAACTAGTTCTGAACCATTTACACCGACCCCATGTAACCCTGGCTGGGCCCCTAAAGGAACAAGCACTCTGATGTCTTTTTCCTTCTCTGGGGAGCACCAAGAAAATGCTAGTATTTTTCCTTATTTCAGATAGCCACTAGGATTTCAACATCCTTGAGGCTCCTGCTTCTACTGACTCGTTGATCAATGGTTTTGAGACTCTGGGGGAAGGCTGGGAGGGCAGGGAGCAGAGAAACATATGCAAAATTTGATTGCAATCAGCCTGGGAGAAGCCTGTTCCATCTGGTTATATCAGTACATGGTGGGAATGTATTTTGAAACCTGCTCTTGAAACGGGGAGTATGATAACGAATCCTAAAGGCAAGGTCTCATTAACGTGGGCAGGGTACATCTGATGCATCTGCAGTTGTTCCCTGGCACTTTCAGTAAAGCAAATTTTTGTTGATGTGGAGGGAAATCGGGTGCAAAGGAGCCGAGTTAGCGATGGGTTTGACCCAGAATGAAGTCACTGAGCACGGGGAGGAGTTTTACTGGATGCAACCACAAAAGCCAGTGCTCCAAGTGGGAAGCAGGCCAGCTTTGCTCCTGCCAGCTGCAGACACACACAGCAAAGGGTTTAGGTGCAGAGACTGTGTGTCAGGCACAACGGGCTATTTCTGCTTGCAGAAATTTAAGAGAGAAAAGTGTGATCTCTATTTTAGAAAGCCTCCTTGACTTCTGTGTGCTTTCTATGAGACAGGAACATTTGCTTTGACCCTTGCAAAAAAAAAAAAAAAAAAAAAAGCAACCTTTTTCCCAGGAGAAGGAGGAGGAATGCAACTACTTTTTTCCGAAAGAAAGACAAAGATAGTGGGCAGTCAGAGTGGAGGGCTGGAGGTAAACATTTGTATTCTATTTTTTCATGCAGAATTGACAAAGACAGCAGTGGCTTTACCGACAGCATGCTGTTTCTCTGCCCTCGTCTTGTCTGGTGGGCAGATTGATGGATGTACGGTTCTGTCAAATCTGATTATTTTTTTTTTATTTTTTTTTTTTTACCCTAGCTGCAGGTGCACCATTTTCAGCTCATATCTGTACCCTGTATAATCTTAGACATCTAATTATAACTCACCATTGACACCTCAACAAGGAAAACTCGCTCAATTAAAACTGTGCAGAGCATCTGTTGTTCAGCTGGCATGAAAAATACCATCTTCTCCCAGTCTGTCTATCAGCTGGGAAGCACTCGCCATGCTCCTGTGAGTAATGGCCTTCTGGCAGGGTCTGCTCTTGCCCTTCCAGGATAAACTGCCATTCCTCAGATATGATATAGCTCTCTTCATATAGTTTTTCTTCATCCAAGCATAAGGAAAATTTATTTAAAGCAATGCATTGCACAAACAAGTTAGACTTTGGTGACTGCTCTGAGCTGCCATTTTCAAGGTTGGGGAGAGACCAATTCTACCTGACCTTAACTGAGGTTTTATGAACTGTTGTTTTTCTTTGGCTGTCTGATTTCAGATTTAGTGGCCTTTTTTTACTATCTAATCTGGTTTTTAATTCCTGATCAAATACTGATTTAGTTTTTTATATGTTCCACAAGTATGTTGCCTTTTAATACCAATCCCACGTTTCACCACAGGGAGTAGCTTATGTTTGATCAAGCGTTTCTGCATCTATAAACGTTGGACATAGAGTATATTTGCTAGAACGATGCTCTGTGAGTCCTTCCAACTATGCAGAACAGCTTCAAATTGTGATGCTCTCGTTCCTACTGTCTAAATCTGTGCTTTTCACTTTCAGCGAAGACGCCCCCCTGCTTCTCCCCATGAACTCCTTCTATATCTCTATTAATTTCCACATTTAAGATATGTGGAGCTTGCTGAGCTGTAGAGGTTTGGCCCCTGTGAAATCTCCCGGATGATTTTTAACTATTTTTTTACAAATTTAAGTGTGGTCCTAAGTGGACCCTCCATTTCCAAGGCCCAAGACTCTCCATGCTCTGATCGCCCGCTGGCTGGCTAAGGCATTTGCTATCTTTTTTTTTTTTTTTTTTATCTATTTGCAACCACCAGCACTGAGCATCAACAAACTCCGTAGTACGTCTCGGAGCGTTGATGGAGACTTTCATTTAGGACCAGCCCGAGGAGCCCTCATAAATGACATGTATTTGCGCTGTAAAACGCAGAGCACGTGGGTCTCTACCCGCTAAAAGTCTTTCAGAACATGTGAACTAGAATGAAATGGCAGCAGACGAGGAGCATGCAGCATTCCTCCACACCTCAGCTCGGACACAAGCCCAGCTCCATCCCTGCAGAACAGCTGCCCTGCAGCGTGTGAGCCCTCGGGTGTGAGTGTAAGCAAGAAACAACTCAAACCCTTGCAGGGAAAGTTAATAAGGTTCACCAAGTTTCGAGCAAGGCTACTTTATAAAAATCAAAGCAATGCAATGATTTCTTAAATTATAATTAAAAATTATACCACCAAAAATCGGGGAGTGATGAGCCCTGATCCCTCAGAGAACCACAGCAGCTCCCTGGAGAGGAGTGGAGATTAGCAAACACATTTCACATGATGGCTTTTAATATAATTATTTGCATAACTGGATTAAAGAAACGCACCAATGCGCCTCTAAATCTTATTATTGTTTATTACTCCGTCTATCAGAGAAAACAGTAATTATGTTGAGCAGAGGTTCCTGGGGCTTGATGCAGAGGTGGGGCTGAGTGAACACGGCTGTGCCTCAGTCCCCACCGGTCCACGGGACCCCCAGCCCTCCTGCTTGGGGCCAGACCCCCTTTGGGCACTGTCCAGGGAAAGCCTGGAAAAACAGCCTTGCAGGACCACTGAGGTGGACCCAGGGGGCTGCTGAGGAGAGGGGAGAAGCTTCAGGAGCCCACAGCTGGGGCACACAGAGCATTTCGGGGTGCGCCTGCAAAACCAAGTCCTGAGAAGGGCCTGAAGCAGGGGGCAGGCGCAGACTTCTCTGCCGCAGATACAAGTCCTGACAGATTCAAGGCAAGTACCAGTGAAACCAGCACTTAAACAAGGGTGACCACTGTGCTGGGCACCCCTGAGGACCACCTTGAGATGACAGACCTGGGCACAGCTGGAAGGGCAGCTCCAGAGGCTGCTGCCAGTGATGTTCCCAAGTGCGTCTGTCACTGTGGGAACAATACATGCACTGAGCAGCCCTTCATTTCTGTCTCAAGGGGAAAAAAAAATAAAAATAGAGAACTCCCTCGTCTGCTTCGTGCAGCCCTCTGCAGCAACCATCTGCAGTCACTAACATTCAAGGGAGCATTAATAAGCCAAACTGCATTGCTGGTGAATGAGAGTAAAAACATGATGTGTAAGTAGGAATGATCCCAGGCCTGCTGTGGTTGACAAGAGTCTTCCCAGTTACCCACTGGGCTTTGGGTCACTCTGGATTACAATGCTGTCTGTACTTAGTGCATGAGGTTGTACTCATCACGGGCCATCGCAATGCTAATTAACCTTTACAAACCGACACGTTAACAGCTGGAAGTAACATAATTCCATCGAAGAAAAATCTCTCAAAATCAGGATTTTGTTATTTAAAGCTGCTTTTTTGCAGTTTCAGTGCTCTCTTGGTGTCCTACTCTCTGTTCTCCTCAAAAAAGCCCTGAAACAAAAGCTGAAAGCATTAGAAAATTTGGTTAGTTTGTTTGGAAGGTGTGGGTTTTGCCTTCCCAAAATCACTAGTTATTGCAGTAAATTGTTATATTGAGCTTGAAGGAAAACCAATTTCCTAAAATTCAGCAAAATCAAAACATGCTTTAATAGGTCATTCAAATCTTTAAATCAGTATAAGCAAGGCAGATAGATACACTTAATCACAGAGTGAACGCAAGTAATGCCCACTTTAAAAGGACCTCCTTGATTCAGTGCCTGTAATCGGCTTCTGCTATCCAGTTCCCCATTACTAACAGCAGAACAGCTTGAATTTCTAAGGAAATTTGTGAAAAGGCATTTAAAATGTTTTTTTTCCAATGCTTCTCCCAGTGGGTGCATATGCATCTGTGTACTTTTTAAACCACATTAAGCTTACTGAATGCTGATGAGCAAATGACATTCAGTTTCACAGTAGGAGAAAATTCACAAACTAGAGAAACCATCCTCTCTTGCTTCACTCTTCCTTCTTGTCTGTTTGCATCACCTCAAGGCATAGATGTTTTGGGTCATGTGCAGTTGCGGTCGAATAGGTGCCCTTGCTAGTCACGGCCAAAACTGCCCCTGGATTGCACTGCTGCTCCGGCTGAGCTCAGCTCAGCATCAGGCAGCTCCCCATCCCTCCTAGATTCTGGCTGAGCCAGCTGGAAGAAACCTGTTCAGAAACAATGCCTGCTTTTAGAACTTTGTCCCGTGTACTTATCTATTACCTTAGGTATTTTCAGGTCAGGGAGGAGGCAACTAGAAACCATTAGGTTGATTATAGCTTCTAAGTCCCTCGTCTGATTGAAAGGGGAATGTCAAAGGAAATTGTTTCTTCCCAAAAGATTCTCTCTTTTGAGAGAGCACTTGCCACTCTGCTCCATTTGCCAGGTCTTTCTTTGACTGGTAACAATGTGTGATGCTCATGCACAGCTCAATGTCACCAGCCCCTTCCACCCTCTGTATCTTAACAGACACCTCCAGAAGCGCTCCTGAAGACGGTATCAAAGTCTCTGGCTGTCCCTGGAGATCAAAGCTGATGGCAGCATTGCCAGATGTCAAAATCTGTTCCTCAAGGGATGAGTGGAAAGCATCTCAGCACTGACAAGGCAGTGCCGGCGTCCGCTGCCCTGGCTGGGAGCGCAGCGTAGGGTCAGCAAACTGGGGTTGCACGAGACAACGGCAGGAACACAATTCGACGTCGGTAAATGGGGGGTATGTCTTAATGCTCCTGTTTGTATGATTCTCGACCACACATTATGTTTCTGCTCTGTCCATCCTCGATGGTGACGCCTACTATCTAAATCTGTGCTTCTCACTTTCGGTAAAGACTCCCCCCTGCCTCTCCCCATCAACTATAGCTCGGTTAATCAGCAAATCCACCAAACAGGCTGTTGCAGCTCACAGAAATCACATCACTCCGGTTTTATTTCCCTTCTCCCAGTACTGCATCTCACCTTGCTACATGCGCTGGGGCAGGTTCACGAGACACGGGAGGGCTGGGGCTGCGTGGCGGTGCTGATTCACAAGCCCGCTGCAAGGGCTGCCCCCCACCCGCCCGGCCCATGGCAAGGACAAGGTGGCAGCGAGGGGGGGAACCCAGCCAGCAGACACGGGACACCCCACCGAGGACCACAGGCACACAAGCCAGCCGGTCACATTGTCTGGGGGCGCTTGGAGGGAGGGCAAGTTTGCTGCTGCCATCGCTCAGGAGTGGGGACGCATCTGCACCCCCGGGAGTGGGGACGCATCTGCACCCCCGGGAGTGGGGACGCATCTGCATGTGGCTGCTGCCATAGGGAGCCTGGGGACGCTCCGACCCCCCTGGTTTTCAGCCCACAGCTGAGAGCGCAGCTCAGGAAGGGCATTTCAGAGGGACACGGGCTATTTTCAGCACGGCTCTAATGCAGGAGGACTTCAGGAATATTGTTAGTCCTCTACCTTAGATCCCGTGCTAAGGACCCACTCTAGGTAGATAGGCAGATTTAATTTTTATCCAATCCAACACACTTCCTCACTGAGGTGTTTAGGTCTCATATTCATCCTTGCTTCTCCCTGTCCCCAAATCCCATGTCTGTACTGCCAGCAGTACCCGAAACAGATGGGAACGATCCCTGTAGCTTACATCAGGGTGCCTTGTGGTGCTAACACCTCCCGGGCCTCTAACTCCCGTCAAAAAAGTCAAGTGCTTTCTGGGACACGCCGCCTGCCTCTCCTTCCCCATAGGGGCGGAGGTGCTGAGGAAGCTACGCGTGGGACGTGTCCCTGTAATTGAGCCCTGTGGACAAACGTCAGGAATGACAACTAATTAGCAGCGGAAAAGACTTACAGAGTTACCGGACGAAGGAAGTGCACTGCCACCAGCTCTCGTTTACAGCACCACACTGGCCATAATGCAGTTTGTAGTGGGTCCAATTTTCTTCTTCCTCCAGGCAAACATTTTCTTCAGCTCCCCCCTGAAGCTGTCGTGGAGCCAGGCATAGAGGAAGGCATTGGTACAAGCAGACATCATTGCGAACCAGTGGCACAGCAGCTGGATGAAGTTGAAGTACTGCTTGTCAATCAGGCTGATGTCTATGTCCTTTATCACGTTGAAGATGTGCAGAGGCAGCCAGCAGACCCCAAAGGCTGCCACCACCAAGACCAGCAAGCGAAAAGTCTTTCTCCTCCTTGCTCGGTCCCACTCAGCTTGGCCCTGGGTGACGTTGCCTGGCACTACACGGTTTTTCAGCTTGACGGAGATTCTCAGGTAGGACAGGGAGATGACAGCCAAAGGCAGTACGTAGGTGATGATGAGAGTGCTGTAGGCATAAGCTAAGCGGTCTCTTTTCATGTGGAACCAAAACTCCTCGCAGATGGAGAAGTCCAGTTCTGGGAACTCCGCATGGTAAGTGTGGACCAGGGCTGGGGCAGCCAAGGTACAGCTCAGCAGCCAAATAGCAGCCAGGATATAAGCACAGACGGGGATGGTGAGCCTCCTGCGGAATGGGTGCACCATGGCATAATACCTGTCCACAGCTATGACAGTCAGGGTAAAGACAGAGACAAACACAGTGACAGGTTGCATCAGGAAAACAAAGTAGCACATGAAACGGCCGTACACCCACCCTCTGGGCTCGAAGGCATACGCGAGTGTCAGAGGCACGCAGGTTGCACACATGAGCATGTCCGAGAAAGCCAGATTGCCTACCAGAAAGTTGGTGACATTGTGCATTTTTTTTGTCTTGCAGATGACATAAATGAGAAGGTAATTCCCAATGACACCGATAAAAACCACGAGCGAGTAGCAGGGGATGATGAGTGGTTTGAAGGACTGAACAAACTGGAGCCCGGAGAATAAATTGCTGGCATTGCTGTGAATAGCGGAGAGGAAGCTTTGGGAGGTTAAATTGTCCGAATTCATCATTTCTCTCCTTTTGTCGTCTGCCGTGAGCTGAGTGAAGTAGTTCCCACTGCACTACTCCTGCACTCAATCAGTGTGGATAATGAATGGATTATTGGCTGTCCACATGGATAGTAAACAAGCATCCGTAAAAGCAAAAGGTGAAGTTGTAATCCTCAAGAGGCAGCTTTCAGCAATCCCTAAGAAAAATCACATACAACCAATTTCCATTAAAGTCCTCCTGTATTTACTGTTAAGTCTAGGTTTTGACAGCATGCCGCTTAATAAACATTTAATGCAGCGAGTACTTACTGCTGTGGTTTTTTAATCCCATATGATTTTCCTGTGGATGCCAAGAAGTGCCCTGGATGTCTGTCTCCTACAAATCCAGGAGCCTGTGCTCTGTGTGTGTGTGTGTGTGTGTGAGGGGGGGGGTGGGGGAGAGAATACATGAGTGAGAAGAGGGTGATGCGCATTAACAATCGAAGTGGAGAGCAGTGTTTTTAAACTGCCTTCACTACTAGAACATGATAGATTTCTGTATAAGGTTTTATTCCTATTGGCTGTCCTGGGTATTACGTTGCTGTTTGCGTGTTTCTTACTGATTGCAATTAGTCCTAGAACATCCTTTCAAAAATTCCCTTCCAGTGCCTCAATAATTGCCCCTCACAGCTAAAAACCAATTTACATTCATTAACAGGAGCCTGCACAGTATCTAATCCCAGATCCACTTTGCCACAGCCCTTAGCGTGTCCAAAAAAGCTACCTGTGAATTTATTGCTATAATAAAAGAGAATTTTAATGACATGTTAAAGCCAAATAAATGTTTATGCCACTAGAGGGACTCAGCTACGTGCCTGGTGACTGAAGTTGGGCTTGGAGGTGTTCGTTTAGCACGAAGGATCTGATTTTATTTAAAATTATTTTATAATGGTGGTACAATGTTTGCTCACCCATTGTGACTGTTTTCAGTGAGGCTTACGTATCTTTAAAAGTAAACACATGACAGCATCTCAAAGGAAAGATTAGCATATAAATAGCTTAGCTGTAAGGGTTTATCTGGAGTGAACTACAGCGAACTGTTTCTAATATTGCAGCTGCCCCAAAATAATTGGGGTGTTTCTTCATGCCTGCAGTAGGTTTATTAATCTTTTCTGTACCAGACAACAAGTGCTAACCAGTCTGTAAAACAGTCTATACTTGTTTTGTTTGGTTCAGTCTTAGAAAACAAAAAAAACAAAATCAGGGTAAATACTTACAGAATACACATTTAAGCAGACAGCACCATCCAGCCCTTGCCAATTGCTCTAATTCTTCCTTAACTCTCCTTCTGCTGGTACTACTGGGACCGGTACCTCAGCCAGTGAAAAACAATGAAACTCCACTGCATCCATTTATACCAGCTAAGGAAACTAAAAAATAAATGGAACAGCCTAACAACTTCTGAATACTTCAGAGTGGAGAACATTGCTAGGTTTTGCAAGGCACTCAGGGGATTTAGACGCAATTACAATGGACAGTTTATGTCCTAATCTCTTAGACTACTCTAAAAAAAAACATTAACCTGTTATTTTCTGTGAGGTTATGAGCAGAACCATAGCCTTCCTTTGATTTGATGTAATTTGACATAAACTAGAAGTTTAAACAGACTTTATTTGTGTTGTAATTCTTTCCCCAGTCTTAAAACAGAATCTTGTGTTAGCCCTTGTTCAAAAGCCCTTGTTCAAAACGGAGCGGTTCCCCCACAACTCCTTATGGGGGGAGGGGGGGGCACTTCAAACCTGGCAAGTGCTGAGTCCGTGCTGCTGCGTTTATGGTTGGATTATGCTACGGACTGGAATACGGCCGTAATTCCAGCCTAAGGGGAGAACAAGCATGAAGCCACATTGCTCAGGAGTGACATCCTTCACTTCATGATACAGTAACCTACCCGTGACTCTACAAAAAATGGGATGTTATATCCCACCGCAGTCCAATCTCTCCTATCTGAGCTGGATGGGACCCAGAGGAATACAGTACCTAATTATCTCTGCATACCCAAATCCAGAAGAGGAGAGGGACCTGAGGGTAAAGGTTGCAAAGAGGTAAGGGAAAGGGGGATTCCTGCTGCTTTTACCACCCAGTGCAACCTATTCGGTGATAAGCAGCATGCTGCAAGGGCAGTTCCTAAAACCTACAAATGCAGTTGTTTCACTTAATATGGGAGAAAAGTGTGGTCTAATGTAAATCTCACTGAAGTAGGATGTCAGTAGGCTTTGGACATGGTCTCTAGTATAAGCCTAAAGACATAGAAAAAATGAAGGGGGAGCGTATGTGAACGGTCTTCAAACTGCCCACTTTCTACTGGAACTGCAAGGCTTATGCTTGGAGAGGTCTCACAGTAATACCAGTGCATACATTATAGCTGAAAATCACATTTTTAACTGATTTTTCTGTTTCGTTCCCAAGAGCTGCAGAGTAGATCCAATAAATATCCTCATTGCATTCCTATAAGAAAAAGGTTTATGCTTCACCATGTGACAAAAAATTGAAACAAAGCATTATCCAAAGTAGCTTTCAAGGTCATCTTAATGCTCAGATCACAAAACCCTGTAATTAACCTTAGAGGTTCTTTTATTTCAAGTGGGCTGAGCATCTTCCTGAATTTTCTCTTACCTTTAAATGTATTTTCTTCACCTCTGAAACCAGTAATGAGCACACATTGTGTTTGAAGGCTCCCACCCTTTTACTGTTAGTGATTTTCTGTTTGTTTTGGCTTCAGGCAGAAAAATTCTTTAGCTCAACTGTACAGCCAAGACCTGGAAAGATAATATTTAATAGGGGCTTAAATTGAGAAAGCATTTCAGCATTTTACCCCAAAGAAATCCCCTTTCCTCCCTTCAAAACTGCAAATATTAATCTTGTTTAAAATTTCCTAGGCTGGATGACCAAGTCCTTCCTGAACTGAGTATAAGTCTATTTCACACAAAGAATTTTCTCATTAAAAGAGAAAAGGTCACAGAAACTGCATCACTGTCATGTTAGAACTGTTTTGAAATTCCAAGTGTATGCGGGCGTCACACAGAGGAGTGCTAATTAGTGTCTAATTGAAACCCTGGTCTTCCTTGAGTCAATGGAGAATGTTATATCTAGAGCCAGACTAACTCTTCACAGAAACGTTTCGCAGCTGAGCTTTCAAGTCTTGTGCTAACCTGCCCGACTCCACAGACACTGTGAGTACAAGCATTGTAAACTGCTATGTGACTTCCAGAAAGTGGTAAACCTCTTACAGCACTAACGCTGTTCCTTACGTGCATGTCTAACCATCCCTGTAGATCCTAACTAAACAGCATCATCTAGGGATAACATCTGATCCTAACAGCCACACTTGCAAAGCTCAACAGTACTTCTCAAGCCAGTAGGCTCTCTCTTCTATTGTTCAGCTTTTACAGACCAAAAATTTTCTTTTGTCATCGAAGTCTGTTGCAGGTGTTGGTTTTCTATGTTCTGGTTTATTTGATATGTGCCTTTTTCTGTAAAACATAACTCCTTTTGCATCACAGAACTCCTTTAAGACATCTCACATTTTCCCAGGAATGTTCTGTGCAGAGCAGAGCAGATAGCTCTTCCAGAGCCTACAATAAAAATAGACGCTTTGCCTATATTGAATGAAGTAGAGCTGGAGGTTCCTTTAGCAAATTCTTCTTTTGACGAGCCAGGGAACAAGGTTGTGCGTGACACAGCAATTTCAAGACAGGGCACCTTGTCCCTCCTGCTCTCATTTAATCCTATAAATGCATCCTGTGTGCCCCTGCTTTGGGCTGAGCCATCACAGTCTCTAAACTCTAAACCCCATGTTTACAAATAAGGAGTTTTTTGGTTGATGTTGCTGCTTTCTTCAAATTCAAGGCATTAAAGTTTGTTAAACTCGGGATTCAGCTTAAAATAATTCATTTAAGATGAAAAGGAGCTTATCAACTTGAATGAAGCGGAGGCTTGAATTTAAGTCAAAACATGCGTAAGGATGCGCGCTAAATGTAGAATAGAGGCTCTACTCTTCCCTGCATGCACAGAGTTCTTAGTCTACTGAGCAAAGTGAGCTGGTTCCCTAGATGACAAAGATCTTGTGTCAAAATAAAGATAACAGTGTAAAAACAGAGAGGAAATGCATGTGGTTTCCTAGGAATGAAGGTGCTGGATCACGATTACCACAAAAACGTAGAAGCCGAACATGGAAGTGAACAAACTGAAGCTGCCAGAGTTAGCTAACCCCCACTGCCAGGCTCGGCAAGGACGGGCACGTGGAACTGCTGGGTGAGAAGAGCTTTTCCTGTCTTCATGGCATGAGAACACAACTCTGTGACTGAAGAAAGGCAAATGGGCCACTTGTCCCTAAGAACAGGAAGGGAGAGGTTGTGATGAAAAACTGCAGGCCCTTTAGTCTGACAGCAGTTCTACGGTAGGCTTTAGACCAGATTTAAGGACAGAGGAGGGAGAGAGGGAGGAGACAGAATAGGAAACCAAGGGAAGCTTTTGTCAGATTAACCTTCCATCTATGTGTTATTAAACTGATTTTTCTCAAGGTAGGATATGTAGTAATTCTGTTTGGGTTTGCATATCACGTGATGTGGCAGCATATGAGAAACCATCTCCTACATCAGAGGAGATATCCTAGGAACTGTAAGGTAAGCAGAGACTGGCAACATTTATGAAGGAATTGGGCCAGAAGACAGCAACAATTCGTGCTCCTCAATAACTTACCTTGCTTGGGACTGACCAACCTGGGTAGCTCTTTTCACTTTATTCCATTAGCACAAAAAGCAGGACCGCACTGACTGGATTTGCTAGAACCACCAAGTTAGGAACCAGAGACAGTGTGGAGGATGACTGCACAATTACACAGAGAAACTTTGAAACCCTCAAGGAGAATGGGAGGAAGTTTCATACCATTACAGAAGAAACACTTGTCATAAAAGAAGGATCAAGGTCACCTGGCAATAAACATTTTCACTATGGTTTAGGATGGAGTAAATTCTGTTGCAAGTCTATACAAAGGAGCAGGCAGATCATTTGGAAGTGCAAGGAAAAGAAAACCTACTACTTCGTGACAGAATCCAGGATGAATTTGTCTTTACTTTGTTACAATCTCTGGACAATTTTCTTGCTATAAGTGTCTATTTACCGGAGCAGAATTGCACTGTGTTCTTTGGAAACACTGGGGAGGATGGTAAAATCCAGAGCAGGTCAAGACATATTCAAGCTAATTTGTTCTTACTAAAGAAAGAACAAATTCACCATGGGCAAGTTTAGAATGGAAATAAAAAATTCTTAAGTAGGAGGGCCACAAATTGTCCCTTGGAAGTGCTGGCTTTTGGAACAGTCAGTGTACTATGAGGGATAAAACACCTGCTTTTGACAGAAAGCTTGATCCATCTATCACATGTACGTGGTATTATTTATTGCCTGGGGCTTGGGCTTCGGGAGGTTCCTTTCCATCCTTCATCAACACAGATTTAAACTTTGGACTTCACTCACACCTACTTGAAAATAACTTCACTATCATCTCACTATCAACTTTTTCAACAGTATTGCCATTAATAATATTCAAAAGATTGAATTAAAATTTACATACGTACACACACACCCCACATGGGCACGGTTGAGACTAAGTCCTAAGAAGTTTCCAGTGTTCTTTGTGATTCTTCGGTGGGAAGATTTGTGCACTACTGCCTGTGCAGATCAACTAGAACGGCACTTGAATATTTGCCAGATGACCTTTCACCGTTGCTGGTCTTGGCACCTGCTCAGAGTAGCAGATCTACAAAGCAGGTAGAAA
>JAVJGJ010000062.1:15825143-15850148 GCA_035590215.1 Microhierax caerulescens | reverse complement strand
GACTCTGCAGGTTTTATTCTAAGGGGGGGGGGGGAGGCAGGAATTCTAGCTCCTCATGAGCTAAAGGGACCTGCAACCACATCCACAGATGATCATGGAAATGTGCCTACTGGTGGCAGCAGATTGTGCATCTGACTTGTATTTCTGTACAATTTCTCCTGCTAACAATGCAACATAGCTATGAAAATGATGTAGTTAGGTTTAGAGTTTGGTTTGGGTTTTTTTCTGTTTTGTTTTGGCAACACTTGTTCAAAAAAGCATGGTTTGGTTTTTCTTGCCTGTTGGATTTATTTGTTGAATGGCATCATTGAGGAGACTTGGAACTGTATGAAGTCCTTAAACGGATCCACAGTTAGCCAAAAGCTCTGCAAATAACATGTGTGGGTTTTCTAGTTATTATTATTACAAAAGTGGACTCACCAGTCTACCACATACCTTCACAAATCCCAGCATTTGAATCTTTCCAAAGGGGTCCATTGCATACAGGAATAGCTATTCCTAATGCATTCCTTTGGCAGGTGTCAGGAACAGCTCGAGCACTGAAACCTTTTGAGGCCATGAAGCTGGTTCTCTCAACTGCCTGCTCAAATCCACCCCCTCCTATCCTGCAAGCATAGCCCTGCACAGTTCTGCTTTGCCTATTAGTAGCTGTCTTTTTGCAGTTTGTGGTAATGGAGTTGCAGCTTAATACACTGCCAGGCAGGATGACTGTTCCTGCTTGCTGGATAAATAATGGGGTTTTCAGTTTGAGGGAAGACTTAAAAAATATTCAAAAAACTTGGCTTAGGATAACAATTAAAAAAAAAAAAAAAGGGGGGGTTGACTGGAGTAGAACAAAAAAGAGCCTACAAAAATTTCATTCTGGGCATTGCTTTGCCCATCTGGGGTGACTTCACCTTTTCTTCCATCATCAAAATACACTATTTCAGTATGAAAAGCCAAGGTTGCCTTTTGAAGAAAAAATAGTGACATGAAAATGAACTATTTGGGAAACTTTGGACTGAAGCTCTTCAAAATGCTGAGGAGATTCATGTTCTTAACATTCCTTCTCCTCCTCTTTTTCTCCTCCAGCAGAATCTGTTTCCTACGTTCACTCTAAATTCACAAGCAATTTCTCTCCTCCCCATGCTCTCAGAAACCCTCCAGTCTTGGGGAGTTTGCTACTCACAAATCACTCAGCCTTTTGCTAAAGGCACTGAAGCACCCAGCCGCTCCCAGGGGCCCATCACCGCCGCAGGCAACTTCCTTCCCTGGTACCACCTGATACCTTTTGCTCTTTCCTCTCCCCTGCCCTAGCAGCTCACCCCAGGACTGCTACACCTTTCAGGAGCAAAGCTGTTAACAACACGATATATCTGACTTTCCCGAATTTCAGGCTGTTGTTGTTCAGAGCATCACAGAAGCGTTGGTGAAAGCACCTCTGAAGGTCACCGAGCCAAACCTCCCCTGAAGCATGACTGCTGCCTGCAGCACACCCACCCAGCAACGACTTGATTTTAACGAAGGCTTGAAAACCTCCAAGGATTTCATAAGCCGTCTGAACAGCTTGTCCCAGTGCTGCATCCTCCTCACAAACAAATTTTTCTAACAGCCAGCCTGCACCTTCCCAGCAGCAGTTTCCAGCTGTGATCATACCGAGTTCAATCCACAGTGGATTTAACTACTCGAGCCTCATCTAACTGCAATTTTCAGTATTCTGACCTGGAAAGGCTTCAAATGCATAGGAGTTATTACTGTTCAAAGCTGAAATAGCATCAACAGGAAGGACTGGGTTCTTTTCATCAATAAGGTAGCCCAGCTTAGAGCCCAAGTACTCTCCTGCTGGGATTTGAGCCCTCTCAAACAGGGGTTTCCAACAGTGTTTTGTTAGGTGGTCTCACGGAACAAAGGATTTAAGGTGGAACACCCTTTCCTTTTCCTATTCTCTTCCTCCCCACACAGTTTTTTTCAGTATTATGAAAGAAAGGACATCTCTAACACCAGAAAAGGGTTCCTGGAGGAAAGTGGCTGCTGCAGCCCTGGCCGTGTTCAGCTGAGCATCCTTGTTTGCATCACCTTTGAGTGTGACAAGCTGTTTGCCCTCACAGCTTCACCTGCCCACCCTGCGCCTGCCAACCTCCACTCTTAAAATGATGGCCATCATTTGTAAGGTATCCTCTGTGTCCAACCATATAGAGAGATCTGCTGTATATAAGGAGTAAATCATGCTTATACAGGAGTTAGGACACAGAGTTTAGTGCTCCAAGTTCATGTTCCTCAATTAACTTGACATTTCCCTGGTGTTGTCATCCCTACAGAGCCAAAGCATCGTTCAGATAATGACCTTGCTCCCCTAAGCAGCACTTCCTCCACCCTGATTATAACCAAAATTCTAGGCATGATGCAACCCAACAAAGCCTCACCAATGTCACCGAGCAGAACTCGGGTGACACTATTGTCTTTTGGTTGCAGGCTCTGTGCCCGCCGTTTATGGGCTGTGCCACGTGCTTCGCTGGTGAGCAGATTCCTCCCGTTAAGAACCCCCAGCTCAAACAGGTCACTACAAGTTTTGAAGGGAACAAGCAAATGACACGAGCAATGCCAAGTAAGAGCAAGAAATGCCATATAACAGCCTGCATAAACATTGGTCTTTTCATTTAACAAGCACAGTAAGTCCTGAAATTAGGTAGATTCACACCCCGCCAAGGCTGGTGCTGCTACTCTCAGCAGCACGGTGGCAACGCTGCCCAGACCTCCACCGCACCGCTTGATTACAACAGCGGCTGGGCTGCCCTGGGACTTGCCACGTTCACACGCAAGCAGCAAAGCGCAACTGCCCTCTACTCATGGAGTAAAAAAAAAAAAAAAGAGATTAAATCAAATTCTCATCCAAGTCCATCTGATTTTGATATGGCAAGGAACTGAGTGAACTCAGCAAAGGGTTTGGCCTGCTCCAGAAGTTAAAAAGATCTTGCTGACTTTTTTCATCAAAAGTTTTGCCAAAAATCTGGGCTTTCACCTAAACAGTAATTGTAGTATATGGTGTCTGTAGTCCATAAGAAATTCTATTCTGACCAGAAGACGAAAGCTACACAAATCTGAACTATTCTACCAGGATACCCCATCACACTGCTCCCTGGTAATTTAAATTTAGGGAATAGGACTTGAAGGGAAATCCTAAGGCACTGCCCCCAGCTGACAGAGCCACCCTATATTATATAATCCCTTTAATAAATAAATTCAGCTAAACATTAAGAGCATCTAAGTTTTCTGTCCATGTACCTCCTCCTAAGTGACGGGTGCAAATCCAGCTGCTGCCAGAGAAGCCTCTTCAACCTGCAGTTCAATAAACCCCAGCGGTACCTCAGTGATAACACGGTCCTGAGCTCCCGCAGCGGGAAAGGGTCAGCAACAGGACCCCAAATAACGGGTCTACTTACATACGTTCTGTGTGTCCTGGCCCTATACGAGTCCAAAAAAAAAAAAAAAGAAAAAAAAAAGGAAAGCCACAGTGGCATTAGGTGAACACCATAGTAGATAAGAGCAGAATGGGCTACTGGTTGTCCTCCTGTGCCCCTGGCAGTCCTCAGGCCTGTTAATTTTCTGTTCTGATAGCTGACCACGGGGTTACACAGAAACTCAACCCAAATCAAGGCTGCTTCGAGCAGAATCCCATTCACAATGGCAAATAGGCTATGGTCTGAAGGATGATTCTCATGATTTTACAGCAAAGTAGATGAAGAATGTGCTGAATTTGGGAAGAAAGGTATTTTGTCAACAGTTGACTACCGTGACAAGATTTCAAAGGAAAAGTTATGAAAATCCTTCATTGTTTCAACTGCAATTCAGTTCCACAAAGCATTTGCAAAGAGGCACCTGGGTCCATCCCATCACCTGGGTTTTTAATCTGAGTGACAATTACAAAACAAATCCCCCCAGCAATTTAAAAGCTGGCTAGAATATCACGTTTTTTTCCAAGATTATGACAGAAAGAAGTGTAGTGGAGAAGCTGTTCATCAGCAAAATGCTACGACCTGGACACATTTTGCTTTAGCCCTACTGGCCTTTGTCAGCTAGACTGCAAAGAGTAAGTGGAGGCTCTTTTTGAATGTTCCTGTTTCCACTGGCAACCAATGGAACAAAAGGACAACCAGATTTAATCAATTTATTTCAATGTGCCATTTTCAAATAGGTTTCCTTTAAATGATTCAAGAGAGAAAAAGAGGAAGAGAAAAGTCAAGCAATAAAGTGTAATGATTCTCATTAACTGCTATGAATTGACTATGTCATAGTTTAATTTTGGCAAGAACCGTGAGTTTTTAAAATTTTCATCAGATAAGGTCTTATTTCCAAGCAAGGACACAAAAATCTAGACTCCAATCCTTTTGTTTGGATGCTGATTTCAGATTGAGGCCATTTTAACAGAACTTGCCCTACAATTGCAAATAACCAAATTAACTTTTTCTCTCTAAAATTCCATCTGCATCTCTTTTTAATAGATCTTCATACATGAATCATCTGTATTTATGCTCTTTCCAGAAGGACATAAAAACCTTTAACCAGTAACCAGACTGAAAATGCCATGAGGTTAGACGACATTTGTAAAGAATGCTTTCTCAGAATAGTTTTTCACCTAACCTTTAACAAGTTTATTTTCCATATATTTATTACTGTCAATAGAAGAACATTGTGCCCTGGAATAAAATATTTGTGGAATTTCTATGCCTTTGTTGCTTAGGTCTCCTCATTCAAAAAAAGCATTCAGGGGCTTTTAAACTGTTCACCATGTCATTCCTGTCAAGTGGTACTTTTGCTAGGCTCTCTGTCCTTTTTTCTGGTGTATTAATGCATATTGGGAAAGTTTTTTTTCTTGAAGTCTAAATAGTTTTCTCAAATGCATTTAGGAAGGTATTTGTTAATATACATATCTGTAGCATTATTGCATATTGCTAATAATAGCGCGATTGCAAGTGACTTGAAGCAGCATCACAGAATACATGCGGCTCATGGACCTTACATTCCTCATGCTTGATTTAATTTTTTGATAGCTCTAAACCTTTGTGCATCTTGTTCAGACTCTAACTACCAGTTCAGCATGTCTGTGGCAGCTCCTGACCCGGGCTGCACATAACCAAGCCGTCTATTCTCTCCTCCATGCTGCTTTCCTCTTTGCACCCCCCCACCCAGTATTACCCTTGTGCTCTTTGCGCGTTTGGGCTGTTTGGTAGCGAACAGTCACGGGGGGTGGGTGGGGGGGTGTTTCTTTTTGCAGGAGCTGTAAGGTGCTCAGACACCCTAACATCGTGGTACAGCCTTGGCAAACTGCGCTTCCCAAACCCTCTGCCTTTGGTGACCGCTGTGTCTCCCGGGGTTGTTTTCCCCCATTCCCGGTCAGCGCCCAGTAGGTTTACCAGGAACGTGGGTAGAAAGGAAGATTCTTGCACTTACCTCTTGCATTTGTTTTACTTGCTTCCCTCTGATTTCTCCTGTTCTTTTCTTAACCCTTATTCTCCCTTTTTTCTTCCATGATTCTTTTTAAGCTCATTCACAGATGCACATTTCACATACGGTCTAACAGTACATTCTTTTATATCTCTCAGGGGAAAGAACGTAAAGCAAACAAAAGGCGAAAACACCTGCTCTTTGATGAAAGAAAAGCTTGTATGATGCTTTCCAAGCCACCACCTTGTGATGAGACCTCACTCCCTGGGAATTTGACGTGACAGCCTGAAGTGGGAATGGGATGTGCGCTGCCAACCCGCACTATTCTCAGAGCCTGTAAACCAGTCCCGGTTCCTCTTGGAAACAGAGCTGTTGTTTCAAGCGTTTGTCAATATTCATAGCCTTTTCTCAGGAGTTGCACAATTCCTCACATTTAATGAGGAGGCTGAAAAGTTGGTAAACACGTTGAGGAAGGTATGAGATAACGGGGAAAAGGTCAAACCGGATAAAGATTGCACTGCATTAAGGGCAAACATAAGATATCCTGTGTGCATTATTCAGTAAAACAGTGAACCACTCCAGATTTCTGAATTCTCAGGACAAACAGTATTTCTCTGCTGGACCAAAGATGAGAGGTGATATGGTACATATGAAAATCAGGTCAGGAAAACATTAATTATACTGCAAAGTACCGGTAAGAACATCCTAACATCCTTTAAAACACTCCTCGCTGGCAAGAGAGCAAGGCGGGAGACCGAAGTTCAAACAGGAATTTAATTAGAGCCCTTGTTTACTGTGCTCTGTCAGACACATGCTAAGAAGAAACTTTCCTCACCTGCAGCCACTCTCCACAGAGCACTTCAGCTTCTCTGAAGAAGCTGACCTGGTGTAGAGGGAGCCCGACGCAGAAATGCAGCGCTGTACCTTCGCGCAGAGCTGTTCGGGATGCTGTCATTGCCCTTCCCCACACTGCACGCTGCCAGGCTCTGATCCCAGGCAGAGGTCACCTAGCATTTGGAAACAAGACGCTTTTTTTCTTTCTTTCAGGTCATGCCAAAGCATATCTCTCGAGTTCGCTGCGGTTTGCCACAGAGCAAACAAGCCCAAAGGTGAAAACGTAAGTGTTAGAGCCGGACCTCAGGAGACGGAACCGGGACGAGCAGGTTCACGGGACTGGCAGCGCGCTGCTATAGCAATAGGGTCCTAGATATACAGCCTGATCCTGCTTTCTTCTCTCATACTTATGAATATTTCACTCTGAGGAGGAAGGACTGCTAATCGTTTTATATAATTAAACAACTGATCAATAAGGGGCAACTATGGTTCATTTGATACTTGACTACAGATTAGATAAAAAGCATTGTTCTGAGTCTGTCCTAAAGAGCAAAATTAAAAGATAAAAATAGATATCTAGGGAGATACAAAATCACAATAGTTTTTCTCCTTTTCAGCCTCATTAAAACAGGAATTACAAATGTTTTTATTATCCTGTCTTCAGCAGACAAGCATCATAACACTGAACACTGCAGTCATTTTTTTATGAAATTCAGACAACTGTAAGAATACTAATGTAAAAGGAAAACAAAGAAAACTTTTGGGAGAAGATTGATTGTTATATATATTGGGTTTTTATGTACATATAAATAACAGGATCAGAACATTGCTGCCTGAGTCACTAAGCTGAGACTTAGCAGATCAGGAGGCCTATCTCCAAAGTATTTTATGACTTTGTATTTTGGAGCAACTGTAAACCATAAACCAGATTTATTGCTCTTCTCATGTGTTGTCCTTCAACCATTCCTATTCCTAAATCCACTAAACAACAACTTGTCAAGGACTTGAAGTTATAGTGGTTTTCCATGCTGCTGAGACTGATTACCAAATAGATACCCTGTCAATCTATTTTGACTGCTTAGATTTTCAGCCTAAGAATGAATGGGACATTTTTTATGGAAATACTTGTGACCTGATGAGTCTAAATACCGTAGCAGATAGGGGACCATCTCCTGGCTTGGAGATGTACTGTGTGACCGGAGGAGGAGGGATTTTCCATTTCAAACTTCAGGAACATTGCTCCTCAGCTGCTCTCAATCTTTTCAGCAATGTAACACTCATTTCCACAAGACAGAGTGTACAGAGAGAGGAATATGCCAATGAGTATTTTTGAGATATAATAATTTAACTCCAGCTGTTTTCATTATCCTCTGATGGGGATGAAAAACCCAAACACAGTCAATTCTGAACATAATGAAAGGCATTCTGGTTCATGGCAATGACTTTTAAAATGTGTCTTGCAATGGAGCATACAAACATTAAAAAAAACACCTGCTTTTTTATGTGAAGAGTCAAATATTGTGAAATATGATATAGAATTTCAGTAATTAATTACATGCTACCAAATTCAGCTTTATACCTGTGGCTTTCCTGAAATGCTAGCAGTTTCAACTAGTCTTTATGGCTGTGCCTCAAAACCTATTGAAATGGATCACAATCTCTCTATTGACTTCAAGTTGTCTTAAACCAGATCCTCAGTTGGGGACATTACTGCAAAAAAAATAGCACCCAGATTCTAGTCTTATTCACAGAAGAACAGAAAGGGGATCTCTGGAGTACAGCATTTGTTAAAGTATCAGTATCCAAGCCCTGATTTTGCACATATTCAAAAAGTTAAGGACAAAAAAGTCATGTCCGTTAGACTGCAATGTCTGATTAGTGAGTATTAGAAGCACAGAAATGATTTGAGAATTCCAGAGGTTACATAGAATCTTCAACTGTCCTTAAGGAGGAAAATTATTTTTCTGCCAATAGGCTCAAGTAGAAAATACTTCTAAAAACAACTGAAAACCATCCAGCTGATGACTGCTAAGGCTACAGTACATGAACAGAGAGGCAGAGCCCCCCACACACACATTTTTGTGATCAAGTATCAATTAACAGACCCTGCAGTGAACTATTTGAAAAACTGAGAAATATAGCCCACATTAATCAACAGGATTTTTCCCTGTCATGCATGGTATCCACAGGATATTATCCATGGTACCCAAAACCTAACCATCCTTTCTCAGAATTCAATTATTCATACAGCATATGCTTGTTAGGGTTAGTCCTTCCGTGCATCTGTAACCTCTATGAGACTGAAGTCCAACAAACAATTTTCCCACCTATGTTTCTTATGCAGCGTAATCATTGAATCACAGAATGGTTTGAGTTGGAAGGAACCTTTAGAGATTGTCTAGTCCAACCCTCCTGCAATGAGCAGGGACATCTTCGACTTGCTCAGAGCCCCATCTGACCTGACCTTGAATGTGTCCACGGATGGGGCATCTACCACCTCTCTGTGCCAGTGTTTCACCACTTTCACTGTAAAAAGTTTCTTCCTTACATCTAGTCTGAATCTACCCTCTTCTAGATTAAAACCATTACCCTTTATCTTATCCCTGCTAAAAAGTCTGTCCCCATTTTTGTTGTAAGCCCCTTTTAATGAACATCATAATGAAAAACTTACAAATTTTCTAACCAAGGTTTACATTGCACTTGACAAATGTGTTTCTTCCCCAGAAACTTCTGCCTGTAGATTCAACAGAACTTTCTGTAAAGCTGTATTATTCTGAGCCGAACATGAACTGCCACACAACCTCTTAGTAAATGCTTTCCTCAAGCTGGAAAAGCTGAAAAGTTGTGATGGAGCCAGGACCTAAAGGCAAAGGAGTTAATTCAGGGCTTGTATTCGTTTCACTTGATGTGCTCCTAGATTTAGACATAAATTATTAATCCAATCTTACCCATGTAGCAGCTGTTTTCAGTGGCCATCAGCATTTACTCTGAAATACTGGTTTGGCACTGAAAATGGTGTTAACTGGATATTCCCTCTTCTGCTCCAGATGGACTGCACACTCACACTCACTCCCAAGAAATGACAAGCCACACTAACTGAATTTTATGCCATCTTCACTGGCACTGACCAGAAGCATCAAACCGGCCAGAGTAAAAGAAATAAAAATCCTTTTGGCTGATACTTGCCTTCATGTCAGAAAATGTAAACCAGTCAGCACCTGGTGTATCGGGAATATAAATGTCACTAATAGTAAACACACATTTTCCAAATCACACAGGGCCATAGCTAGAACAATTAAAACGTTCTGTGTTGCAATTCTTCTGAAAGGAATGGGGTTTTAACCATAAATCACGGTTTGGTCTGCATGAGTGTGTCAGGCCAATATCACAGGAGAAGACCATGAGCCTTCATGGTTCCAACTACCCCAGACACTTGCACCTGGGGGTGCTGCAAGCAAATGATGTACGTTGCCTCTGCTCCTCTGAGAACGCAAACACCAAGCAGCCAAGATCTGGATCCTTCTCCCTCCTGTCCTCCTAAACCCTGGCTAAGCCAGCGTGGAGATGCAGAGCAGATGGCTCCATCTAGCCATAGGGAAGGAAGCTGGTGCAGAGCACGCTCGTCTCCCACAGGTAGGCAGTAGTCTGCTATGTCCATGGCCAAAAGTCCTTCCTGCCTCCACCTGCACAGTGGTTTTTATTTTTTTTTTATTATTATTAGACCATGTGGGAGAGCCAAGACATCCCTGGTGGGGTGCTGTTACTGCCCACTGAATTAAAGTGGAGAGCGGGAACTGTTATACTTCAGCACATTTCCCAAACACACCCCAAATGGAATCGCCTGTCCGGTAAAAGAGGATCTTCTGCTTTTGCATCAGAAGTCTCAGGTATGAGAAGAAAAGCGTTTGTTTCTAAAGACTGCAGATAACTTCCTAACAGAAGGCCAGAACGAGGTGATTCAAACTCCTTTTCTTTGCACATAATCGTTGCCTGCCTCACCGGATGGCAGACGGGAACGTCTTGGAACACGCAAACGTGATCGCTGTGCTCTTACCTAAGGGCTGTATGCTAAAGCAATTAAAAAGCTTTTTCTGTGTGACAGTAAGGGATCAATTCAGCTGTCTAAACGTGGGCAACTAGCATGGGTGGGATACTTTATAGTATTTAAGACATTCACACGGGGTGAGCAGACAGGACGCAGGACCAGCACCCTCTTGGAGCCACAGCTGGTGGCCAAGAAAGTTACACAAAAAGATATTAGATCCCTGCATTTAGTTAATTATTAATCAATTAATCAAGACCTGACAACTAGAAGAATCTGCTACATGAAAAACCTAAAGAAACATGTTATCTATACATAAATTATTAAATGGAAGCATTTAGTCAGCACTTCCATAAGTACATGGAAGTATAAAATAGCAGAAATTAGTATCAGCCATTGATCGAATAAGGCCAGTAACAAAAGCAATTAGAACTACATTACAAACAGAGCTAAATGAAATTGAGAACAAACAAAAAGCAACCAATTCTTTCATGGGTATGAAAAGTACACTGAAGGTTCCTTTTCAAGCAGTGAGAGCCTACAGCAGTAAACTTATGCCAGACAAACTCAAATGAAAGGAAAACAAAAAATTAACTCAAAATGCTCAAGGCATTCTCTACTCCTTCCAAAATGCTCATCCGTCTCCATCCCTTCCAGTCATCTTAGTAAAACTCGATGTGCCTTCCTGAAGCACACGCCTCAGCCCAAAACACAAACTGTATTTTAGTTGAGACCAGAATATTGGGTCCAGAATAGCAAATGCTCCACAAATTTGACAGCCCACGGCATACAGTAAGATATCTGGATTTAAACTCTACATCACTGGACAGCAAGCAGGAGCAGTGTATTTTGACCTTTCATTTATAGCAGTTCACATAAATCCTAGGATGGCTGAGTCAAATATGTCTCAACAGAGAGAGAATGGGATTCATCCTCTTTAGCTGTAACTATCTAATCTCAGTAAGTTATCGAGGTGGCCTATATTCAGTGGAAGATAGATGGTGATTCATTTCCAGCTGCAGTAAGTGTAGACACCCTTTATTGCGGTGTTGTTTCTTTCCATCTCGCTTTCTGTAATGGGCTGTTGGGCCACCAGCTAAGATCAGACACCTACCTTCTGGGCTGCTAAACCAGGTGTGATTATTCAATTACCGCTGACCTAAACGATTCTCAGCTGTTTCATATTCAGCACTTCCAGAAACACAGGCTGTTCACTTTCTTGTCATCCTGCTAACTGTTCACTTGCCAGAAGTCCAAGTCCGGAGTGTCAGCACTTGCCAGGTTTTACCCAACAGAACTTGCCAATTCACCAAAGGAGAGGTACCTTTTCATATTATCAGTTGGAGAAAAATAGGAAAACTAACCTTTTTTAGAATAAAAAAAATAATAAGAGGAATCAGAAAGACAATTCCCATTAAAAAAAAACTGAAAGATTAAACAGGACAGATGAATGAAGTGGAAAAGTCCAAAGTATTTTTAAAGTAAACCGATGTTACCTTTTTCTACAAAAATTCAGAGCTGAAAATGTGACTCCTGCAAATTTCTACCACTCCGTATGGTATTGATTGGCATTCTAACCAGCACTTCTTAAATCTGCAGCTACTGAGGCTCAGTTTTGTAACAATTAAATAAACAGAAAAAATGAACAATGATCTGGCATAAATGACAGATGGCAAACTGAAAGTCTTAGAGGATACATTGTCACATATTTAACAAATTCTGAAGGTATACGCACGCGCGAGCTTATTCCTATGATACGTAAAATTGCCAACATCAACGAAAGCACTTCATTTCCCTTGCCTTCATCTGTTCGTGTGATATTTCTGTAAACAACCTCTCACAAGTATCTAGACACCGAAAGTTAAGTTATTTCTACAAAGAGAGGAAAGACAGGCAAAAATGATCTGTAGACCTCCGAGGAGCCGGAGGATTTTGCGTTAGCTTTGCTGTCCCTGGTTGCATTTCAAAGCCAACTGAAACTGTAGAACTGGAAATGTCTTCTCTTTTCCCTGAAACCTAAAGCAAAAACCCACCTCATCAAAACGTTCTGCAGATGATAAGCTTTTTTTGAACAATGATTTCAGGAGAGAACTGAAACAGTTTCATCAAAAAAATGTTACTTTGGCGCTTTACAGGAATTAAACCTTGGCATCTTTATGCTTCCAGTCTCCTATCAGAAAAACCAGCAGCCAGACCTGGAAGAACCCACAATCAAGGGAAGGTGATCCCTGTGCTGTAACCAGACCTGGAGGACCAGGAAAACCTATGAGAGTAAAGGAATCCCAGCGAAATTAGCTCACCTATGCTATCACCAACCATTTAAAAATTTAAAGTTAAAAAAGAACCGAAGAAGCAACTTTTGAGCTGAAGGCAACCAAACTCAGCAGCCTGAGTAACTTGAAGGTGACTCTGGAGATTAGGCTGCTGTGAGCTACAGCAGAACACACACCAGGACCTGCCTCCTCGGCTGTATCCCCCCTTCCACTGGTTCTTCATCATACCAGTGATGCAAGAACCTTAGGGCTTTCTCTCTTGTCTCTCTCTAGATACACCTCGAGGCACGCCGGCTCGGGAAGCAACCGCTGCATACTTTAAAGCAAGGCTGAACCCTTATTCAAATGAGCAACCTTGTATAAAGGTCATGCTAATTCACTTTTAATTGAAGTGTTGACATTAAATACGAAACTCAGATTGCATCAACAGGTTTTCAGCTAATCTGAGCAAGCTAGTCCAGACTGCAGGATCCCTACATTATAATTACCGTGCACTGCTGAACCCACACACAAGGGATGAGTCTGCCCGCCCGTGTCTAGGTCAGCACGAAGGAACACCAGTAGCTCCGTGCGTCCTGCCTGGGAGCACAACTGTGCAGCTCATGTGAAGTCATGTTTTCTCTAACTTCTATGGGAGGAAACTCTCCACCTCGTAACAGAGTAAAACCAGAAGCACTGGCACTTAGGAGGGATTCCAGAGAAAAACAGAAACGTGGAGAAGGAGGAAGCCCTTTGCTGTATCACAACAGCAGAGGAAAAAAGCATCTGACAGCAGAGAGGACTCCCGGAGTCTGAGAAGTCACACAGACAACGGGTGATCTTTGACTTGGAGCACCGTGACTTGCAGCCAAAAGTCCTTCAGAACAGGAAGAGAACTTGAGAAAAACAAAAAATAATTATTGTTTTGACTGAGCCAGGAACGGCTGGATTTGGAACACTTTGCAAAAAAGGTCAGGGATCTGTTGGCTCCTACCGGCACAAACCCACAACGAACCAGGGTTCAAGACCAGGTGCCTTTAGTTACAAGGGTCTCCTCACAGAGCTGGGTTACTCTTTGTTTGGAGGGTGAGGGATTACTGGACCAGAAGATCCCACTTCCTTGAATAGGTGAGAGAAGTTACACCTGCAAGGAGAACGAGAAGCCAAAGAGGTGCTGCTGAGGTTCTTAAGACTTTAAAAATAGAAGACTGGCTACAGCTGAGCGAGGAGAATTTACCAGTTACACCATTCTAGCAAACTTCTTCATGAGAACTTTCCTCAGTACTAATCTTAATTGTGGCTTTACTACAAAATACACCAAAGCCAAATTTAGTCATATAACGGAGCTGCCCACGAGCATGACTGTGACTTTGAGAGCAGGAATTGCAATTAATTGTGCTTCTTGGGTCGATTAAGTATCAAGGCAGCTTAACAAGCAGCAATGGAAAAAGTTCTGCAATTTCACATTATATACAAGAAACACTTGGTTATTTCAGTTGTCTCACGATCACGCCTTGAAACAGATACAACACACTGAGATGTTAAAACTGTTTGTGGATCAGGCAGCTAGGTCAACCTGAACGATCGAGGCTGCCAATGGAATGCCATAAATCAGTAAAATAATCCTCCTTGAGGTCACAGTTTATCAGCTTCGGGTTTGCCTGAACTAGGCTGAGCCTCTCGCCTCGTCTGACAGCTCCCAATAGACTACGTAGCCTCAGAACACCAAGACCATAAACAACTCTCTGAAAAACCAATTGTAATCTACATATTTGAGCCAACCACGCACCCCTGCAGCTGGGCAGGGATTAGCCTTTGCTTATGCCAGGAGTTTGCCTTGCATGGAAGAAGACAGCACAAGTCCAATGATTGATGCGCTTGGTGCAGCACCAGCCACGTGGAAGTTTAAGAATCAACTGTATCGATACTTCCTCGAGGGAGTAACTCTCGGCGAAGCCCAGCGACCTGCCATCTAAATAAGACAGAAAGTTTGCCCTTCAGTTTGTGCATGCATTCATAACTCATACCGGCACAATCCTCCTTCTGCATATTGGGAACGCATTTCTGAGCTGACACCCGCAACCGTTCGCGGTGATATTTCATAGGTAGGTTATTACAGCCTTTGGAATGGGAATACGGATGGTCATTAACAAAACCAGCACAAGCACAGTCATTACAGAGGAACATTAGAAACCACCCAGGTGGGAGAAGCACCTCCATACAGAAAGCAACCTTTTCCGAAACATCATTCCAGATTCCGAGGGGGAAGGAATGAACTTACTCATCAAAAAACTTTTTCCAATACCAGCTTCTAAGAGTTTGACTTTACAGTTGTTGTGCAATGGATTCCCAAATCCCTTACTTAACATGCTTCCACGGAAAGTGCATCATATTGCATTTTCCATCCTTAGGGATTCCGTGCTGTGGTCAAACAATCATTTGTATCTCTGGCTCCTTCGTTCAAGCCCGAGTCACTTAAAGTCCTACCCCTGACGGCACCAGCTTCTAGCAGCTTTTATTTTGTAATTAACTGCTCTACTCACACACTACAGATGGTAGAATTACAGTTTGGGGGTGGAGCTATATTAAATATCAGCCAATATGCAGTAGTACTCTTTTTTATTATATTTGAACTAGCAGGGTAATTTACCAATTTCTAGGTACTTTTAAATCACAGTTAACAGTCTTCACTTGTCTGATGCAGAATCTGGAGCTTGTTTGTTGGCCCAAGTAAATCTCAGAAACTCAGATAATCGAGTTCCCACAGCACTGGGTATAGCTGAGAAACACTGCTTTACACAGATGATTCAAAGGCATCACTCTGATCTGTTTTATAACACAAGCTGTCAGGAGTTCAGAAATTAAATCAACAAGAGAAATCACTAAGACTTCACTAGATTCCTGTAGTTAATCTGATACATAAAAAGGTGTCCTAGACATGAACTTTTATACACAATTTGATTTTTTATATTGCAGAAACACTAAAAAGCATTGCAAATTATTAAAAACCTCTCTTTAGTGTTTTATACACTTTAATAATCACAGATAAACAGCTGTAATTACTTAGTGGTTCTAGAATAACAATGTCCCAATGACATTGAACATTATTTATAATAGAGTGATATAACTAGATCATTTGTTTAATATCTGCAGCGTCAATTCTGCACTTCATACACCTCTTGGAACACAAACAGCCTTTATAAGACTACATGTTTGGGAGACTCTGGGACCTGATTTGCAATATGCTGAATATCCACGTGCTTCACTGTGGTCCACAGAGATGCATAATTCCTTGCAAAATTCACCCTTCATTCTCCTTGTTCATGTTTCCCTCCCTCAGTTTCCATTTGGCAATGGAGCCATCACCATATTAGAAGGACAAGCAATGGGAAAAAAAAGAAGAAGCTTAAAAAGCGAAGTCTCTGCCATCTTCAGTGCCCCCTTTATCTAATCTGTTCATTCCCTGTCTTCCTAATCCCACTGCCCAAAAGGAAGCTACAAAAAAAAATTACCTGCCAACACCTCGGCATGACTTCTGCAGCAGCAGAGAATCTGTTGTCAGCAGGGGCTGCACTGCTCCAGGTACAAGCTTTTTTTTTTTTTTTTTTTAATAATTTCAGGGCCAGAGAGCACCTGTGCTGATGCTTCTGAAACTAAGAGCTGAAGCATTGGCTCCTGACCATCACTCACAGTTCAGTTGTTTTTTCTGGACATGGACTCCTGGTGGCTGAGTTCACTTTTCGTGGCGGTTTAGCTGAACACTGTCATTTCTCAGATTCTCTCCCACAATGGATCTTACCTGTAGAATAACATCCCGGCATCCCTGTAGAATAACATCCCAGCTCCCTGGTTTCTGTCTGTGAGCGAATAACTCCTGCACACACATCAGGAGGAAGCCTTTGAACTGGGTCTCTCACAAGACTTGTTTTGCAGTCAGCTTTATAATAAACGTTTGTGTCAGCCTGGAAAAGACTCAGAGTCCTCTGAAAGGCAAAGCAGGTGACCAGATAACCAGGTTTGATTGCTACCTAATTTGTGAGAGATTATTTTGACAAAAGCAGTTAAATCCTCAGGCCACTTGTTACACCTGTTAAAACATTGTAGCCCCAGTTGTCCCTTAGAAGTCACAAGCATATGATTCCTACCAACAGACTTTAGTACGGGGGTGTGGGTACACCCAAACATGCAAAAGGGAAGCTGATGCAAAACAAATCACAAAACAGCTGTTGTAAGTGCTGTACAGTTCATATTTTTGTACTGAATCATAGAATCACAGAATGGTGCAGGTTGGAAGGTGAAGTAGAATGAAGCTGGGTTAATTATCATTGATAATGCACAGCTGTGGGCTGGCTTCAGGGGCGGGGGGGTTGGCTGATGGGGATAAGGTGCAGCTGTGGCTGGTTCTGGTAAGGGGTTGAGAGCTGATGAAGAGGGAGGGAGGGAGGGAGGAGCAAGAGAAGAAAGAATGGGCCCTGAGTGAGGTGAGATGAGGAGAAGGCAGCAGAGGGGCTGGCATGGAGAGTGTGCCGGTAAGAGATGGTAAAAGACCTTGTTGCAGCCGGCTAGTTTGGAGAGTGCTGTGGCAGGAAGGGATTGTAAAAATCACCCAGTCCCACCCCCTGCCACGGGCAGGGTTACCTGCCACCAGCCCAGTTGCCCCCAGCCCCATCCAGCCTGGCCTTGAGCACCCCCAGGGATGGGGCATCTACCACCTCTCTGGGCAGCCTGGGCCAGCGCCTCGCCGCCCTCACAGGGAAGAATTTCCTCCTAATATCTAATCTAAACTGACCCTCTTTCAGCTTAAAACCATTCCCCCTTGTCCTGTCACTACACGTCCTTGTAACAAGCCCCTCCCCAGCTTTCCTGTCACCCCTGTAGGTGCTGGGAGCTGCTCTAAGGTCTCCCCGGAGCCTGCTCCTCTCCGGGCTGAGCAACCCCAGCTCTCCCAGTCTGCCCTGGTAGGAGAGGGGCTCCAGCCCTCTGGTCACCTTCGTGGCCTCCTCTGTATTCGTTCCAGCAGGTCCATGTCCTTTTTACGTCACTAAAGACTTTGCTTAACACCTACAGGAAGGTACCAGCGAGGCTTGCAGAACCAGCAATCAGTGTTTTGGGTCCAGGGATTTGAGGTGGTGCAGTCACACCTGGGGTGTTCAGCACTTCTGTGGCAGCAAAGCAGCGACACCACTGAAAAGCTGCGTGTCGGGAGGCAGAGCTAAATCACCACAGGCAAAGCAGTCCCTAGAGAGGAAAACAATGCTCCAAAGATAAACCACCCCAGATAAGACAAAAACATTAATGTAGGCAGAGGAACCCAACCCAGCCTCGCACATCAGGGCTGTACTAACAAGGCTTGATTTCAAGAGATCAAAGGACGTTGATCCTTCTGACAGGTCAGTCCTGCAGAGAGGAGGATTTTCGTGAATTAGGCAAGAGAAAAGGGATAGCAACAGAAGTCCCGATTGCATATCTCTGTCTAAATTCCTTACTGTTTTCAAGCATTTTGAGACTCACATTACAGTTCAGGGTCTCCTGTTCTCCACGCAGTTTTCCACAGGCCGTTCCTGTGCACCCAGCCTCTTTTGGTCCCAGCTGAAACTAAAAAGGATCCTTTTGCTAAAAGCATGTTCCTCTGGGGATCTTTCTTGCTCAGATAAGTTTGTCTCTAAGGTTCTTAGAGATGTGCTAATAAGAGTGCAGGTCAGAAATGCACGAAGCTTGTTCAAAAAGTAAGGAGAAAATATTTTCCTAAGGGAATATTTACATGGCGTTTGTAGCTTATAACTGTACCCTTCGTATTCTGCTCTTAGATTTATTAAGGAACAGTGCTCTGTTCTGGGAAGTATAATTTCTGAGTCATTTCAATCAGCTGTCCTAACAGCAACACGCTCGGAGCCCGTAGACACAGCTAGGGAGCCTGAAGCAAGTGCGACAAAAGAGGATCATTAGGGGCCCTTTTTATTCCTGAATGATGGCAAATGGGTGGGCCCCTTTGCCAAGGTGCATTGTGTAGGATGGAACTCCACATCCTCCAGTGGGGATGAGACTCTGGATGAATTCAGATGTGGTAGCCATATCGCTAATCTAGTAACCATAACAACCACAATCCTCACTGCAGGACTCTAGAGAACTCTCGCTGCTGTCTCTCCCTAAGAACACTTTGGCTTTCAGTATTCCCTCTGCACCCGTAAAATGGAAACACTAAAATTCAACCTCTCCCAAAACTTTGCTGCACTTGGAATTAAAACGTGTTAGCTGCTTCGTTATACCCTCCTTGAATGCCTGTGGAAGGTCACCAAAGGAGAATTAAAATAGGGCTCTCTAAATAGACATCAGTGTCTGGTATTCAGATGATACTGGACACGATCCAGTTCTAAACCACGATAGTAATTATATTAGCACTCTGGACACAAATTTGAAAGTTCAGCTGAAAGCTGTTCTTCAGTAAGCCTAATAATGAAAAAGAAAAAAATATATTAGGACCCTGACAGTGTGTTGAAACAGTAATTTGGCTGTTCTGCCAGCTTTTTAGGTTAATTGTATCTCCCCTGTAATAAATGCGGAGACATTCTGCTTTTAGTTATATTGTCAAAATTTTGGACAAGTCATTATGAACTTGTAAACAGATTAATACAGAGAGTTACATACACAAAAGCAAAAAAAAAAAAAAAAAGTCCTATTTGAAGAACTTAATTATGTCTTTTTGCGATCATTTGAAGACACTTAAACAAAGGGATGGAAAGGAACCAGTGCTGGAGAGTCTCCAGGCAATTGAAGCCTCAAGGGACAAGCCCAGGGTCAGTTCTGCAATAGTTGTCTCCTGCCACAGAGAAGAACCATTGCCTGGAGCCAGACCATTCCTCACGTACACCCTGTTGTCTCAGAGATGTGACCAAACAAGCTGGTACATGCAGAGCATCTTTCCTTTCACCTCCCAAATCCTTGTTTACTCTAAAGCGAGCCCAGATCCAGCTCAAGTCTGAGCCCTAGGCTGAGCTCCCTTTCTGCAGAGCCCTCTCCTGCAGCCATGCCTTGCCTGGCAGGTGGCGGTCCTGGCTTTGGATTTGCTTCTTCCAGTACATCAATAATGCCCAGCAACACCTGGAGGGACACTGCGGTGCTGTGGGGTGCTCAGCGGCTGCTGGCTGGCGAGGTGGCACAGGCTGGGCCCGGGGGGATGCCCTGCCAAGGGTCTCGCTCTGCTCTGGGAATCATTTTCCTCTTTGGCTTAGAAAGATCAGGGTTTGCTGAGGTCTGGAGGGCACTGAAGAGCATAAATTGAAGTGGAGAGAGTAAGGGAGGCTGGAATTAAAAGATGATAATGAACAATTAGTAACATCAAAAACATTAAAAATGATTCTTACATACTCAGGATACAAAGAGCTGTACAAATATCAAAGCTAAGCACATCCTTTGGTCCTGTAGCAAGTGGGATGTGCTAGAGTTATTAAATACCCAAAGAAGCACCTAAGAGAACTGCTTAGAAAATTAGGTACTTTTCTGTGAAATCACACCAATAATACAAACCCTGTCATGTTAATAACTCCCCAAAGCTCTCCTTAAATATGACAACAGAAGTCTGACTAGTCTAACGCTGTCATTTTAATTAAAAGCTCTATCACTCCTGACAGGAGCAAGTAAAAAAAAATACAGTTGGGACCCCACTCCGACCTCACAAAAAATGAGAACACTTTCCTCTGCAAGATGGTAAACTGGCAGCATAGCTTAGAGCTTGCTCTGGCCTATGTTCCATATGCAAACATACATAGTTCATCCCCCAAAATGGAATTTTATGGCTGATTCAATTTGCTAAAATGAAAAATGGCACATGCCCATCAACCCTTTTTCCCCTTCAGAGGGAAAACTTTTATTTTTTATTATTTACTTTTATTTTCCTCCCCTGAAAGATTTTTCATCCAGAAATTTCCAAGGTTTCCAGCATTAAATATCAACTGAACCTTCCAGTTTTATCAAAATATTTCCATTAGTTCAAAATTTGTTTTCAGAATTTTATTCTGCTAGAAACTGTCACATTTTACCAAAAGTGTGAGTCACCTGTAAAGGAGAAAATCCAGTTTCCAGCCTGTTCCATTACGCAACGTGGCTGTGCAGAGTATATAGTAGTTTGAGTCCAAATGCCTACACTTTTCCAGTAGGTCCAAATGTGCAGATCACCAGGCACAGCAGATCACACCACTACTACACACATCGCTGCTAGCTGGATCACAGCCTTTACAACATATTCACTGTCTGTGAGACCTGGAGAACTCCCTCAATAGTAAAAAAATAAAAGTCACTCCGGCACACATACAAGGGGAGGATAAACCTTATCAGCTGTCAAATACATTGTCTTCCGAAGTAATTGCTAGCAGCTAACATTGCCATTTCTGCCTTCAAAGGGCAGAGGTGTTTATCCAAATAAACAGCCAACTGTGTGCACTCCTCGCTTGCTGTTTGTAAGTAGCAATCCTCGCCCGCCTTGGTGCGGGCAGAGAGGACTGGAGTCTTTTCAGGTCCTTCTTTTTATCAGACTGAGTAGTTCAATTGTTTTTTGGGTGCTCATGCAGACCTAACAGGCTGCAAGCATCACACGCTTGCACTGCCATGCATCAGCATCCCTGAACATTCTCAAGGGAAGTAATCAACAGTCATAGAGCTTCCCAGGTGATAACAGCAGACATCAACAATTCTCGCTAAGAAGGGTGATAATCGTAATAGTTTTGCAACAAACTTCTCTATCTGCAAAGAACAAGGACAACTAACACCCTATAATATTTTTGTTGCTTTCAAAATAAGGATTTGCATACACTGCTGATGCTGTGCAGAGACCAGCTCCTTCACAGAACCTTGCAGAGCAGAAGCAAAGGGGAAAGGCAGCCCTCACCTCTGCAGCAAAGCTGTTCTAAAATATTAAAAGTATTAAAACTCTGCATCGCTGCTTAAAGATAAAGTCTGGGCTCCTCTTCACTGCCGAGGGGAAAGGAGCAATGGGGCAGCGTTCAGCTCTGTCCCCGGGCAGCTCCTTCAGTTCGGGTCTGGCCAGGCCTCAGCATGGTGGTGACGCTCGCTCCTCGCCTCCAGCCCCCGCGTGCTCCTCTCTTCCCATCCAACACCCCTGAGCTGGTCACACAACCGCTCCCTGGCCCAGGAACCCGCCGGGATAGCCCAGCCGGCCCAGCTGCCTTCCCTTACTGGGAGAGCCACCCAGCAGGGGTGACGGGGCGGCTGAACCGGGGGCTGCACACCCAGTAGCTGGGGGCAGCATGGAACCCCCAGATGGGCCTGGGGGCAAGCACAGCCCTCCCCCCTCTCAGGCCATGGCCTGGCGTGCCTCTGCTTACCATTGCCAGAGCTCAGGGGAAAATCCTAATTTCTCTGGGTCCCCTGAGTAAATCGGCCTGAAGGACACGTGCTGAGGGCAAAGCTGAACACCTGGGGTTCTCCTCAGAAACTCAGCGCTTAGAATAACACAAGTGAAGGAACTGGGATTTCACCGCTCCCATAACACCATTTTAATCCACTCCCATATCCACTTTATGCGGATCTAGGAGTTCCATAATGTCCCAGGAATTCAAAAACGTGCCTAAAGACTGCCTTTTGCTTGTCGGTGTGAAGTTCCCATGGAGCAGGTGCACGTGCCGCAGATTATACACCAGGACACACTATTTTGAGAACAAAGGGAAGCTGATGGAGGCACGTCTTTTCCCTCGATTAGGCAACAGGCCGTTCTTCTATTTGCATTACCTTTTGTTATGTACATTTTGTACAGGAACGGTGTCTGTAATTTGACTAATCTTTTGTGATATAACCAAAGGGAGCCACTATATTATGTTGTATTACTATCATTTTTCTCACAGGAATGAATCATATTCCTTTACCGCCACCGGGACACATTTTCATGTAGGAACGCACAATAACTGCTGCTTTCTGAATGCTAAAGAGCAGAGAGCTGGCTGTGGATGTATGTGGCTATGTAAATAAATATGATGCTTTCTATTTTTCAAGGGCACTTAGAGATGTGCACAGCACACACAAAACACAAATCAAACTATGCGGTCATTGTCTGGGGTTTAGTTTGTTTAACTCAACTTTGTTGAAAAAAAAAATAATCCCCTGAGATCTGCAAGCCCTCTAAGTGAGGCTGAAATGAACACAAATGAGTGGTTTGTTGTTATTTAGAAGTACTTATTTTTAAAAATCGTTTCACTAACAACTTAAATTTAGAAGGAGGAGAGAAAAATTATCAAATTGGAGTTTTCATGGTTTTTTTTTAAAGCCTTAGCGTCCCCAGAGAATTTGTACAAAATGAATTTATCCGATTTGTGAAAGCCAGTAACGCTATGCCAATGCAGGTATCTTTCATCAAAGAGCAGGTAGCGTTACCTGGAGCCGAGGCGGTACACACCACGAAGACCTCAGACTGTCTGTCAGCCTGGATATGGACCAACCACCTCTGGGGACACCGGTCTCGATACACACAAGGGGAAGAGGGCAGAGAGGTGGGACGTGCCTCACAGGATCAGCAGAGCTGGACATCTCGCTCGTGTTGCGATCTGCTGCATGTTCTCCGTTTAGATGAGGGCCAGTGGACAGGGTGGGGACAGAGGAAGAGACACAAGCAGGTTTCAGTCCTGATTTAAACCACCTTTCCCTGGAAGAAGAGTTAAAAATGAACACAAATGCTGGAGCCACAAAACCATCTTTCTTTTGGAACTGCAGCCTGTGATATCTGCTGTCTAGATATAGATATGAATTTCTCTTTCCTAGTGCAAGATATGAGAGAAGATCCGTCAGCATCTTTCCCTTTTCCCTTGAGCTGCTTTCCATTAACTCTTTGTAAACACTCATCCTCTTCATTAATATATTTCCTCTGCTGTTATTTATTAAAACTCTTCTGTTCCTGTGCTGATTTCAGACATTACACCACAGGAAACCCCCTCCCACAAATTTCTTACTTTCCTTGGTTCACAGTAAAACTGCTGAATAAAATATTTAAGGGGAAAAAATTCATCATCATAATGGAAAATTAATTACAATCTCATCAATAATCATATACCACTATGTATAGGTAATGAGTTCAGCATATAGGCTGGGATACCTGAGGCATACCAGTAGGCATGCAGCTCTCCTGCTTGTCTTTGATCACCTTCCCTGGAGGGTTTGAAGTGGATAGATCAGTTTCTCAATCACATGGGTTTGTAGTAAACATGCATTTTCTTCCAATAAAAATTAAACCTAAATGAGATGCAAACCGAAGTATGCTTATGAGATTAAAGACATACTTTTCCAACCATATCCACCACCCCATCACCATCAGAAATGCAAAGCTACCTTCCTTCACCAAGCAGGTCGCAAGGGATGGCTGCCAGAAGGCTTCATGACACATTCATGAGGGTGCATGATGTATACATGAGCACGCATCAGTCCTGGTGTCCAAGAGCCAAGGGAGCAATTACCCAGGCTTGGTAGTCTTGGTAGGCATAGTCAAGGAGCACGGGTGTGGAAGTCACCGCTGGAATGAAGGATTTCAATCTGCATTTTTCTTCTACTGCTATCATCAAGGAAGAATGCAATGAGATGCATAAAAACCCCCTGTGTTGCCTCTTGGTTAGGAATGCACGGCTGTCTGACAGGCATTGTCCACTTTTTAGAAAAAGAATATCAACAAGACCTGACGTGACTGTGAGAAATTCATACACCTTCAACACCTTGGACAACAGTTTTCTCTCTATTCAGAGAAGAGAACACGGCAGGTAAAACTTTCCAATGTTGCATCAATCTGGCTTGATCCAGCAGTTATGGAGACTCCTAGAAATGAAGTCTGTGACAACAAACATTGTGCAAGAGAATATCTATTTTTACCTTCACATCATTAAGAACTAAGACACCTTTGTAAGCAGAGGTAGTAGGAATCTTGGGAGAAATCCAGAGACTACTTTCGGGGCTTGGAAAATCCAGACTTGGAGAAGTAGCTAGGAAATGTTTCAGCAAGACTGTTAAACCTTTCAGAGTAGCCCTAGCGAAGGGAAAGGTCTGGGGAATGCAACAGCCAGCGGTATAACGTTCTGCACTCTTGGAACAGACAGCACTCACTGGCAGCGATAACAGAGCCAGCCAGGAAAAGCAGCGTCTAAGAGCTGCGGGTGCAATAGAAGAGCTGCAGAAGTTTGAAACTAGTGCTGCATTCAATCACTTGAGCCCCAAAGAGAGCACTGAATTTACAAGCTTCTGTTTTCACCAGACCTGTTAATTCAAATTAAGATTACCTAGTTTGGAAATTGCTCTGTCATAAACAGATCAGGATTTATTACGTGGGATCTGATTTGCAGCTACCTGTGAAGGCCAAAATGGTGGAGGTTTAACAGTGACTGAAGAGAATCTAGCTCCCCAGGCCCCAGGTAACTGAACGTACCTTCCACAGTGTTGCCCGTGTTGTGTTGCTGGGGCCGTGATAGGTTG
>JAVJGJ010000062.1:15786963-15810751 GCA_035590215.1 Microhierax caerulescens | reverse complement strand
TCCTAATGATAAATTAACCTTTTTTTTTTTTTTTTTTTTTTTTTTGTGGTGAAAAGATGCCTGCAGAACAAATCTTTATATAGACTGCCTTTCAGTCAAAAACCCCGCAGTGACCTACCACAGAGAGCAAACCGTGCTGTTACCTTCATGAATCATTTTAGGCTGGCACAGGATGTATCTGCACCGAAGCCTTGGAGCAGCAGTTACCAATTACACACCACATGGATCATCACCGATATCACTTGGCAGCTGTTATGTGACTGTTTAGAAAAGTAGCAATGTTCATGGCCACCAAAAATGGAGAAATCCCTCAGGAGCTTGAAAATGTGATTTTTCAGGAGTTAAGGGAGTCTTATTTATGAAGCTGACTTTAGCACTAGTGCTCCCAAGAGCCGTTCCACCGCACAGGTGCTGGTATCTGTCTGATAGTGCAGGCAGCTGGTTCAGGGAGGGCAGACAGCAGAAAACCAGTCACTTGCCTGGTTTTGCTGGGTTGTTTCTTTGTTTAGTTCCCTGAACCGCCTCACCGTGGGATCAAAAATAGAAAAAAATGAAAGCAGCACCAATATCACCACTTTGAACATTAATCATGTGCTTACAGAGTTGACAGTAAATAAAAAGCACCACTTAAAGATGCTAATACACACAGAGAGACCCTTAAAGATGGCCAGAGACTAGTACAAGGGGGTAAACCGGAGTTTCACGCAGGGAGAGGAACAAAGAGCCGTGATGCGAGGAACCGTTGCTGCCTGCCATTGCTTTTGTACTGTAGGCAATGAGAAATCAGCAATCAGAGGGTTCAGCGAGGAAGTCTTTGAGCAAGCTCTCTTCAGAGAGCTTGTTTCATCTGAGGGTGCTGCAGCCAGCCCGTGGCTCGGGTGTGACGAAGGGATCCCTACGGCAGCCCCCCCCGGTGAGCTGCCCCGTGCCGCCAGCCCGGCGATGAGCGCAGCCCCCACGGGCAGCGAGAGCCCCAGCGGCGGCAGGCAGGACACCGGGGCACCCGGGCACGGTTGGGTCTTGGTCTGCTTACACTTTGTCTTGGGAAACCACTCGTCGTCTGGGATAGTCTCAAGAAAACTCTCATTGCCTGGGATAACTGTGCTGGTTCAGGCTTTGGTGGCTTCTCTCGGTGCCCACACCCCAGAAGATGAACGTCCTTCTCCCCCCGTGGCCTCAGCACAAAAGAAGTAACGAGGGCACGTAGGGTGCATCGGTGGTGCTGCTTCTGCCACAGTGCACCCCCAGGCCACCCCTGACAGCGGAGACCCCACTCCCAGCTCCTCAGGGCAGAGAAATGAAAAGGTTAGCCCACCTTCTTGTTTGTTCCAGTGCCACAACAGCTAAGCACAGAGCTGTAGCTTTGTATCCTTCAGCTTCTCCCCCACACCCAGAGCTATGGAGACTGCCACCTACTCAGACTGCCCCCCACCCTCCAAGAGTGCCCAGAGGAGGTGGCACAGGGAGCTGGAAGGCTGCCAAGCCCCCACATTTTGAACACCAAGTGATGCAGTACCTCTAACACAAAACCTTTCACTGGCTGTAGAAGGTCACCACAAGGACCCACCACGTTCCTCGTGCTAGGTGGGAAAGGAGGAGCTTGGTATACTGGTATACCATGCCTGCCTCCAGCTACAGAGCAAGAAGCTGCACTGGTCTGGCCCATGAACTGCACAGGAGTGGGCAATGTGCCCATCAGCCTCCCTGGTACCCCGTCCACACGTTGAGCGTACTTTCATGGACTTTAACTCGTGGAAATTACACCCAATATCTTAATTTCTTGCATTACACAAAGCAAGGAAGGAGCTGCTTGTATGGCTTAACATCTCGTCCTGCTATCAGGTGACTGGGGTTTATTTTATTGATATGAGATCTCCAGGCAGCAGCCAAATCAACTGGGCAGCACAGGAGCAGCAAGAGGAACGTCAGAGTCAGGACAGGATCTGTTCATCTGGCAGCAGTTACCACCTCCACATCCCTCTGCAAGGCAGAAATGCAGAATAAACATGATCCGAGAAAGGCAATTCCAGCAAATGAACACACTGTGTCGAACATGGCCAGCTGTGCTATGCAACTACTCTTTTGAACGAAATAGATACCTCGTTACCAAACCCACCATTTTTAGAGACGATCAGCAGCAGCCACAGCTGTACCTGCTGCAGTATTTAGGTGCAATCTCCATCAAAACCCTGCTGTGCATCAGGGAACAGCCTAAGCCAGAGAGTGGGATGTAAGAGCAAGGCAGAGGGGATGTCAAAATCCAACAAAAACTACCTCAAGCTTGTAACTTATTTAATGAAGCAAGAAGAGCCTGCATTTGTACTCTGTGCAGCAGCAGCTACAGGGAAACAGAAGCGGTGGTGCTGGTAAGCAGACAGACACCCTGCTCTGAAACATCCAAAACTGAGATGAGGAAAAGCAATTATGTCCTCTTCATGGGTGAGGAACAGAGGCTTACCATGACTAACAGTCACGTTTTAAAGGTTAAGTACCTCAGTGCGTGGAAAAGCATCTAGAGTATGACAGAAGGCGGCTATAAAGTACCTGACACTGAGCTCCGCTAATTTCAGCAGCATTTCCATACTCAGATGCTTGTTTTAGAAGTTGAAGTAGATACCGAAGCAAATGGCTATGGCTGAGGTGAGCGAGAAGAGAAATACAAGTTTCCAAAATCATTGTTATTCTCCCTCTCACCCACCCCCTTACCATACTGCAATTTCTCTCCAAAAATTATATTCCAATCTCCATAGTCCCTGCAACTCAACAGTTTGGGGAGTGGGGAGCTTTCGCATCCCCAGGCTCCCTCAACGGCCAAAGAGATGGAGAAGCAACAGCAGAGAAAGAGCAAGGAGAGAGATTGCAAAGCATAAATCGGTATCACTTAAACAAGGATGGCCCAGAAAAGCCAACCAGCGAATAAACCAGTGGGCAGCAAGGAGCAGCACTAGGACCTAAAGCGTTTGCGGGTTCAGCTCTCAGAAAGGCTCCAGACGTTCACCCAGGAAACACGGTACACGCGAATGTCAGTGCACAGAGCGGGGCAGCGCCAGCGCCCGAGCCCACGAGACCTGACCCACGTGCTCCTCCTACGCTTTGAGCTCTCCTGTCGGCTTCCCAGCGGGTAAGCAATCATGGGAAAACCAGGGTGTGCCTACTTGCCTTATTCCAGAAGGATTCGTGGAATCCTTGTCCAAAGGATCGCCAGACCAGTAATCTGTGTGAGGAAAAGCAGATGGTTGTTTTTTTAAAAAAACTTATAATACTGTCCTAAATGTAATGACAAATACTTTTTTAAATTGTCCATAAATTGCATTACTCTAACATTAACATTAATTGTACTTTGTGGAGGTCAATGACACCACACCAAGCGAAATGTGATTTTGAGCAAAGGAAAAGATCTTGCAACTGGAACAAAAAGTTTCTTTATGCTAAAGCCATACAGTTATTTATCAAAAGAGGTTGGGGGGGTTCCCACAGAGGTATGCAACTCCTGACATAGAAAGTAACAACCTGCTTTTGATCTTGATGCGGTCACTGGGACTACAAGCAACTTCTGCTAGGTAATTGCCCCCCAAACTCCCGCTGAGGACAGCCAGCCCCCCCGGCTGGGGCACAGCCCAAAGACAGGGGCAGAGATCAGAGGATCCCTTCCCCCTGAGCCAACGCTGCGATTTGCAGAGGGAGTTCAACATCCTCTGGAGGGCCAGGGCGTTATGACAATTTAATTTATAACTGCATCCGTTCTAGGTATCTGTCACTGTACCCGAAGGCATGGGGGCAGGGAAGGGACTGATGATGATGGTGTTCAAGAACATAATCTGGAAACCCCAGCCAGAGCACTTCAGTGGTAGGAGGGAGGGCCTGAGAGCATGCAGGAGGTGAAGCCTACAGAGAAGAAGGGTTCCTCAAAGCACAGGCTTTATGCTCTGGAGATTCAGGTTCAGACCCCCACTCCCCAGCAGAAGTCCTTCATGAACCCGCACAGTCAAGACTGCCTGTTTCTCCCCAGGAGATGCTATCATCTCCCAGGTTCAGGGATGCACTATGAGGAAAATCACCTGAAAAGCTGAAAACTACAGATAAAAACTTAATAACAAGAACCCAGGTAGTCCTCCCAAAGCTACCCTGGGATCCCAGCATGCAGCAGCCACCGCATGCAGAGGCTTGTGAGGAGCAGCTGGATTCTTGCGGTGGTTCAGACAAGAGGAGCCAGAGACACCAAACCTGCAGCTTCCCACACACAACGCTCCCTCCAGCCATTCCAGCTGACTAACCCCACTCCTGCAGGCAGCACGCTGCCGCTGTGGGACTGACGTGCCCACATGAAGGGCAACAGTAAGCCCAAACCTCACGAAGTTGCCGTTAAGCTCACGCTATAAAGCTCTTCCAAATATCGCCAGTCTCTTCCTCCAGGGTCTATAAGCACACATTCATGTGGAATGGAAACCTGACAGGAGGAAAGACAAGCGGGTCGGGGTAGGTGACCACAGCCTCCTTTCTGGCTGCCTGCTGTACAAACACGGTCAGAAGCGCTGTGGATGCTTCCTGCATTGCTCCATCCAGCACGACGACACTCAGCGTGTGCAGGAGGGCTCTGCGCCGCTTCTGCTTGCTAGAAAGAGAGCGGCAGAGCTTCCCGCGTGGCACACCGTTGGGATTTTTGGTTTAAGGCTCGACAACAGCTCGGGTAGGTTAGAAGCGTCATCTCTCACCATTAATGAGCTCGCCGGGAGGCTCTGCTCTCCCCAGCAATCACCGCAGGAGTTCGGGTCGGACAGCACCCGCCTACGTTAGATCAGATCACCTTTAATGACATTTTGTGCAATATTACGTTGCTACTCAAACCCACAGGCTTCTGTATATTTACCCGGAGGCCAGACAGCTCTGTTACCTGATGGAGAGATATCAATCTATGCCATGCACTTAGAGGCCTGACAAGATTTGATAAAGTTTGCCTCTTCTGCCCAAAGCAGTTGGGCACTTACCCCATTTGCTCCTCAGCAGCACCACATTTGCTGTCAGGGGCAGAGGGGAGAGCCCTAAACCCGCCTTGCAACCAAACGCAGCGTGTTTGGCAGGCATCGCAGGCCAACCTCTTGTACTGCCACGTGATCTATTTCCTTCAGGCTTGTCAGTACTGCCGTCCCTCAGAAGCTGTGAGCGGAGCCATTTGTTTTGGGCAAGCCTTTCCACCCCTTCATCGCCAACGCTCAGAAAACACTGCAAGCAAACTCAGCCCACATCACCTCTCTTACCGTTTCTTGGTAAAGGAAATGATCTGCCATGAACTCTCCAAGACCCCAGCAGACTCTAATATCTTACCTAATTTATCGTCTAACCAGTTTCTGTCTGTCTGGATCCTTCACTTATGCCACAGTTCCACACAACAGCCCCGTTCAGTTTGTGCATAATTTAAGGAACAGCCAAATGCCATTTCCTTCCTTGCGCAGGAGTGGATGCAGCCGCATGTCTGAGCTCTTTGCTGAACAAACACTTCAGGTCAAAACCGCGGCGTTCGGTATTTTGCAGGGAAACCCCTGCCAAGTTCAGCAGGGGCAGAACCTCAACCTGTCTTTGTAACATCGGCATCCTTCACCACTCTTTTTGTGTAGCACCTTGTTTCACTGTTTTCCTTACAACTGCCACTTCATTTTGTGGTGTGAGCTTTGTTTGCAGCTTTATGATTTAAAGAAACCTGAAGCATATTTTCTTATTAAAATACAGACAAGAAAAAAACATTGCTCTGCAGTGAAACAAACCTCTGACATACTGAAGTAACAGCCAGCACCGCCTGATGGCTAGACATGTTCAACCCATCTTCAAGCATACAGATGCCCCAAAGCAATCGCTTTTAGTATCTTTCAGGAATCAGACAGATTACTGAAAGTTGGGCGTTTTTCATTTCTTCAACTTCCAGGAATTTTCCACCAAGTAGAAATAAGCCTTTCTGACTGCTCTGACTCAGAGTGAAAGGCAGAAGAAGTGACAGGTTTGGACAGCTTGAGAATAAAGCCAGAGAGAACACACCTGCAAACGGCATCATCTTCATACATATTGATGTAGACTAGAAAAAAGCAGCAGCAGAATAAAATCATACATTGTAGGAACCCACAAATCAGGAGAACCTGACTGACAGCAGAGCAACAACTACAGAATAACAGACTAGAACGGCTGGTAGAAAACTTAAATGTATTTAAATGAATTCCCCCATTCCCGAGAAAGATTATGTTGACACTGGATGTCCCTAAGATTTCAATTTGTTTTGAAACATCAAGCTGCCGATATTTCCATCTCTTCTGCAATACGACCATTAAGGAAAATTAAAATACATCATTGCTAAATGATTGCCAGTACATCATCCATGCAGGAGAGAGATTAAAGCTGCTTTGACAACTGCAGCCTCACCCAAGCCGCAGAACTTTGCTTATGCTGAACAGCCTACACCTGAGCAGCGCTCGAGGCCAGCAGCCCAGAGGGAAAAGGGTACAGACAGCTTTAACACAGCGTAAAGGCTCTTCACAGCACATCTGGGCAGCCAGCAGCACAGATTGCCAAGCGGTTAAAACTGGCAAGATTACTACACCCAGGGATATTCAGGTCATGATGTTATTTCTCCTTAGAAAGGGACGAAGAGACCACCTACCCTCACTGTTTTTCCTCCTTAACCATTTTTTTAGTCTTTGTCCCGTCCCTTGTCCTCACAGCTCTGCTTTTAGAGATGCAGAGGGCAGCCCAACGACCGTGCCCAAGGGCTAGGAGGGAAGATGGGGATTTGAACAAACCTGCTCAGCATCGCCAGGTCAGAAGACACCAGAGAGCCAAAATAGAGACAATATTTGACAACCACATGGAAAATTAAGAATTTCAGACACAAGTCAGGCAATACACTGGAGAAGCTGAAAACTGCTGAAATTGTGTCTATAGACACACACAAGTTTTGCATAATCTTAGTGTGTGATCAAAGACAAGCACTTCTGAGTGCCGAAGTGCTCCTTCCTTCCTGTTCAGGAGTTGTCATGTTCAACACGACCTGGAAGTTTTATTATTAGCTCTTCACAATTCTGAAAATTCTCAGAGATTAGTATCTGTGGCTGAGCCAGTTATCTTCTGAAATTTATCCAGCCAAGAGAAGAATTACTTCTTCTGTATGAATATCACTATTTTGCTTTAGATTCAGTTTATTAGCTTTAATTTGACTGATACAAAAGTAAGCTAAACTACAATGGCTCCATTAAAAGCAGCCACATATGTTGGGGTTTTTTTCTGTGCATATGTAGCCCACAGAAGAAATAAAGAGAATAATGTGATAATAGCCAGAACGTTTGTATTCCACACAAGGGGAATTCATCAGTCTAAAGCAAGCTTGAACTAAGTCACTGACGATGCAGACCAACAGAAACTTAAATTAGCTCCGCTGGGAACTAACTTCACATGCATTATTTCTCAGGATGCTTTTAAAAATCAATAAAGCTCTTGAAATACTTTAAATACAACCAAACACGGGCTGCAAAGTAGCTACATCAATTTAAGAGTGGAGGTTTGTTCTGCCCTGGGAATTGCTAAACAGAAACACGGGCACCGTTTGGTGGTACAAGTAATAACCATCCTCCCCAGTGTCACACACGCCTCCAGCCTGGGCACGGCAGCTAGCAGCTCTCCCACCACCAGCACCTGCACAAGGCTGGAGAATGCTGCTCTCCTCAGCATCCGATTGTCAGCACGCAGCTCCACACGTGGGAGCACGTGGAAAAGTGCTCTCTCAGTCAAAACCGCAGCCCCTGCTGCTCTGGCAGCTACTAGTGCTGTAGTTCCACGATTCAGCTTTCTGCCCCGTTCTTCCCCAAAAGTCCAAGGGAGCCGTCCTTCCTACTCACTTATGTAAATACTAAGGACAACCTTTTGTTTCCCTGTTTATTAGGCAAACCACCTACCAAGCCCGAAGGTTAGCTATGGGCCATACACACAGAGTCATTAAATCTTTAATTAAAAACTTCACTGCAAGGCACAGAGCACACGGGCGAGGGCCTCGGGTACCGCTGCGCACCCAGCCCACGCGCCGCTGGGCAGGGACCCTCGGAGCCGCCCTGCAGATCCCACGCAGGTTTTGGAAACGGAAAGCCACAGCTTTTCCTAGGAAAGAGCCCAGAGATGACATGCTTCAGGGAGGGCACAGTGGCTTTGGTAAATATACCTCAAAGGTGACTCCTGAAATCTGCAGACCACAGATCGTGACGACAGGCGATTTCAGTAACAAGGCACCAAAAACACCCTGTAGGTGAAAGAGACCATTCTGCAGCAACAACTGCGGATGTCAAACCTCAGCCAGGATGGCTGCCAGCCTGCTCTGCTCAGTCTCCTTTGCTCAGTTTGGATCTTCAGAGGCGAGTAAATTCTCCGAAGATGAGCAGCTGTGCTGGCAGGACAAGGGCACCCAGCAGGCTCGCTGTCTCCTGCAGCAGCGAGTCACGAAGCAGCTCACAACTGGTTAGTCTGAGTCCTGAGAATCTGCAGCAGAGAAGGAGCAGCAGAACCTCTTTGCTAAATAAAAGAACCCAAATATTATCATGTTAAAAGCCTGTCTTGTTTCCTTTTAGCCAAGGAAATTATCCCGATGATTCCCAGTTCTTCAGCAGGATCAGAGTGTGACATCACAAATTCCCATTTGAACTCTCATCGTCTGCGATGTCTGAGTTCGGACAGTGATACATGCTAAAATGGTGAGCTATAAAATACGAGTGGGGAGGGCTTGCTTCAGTAGTTTATAGCACGGATACGTGGCTTTCTGTGACAACAGAGATAGCTGAATTACACTAGGGCAGATCTTTCAACAAGCACGTGGCAACGGAGATCCTTTATACACAGATTTCCACAGGGTGTTTGGTGAGCTCTCTCATCAAAAGCTCTTTACGAAAGCTACCACGAGATAATGGGGCAGCTTTTCCACATGAATAAATTGCCACTGGAAAGCTGCAGAGCAGGAACTGACAGTGCTCACAACACAGAGAGGGCACCAGCAGAATTCCACAGCGCTGGGGTCATTCTAATTGCTGCGTTCATAAAAAGCTGAAAAGGAGGTGGACAGTGAAACGCCACGTTCACGTGCCATCATCCAGGGAAGAAGAGGATTGACTACAAAGAGCTACAGGGCTTCATTTCACTACACAATGCGGTGAGAGATACAGATTACATGACTGACAAAATGATGCATTGGGAAAACATGGTCCTGCTTTTACTTCCACAAGGAGGAACTACTATTACCCACAAACTACATCTGGGGGTTACAACAGATAACTTGAATAAGTGTTAGCTTGATACACAGCAGTTATTAAGAAAAGGCAAATTCAATGCTGGGAATTATTAGAAAAGAAAGAATAAATGTTATTATGCCAAAATATGAAAGAGGTGAAGGATCGTGTGTGTAGTTTTTCAATTAATCACACATCCCTGGAAGGAAACATGAAACTGAAATATGCACGAAGAATTTAATTTTACTAGACAGGCCTCTCTCTCCTGCATATCTGTACCCAGTAACTACAACATTCTCTGAGGCAGAAGATTGAAGCCATAACTGGAAAGCACATAATCACTTGAACACACATTCAGAAGCTGTAACTAAGGGAAGAAATAGGATCATGAGATTATTTAGGTTACATATAAATAATCACCAGGTACGATGCATCTCTGTATTTTAAGGGAAATGGATCTACAGCTCCAGTAACATTCCGCCAAAGATTGATTCCAGCAGAGAAAACCATCAAAACTACGTACCTGGAACAACTTGGGTTATCCAAGCAACTGGGAACAGCAGGTGCCTGCTCCGTAAAGGCTTAGTACAAAAGTCATTAGGAAAAATAACTGAACAGGCCTGTTTTCCTTCTCCTCTTGCACAGGTAGGCCAGGTCCTGTCTGGCAAGATCTGCTTCCAGCTCCTTTGATGAGACCGGTTCAACTACCAGCAAGCCAAGGCTAGTAACAAGAGACCCAAAAATGGAAATCTTAAAGTATATCCATTTAGTGCTGTGTGGTACCTGCGGGAAAAATCTTTTGCTTCACATTGACCGTACAGGGAATTTATGTTAGGCACCTTACAAATAGGTTACTTTTAAGATTTCATGCCTTGACCGATTTCCAATGTGAGCTGCATGTCACTGCACAGCCAGTCCTGCTACGGGAACGGGTTATTATGAATACAAGACGTGAATCTGCAGAGCATCGGCTATCCCCCAGTAACCGGCTGTAGGGTCTTTGGGTGTGTGCTCACAGCGCAGTTCACTTCACAGTTGCTAAATGCTTCTGTAGGACATGAACCCAAGCGGAAGGACCACCTCAGCTCTCGAGCAGTACACCCAGACCTCTGCCCATCTTGTGCTTTGAACGAGTGCTCTTGTCCCGACGACGTCTCTCATCCACAGGGTAACCGGTACCAACCACCCCAAGATGCTCATTTCTGAGCTGTTCTCGATACAAAATCATTCCATTTGCTGGTAGACGGCAAACGGAGCTAATAAACAAGTTACCTGCTGCCCTCCAATACTAAACCGGGATCGGCTGAAAACAATACTAAAGAGGCAGCAAGTGCTATTACCTAAATCCATTCTGTTGTCATCATTAGGGGAGCCAACTTTCCTGTCCTGTGCTAATTAGATCAGTTAGCAGCGGCAAAGGAAGCAAAGCAATATTAACCAACTCTATCTGGGGCATCCCAGGCACAGCCAGAAGGAATTTCCAAGTACTCCTTGCCTATGAAATTTTGGAATTCCCTTAAACCAGTCATTCAGGTTAGGTCAAGATACATGGGTTTAATCCTTCTACTCCCTGTAGCCAAGTACAAAGCACTTTGTCAAGGAGCTTTCAACTGAGGCCAAATCAGCAGTTTGTCTTTAGTAACGTACTAACACTGATCTTCTGCACCTCCTGACAGAAGGCAAGGCCTCCCCCGCACGGCATTCTGCTCCCCGTTCAAAGCCAGTGTATTTCAAGGCTGATAAAGACTAAATTCAGATTCTCTGACCTCCTTCTGTTAACAGGCGCTATGGGTAGAAAAATTCCTTGTTGGGACAGTATCACACCAATTTACGCTATAAGAAGTAATGTCCCCTGGGAAAAAATAACTTTCTCTGCCCTGTAATTACCAGAATGACACCTGCCAGAGTGAACCCACCCCTGGTTCACACCTTCCACGATTACCAATACCTGAGGTTTGTGAGCCTACCAAAAAGGCCATTGTTTGGCCCAGATTAAATCCATAATTAAAGTCTTGCTGTGCTGTAAGCACAGTGTACTCAATACGATTGACTGTCTTGCACCACGTTGCCTTGGAGACCAGCAGACAAAAATCAGAGACCGATGACCCACAGTCCTTTTCCTTGGAGGAGAGACCCCTCTCCTCTACCAGCCAAAGAATATTTTGCAAGAAAGCTCTAGAAGGAAAGATCAGATTCTACCTGCAAATTGTCCTCTGTCTTGCCTAGAAATAAAAGACGGAATGGGACCGAGACCTCCATTTCCTTTCACAAAAGTCTCGATGGTCATGGATGGAGACCAGAGCCCGTGCTGAGCCTGTGCATGACGGGACACGCGTACGTGCCACAGCGCTGACGTGACTCGCATGCATCAGCCCAGCAAAGCAGGGGCACTGCAGGGCTCTACCCTCCCCTGCTTATGCTCGGCCAAAGAACAGCACAGAGAAGACTGCACCTCCTACTCGCAAAGCACGTGTGTCTGTTCCTGCAGACCCTCACGTCTGAGTAAGGGGGGGACACAAAGCCTGACCCCCTACATTTTTCATGCCCAGTGCTGGGGGCACAGTTTGCAGCTCGGTTACACCATGCAAACATCTCCACAAAGATGCAGCGATCTTTAACGTACATTTAAAGCTTCTAGTGGAGGTGCTCTGAGAGCAGTGAAGGAACTCTTCAGAGCAGCAAAGCAAACACCACTGATGCAAGCAAATAGTACCATTAAGAAAATGTTTTTACAGTATTCAGCTCCGAATTTCAGTTTAAATGAGTTGTCAACATAAGACCATCCTCAAAAAAGGAATTTTCAACTCAACTGGCATCAGCACAGCGACTATCCCCATGTCATCACACTGTCTTAGCAGAGCAGAAAGGCAAGTACACCAACCCAAGCAGTAACGATTTCTCCCTAGCAGTACCTTTTGGTTGTGGTCAATTGATCCTAAAAGTCCCCACTGTGTGCTGAACTAAGTGCCCTCTGGGTATCTGGTGCATATCAAGGCATCAAAAAATCTTTGCTTTCTCTCTACTGGAGCTGGGTTGAAGACAGGAGTCGAATTCAAGCAGTTGTTTTTTATTCTGTAGTTCTACAGAATAGTCCTTTCACTGGGGTTGGCACAGTGTACATGAAACATGTTTTTCAGTCGCTCAAAACATGGTCTTTGTAGTTTGGGGTTTTTTAACCTGTAGAAAGTAAACAATCATGTCAGGGAAAAATTAAAAGCAATGAATCTGGCTGATCATATTTCTATCAAACGACAAGAATCAAAACCTTTTGCTTCAGAAGATTCATCCACAAACACTTCCTCAACAACTGCAGAAAGGCATCAAAGAGATCAAACTGCAGAAGAGTTGAGTATTTGAGTATTGAGTTAGACCCCCACACACCCTCACCATTTATATCAAAAACCACCCTGACCATATATTGACAATAGCCTACCATTACAGTAGTCAGCAGGACTGATTTAAATATTCAACTTCCCAAATCAAGAAATGAAATTAATCTAAAATTATTTTAATGTAGCAAGTTTGGCTATAGAACCAGTGCAACATAAAGAGGACACCCATTGTATAACCAACTTTACTGCTTAATCTTAACAGAGTAAGCTACAGGTGCAACGGATTTACTACAAGTTATTTGGTTAAATTAAATATTGCAGTTAGGATCATGCTGTTGGTGATTGTGGCTTTGCAGTACCAATGCTCAAGTTGGCTGAGTTAGTTTTACTGTAAGTAAAATGCAAGTTTACAGAGGAACAAAATAATTTAGTATAGTACGCTGTATTGTTTCATGCTCAGTCACAATGATAACGTCTTCAACAGATAAACAATATTTCAGCATTGTGTTAATAATGCCAAAACACACAGGGATTTTAATGCCAAATTTACAACATAATACAGTGCTTAACAAACAGATTTCTCAAGTATGGTGGCCAAGTGAAAATGCTACACAGGACTGAGAAGCATCCAAGTGCTACTCAGTGAGTATGAAGTGAATCACACTGACAGGAATGCTTTACCTTTTGATGGAATGACTGGTTTAGAAGTCTGCATCCCAAATGTAACGGAATGTAAAATGAATGTTGAACCCTTGCCTCAAATACGAAGCAAAAGCACTACATGTTATTTACAAACTTGAACCAGTAAAACCACTTTAGGAACAGAAAAAAATTATTATCACTTGACAAAGATGACAGAGCTTGATTATTGTATTATGTGAACTAGAATGGTAATGAAGTTGTAAACAAACCAACCAAATTAGGTTAATGTATCTATTCTTAACTCAAGAATATTATCATTTCATCAGTGTTTTTTAAAGCTAAGGACACTATCAGAGATTTAAATTTTGTTTAAAGCCAAAATTGATAAAAACCTAGAAGCTGGTAAATCATTTTTTGTTCCCTATTAGCCTTCATTAACTTCTCCACTGCATATTTCGGCCAAATTTTCAACCCCCCTGTTTTTATCTAATTCTGCTTCAACTTAAGTAGCTGGTAGCAACATTGAAGCAGACACTACCAACACCTGAAAAATCTGTCAGAGTGGTTTGATTTCCCACTATTGGGGCCGAGATCACACTGCTGGCAATGTTCTACACTGAAAACAAAACACAAAAGCATTCATTTTTAATTTTAAAAGAAAACCTTCCTCCAAATTAGAGGCTTTGCAAACATGCAAAGGAATATATAGGTAAATCAGACTTGGTCAATAATAGCAGTGTCGTCCTCATTCTTCCTCCCCACCACCCTCCAAACTAACGGCATTGCCAAAGTGGCTGATGTAAAACTGACAGAATTAAATTCATTTACATGAAGCCTGTATACAAAACAAAAAGAAAAAAAATCTTTGTCCCTGCCGCATCTATTTTTTTCTTTTTCCTGCATCTTGTAATGAACCCATGCAAGCATAAATGGGGTTGTGTTGGTTTTTTGTGTTGGTTTTTTAAACAGGCATAAGAGTTGTGCAAGACAAAACTGAACAAACTTTTGTTTCACTTCAGAAAGATTTTTATATTACCAACTCATTTTTCTTCATAACTAAAGGTGATAAAAAACAAATCCATAGTAATAACAAAAAACAACCTGTATTCAAACTGCTTTTTCAAGTATGTTTCTCCCCTTGTGAAAGAATCACATTGCTCATACTATTGATTAAAAACCATGTCACAATCACTAGGATTTAGACCATAGGTCCATATCTCCTGGAACTGGGCTCAGCCGGATCTCCAGCTGAGTTTACACAAGACTGGAAGCAGGAGGCTGATGAGTACATGTGTGTGCATGAGATTGCTCCTCAACTCCCTGATTCTGACTACATCCACTAGCACACCCCCATCACATCCCTGAAACAGGAGAAACGGCACAGGAACCACAAAGTGATCTTGGACAGGTACCATTGTTCGCTGATCAACCAGGTGCAAATCTGGTTTGTGCTGACAGAGATGCACTTTGCAGACCTACTAGACTGGAGAATTTTGCCCACAATGTTTCTACATAGCACAGCATAAAACACATCTTAGTATTTCATTCAGTCTGGAATTCACATCTCAATCTATTGCAATTATGGAAGCCAATGAAAAGTCAATGAGAGTTCTACAAGAGTTGGTCCCAGCATTAAACACTAACACATATGAAACATAAAAGGGGACAAACTTCCAAGTCACTATTAGTGATGGTGATATAGGTTCAACTTCTCTTCCTTCCTCCTTAAATTCACCTCCCATTAATGCAAGAGAAAAGTGCAGCTTTGCAGCATGTTTGTTCGCATCAAGTTTTTCCTCAAGAACACATTTTGCAGTAACAAAATATGGTCTATAAAGTTGCAAAGTGCACAAGCTGAAGGCACAGAGTACAAACACATAGGAAAACAGATTTCAAAATACCAATAAAAAAAAAAAAAGAGAGAGATAAAAGAAAAATCTGGAATTTTAAACTCCCTGACAGAAGATACATTTATATGGGACCAACTCTTAAAAGGTGACAATTTTTAAACTAACAAACAAATACTGCAAAATAATGAAACTTTATTCTTATTAAGTAAAAGCTCCAGAAAATACCTTGAAGTTTAAAAACTAATACACTGACGTGTTAACTAGTTTTAAGAACGTCCTTAATATTAAGAAAAGAGTGCAAAAAAGATTCTTCCATTCTAACACTTTTGGAAGCTGCTGATTTCGGCTGCCCGTTTCCACTTTGAAAGGATTGTTTTTCAAGGTGCATTCCTCACAAAAATCGCAGAACATGAACTTGTTGATAGGCTAGACCAAGGGATCATGTCTTTCAAAGGTATCCCAATTGTAGCAGCAACTGACATTTTATTATATAAAGAAGAAAGTCCAAAACTCTTCTTTGAGGCATAGTTCGTGTCAGAGCTCAAGTATCAGCAGTTGCCAAAGGAGGCTCCGGATACCACCTGCGCTCCTCCAGTGTCTGTTCTGGCTAGAAATAGAAGCTGATCCAGTATATTCACTATCTGTACCCCCTGGAGCTTGCACAAGCTGACGAGCCATCTGAAATTATATAAAAAGTTCAAAAAATTCTCTCATGTTAAGCTTATGGTTTTGCCCCCCTTTTCCCAACAGCCCCAAAACCCAGCATTGCCTGCAAAATGTGAACAGTGAGAACAGAAGCTGATACACCACATAAAACACCCATTCATTCACTTGAGGTTGTAATAAGAATTCACCATAAAACTGGATGACATTTTATGGTAGGAAATAAAGCAAACATACTCAGCTGAAAGCACAGGAGGGAACTTGGTGGAAAGTATGTGGTAAAATGAACTCAAGTTAACAGCACCGGGTATTCCCCAGTCCCCAAAGCCATTTAATGACAAACAGAACTTTTTACTTCTGTTCTAGCCTCCAATTTATGGGACTAGAGTCTCTCTCGGCCAAATATTTAGTCAGCACAGAAGACAGAACCTTTGACTGACTGCACCCAAATTAGGGTTGTCTGGAGTACAGCAACCAACAGAGAATGGAAACATCATTCGTTTCTCCCTGCGTCTCCTCCCCAGTTCCCTAATCTATACTGGGGGAGATTAACAGAGTAACAACCTCACAGATAAACAAGCATCAAGAAACTTCCACCTAAAAATGGAAGAGAACTTCCCTGCTCACAACTCGAACATTTATAGCCAAATACTGCCTTTAGTATCTCAATGCAGCTGAAACCCTGGATTTATTAGACACGTAATTTAGGGTTCCAAGTTGAAAAACACAACCCCTCCAAACTCTCACAGAAACACACATCACTAGTGGGTGATTTATATCCAAGGTGAACTGGCTCATCATTTTGTTGCCTGTTACGTGTACCCTGACCAGGCAGAGAGTTGGGACAACTATGTTCTTCTTCAAAACCTCAGCTTCCACTTAAATGAAGTGGAAGTATCTCAGCCTCGGTAGCTGGGGTAGTTTACTACCTTACAGGTGGCTGTGGGACTCCAGCACAGTCTGCCAGGCTCTAAATCCAAGAAGTTTGTATTATTACTTAGAATGGTAAAGGTTACATTGGCAGACAAGCCAGCTATGTGTGGACATGCAGCCTCTGACACTCCACCACCCCCGAGAACCCGAAGTCCACCACTACTTGTCTGTGCCCAAGCCACCGGGGACTGCAGCACAGCGGAGGGCAGGGTTAGACGCATACTTACTGTAAGTTAACTCTTCTCCAGCTCTCTTGCGTGACTGGTCACCCCTAGGAAAGAAGGGGAAGAAAGGTGTTTTCATGATAACCTGATCTGGTTGAAGATGTCCCTGCTCATTGCAGGGGGGTTGGACTAGATGACCTTTAAAGGTCCCTTCCAACCCAAACCATTCTGTGATTTTCAAAAAGGGGAAAAAATAGTGAAATATCTCAGCACAATCATTGACTTTTATGGGCTTTAGAAACAAAATGTAACCATAGTAGCAATAACATGTGACTACAGAATTCTCAATTTACTGAAACAGAAGTATAAGCTATATTTTACAGATTCAATTAGCTCTTACTTTTGTTAAAGGCAGTAGGTTTGATTTTGTAAATAGACTTTTACAAAGTGAAGACAAGGAAAATTGCTCATATGCAGCGTAATCTTAAATCACCCATAAAATTGTCTTCCTCAATTCAAACTCCTCAACCAAACCTTATAGAACTATGAAAAACTCTGCACCTATTAGTCTAAAGAGGTAAGATGCTCCTGAAAAATCCAACAGACTCCACACAAGTCTGAGCTGACAGCACTCCCTCTTCAAGTAGAAAATTTAAGTAGCTAAAGTTGTATAAACGCTGGTTAACTTCACTGCCCCTAAAACCCCCAATGTCAAATTCCCATCTATTTAGAAAAATATTTTTTCTTTTATCCTTGTACACACAAACTCTTAAAGCTGGAAAATCTTAGCACTTCACAAGTTTCTTGTGATGGCAGGTATGCTACTGATATTGTTATATAAGAGAGAGAGATCCCAAAGTATTTTCATCACAGTGGTTATAATTTCACAGTTATCTGCTGGTAGTTGGTAGAAATTGGGAGGTTCTAATAATACAAAGTGTTCTTCCATGAAACCACTCTCGAAGTGGTGGACTTGCTGTATATGCCTTAATTAAGGTCTTTCACAAGAGAAATACCACCAAGCAACTAGCTTGTGTTTCCACCTTCTGCAACAACAGTATTTAATAGCATTGATAAGCTGACTGCTTTAGCTAGAACCTGACATGCCACTAATGCTGCTGAAGATGCCTCGCTGTGCCATGTTCCTCATGCTCATTGTCGTAGGAAATACAGCAGCAAATACATCATCATTTTTTTGTGCAATTAGAGAACAGATAACATTTCATACTAACCCAGAAGATAACAGACTGGGCACAGTACTTAGCAAAAGAGAAAAAAATCTTTTATACATTGTCCTGGCTTCAGCTGGGGTAGATTAATTTTCTTCTCAGTAGCTGGTACAGTGCCCTGCTTTGTATTTGGTGCGAGAACAATGTTGATAACGCACTGATGCGTTTAAACTGCTTTTAGTTGTTGCTGTGTAACGTTCATACTAAGTCAAGGATTCTTCAGTTTCTCAGGCCCTGCCAGAAAGCTAGAGGGGCACAGGAAACTGGGAGGGGACAGAGCCAGGACAGCTGACCCAAACCAGCCAAAGGGGTATTCCATACCATGGAACATCATGCTGAGTATATAAACTGGGGGGAGGTGGTCGGGGCTGGTGGATTGCCGCTGGGGAACCACCTAGGCACTTGTCAGTAGACGGCAAGCAACTGTATTGTGCATCACTTGGTTTTTTTAATCCCTTCCCTTCCCTTCTCCCTCCTTTTCTTTACAATTATTATTATTGGTTTGGTTTTTTCCCCTCTTATTTTAATTATTAAATTGTTCTTATCTCAACCCTTGAGTGCTACATTCTTTTCCGATTCTCCTCCCCATCCTTCTGGGGGCAGGGGGTAGTCTGGCTGTCAAACCATGACAGTTCTTTTTGGCACCCAATGTGGGGCACAAAGGGTTAAGATAAAAACAGATCTGACTAGAGTGTGTTAAAACAAAATTATTCTAAGTATTCTTTGTATTAGTTAAATACTCACTGGCCCCATTATTTTCTTTTTTCTCTGGGCTGCTGCTCACGATCTCAGGGTCGCATTATGTACTTTACTTGCAGTATGTGTTCCCTGTAGTTCTCTTTATGGTCCATGGGGTCTGGGTTAAAGCTTACTGGTTTATGACATGATAGATTTACTGGCTGTGAAACTAACCTAGTTTGCATACTCAGTATTGCTGTCACCCCTGTTACTCAGATGTTCTCTGGCAGGGATTATTGATAACTGCACCTTTAGCTTTTCCTTTTTGGAGAGCCAATCATGGAATCTACCTGTATCTTCTCTCCCCACCATGTGCCCTCTGTGGTCCCGCAGGTAAAACCACAGGGCACCTCATGGTGCGGTACCTCCTAGATTCTCCTTCCCAGGCTGAAGGGAGCTTGCTCGTAATAGCCCAGACGTGCTAACAATGGTGGAGCAACCACTAGATGGCTGGAAACACAGCCTGTGTGCCCTGTGCCACTGCCTGGAACACTATCCTAGGTCTTGAGAAACAAGTGTTACGGTGACACAGCACCCCCGAAAGAAATGAGTCAGACAAGGGAACTCATTTCTGAAGCAACCTCATAGACACTTGGGCCAAAGCGCAGGGCACTGAGTGGGTGTATCACATCCCCTACCACGCACCAGCCTCCGGGAAAATCAAACGATGTAACAGACTGTTAAAAACTACACTGAAAGCAGTGGGTGGTGGGACTGTCAAACCTTGGGATACACACTTGGCAAAAGCCACCTGGTTAGTGAATGCCAGAGGATCTGCCAAGTGCACTGGTCCTGCCCAGTCTAAGCTTTTACCTACTGTAGAAGGGGATAAAGTTCCTGTAGTGCACCTTAGAAAGATGCTTGGGAAAACAGTTTGGGGCTCTCCTGCCTCGGGCAAGGGTAAACTGATCCATGGGACTGGTGCACTTGGTGAGTAAAGTGGGAGGATGGGGAAAGTTTGATGTGTGTTCCCTCAAGGGGATTTCGTTTCGGGTGAAAATAGCCAATTAATCAAATTGTGTGATGTGAATGGTTGGGTATCAGCAGGTAACGAGCAATTGTATTGTGTATCACTTGGGGTTTTTTTCTCCCTTCCCTTTGGATTTTATTCCTCTCCCCTGCTCTCTCCTTTTCATTATAGTTATTATTATTGGTTTGTTAATTCTCCTCCTATTTTAATTATTAAACTGTTCTTATCTCAACCTTTGAGTTTTACATTCTTTTCCAATTCTACCCCCCACCCCTCTGGGGGTGGGAGCAAGTGAGCAGCTGTGTGGGACTTAGTTTCTAGCTGGGGTTAAACCATGACATATATATAAATATATATATATAAAAAATGTATATGTGTGTGTAGGAATATAACCTCAGAAAAATTCTGTAAAGTTATAAGTAAATATTACCTACGTTCATAACACAGGAAGAAAGTATTACATCGTGAGACACATTTCAAGGCAAAATGCATTTCAAATACCACTGCAAATCTCACGTTGCAAACACATTATCTGTACTTCAGTTTTCTTTTACCTATGTGATTTTAGTGATGACAGACTCTAACACTCTATATAGCCTCCATGTTTACCAGACTACAGTGACTCCCTAGTAGTACAACCATATAAAATATACTGTGCAAAACCCATTCAGAGACTAAATGCCAATAATCAGTTTTATTTTGCATTTTTATTTAACACACTGAAAGGAAGCTACATAGAAATAGTGGGCCAGTCTTCTAAACCTACAAGGCACATAAAAACTCTTCACATGTCTAATACCCAGAGGATCCCATACTGCAGAAAGCCAAAAGGAAAAAGAACTCTTAGAGTCTGCAAAGTCATGCAACACAGAAACCGTTACTTAGTTCTTTCCCTTATGATTATCCTCAAGCCCTAATTTTTTCTTTGTTCCCATCTACAATACAGGACAGAAAGAGTTTCCTATGGATTTGCATTAGTTCCAGTGGTAGAGAATTACTTTTCTGGATAAAACAGGAGTTGCTAAAATATATTCTGAGGATCCCACCAAGTCTCTAACAAGACAACACCACAGAAGCATCTAGCCTTTGCAATGATCAGTATCCTTCCTACTACTCTTCAGCTTTTTATATAGTATCCTCCTCACAGTACCAGCCAAAGAACTCCACAGCCAAGCTGACAAGCCTGTCTTATTCTTCAGGTACTTAGTGGAAAAAAGGTTTTGAAACATTGTTTTTGTGGATATGGACTGTTACTACTCAAAACTTCATTTTTAATTCTCTATGGACTGTTGAAATGCATTTGTAAGCAGAACTACTGTAAGTCACCTACAAAACTAGTAAGATTGAAAGTTAGACTAAACTGAAAGTTCCTTTTTTTGTTTTGTTCTGTGCATTACATTCTTTTGTCAGCATTATATGCCTACTCATTTTCAAAGTTTCAGACTTTTATTTCTTGGGCCAAATGCACTGTTTTTCTCAGCCAAAGCTCTTATGGCTTTGTTCTTACTGTCTTAATTCACACATATCTATAAAAAAAATATTTTCCTCAATGGAAAGCCTTACAAGGAGAGAGTTACAAAACCATTTCCATCAGTAGTAGAGTTCTGAAGCTCAAAAATTGACCAAGGTCTGAAGAGAGAGATTACTTTCAAGGAAAATCCAGGAATCCATCTAATAGTAAACATACCCATATCTAGTAGGTGTTCAAACTACAGGACCAGGTTCTCAGTGTTGTGCAAGTAACAGTAAAGATTATGTTCTCTCTTCATGCAGAAGTTTGGGAACAGAGCGCAACAGTCTCCCCAGTCTGACCTTAGATTGTCAGACTACTGCAAAAGTGATAGACTACTGTGGTGAAAGTGCTGTGTTTCTGTCTGGTGGTTAAATAGCAGAGCACAGAGCAACAGCCACTGCCCAGGGTGAACAATATAGGATACGAACATTTTCCACTGTCTCTTTTACTGTTTGCTCTTTCCCACACCCCTTCAATACTTGGAAGATAAATACCTATTTAAAATAAACACCTTGTCTGTATAAATAGCTCTGAAAGTGGAATAAGAAGTCATCAACTGACATTTTCAGAGGCATCATGAGAAAAAACGTCAGCTTACAGAAAATAAATAGCCAAAGTAAAGGCTGAACAAAAGCATGATCATACATTAGAAGAAAATCCAAACACAGCAATGCATGAACTGTAAGTAATCTGTTTCATGAAAATATGTCAAGACTTCAAATAGTCTACTTTTTGGTATCATCTGCATGGTTGGTAGTGCTCAAAACATATGGAAAGTTGGCCGTATTTCAGGTATTGTGATGATACTCCAGTTGTGAAGGTTATTTATTAATTCTTAAATTATTTCTTTAGGATTTTTAGGTGTATCCATTTTTACCATTTCAACACTGTCCAGCACAATTACTACTTAAGACTAATAATTATTACCTAGTAAATCCATTCTGCATAAGCTCTCTTTGAAGTTTCTGGTCTTGAGCAGCATATTCCTGAAGCTCAGATTCCACAGCAGGGGGTAGGATATTTGGGATGAATTTAGAAAATAAAGCTGGTGCCATCTGTACCCATTCTGTAGAAAAAGGAAAAGCAACAAAACAGGTGGAAGGGATATTTTATGAAAATTTTACTCTTTGACAAATGTAACTTTGCTCTACTTGAAATACATTTTAGGATCCTGAATTAAAAAAAACAATAACAAACAAAAAAAATAATCCGAAAACCATCCCTAAAAGCCACAGAAACCAAGCTTTAAAGCAGAACAAATAATCAGGCTGTTAAAATCAGATGTTTACATGTAGATAAAGGAATTACTTTTTGTCATCAACCTCATCACCAAATTGAAATTCAGTTCTTGCTGCATCTCACAGGGCCTGCTGAGTCTGGGCACTCTCAAGGACAGGCACTGATGATCAGCAAATTCACCTTGATAATCAGATCACTTGTAACACTTTACTCCGGGAAGCATATTCACAAAGTTTACACCTCTCTTCCCTGAGCCTTACTTCTAGAAAGCACAGTAGTGTCACCATACAATCCTGCTTCTCCATTCCCCATTACAAATTAATTAATGCAATTCTCTCGTGATCTTCCAAAGCTTAGATGAACACTTTTTTAATGTTCACTATATAATTTTGACCTGTATTAATTCAGCTTCAGGACAGAAATGTGATTTCATTTCACTACACTGAACATTGCCTTACAAGAGCAAGACAAGAGCAAGACTTCAACACTGCTTCAAGGCTGATTATAACAAACACAGAAGTCTGAGCAAAGAATGCAAAATGGGTTTTATCCAATTCCCACATTTACTTGGTTGAGGCCAAGCTGCAACAGTTTTTTCAACGAGCAAACTCACTGAACAACCATTGCCAGTACACAGGTGGTTTAAACAAAAACCAGTGCACTAACCTCCCTCATCACAGAGTGATTTAGGTTGGAAAATACTTTTAAGATCATCCAGTCCAATCATTAACCTACCACTGTCAAGTCCACCTCTAAACCATATCCCTAAGTGTCACATCTACACAACTTTTAAATATCTCCAAGGATGAGGACTCAACCACTTCCCTGGGCAGCCTGAATTATTCAGGTGTTTCACAACCCTTTCAGTGAAGAATTTTTTCCTAATATCCAATCTAAACCTCCCCCAGTGCAACCTGAGGCTATCTCCTCTTGTCCTGTTGCTTGTTATCTGGGAGGAAAGGCTGACCCCACCTTGCTACAACCTCCTTTCAGGGAGCTGCAGAGAGCAGCAAGGGCCCCCCCGAGCCTCCTTTTCTCCAGGCTGGACAACCCCACACCAGCCTTGTGCTCCAGACCCTTCCCCTGCCCCGCTGCCTGTCTCTGGACACCCTCCGGCACCTCAGCGTCTGTCTTGTAGTGAGGGGCCTAGAACTGAACACGGTGTTCAAGGTACAGCCCCACCAACGCTGAGTACAAGGGCACGGTCACTGCCATGGATGCTGTGGCCTTGTTGGCCACCTGGGCACCCTGCTGGCTCATGTTCACCAGC
>JAVJGJ010000062.1:15744253-15786333 GCA_035590215.1 Microhierax caerulescens | reverse complement strand
CCTGATCCCCCGGGTGTCCTGCACGTGCCGCATGACGGCCCCTCAGGATGAGCTGCTCCATCACCTCCCCCAGCACCTGCTCCCCCAGATCACAGAAGCACTCAATTAAAAACAAAAAAACAACCAACAAAAACCCCAAACCCTCTACAGACATGAAATGGTACTTTTCATCTTATGAAATATAGTAAAAAGGTACCACGTAGAATGTGTTACCTACCAAAAAGTAACACCAAAAGTGTTATCTACTGATAAATAACTGAGCCAAGTCAAGAAACTGACTTGACTTCACACCATGAAATACTGTGGTACGGTATTTCATGCCTCTGAGAGATCATTATAGGCGAGGTGAAAAAACATTTCACATTAAATCCAAGTGGGCCAACTAGCAGCCTGAGCACCTGTCCAGGCTTCAGCGTTTTCTACTGCAGCCACCATGTGCTGGAGCTAGAATTAGAAAGACAGTCTTTTCTGCAACATTTGAATCTAACAGCTGTCAAGTATCTCCAGCTTGAAGACAAAATAAAAGAAGAGAAAGAGAAAAGAAAGCCCATGGCCACCAGCCACATCAGCATTGCTTCTCTTGCTCTCTGCACTGCCTAAACAGGTGCTTCCCAGTGCTGCTCTAATCCCTGAGCGTCTCCCACCAGCCACATTTTTTGCTTTACTTTCCCAGTCACCTGCTCGACAGTCCCCATGATACATCCAACAGAGTACATCCCATGGAATAAGTGAGAAGCACTACCTCAGAGGAACTCTTGCCTCAATTGTTTCAGAATTCATCCTCAAGAATGAGCACCATCAAAGAACAGCCTTTTACATCAAGAAGTCTATCCTGTGCTCTTTTGGTTGGAATGACATAAAAATTCCTCATTTTCTCAGAGGCTGAGAAGTTTGAGGCAGGTCATTAAAGCAAATGACTATCTGTTTAAGCAACAGCTTAAAGGCAGTCACATGGGTCTTCCTACCCAGCTGTGGAAAGGCAGATAATCACAAATTGTAGAAACAATATTTATAGTTAAATATCTTACAGACATAAGGTAATTATTCAAAATCTGATTAGGCCCACGATACCAACTCATGCCAGTTTCTACTGTGTTGTAAAGTAGACAGCAAGACAAGGATCATATGAAATTGAAAACTGGGAAATCACAAGTCTATCATCTACAGTATTAATTAAGTGCAGTAAAAGAAAAGCACACTGAACTACTTGCAAAAAAATTATACTTTTATACTTATGTATACACCCTTTCTTTCTCTGGTACTGAACAGTTTATAAAAATGAAATTAATATTGCCTTAAAAGTGATGGTGCAATGTTAATTTTGCTTTTGTAAGAATAAACCTTGCCTACTTAAGGTGCTTTATCCAAGCATTTTATAAATGGAGGCTCCACCCCATTCCTGGCTTGTACGCATGCTAAACATTGCACTAACACTTTCTGTAAAGTTTTCCCATCCTCATTTCTGTTAATGGGGATTGCAAAGCAAAGCTAGACTGAAGCTCAGACGTCATCCTTCTCTCAGTCGTGCCAAGAAGAAAGTATATGTATTGTAAAAGGAAGAGAAGCAGGTATCATTTATTTATGGATATTCTGAATACTTCCCATTTCTAAAGTCTTTTCAAACACAGGCTAGAGCTCTACTCTGTCCTCCAAAACTTACAGAACCAAAGACTCTGATACAAAATTGATTTAAAACTGCAACACCATTTTCCTTTCAATATAATTGTTGTTGCACAAGAGGTCATGATGTACTCAGAAATTAAATTAAGCTCTTCTGTGAAATAATATCAACCAAATAATAGCTTCATAGACAAAACAGTCATTCATCTCATGTCAAAGATCTGGCTGGTTTAAGTGTGACTCACAATGTAATTGTCACCATTTCAATACTTATAAACTTCTGCCATGACTGACTCATTCAACAGCCTTTTTTATTTCTACCGAGCAAAAGAAGTAAATCTTCCCTTTGACTCCCGCGTAGAGGCTTTGGTTGTGGTTTTTTTATAATGACTTTGGTATTCACACGGTACCTTGCGCAGGTAATAAAGATGGGCAACGAAAAGAACCAGGGCCTTTGGATAGTAGAACTAAGCATTACAATGGACAGAACAGAACACACATCCATTTGTTAAACGTGCATTAAATAGATGGTGACCACATACATATTTAGGAAAATATATCACAACCAAAGTATGAGTGGCTCCTGGAAATATTTTTGTTTTTTACCTGGTCGTAGTGTATACAGGCCTTTCACAATATTTGCCATGGTTGAAGGAGTTATTTGAAACGGTGTTGACTGAGCTTCCAAAAGTAAAGCTGAAATAAAATTAAGAGAATTAGCAATTTTTCTAATCAAGCAATAGAAACTCTTACACATACATTTTTGTATCAAAGAAATACAGTAGCTGGACTTCTTTTGTTATCTGATGTCCTCACAAAGGAAACAGTCAGGTATCTGACTGACAATTTAGTTCTCAAGAGTAATAACACATCAGCTTTAAATAGAATATTCTCTTCAGATTATGTGATGAAAATGTGAAATAAATTACTTTTCATCCATTTTCAGACAAGCAGCAGGAGTTGCAAGCAAGTGATGGCTCTAAGTACTCTGACGCAGAACTGAAGCAAACAATTTTTAGAAGCACACTCATAGTGTGTGCACTAAACACCTGGAGATCCACAAATTCTTGCCTTACAGTACTTAGAATCTTGTACATAAAACTAAGGATGCATTGAAAGTCTATGAATGAAGCACAAGTAGTGTCAAAAAATAAGTAAATAATCATATATGAAAAGTTGTTTTTCTGAACACAAGTGATCACCTTTATTTCATTCTTGGTGACTTCTGTAGTAAACCGCAATAATTGCATCTTCCACTTGTGGAAAAACCTGGCAATACACATTTACTGCTTATATTATGATATCCAGCCCTTTATCTTGCCTTGTGTGTACAAACCTCAAATACATGCATTTGAATTACAGAAACACCAAAAAAGAGAAAATAAATCAATAAGGTTTAAATCCACTGCTGCCTCTCAGTTTTTATTCCTCTACCAAAGGAGTTGAGCAATATATACACCTTTTTGTACTACATGGAGAACTGACTCTTACAATTCTACCTAAAGGGCACATTTCTTGTGTTTACATTGTAGAGACTGCTTTTTAAGCTTCAGAGCATCTCCAGTTCTAGCTTCAGCATCTGCCACTACAGTACTTACCATAAACAAACAAAAAAAAAAAACTTTAGTAGCATGTTCTTCTCTTTCTGAAACTGTTTATGTGGCTCATATAATAGGGAGATCAAAAAATAAAGTATTTTTTCTAACCTTCAAGTAATCAAAGTTGTTATATTTAACTGCTATAGATGAATTTATTTTACAAAGAACCATCTTAAAAGTGCTTGCTCATTTCAGCTGAAGCCTTGAGGGGGTGAAGAGCCAGTGATTTGTTTTGTAATGACATATTTACAGCCTCTTCCCTAAAGGTTTTTCAAACAGCCTCTTGACAGCCAAGAAAGATGCACATCATACAGGGCATAATGTTTTATAAGGAAGATATGAGACAGTAAAGCACAATCCAAACAATGTATGTGTGTATACATATACATATTTAATTAGACTGGAGCTACTTCAGCCCAAGCTTCACCGATGGGTTTGCAAAGTGTACAGTTCTCTGGACATTTGTTCTTTGTATGCAGACATCAAATTATATTCCTAAAATATGTATAACAAATTATTTAAATGAAAATAAGCCTAGGAATTAATACTGACATAGACCACAAAGTCCAAAGTTAAAAGTCACTTAACATTTTGAAAGACGTTAAGAAAATAAACATAGCTTCTTGATTTTATTCCTGGTAAAACTAAAAATTGTGCTCTCAGTAGTGTCCAAGTTATAACTAGCAAAATTAATTACAAAATATTTCAGAAGCTACTTTATATTACTGTACATGTATAGGACATACTGTGGGAGAGAAAGATGTCATTTGGAGTTGCTTTGGGGACAAACACAAGCGTTAACAGAAGCTGTCCACAACTACATAACTAATTAGAGGGCACTGACTACTTGGATACCTCTGAGGAAACAGAAATTTGCAAGCCACACTTATCTCATCTACAGATGAAATACGAAATACAGTGCCTATATTCCGAGTAGTCACATGTACGGTCATCTTTCCATTTTTAAAATTATCTTATTTTTTTTGTAAGAGAGAACAAGTAGATGGCAGAGAAACAAAGCTTTAATTTTATGGTATATAAGAACCAAAGGCAAGAGGTGATGAGTAAATCAGACTGGTGGCCCACCTCATTCCTGTCAGTCCATGGTATTTGAGACATGCTAGAGATGCAAGATGCTCCACCTTTTATTCTTCCCTTCCAGCTAATGGAAACCCCCACAGCATTCCCATAAAGCCCCCTTAACACGCTCGAGGTGCTGACCAACAGAATTATTTGTAGAAGCAACAGTTTAAGAGGATGCTCCATATCTTGAGGATAGTTCACCACCATAAACGTGCAATACTATTTGTCACTTTAAGGTAATATTCACTCATGACGCTCATTTCACTAGGGATCCTTTGAGATAACATGAACAGATAGATTTGCAATGCAACGCAAGTACAATGAGCAGACGCTTCTGTTCTAGGTTACTGACCACGTTAGCTGGCATTAGAAACAGACTGCATGAATAGAATCAGTGGAAGAATTCACCTGGAGATCAATCCTACAGAAATATCTTCTTCACCACTTCATTGCAGGTTCAGAAATTAACATTTCTTATCTTTCTGCAACTGACTACACCACACACTACAATGCAAACTGCAGTTAACGCATACAGGTATGATGGTATTGTCTTCAAGAACAATATAACAAAGTAATGCATGCATTTCCTATTACTAATAAAGAAAATGAAAAGAATATACTATTCATTAAACCATACAGTATAAACTAATCCAGCCTACACTTTTTCCAAAAGCTAGATATCGATACCTGAAGAATAAATAGCACTCCTGTAGAACATGCATTTTCAGAATGATCTCCGTAAGAATGAACAAGACTACTCTGGATAGAAGTGAAAAATCTCAGTGCAAGTTTATAGACAAAGATTTAAATAGATAAAAGATGTAAAGCTTCCTCACACACAAATCCATCTTCAGTTTTGCAGCGAAAATACATGAACAATTCAATCCTGTATTTCTTCTTAAGAGAGGGTCACTTAAACTCAAGGAACAGAAACAGCTGTGCTAGACATACTGAAGTTACCTGCTATTTTACAATCTTACAAAAGTCTTCCAAATCCTAAGGCTTTGGCTCTTGCCTTACTAGAATAATTAACGAGACTCTACACAAGAAGTTGCACAGATTCCTTCTACCTACTCCCAGAAGCTCCACCTGCGGCATTTACAAAGACAGAGCAGGGTGAGGCAGAAGAAAACTAAGCCTCAGATGAATGACAGTGGTAATGAAACTATGATACTATCTGACCACCTCCACAGTGTTTATGAACTAATATTGCATTCTACAGAGTAAGTAACCAATATGCAAATAAGTTAATTAACCTGCAAATAGTCTTGAAAATAACTCATGGCAGAATCAAAGAAGAGAAGTGTGGGTTCCCATGATAAAATGCTTTAATTGCAGAAAAGATACAAGATGCTTTGAAATATTGTTGAACCGAGGTAAGACAATACCCAGTATGGCCTCAGGATTTTTTGGAGGAACGGTGGAGTAAGTGAGGTATGAACCTGCAGCACTTCAGGCAGTCTGCAGGAACTGAGTTACTCCATTTCTGCACAGTAACGCTGAAGAAGCTTGTCCCTTTATGAAGGTTTAAGCTACTTCCTAATTACAGTGGGGTACCTGAGGCAAGATCCAGGACCCCAGAAATTCCAGAAATAGTAGATGGTATCTTAACAAGTTCAAATTCACTTCCTCATAATTCAAGATTCACTTGCAAAAACTAAGATGTTTAGCTGTTCTAAAAAAAAAATTTTTCTATACTTCAACATTCCTTTCAAAATAGATTTTGCTTGGCAAAGATTTACTGATCTACCAAAAATATTACAACTTTAGCATGTTAGCTCAGAAGATTATTTTCATCCTTTTGCAGTAATCTAACAGAAGTTCACAGTAAGATATTTTAACAAATCATATATAAGTATAGCTTAGGCAGATGTGTTCGAAGTTGTTATTATTCAACAATGCACTTAAAATTATGAAGTATATTCCCATTGAAAACAACTCCAACAGCTTCCACAACTAAGGTGTTAATTAAGTCAGCTGCTGCTCTCCAGTCTCCAACAGAAGCAGAACTGATTGCTTAACGAAGCTACAAAGTCAAATAAATGTATTCTGGAGATCTTTATCCTATTGTACAAAGTGTTCTCTTCTGTACTTAATTCCAATATGTATGCAATATTTATACTGTTTTGCAGAATAAAAACTTGAGCCCTTATACAACTGTGCATGAGATATACAGGGATGCAGAGCAGTAACAATGGAGCTCTCGTCAGTGCACAGCCTAACCAAACCTTAATAGCACAGATATCATCAGATCATGTAGTCAAATCCACAGTATAATGAATTACCTTCTCTCAGCTTAAACATATAGGGTTCATCTGACCATACATACCCTTCTACTTACTGTGATAAAGTCATATTCACCTTAAATGAATTCCAATGGTTCCTGTATCCCAACCTTTACTCCCAAATCCAGTCCACGCAAAGCACTTGACTGAGCCCCACATGGCCACAGCAATTAAGCAGGGAGGGAACCGCTATGGCTGGTGTCCCAGATGCAGCTGTAGATTTTTGTTGTTATTCTGGGTTGAGGTTCCTTGGGAGGTTGGTTGGGGTTTTTTTCTGTTCTTTGGCATTTGGGGTTTGTTGGCTCTTTTTACCTGCTGCCTATTTTATTATTAAATTGACTGATGAACCTTGATCGTATATTACCTTTTCATTACTTTAACCCAGGTACAATTTGTACATAACTATCGATCTAGAACTTCAAAAGCCTTTTGCGTGAAAATCCTCTGGCTTCACTCTCATGCTTGCAGTTATATCAGACTCCTCAAGATTCTGCATGTTTATTTTCCTTTAAAAAAAACTAAAAATAATTTTTTAGCAACTTAAATTCTTCAGAAGTTTGTAATTAATTAAAATGTAGATTAGAAAAAAAAAAAGAAATAAAAAGTTGTATTTATTACTAAGCATTTGCCACCAGAAATTTAAGAAAGCCAGAGATTACTTTCAAAATACTCATTATCTAGCCCAAAAGCTTTACTAAGTATCTAATAAAAATGCTACAAAATAAAAATCCCAAGTCTTAACCATAAGGAAAATATTCAGCGTTGTAGCAAGAATAAATATGAAAGATAAAGCTATAAATGTAGAAATACATACATTTGGACTTCTATAATTGGAAAACAAGATGATATTTTCATGTTTCCAATTTTATGAAGGCTTATTGAAATGGGAACGTTATTCCTATTTCTTTACCAAGGAGCCAGATTAAAGATGGCAGTCATTACTTAAAACTATTATTTTCCTATTAAAAAATTCCCTTCCTTTGAGGTGCTGCAATTTACTCAACATGAAATAAGAAAAGATAGCTGCAACTTTTTAAAATAACCCAGTTCTTCAATAAAAAGTTTAGTTCAGTGACAAAATTTGTGTGTAAGTTAAGTGTTATTTAAGGAGTTTGAGTGTATTCCGTAATACTTGGTAACAACGCATACTGTTTTGAATATGGTTACAATACAATTAGTTAGCTCTTCGCTGTCAAATTGCAGCTACCACTTCAGTATTAGTGATACCACCCTTAAACTGGTGAGCATGTTATTCTTGATTATTCCATCAGATCTGCAGAGCACAAAAGGTATAAGAAAGAATAACAGCTACAAAATCTATCCTATGGCCCTTGAGAGCGTAGGGGTACCTGCTGAGCAGACTGACATTAACGTGACATTTTTTTAGAAGTGTTTTAAAGAAGGAACAGTCAATTATCCTGCTGTAGCAGCACCCCAGCAATCTCCTCACATGCTGGAAAAGAAGCAGAACATCAAGTGCAGTTGATTTTCACTATCAATTACCTGTGTCTACAAATATTCGAAATGGAGACAGAAAGGAAGGAGAGGAAGGAATATGTTGATTTTAAGGTTAGAACTGGGGATTTGAAATTTAGGTCATAAGATCAAACTATTTTCCTATGTAGAATAAGCCAGATATTAAACGTGGTGAACAAATTCACAACTTGTAGATGCATAAAAATCTTGTAAAATTACTTTTAACAAAGACTGTGGCAATAAAGGCATCCCTTCCCTACATCTCTAAAAAGGACCCTCTATGCTACAGAACCCTTTGGCCCCCCAAAACATGTGCTGTCAAAAGCTGGTATTTTAACAGCTTTATTGCTGGGGAAAAGAGTAAATTAGCTTCTTGTTGTAGAGGGATTCTAACAGAAATCATCCCATTTTAGTGTGGTACAAATACACTGGCATGAATCGGTGTTGTTTTCTTCTAGTGCTCTGCTACCTTGCTTCATTATCAAGGCCCTCAGGAAGGAATCTTCTCATTTCATTTTACCTATCCAAAGGCATGATTCTAAAGACAGACAGCAAGTCACAGGCAAGTAATTCTGCCTTTTTTTTTTTTGTAAGAAATCTACTGTTTTATTTTTCTGTATCATTCTTAAACTTAAAAAGCAAGAAACGTAGCTTTATGAAGGTGGCACTGTAAGGTTGTGCAGGTTGTCTCTCATACTGGTTTTGCACATTTTAAGGGAAAAAAAGTAAGTAAAACAGCATCCAGGGGATGAGTAACATCCAATATATTAGAGAAAGATACACAAAGTATTGCTTCTGCCATCGCAGTAGTCACTCTGTGTTTTGAAGAAAAAAAGAACAGTGATTTCAAATGCTTAAAGGCAGATTCTATATTAATGCTTTAGTGCAGATTAGAAATGTGCTTTTGAAGCAAATTCACAGATCATCCCCACTTATTGCTCCATGACTCATATGACAGAGCTGCCTTGGAGTATAGTAACTCCTTCTGGGCAAGATTAAACCAGATGTGCTTGAACTACTAACTGCCATTCTGTCCACAGGACCAGACATTAGCAAGTGCAAAATAAAACTCGTCAAAACACACATAAAGGCGAACATTGAGTCCTCAACACCAGCACACAAGTGTTTCATACTCCGCAGATCTGCTCCCTTTACATCACACCACTTCTTAACATAGACAGAGCCTAAACCTTGCAAGGAAACCTTCAGCTCCTCCTGCAGGGCGCACATCTCTATGGTCATCAAAACTGCTGCTGCACCAAACCCGTAATGATGCTCTACCAATTTTTATCAAGACCAGGACACCGGGCTACACTGACTTTTGATCCATCTCAGTACAGCCATTCAAGAACAAGTCCATTTATGAAACTAAATGTTTTTTTCCTTATGAAACATAAGCATTAGATCTAACAGAAACGACAGGCATGAAGAATTACTTCCTGAATGTAAATCCAGGACAGCATAGAAAAAGGGTAGGGGCAATGTGTTTTGTAAGAAGCTGAAAAATGAGAGTGTTTTCCCCCCTTTTTACAGGAGATTTTCTCTGCAGTTTGTGCATCAAGGCAATAACAGATTGCTTCTCATACACAGATTGAGATAGATGTCAAAATGGGGGGGATGTGACATCAAGCAGGGAAAAAAGTCAGTCCAATTCATTTTTTTCTTGCCAAAGGGTGAGGCATGGGGAGTGAATAAAAAAACCACCAACCCAACACATCAAAATAAAACCTGTGTCCTCTCTTGTAGCTGTATAGTTAGGCTATGAGCCTGGTATCACAGTCCTTCTCTCAGCCTTTTGCATTGCTGTTCTCCTCTTGGGGTACTCACAAACAAAAGCTAGATATAGAATTTATTAATGCAAGGCATTATATTATAGCAGTACACAGCCAGAGAGATGAAGCAAAGGGTCCCTTGCTTCACTGACATCAACAGGCTTCTGGAGGTCGCCACAGCAAAACACATGTGCTGTGTACACAGGTCTGGGTGCCTACAGAGCAACACAACCTCTCCTGTTTACCCACTGCATAAGCAGCAGGAAAATCTCTGCCCAGGAAACATGCTCCTTGATACATTTATCAACCTCTAACAGCTCTGACTAGATTCATGCTTTACAATTTTGTATTAAATTTGTACCTGCTGCAACCAAAAAGGACAGCTGGACAACTTCATTGTTGAAAAAAAGTTGCTAACAGCTTTCTAACATTCGATTTAACTTTTCTGGTACTTTTCAGAAAGCACCAACACAGTGGAAATATTCTTATTTCCATCTTTATAAAGAAAAACTTTTTCCAACATAAACAGCCCTTCTATTGAACTACAAGATACCTCCAATAAAAAAAAATAATTAAGAAAACAGAGCAGCAAGATACCTTTACCTCTGCCGAATCCAAGTGACGTAACTGTAAAGAAACAAAGCCGTCATATGTAAGAATCTTTTTCACAGCAACTAATCAGAAACTGCTAACATAATGAAATAGGCTGTGAGTCCTCCCCCTCCTCCAGACTTTTTACAAAGACATTTTTCTTGGAAAACCATGAGAAAATTTGCTACTTTTGGTGATTATACATGATAATTTTTTACTCTGGGTTTTAGCTCTGTACTCACATAAGCACTGACAAGGAAAACTATATTCAACAATTGCCTCCATGCTATTACAATTTGCATACAGAAAACTGCTCTGTATGCTCAGTTTTCAGTAGCTAAATCTGTAATTACCTTGATATACATCACGAAAAAAAATCTGAGACAGCCAGAAGCTGAGAACTCATGCTTTAATCCCCAATAATCATTTTGCCTGTATTTCACATGTTTTCAAGCCCATGGTCTAGCTCTGAAACAGTAAATTTCAGGAAATTGCCTCATTCACAGGCTGTGTTACCACCTTGGATCACGATAACAATTTTATGACCCATCAAGTCTTTCGGCTCTATTTATTCTAGAACATTTTCACCAGAGCCCAAGAGGTTTCCTTTCCTCTGGATCAAATTGATCTGTTTCTACAATCTGTTCCTTACTCAATTGATTAAAGGTGGGAACAAGCACATATTCACTCCTTAGCCCAGTCAATTGGAACAAAATCAGAAGTGTTGAAGAAAGCGTTTTTCCCTCTGATAAAGTTCATTTGTCTTCCTAGTTGAGTAACTTCTGTCCAGAAGTACAGGCAGACGCTTCTTTGGGAAGAACCAGCTTGTACTGGGATGATATCTGCCAGTACGTTGCTCCTACAGGAGGAGAAACCACTTCCTGAAGCCAAAACACTAACATGGAAGGAAAGAAACATCTCATGCACATACAGATACAAACAGCTGAAGTACTACAGTGATCTGCCAAGGCTACCGTTTATTTGGAAGTGCTATAATCGATCTGATACAGCCTACTTTCCCCACAAACACCATCATAGGCAAAGACCAAGGAGAATTCTTCTCCCCAGACTGGCTTCTAAAACTGCTTTCACCTGTATGACCCATTTAAGTTATTGTTGCTTTTCTTTCCAGTATCAAGATGCTGAGACCTCATCAACCTCCCAGAGCAGGACTCCAGCCCAGCTTTAGTTTCCAGAAGGAGAACAGGTATAATTGCAAACTCTTGTAAATTGGAAACCAAGAGATCTATCTGCCAAGGACAAACAACACTAAGCTGTTAATCGCTTTCCTCTTTTGTTAAGATTCAAAAGCAAGTTTGTTACAGGCACTAAGCTGCCAATATTGAAAAAGAGTAGCAATTACTTGCAAATACTCTCTGCCACTGGATTTTACCTACTGCAAAAATTAGAAGCAACATTTCAGGAGCTGTTATTCGTTTTCACCACTGAAGACAGTTAAAAGTTTGCAATAAATTGTCATTCTTCTAGGCAGAAGAACAAACAGGCAGGATGTTTCCAGAGCACTGAGATCAGGTCTCACCTACAAGAAGAGACAGTGGCTGCACAAAGAGAAAACCCATGTATTTCTGAATTTTTCCACTTAAAAGTCAACTCATGCAGGACTTTAGCAGGAACAAAGACAACATTCTTTGCCACCCCTTCTGTAGTGGCAAGGGGATATTATCTGCATCCCCCTCCTGCCCCTCACCCTATTTCTAAAACTTCTTGTAAATAAGATGCTGTATCTTTGCTTGTTACACTCAGTTAAGTAGTTCTGCACATAGCAACTTCTCCCAAGACATTTAATACAGCAGTCTTATCAGCAATAGCCAGCTTTGGCTTTGTAAAGAAAATAATCATGTTATATTCACTTAGTTCAAATGTATCCACTTTAATTTGAAGAGCATTGACTTGATAAATATGTGTGAGTGTAAAAGTGTTTCACAAAACACAACTGTCTTCACAGATACATGTATTATTTCATGTATTTAACTGCTCAGAAGTACTCTAGATATAAACCACTTAAAAAAATGCCAACACATTTCCTCTATAATAAAAAAAAGGAATCAGATCAGTGTTTGGGCAGGCAAAATTTGTTCAAGTAAAGGTCACATAGGCAATATTTCTTCTGTAAATAATGAATTCATACCTTAATCACTCTATATTCTGCAACTAAGTTCTCAGATAAGTGCTCCCACCACGGAGACCACTGTACCACAAGTTCATTTTGCATCTTCCTGCTTTCAACCACACAGCACAAGGACTAGGACTGACCCAACCACTGGGAATTTGAGCAAGATCAAACACTAAGAGATCTGTGCTGCACTGATTTTCTGTCTTTTTTTCACCCCCATCTTTTGAAAAGGAGCAGGAACTTTTTCTTAAATGAAACAGACCTGAAATGTACTTACAGTCCTTCCCAAACACAACTTCAAACAGCAATGCCAGCTTCCAGGCTCTGATAGAATGACAAGAAGCTACAAACAAAAACTCCTTTGTACCAAAAACATAGCAACAAAATTTCAAGAGCAACAGCAGATGTTATTCTTGTCCCCTGTGCCTAGATCACAAACTGATTAAACCACTTTACTCTTTGATTTTTAAAAGTAGAGGAAAAGCATGCTTCTTCTCACTAAGTAGCAACTGCAGCATCACTAAAAAATAGCCTCAGGATTCCATTTCTATATAGAGATCATAATTTCGTTTAATTTTGTAAAGAGCACCCGCTCAAAACCTTATTTTTTTCATACAAGAATACTTTCCTGTTGAACCAAATCTATATCAAATATCAGGAAACAGCACCACACACTGACAATAACATCAGGAAATAATTAACTAACACTGACTGACCCTACTTTCATAGGGCCCTTACACTTCCAAAACTGAAGGTAATATTCTTTTGTGGTCTGAATTTAAGCAAACTAGAAAGAACAGCTGAGAGTGGTAGAAAATAATACAATGCTAGAACTTTTTCAGCACCTCCAGAGCACTATATCATGTGCTGTGTGTCTTAAATTGTTTCCCAGGAGTCCATTAGCAGGTTTAGAATTTTATTTAGTATATTTTTACTCAATTTAAAGATCTTATTATCCAAGATTTAACCAAGTCAGATCACAGTTCAGAGTTTATATATGTCAGTATATATCGCTCTACTTAAATAACTTAGGTTTAATAAGTTGATGGTAAGACTGAAATGAAATCCCAGGAAGTTGCTCTGAACAGCAGACCCCATATACAGCAACACAGCTGGTGACAGCTTACTTTCATTTTTCAATGTTTTGTTTTGATCTTACTTCTGCAAGTAATACAGAGCTGGGGAAAAGTATTTCAGATTTCACACACACACAACCACAGGTCTTTTGCTTTCAATAGTTCATTTGCAATTTCTACTTGATTCTCATACTATCATCCACAGAAAACAAATTACATAGCAACATACACCTGACATTAAGTGCTAAAGGTCTGACCAGTTACCTTTGCTTTGTTATTAAAAAAAAAACAAACAAAAAACCATAATGATTTCATTGCCTGCAAAATGTATGCATATGCATACATTAAAAAGTATTACATTTTAAAGCAGTATAAGCTGAATTTTCCATGGTCCTGTCACAGTAATCTTCTTACTAGGTTTCATGATACCATTAAACCTCTTTGGCACAAAATAAAACATCAGGTCTATGGGTGGACATTCCTCATCACCCTGCTACTCCCAAGGTGATCTGATCTGCTATACAGCAAGAAGCTCTTTTTAGGGAGACTTTTCCAGAAGGCAAGAACAAGATGGCATCAGAGCTGATGATCTCCCATTGTTGTAGCGTACCAGGCTCCCTGATGTGTGGGTAGTCACCTTATTCACCCACCCCTCTCCCAGGATGCCAACTCACAGTGACCCTAAAACCACAGCAAAACTCCTTTCCCTCAGCCCTTCACTGCAGAGAGGAGGGCATTACTCCCCAAGTAAATACAAAAGGAGAAATACACTTGACTAATAACCCATCATCTGGCCTCCACTTAGCATACAGATGCCAACTGCTTCAGAGAAAAGAGGGGAGCAGCTAGATGAAAAGAGACACTGCAGTAGGGCTGAGTTACAGAAAGGAGGACACCTGGCTGGCCACTGAACTCAACACAGGGCACAGGAGGAACCATACAGCTGCACAAAGCACCTACAACTGCAATTCTCCCAGCACACTGGTCAACTGCTCACCACTCTGCAAACCTTTCCAACTTGAACTCCAAGTCTGATTACGTCTGCCTTTGCTAACTGCCCTCTCGAGGAGCTAACTAGGTCAGTACCAAGGTCCCTGTGCTCACACAAAGACACACAGACGGTGGCAGGCTGCAGGCAGACTCAGTGGTTTGGTGGCAGGCTGCTCAGCAGTTTCCCACAGGAGTGACCTACAGGAGCACTTAATGGGAAGTGTATCACCTAACCATACTCTATTTGCATTAACCCATTAGCTTAACAGAGAAATTGTTGTCAGCACTATGAAGCTCCCTAACTAGCAGGGAGTATCCCAGTACATCATGACAGTATTCCCCAGTAGTATCACAATTCTTTGACCACACTGCATTATTAATGACACCTGTCAGTATTTTGATAATGAAGTTGAACAACAACAGCATAAGCAACAGGACAATGAGACATTCACTATGTCGTAATCACAAGTCATAAGAGAAAATATATATTGGTACCCCCAGCTGCTCAAGAAAAACATAACTTCATACAAAGTCATATTTAAAAAAAAAAGAAAAAAGAAAAAAGTTGAAGCATGCCACATTTCTGCATGTGGAAGTGTTAAAAAGGAATCTGTATTTAACTTCACTAATCTTTTGCCATTTTCTCCCTATTTGCTGTGGATTTCTGCAATATCTGAAAGCACTGTAGCTTTCCAGACTCCCATTATAAGAAAAAATTGACAGGTTTACTTACGCATTAGGTTGTAAATGTGCTTTTCTGCAACATGTTCCGTAAACAGCTTTATAAGGTCATCTTTTAAGTCTCTGTTAAGCTTGGTTTCTATGTAAAATTTATTCTGGAAAATAAGACAGAAGGTTTCAATGTTTTTTTTTTAATAGCAAATAAAGCAAACTTATTTTTTCTTGAATAAAAATAGTTCAAAATTTACTGGTCAAATATTCTAGAGCTTTAAAAGTGCCTCCTTGGTGACTGCATTTATACTAAATAGAACATTCCTGTACAATAAAAACCCATGTATTTAAAATTAAGAACACATGTGGTACTACTGGTAATAAACCTGCTTACATATAGGTGTTTGATTGGGAGGGTGTTTTTTTACTTTTTATTTACAGATACATCTCCATATCAATCCAGACTGGTGAGTTTGTAGAAAAAACACTTCATTTTAGAACTAACACCAAATAAATCCTCTAACGTCAAAGTAGGGCTGGACATCATGTTTGCAACAAAAGAAAACATTTTTACAAATGTCTAAAAGTGATTAAGCCGTTAAAATAGGTATGTTATAAAGACAAATCATCAGTACAACTATACACTTCCGTGGTTCATCGACAGTCTCAAGAGGATACCTAATCAGAAGTAATGAACTGTGGAAGTGACATATACAAATCTATAGAAAACTGAACTATATTAAAATTTGCAGGATTCAATTATCTCGACCCACTCAGCATTAATAATAAAATTCACCTCTTCAGCTCTCAAAGGAAATTCTATTCATGAGTTCCTCGAGGGCGTCTATACCTAACATACTACTTGGTGTTATTTCTCAGTTTCCAGCTTGCAATTAGTAGCAAGATTTCCTGTCTGTATTTTATTCACAGGTGAGCTGTAAAAGCTGGAAAAAAATAATTCTTTCAAGATAAATCTCCTATCATTTAACAGCACTAACATGCAAGTAAAAAAACTGAATTAGAAAACAAACTTAATCAAAAATAAAGACCTGGAACACTTATCTGAAAGATTTACTAGCAGAATGGGTATCTTAAGGGAGAAAGGTTTTTCCACACACTAAATCAAGTTCTTCTATTCACTAAAGTATTTAATATAATTGGAACAAAGCCTTAGAACACTATTAGAACTATCTTTACATTTTTTGTGTGAAACCCAGTCTCTCGGCCATTACCAAAACTAAACACATACCATAATAAACTGTCCGTGCAGAAACCACTTGAATTTTCAATGCAAGCATTCAGCAGCAGTTATTTACTATTAATGACAAATGAAGGCAATCTGAGGGCTGAATACATGCCCCTGCTGAAGTTTAGATTTATTACAGTGATAGACAACAACCTCAAAAAAATATATTTTTTAAAATTGAGTAACTTCCTACTGCTGGTTCCCTCCCTGAAGCTATCCTACCTGCAGAGGTTTTATACAGGGCTATCACTCAGTTGCTTCCCCTTCACCTAGGCCTGTTCTTTGAAGAGATTGAGGGAAAGGCTCTGCTGACATAATAACCTGTCTCAAAAACCAGACTAACTTCACTTGTAATATTTCTGATCAATGCTGAATCTCGATTGCAACAGAAACTCACAGCGACTGAAGATACACATCTCCTAGGAAGTGTTAAGCCACACACCACACTACCTCTTTCATCTGACCTAACTTCCCGAACCATTTCCACCTTGAGCTGCCTCACCACATACTACCACATACCCACTGGTGCGACACACAGGAGTGACCAGAACACCACAGCACAAAGCCTGCTGACCCAAATCAAACCTGACAATGTCAAACTACTCATTCTGCTGATCCTTATGAGTTGACAGGTGAGATGCACCCAGCTAAGGAAATAGCTTACTCTGTTCCTTCCCCAGTCTCAAAAGCTTCTTACATTAAAAGCAGTTGGCAACGTGTAAACTGTGACGCTTCCTTTTCTTGAAGGGTTGGAAAGCTTATACCTTAAGTTTCATAGCAAGAAAAGCAACAACAACAAAAAAAAACCAAACAAAAAACACAGCAGTTTCAAGCAGAAGAGTTAGAACACAACGCTTTCACACAGAACAATTGCAAAATACTTTCACATCTGCTCACTTGGAAACACCTTTTGAAAAAGATGTTACACTTGCATGAATTTAAATAGACAATGAAAAATGATCTAACTAAATACTTCATTTCCAGTCCACAGTGCTGAAAGGAGATAGCAGAATAACTATCATCTTTCTCATTCTTGCTAGTGGAAAAACAGGAAGATTTTCTGTGTAAGATGTCACTACCTAGGCTGTACCAGTATTTATTGAAAAGTATGTCAAGTCACCTAAAGGTCTAAATGACAGGTAAAAAGATAAGCAGATATAAATAACTGAGAAAGTCAGATATGATATAAGCATTTCTTCTACAAAACACCGTATCAGTAAAGCAATCTGGCAAACATTAAGAGACGTATTTGTGTTAATACTATTAAGAGGAGATCAATAAATACTAGAAACAGAAAAAACAGCGTATGAGTGCTTATCATCTCATCCACGTATAAATATATATATATACACACTTACACTTGTGTATACAGACACACACAAAATGCCCTCTAGCTCATAAGCAACAAAGTGCAATACCACCCAGTAGGAACAGTAATATTTTAGAGGCAATATGAGCTTTAATCATTCATATGTGCAGCATATTGTGATATGTACAATCTGTAAGCATCCGGAATAGCCTCATTTAGATTACAAAGCAAACAGTTATTCACTAGGAATTATTCTTAGGAATGAAACACTACGTCCTAAGCTGACTTCTAGTTTAATTTGCTTTATCATCTTCAGTTACATCCCAGAACTTCTGAAGGAGTTCAAACCCACAGAACTTTGAAGGGACAAAAGCATTTTGGGTCTCCATGCTTTCTTGAGAAGTTGTAGCACCATAAGACTGAAAAAAAAAAAATCAGCATCATGTGAAAAAGAAAACCACTAATGCTCCTAACAAAAAAGGAAAAAGAAAACTCCCTCAATTGCCAAGTCAGCTCTCTCAATCATCACTCAGGATAAGCTCTGAAACACACCTTGGTCACCATATACAAGCAGGTCAAGAAAACATCTTTCCTGTATTCCCACCATTCACACACAAATCTATCAGGAAAAACAAGAAAAGTGCTGCTGTTGATATCAAAACACATAGGACTAACCCTAAGGCAAAAATACTGTACCTTTTCCGGTCACCAAAGGCCAAAAACCAACATTCCAATTGTACAAAAAAAACCCCAAAACCAACCTTGAGCTTTTCCTCAGCTTCACAGAATTTAAAAAAAAAAATAAATTAAATTTATATAAAAAGTTTTCCTAAGCAGTGATACAATTACCCTTTCAGAACAAAGTTTATAGTGCAACTCAACTGCTCAAAGCAATCACATCACTACCAAAAAGGAAAGCCCCGCCACCTCTGCTAAAAAGGCAGTTCAACAACTTAGCCCTCTTCAATTAAAAATACATTGAAAGTATGTATTAAAGTAACTGCGAAGCTGTAATTTATACTGTAATTAGGCTTTCACTTCTTGCAATTGTTTTTTAATTGTATTTTCTTGTCTAAATAAAGGAAAGCCACTGCTGCTGCATGAGAGAAAACTTGATTAGACCCTACAATGTAAAACTGCAGGAGTAGTTGTACATAAAAGTACTTGCAAATGCATACAGAGAAAAATGAGGCAAACATCTTTCATTCTGACTTCTCTAGAGATGTTTTCCACGTTATACACAGCACTGGTTAATAAATTATTTCAGAGAAAAAGTATGAGACTTAATTTGACATTAGTCTTCAAAGCCAGCTACACAGCTGAGCCAAATCAGCTCCTCTTGCTGCCAAACGCAACGCTAACACATAAGTCACTAAACTACACAAAAGCAGGCTTATAACAAAGATGGGGACAGACTTTTTAGCAGGGCTTGTAGCAATAAGACAAGGGGTAATGGTTTAAAACTAAGAAAAAGTAGATTCAGACTAGATATAAGGAAGAAATTTTTCACAATGAGAGTGGTGGTACACACACAGGTTGCCCAGAGGTGGTAGATGTGCCCCTGGACACAGTCAAGGTCAGGCTGGATGGGGCTTCAAGCAACCTGATCTGGTTGAAGATGTCCCAGCTCATTGCAGGGGCATTGGACTGGATGACCTTTAAAGGTCCCTTCCATTCTGTGATTCTGTAGGCTCAGGCCTAACTTGAATTGTCATTTAAATGAGAAAGTGTTTGCAGCAACAGTTTTACTGCCTGAAGAAATCACTAGTCATGCTTTAAAGAAGCTTCTCCTTTAAAACTGCAAGAGTACTCTGACTTTTCTTTGTTCTCAAATATAAAAAACTATTATCTAACTACTCATTTTACAGGTCTGTTTATTACTCATTAACCATTTTTAATATGTTCAGATATCAGACTCAAATTCTAAAAAAGAAACCACAGGATACACAGCACTCCTCCTCTGAAGATACAAACACCACATCACAACTGTGTACAACAAAAGCTATCAAAATCTATTTGGCAACTAATTATACCTTGTCTGGTCATATAGACAAGGCCTATAATGATAAAACCTGTCTGTCTATATGTTCGTCATGAACATTTTTTCAATCTTAGTTACTGCAGTCTTAATTGTCAAGGACGGATTTTGACTTCTGTGATGGAAGAACCTCAGTGACAGATCTGAGCATTCAATAAGTAGTACACACCTGACCAGCTTATCTCCATTTGTAAATGGCTATTAAACTATGAGACTGCTTAAACACCTGTCTGCAATAAACAAGTTAAGCACACATAGGTGAACAAATGGCTAACATTAAAAATATCTGAATGCAATGGGGGGGGGGGGGAAACAACAACTGCCTTCCTAGTTTGTCCCCAGCACTTTACAACAGGAACCAGGTGATAAATAAATAATAAAATTAAATCAGTTTAATACTTTTTTCTTGAAAAAATGAAAACATTTCTCACCCAACGAATACCACCCACCTTTGTTTTTTATTTAGAAGTGATGCCAATGCAAAGATAGTTTCTGGCAAAAGGATAAATTCAAGGTTAAGTTATTCATTACCATAAAAAAAACTAACAACCAACAACAAACATCCAACAAAAGTCTTGGCATTTTGACAAAAATGTTTAATTTCTTCAGAGGTACAGAACACATCATAAATTACAAAATCAGCACGACATACGCTTATAGCCAATAGTTTTGGAAACTCTGAAGTACGCCTGACAGTGCTATGAACAATAGTTTGTCTTCATCCAGTCAATGTTCTAAATTGCTTAGTCAAGTGACACAAACATTTCCAAGAGACATTTCTTTATCTTGTCTGAATCAGTGCAATTTAAAAGCAAGAAATCATCTTTGCAACCTGCCCAAACTGCCGAGTCAACATATAACATGCCAATAATTATCACTGTTCAAAAAAGATATAAATAATAACCTATCTGGGACCACTTTTTTTCCAATCAAAACAAAAAACATTCCCCCACCATTCCCAGGAAAGAAATGTCAGGGCAGAAACCAACTGCAAAATTCCACATTTAAAAGCACAGCTTCCTCTCCCTCTCCCTCTCCCCACACTACTTGATTAGTACTGTTATGCAGGTAGCAAAGCAAGGCATGAATCATAAATTCCACAAATTAAAAATCATTACAGCAGCATTTCATTCTTTTCACTTTCAGTCGGCATCTTGTGTACGGACATGATTTGAAAAGAATTTTCTGAAACTTACCATATATATGAAAAGAGGCACAATGCTCTGCAATGCTCCCATATACTGTCCAAGAGCTATGTTAAATCTTTCAATATAGAGATCTGGAGGGCTGGCCTGCAAGAAACCGTAAAAGTCAGGTTGTAATTTGAACAAGAGAAAGATCTGGAACAGTATGGGCTATGCTTTCACAGCAAACTACTGAGTATTTGAAACACTTAATCCACACAAAACAAGCCACACATCATTCCAGAGTTTCTGCTGCAAGTCCCTCCAGCAAAAAGAGTTTTCTTCAATAACTGGTTTTTGCCTAGAACCATGTCAAGGCCCGTTCTATAAGAAACACAGTATGACTGTAACAAACTAATATTTAGCATATGCAAATAAAAACACGTATTAAAGACCAAACCTTTGTTTCTGAAGAATTATCTACACCTAGAATCCATAACCAAATTCCAACGAGTCCTGTGATGTGTGCTGACCCCCCTGCAGGGTTTTACTCCAAGGCAGCAGGGTGGCATTAAGCTGCTGCTTTGCATGAGCTGGCAAGTGGCACATTCTCCAGCTCCAGGGAACGCTCTCCTTCACAGAAAACATTTTAAAATTTTTGCTGGGTGACCTAAGGCAAGGCAAGTATTCAGGGTGTTGAGCTGGAGGGACTGTGAAGCAATGTTTTCAGATAGTGCCCCACATCTGGCGTCCTGCACTCCAGATCAGGCCCACGAAAACCTACAGCAGTGCTCCGCCACACAGCATCACCCTGCAGCCCCTACACAAACCCAGAGTGTGCCAACTTCATGACAGACCCTGTAGAGCCCACAGCAACAACGCTGCTCTTTTCCGTGTACTTACTTCCCAGAGAAGGAAATAAGGAAGCTAAAAAGATCTGCTCTGCACCAAGCCACTTTAAATTTAGAAAGGGACCAGACAAATGGGAAGCACTAACCACTGTTTCTTTTGTAAATATTTATTTGGAGGGATGCAGGGGAGCTGCGTTAGGGCATTCAGGAGTGCACTTACACGCCCAGGGATGGAAGTGTAGCTGGGTAACATATTCCTTCACCATCCCCCCTCCATCCCAGCTTACCCGTGTGCTCCAGCTCTGGACCAACTCTTACTTTCCCTACCATGGTCTCTTCAGAGGGAGGCGAGTAGCTGACTGAGTTTCTACTGTTCATATACACATACACACCTGCACACACCCATGGACAAGTGCTGCTTGCTAACAAGATGCAAACCCCCTCTTTCCCTTGCACTATTTTTCTCTATGACTGCACCAAGCCAGAAGAGGATGGAAAATGCAGCATCAACTGGGACCCTGCAAGAAAACAAGCTCAAAGATTTTTCTAAAGCCAGAGCGTGTGTGGCATGAGAAATGCTCAAGGCTAGCTGCACCTCAACCACCTTATTGGAACATAAAGCTCTTATCTCTACAAAACAGATTTTTCAGCCTTTGTATGGACATTCACCAGGGGCCCTAAGAGAACAGTTAAAATTTACGTTGACTTCTTGCTCTACTAATACTCTAAATTTATGTAAGTTTTGGGGTTTTTTTTCTTTAAACTAGTTTCTTTTGCTTCCCTCCTTAATATGCTTAATGAACATGTGGGTAATTTTCACAGCAAACACCGATACAGAGCAGACATCTCAAAAAAGGAAAGTAAAACTGGCAAAGGAATAAAGACTGTTATTCCATACATGGTTGCCAAATGTTATATATGGTTATTCCTCATTTTGATCATAAGTTTTTAATCTTATTGCAGATGCAGTTCTCAGGGGTGGCCAAACAAATTTTAGTTCAAAATGCCAACAATGTATAAAAGTGGCTATGAACTCAAAGGACTACCTTTCATATATAGTTACATATGTAATTTTTTGCAAATAATGTGCAATGAAATCTGCATTTCTAAGCAGTAGGTATTCCTGCTTCACTCCTTTTCAACCTCAACTTTAAATATGGTTATACCTTTTGATTTGAAAACACTTGGTATACAGTTTCTAAGATTAAAGAAAAAGGAAAATTATGCTTCAAAGAACATGTCAGACAAAAGGAGACCATAGCCTGACACAGGGCACCACTCTTCTCTCACTGACAATTTGCACTTTTCATTAAAAAAAACAAAACAAAACAAAAAACCCACAAAAAACCCCAAAACATAAATCAAAAAAACAGCACAACAAAACAAAAACCCAGAGACAGTTTGTCTGGATAGTGTGTGATTTAATTCCATGAACAGACTCTAGGCAATAGTGTACAGCCAGTCTGCCAGTGTTTACAGGGGATATTAAGGACTGGTATCTTTTTCCTCCAGTGAAAATAAAAACTACTAGGTCACCTCACAAAGCCTATGTCATATTGAGAGATGGTTTAAAAGGGAAGAACAACTGCACACTCATCTATCTCCCAACAACAACCTCAAGAACTCTTTAATGGAAGGATATCTAGAAGCTGTTAACCACCAGCACTTTGCAACCAAGTGGAAAACAACTGCTATAAAGACAAAAAAGCTAAGAACAGTTCTGACTAAGTTCTGACAGCTTCAGGGGAAGGAACCACAGTGTCAGGCAAATATCAGGCCTTGGACTTAACCCTTGACATGTAAAATCATAGTGTACCTGCTTTATCTGCATGAGATGTTACCTTCCAGTTTTATTCTCATGGCGTTTCATATCAAGCCTCAACAGTCAACACACTTAACAGGAAAGCACATATTACCTGATTTTGCTTGTTTCCAAATAATAATAATAAATAAGTAAATAAAAACAAAAAAAAAAATTTTGACAATCAAACACTATCCTCAATTGTTGCTTGTAAACTAACAAAAATAACCAAAAACCCAAGCCAAGGAGAAATCAATAATAGTATTTTCACAGCTCATCTATGAATTACCGTAATCTGTGTGGGGAAAACAGAACCATCTGTTTTCTGTTCATTATGGTGTTACTGTAAGGTTGCTCAAAACTGCTACACTTGTTTAAGCATAGGAACTTTCCCCACATCTCTACATCTACATACACATTAATGAGACAGTAACTGGAGCTGGGCTAGCTTTATATAAACTACATGAAGTTTATAAACCAAAAAGCAGTGCATAGCACCAAATTAATGAATAGATGTTGCTAAGATTTTTCTGTTAAGAGGCTATCATTAGATTAGAACATACATTTATATATTAGCTAAAACTGAATAAATCTTAGAGAAAATAAACTGCTTAGGCTGACATTTTTCACTCTTGGTCCTAGTCCAAAAAAGATAACACATACATTCAGGTTTTTTAATTACAGGAGGAGGAGTGGAATTAAGCATGACATTTACTTCTTACAATCCCTTGGAAAATATTAAGTCTTTATATCCACTGCTATCTTCTTACCTGAGGGATAATTTACAGAAGCTATCCAAGGAAACAAAAATATACTGCTAGCCTAAGGTTTTCCAGGAAGGAAGAGGCTCCTTCATTCATTCACTCCCCTATCCTGAATCAGCCAATTCATGCTGGGTTTGTTGTTTTGGCGTTTTTTTTAAAGACACTCTGTACGGGGAGACATCTCTCCTCTCCTACATTTGCTCTCATCTACCACTCCCAGGGTTAAGAACAGTTGTCTAGTAGCAAATATGTAGTGCCTCTGTCCACAGTAGCACTGGATGTTTTGGTCAGGTTTCTCAAATTATGATGCCGTGATGCAGTTGCTCAATGTCTTCAGGCTTGCTTTTAAGCCAACTACTTCTTAGCATAAAATACTACGGCTGCTGTTAAAGACATCATTTAACCTCCTTACAAACCATTGTGGACATCTCAGAACCAAGAGACATGAGAAGTAAGAAGAAAACACATTTGAGAAAGGATGACATGTAAGACAGACATCTTCAAACAAAGTGAGCTATTAGAGACCCAATTACCCTTCCCTTATTAGACATCTAATACCTAGGCATTTCAAAGAATTTGTGGGCAAGAAACTGTACACATGAAAAAGATGCAGGTTTTTTCAGTCTGAAAATCATTCTTTAACTAAACATAGGAAAGAAACCAGAAGGCATGCTGCTGGCTCAAGACAACTCAGAAATGGCTCACAAGAAAGAAAGTGACAACAGCTCTTTGCTTGAGGAACACAAAGTTAATCTGTTTCTGAATAGTCGTCTGGCACAATCAGCAATATATTCCGTAAAGCTTACATTCCTATGTTGAATGGGCAGTTCCATTGTCCTGGGAACATGCTCACTGCCAAAATGCCAGCATACATGCTGCAGCATCTCTCCCACGCCTGCCAAGTGAAAAGGAAGAATGGCTATGACTACACAAATTAACCTGCTATTCATTCAAGTGGTCTGAATCTTTTAAACCAGTTTTTGTTCTTTTCAAGAAAATGTAATTTGTTTACTTTGCCTTGCAGACAATATATGCGAGGCCCAGGTATACCTCACTAGACAAGAGTACTATATAAAACTTTTTACAAAAACCAGACATCGAGCCAAAATACAATTCCTTCAAAGACTGACTGTGTCTTCCTATTCAAGTCTGCACTCAAACTGTTCAAAGCTGTATATCATCATTATGCACTCTCATATAATTGTCTTAGAGCAGGGTAGCAGACACAGGCCATGTTTCCATTTCTATTCTTTATGTCTGTAAAACCAGATGACATTTTGTCTAAGGACCATCAAATCTTCCTAATTCCATCTAGTAAATACATATTCATTTGTGGCATATTTACTTAAACCTTTCCATAATTGTATAAGGGTCTGCAGCACCCAGTGTAGTGTGGCAAGGAACTCAAAATGACTGCAGCAATACAATCCTTTTCAAAAAGCTGCAGACAAGAATACTTTTTTTCAGGTTAGCTTGCTCATGACAATGCCATTTTTAATGGCAACTCGCGCAACATGGTGACCTCTACCTCAAGGCAAAAGCCACCTTTTTGACATCCACACATGAAGGTGCATACACTTCTAACACTTCTGGTTTCTCAGTTCTAATACCGATCATTCACTTGATCTCATGCAATTCATTGTGTTTCACAGCAGTAAAGGCTTGTTTCACACACTGTGAAACAATGTTCCCCCAGCAAAATGATAGATAATGCCTGTGGAGCTGGATGTCTGGTGGTTGTGTTCTTTGGTTTGGGGTTTTTTTCCCCCTTTTAAGTATTACGGACCTGATAAATGGCTAGTCTGAGTCTCCTCTTTAAAAAACAGACTGCCGATATTAACAGATTATTCAGTTAACCCAAATGGACTTTAAGAAACACTAGGGATTTAACATGTTTAGTAAGAAAAGAGTTAGGGAATGCAAGGTCTCAGTTTCCATTTTTCCACCTCTATTTCTGAGGTTTTCTACAGGCAGAACAGAGGAAGCAGATTTGTTTTCTGTGTACGTGCTTGAGAAACTGCTGCAACTATGGAAATTATTCCAGCAAATCAACTAATTTCAAATTAACAAGAGCTAATTTGAGTGTTATTTCTATGCTACAAGAAATGAGACATGAATCGTGAAGGCGGCTCGCTATTTCTCATTTAACTAGCAAATCAGACAATGCCCATACAAACAGTGTAATAAGAATGGGCTTCTTCATAAATACATTACTAAAGTCACTCATAACTTCATTAGCAATCTAACTTACTAAATTTACACAAAAACAAGCCACAGATGTTATTGTTAAAAGCTCTGTTTTACAGACTGACACAACTGTTCAATTACAATATAACACTATATAAAGGTAATGTTTACCTTGGAAGGAAAGCAAAATATATCTGCAAAAGCATCTGGGGTAAAATTACTCCAAAGTATAAACATCAAGAACTGCTATGAGGTGGTACCCAGTACAGAACTCTGTCCACAATCAGGTCAGTTTTACTAGTCCCTCCAAGCACTACCTGGGATGCATTTTTTACCACCCTGACCATATGCAAAGCCCACAAGTTAAACATGACCAGCCACTTAAGCTTCATGCTTTTACTCCTGCAATCAGGAGAAAAGCTGGAAGTTAGGCAAGTGTTTCTAAAAGACAAATACGGAAGTTCAGATGAGGTTCTGAAGTTTGGAGCAAGGCACATGTATTTATCAGATTAGTGTTTCAGAAAGAGTTGCGTCAGGAATGACAAGCTCCTCACCACTGGATGGCAAAACTCCATATAAACACAGGGGACAAGTAGAAGGTAAACGTGAGACAGAAACAAAGAAAGGAATAGGCAAGAAAAGAACAAATTGTCCACAACAGATACTGCTGACATATTTTTATGAACAGATGGCAACAGACAACTGACATGATAACAAGGCACTCAGCTCCCAGATATCTGGCAGCCCTCAAAATAGCAGAACAGCTTTTACAGTAACCTGATTCCAATGCATATTCTTCCAAGGAAACAAATTGTAAGGATTAACAGAAGGCAAGAAAACTTTCTGGCACTGCACTGCGAAGACCCTAAATCTGCAGGTCCTGGTGACCACCAGCACTCATGCAAATTATCTACAACACCAATGGCTGCTCAGTTCAGTCATGTTCTTTAAATAAAAAATATATTGTTCATAATAAAAAAGAAACAGCAGACACACACAAACAGAAAACAATAGATCCTTTTTTCTCTTTTCTCTAAATTAAAAGAGGGTACAACACAACTGCTTTTCAGCTCTCAGTCATTTCCTAAAGGAATTATTGAGATTATTCTAACTAAAATGAAAACATTCCACTGCACTTCCACAAAAAAATCTACTTTTGTTATGGGCCAGCTCAATGCCTCAGTGCATTTTGATTGCCAGTGCTTGAAGTACTTTCCACTGTCTTTTGCTGAAGAGATATGTAATAGGCAGGGTACTTGATTTTAAATTACTTCATCAGAGTGCATATGAATAAGCGAAGCCAGAAACACTAGTGCCTAATGCAAATATAATTTTATTCATTCTAAGAAGAGATGCATTTCATTTGAAAGCATATGCCTGTGTATCCACCCTACCTCATACATCTGAATGACTCAGCACTTACCCACAAAAACAGCTGTCATTATTTTAAACCACAACATAATGGGCTATGTCCATCTCTAATAAAATGTTTCCAAATAAAGCATCTTGGAAAAAAAATCATCTGAATACTACAGGCTTCACAGACTCCAAGACAACAGGAAACATGCTCATTTATGCTTTCTGCAGCCACACTATTTTTTTAAAAAGTACACAAAATCCAAAATTCTGATCAGCTCAAGAACTGTGGAAATTTAATTCTCAAGCAGTGGAAGCTCCACATGGCAAAACTCAATCTTATTAACGCAAAGAAGCTGGTCAGACATCAACTGCAAGAAAGGAAGGCAACCTTTGCTCAGAGTCTCTCTGTAACTCAAACTGCCTGAAGAGAGTATTATTTACTTACACATATAGTAAGGAGGGAGTCAGAAATGTCTTGGGATATAGGAGTATCCATAAAGAGCTGATGGTCTGATGACAAGCAGTTCATCCCATCTAAACATACTATTACTCAGCAGGCAACGTTCACTGCTTTTCACCCAACGTTTAACAAGCAGAGAATACTTCAGCCCACCCACATTTTCATAATGCCTCTGCCACCACTGAAAATTATTTTTTTGTGCTGACAATCTGTGAAGCAGACCTTCAGGAAGATATGTGGCAAGAAACAAATGCCACACAAGGTGTCCTGCAGTCTGGAAGAACCAAAGTCACACAGGGGATGACCAGGGAGTGTGTGCATGTCCCTGTGTGACCATGGGGCCCCAGTGGCAGCACCTGTGACACCCAGTTCAGGACACAGCACCCGCCACTCAGCTGACTTCAGCTAAGAAAGAAGAAAGAAGCAAGAGCTAAGCACACAGGGCTGGGGGAGGCTACATAAAAATATAGATGTCGGGAGTTTCTGCAGTGAACGCCACACAGAAAGAAGACAACTCCAAAAAGGCTACAACCATGCAGGAGCAGGTCTGACCAGTTCCCTGAGATGCTCCCACTTTTACAATTTGGTATCTGACAGTTTTACTGCTTTTGCTGTTTATGAGTGGTTCTTGTAGGAAGCAGCTTGCTCTGGCATGTTAATTACATGCACAGATATTCTGCAAGCCACTTGCCATTACACTGTTGCACTTCTATGCAAAGAAGTTGCATGGCTTGTCCACAATAAGACATTTGCCTGTGATTTCAGTTTTCATGATCATCTGCTTTCTTACACAAACCAACGTTCCTGCTTATATTGGGCTACATTTGCATCTCTGCATGTAAAAAGATTACTTTGCACCAAGTCACACCTTGCCAATTAAGCAGAACTTTGCAATTAGATTAAATATTGTTGGCAGATGGAATGAGCTTATATCAGAGAAAGCAAATCACCACATTGTGCATTTTAAGGATTCACATGTATATAGGGGGAGGGGGGGTGTTATTGTTTGCCTGTGTGAACCAGAAACTTCCAAGTGACCAACATTTACAAAATAATTTGTTGTTGTTGCTACACTAAAGATCTAGCACCACATTTTCAATGTAAACCCCAGTGATTTACTGGGTTGTGACTGAGTGACATTTAAATGTATTAAGATCACAGAAGTATCAGGACAATAAAATATATTGTAGTCAAGTAATTTCTTAAGGGTAAATTTCACAGCTAAACCAGTTTCTTTACAGGACAATTTTTGAAGGCACATGAGCTTTTCTGCCAGCAGCTCAAAAAGATGGATTTACTATCCAAATCCAAAGTCACATTTGCATCAGACAGAACTCACGTAATACATTCAAAGATGGTATCATGTTATGTTACAGTCCTCTTGCCACAAGGTGTGCCAAACCTATGTAAAAAAACTTTTGCAAGACAAAGATTACATTAAATAGGTGTCTTAATTATTCTTGCAACGGCTGATATTCAGAAGGCAGCCTTGTTTTTAGGGAGAAGCACTGAATGCATGCATGTGCTAAAGCAAATTTTAAAAGCAGCTACCTCAGTCAGTTTTGGAACTTTAGAGGAAACACCAAAGACTGCCACAGAGTAAAGAATTTGGGGTATTCCCAAATTCAAAGCAAAGTAATGCAGTACACTACCATGGGATGCAACAGAACTGGCCAAACCTGTACAGCTGCAATGATTCGTAGTTCTCACAAGCAGAAGGAAAATGTACAAGCTGCACCAGCTCAGCAGAACCAAGAGTAGGCTTTATTTTAAATACTACATCCATCTACGCTAACCAATTTCTACAGAACAGCGAGGCCATCATTCCATGAGGAATAAAGAAATTGTAAAAGAGTAAAGAAGCAAAGAACCTAGCTCAAGACAACCCAGATATTTTATAGTCAAAGACTGTGCCCATTAAATGCAGAGTGGTTGTCTTCCTAAGGAAAGCAACAAGAGAAAGAGAGTGAAATGACAAGGACATCAGAATGATCACAGTGCTACATATTTTGATGGGTATGCACATTTAGCCAGAAGTACCTGATGTAGTTTAAAGTAGTAAGACTGCTTTTGACTGACAGATTAGTTATCAATTGTTAGAAGCACTGAAGGAGCTGCTGTAGTTTAGGGTTCCTTTGTATTTGGCATTCTCTACTTGATGCACTGCAAGTCAGTACAGAACTCAAACACCATTTACAGAAATGACAAAAGCTGTAGGGAAATAGAACAGTGTTGCTGCTACAGCAATGACAGTTTCAGGAACATGTCTGGAGATTCTAGCCTAGAAGGAATTTTCAACAAGGAACACACATGAAAAAAAACATGGATGCACAAATAAGATGCAGAGAAGGATAGGGATATACAAATTGTATTAGGACTGCTGTAAACCACTGACATCTAGAGATAGGCAAGAAAAATGCAGAATAAAATGCAGCAGAAAACTTACATATGCAATAATTCCTAATTTATATTTCACAATTCATATTTAATTAACTTCATTTTTTTCCTTTAGATTTTCCCTTTCACGCTACTTGTGGTGCACAAGGACTGTAAGCAGTTTATAAAGACTAACACAGCAATGGCAGACATCTATGGTATGTGCTCAGATTGTTTGACTGAAGCATTTACATCCTAGATTATACTGTATATTTTCCATTCTCTAGTCTTTGATTCTGTATTACATATTCAAGTTTAGCCACTGCTCTCCAGATCTCTCAGGCTAGTTGGTATTCTATCTGACAGCCAGTTAGTAAATGAAGTAGTCCACAATTTAGTAAACTAGCATAAATCAGTCTTAAATGGCAATCCCCTCCATGGGCCATCTACATGCTGCTCTGATATAACCACAGATCCCAGGAAAGACAGAATTAGATTGTGCAGCTTCTTACCTGCAGCTCCTTTGAGACTCTCTCTAAGTGGTTAGTTATCTTTTTTATTAGGTCACTATACATCTGTTCCGAATGCTGCTGGCATACACACTTATACACACAACTGCAGAAACAAATATAGGAACAAACAATGAACTTACAACAGTTTGCAATGAAGAGTAACAGACTTAAAATTATTTTGTTCAAGTCTCAATTTAGAGGACAGAGTTAATTGAATGATTGTTGAACTTTTAAATACAGCCCTAAGCTTGGAATGAGCTCCAGCAGACTCTTATGTCTCCCCTGGAAGCCCCCGTGTGTCCATTCCATTCCCCCTCCCCAATCTCACTTTAGCTTACGACGAGTTCTCTTAATAGTGCGCTTCAGAACAGCCAAGGTAATTCCGTCAACAGCACACTGCTAACTCTGGCTTTTGTCTCTCCTATATGAATGAAGTTTCCATTAAAATAAGCAGGTTTATGTGTATTCTAGGGTAAAACCCTTATTAAAAAAAGGGCAACACTGACAAAGAGTCATAGAAGTTGTACCAAAATTGTGCTAGGGTTTTAAAAAGAAATGACAAAAGTTCTAAAATTACAGACCCAAGCATGTTACTCCATCCTTTGTTACTTAAACTCTAAGAAAACCATACATTGTAATAATAAACAGACACAGAGAAAGAGCAACAAAACTTTAATTCTACATTCCATGGCTTGGCTGCGTTAACCCTGGTCTTCAGCGTTACCTTTGTTTTTTAAGAACATTTTATTGCTCTCATACTGCAACGTAACATATCTGCAAAATAAGGCTACATATTGAAAACATATTTACAACAGTTGTAAAACAAAGACATGTATTACTTTCAGCAAGTAGTTACATTAAGGCAGTCATCACCATCAGGAATAACACCAGCGTTATCTACACCAAGCAGCTTTTACTTCTCTTGAGCACTTCCATTTTGAAACGCTAGCATTTTGAAAGCTATCTGCCAAAAGTCAAGAGGCACAAAAACGACTTCACCTGTTATCTTGGGCAAGCCAAACCTCCCCCCCATGTCTGTTCTGCTCCCCTCTCCCGCGATCTCTCTGTACAGAGTGCTATGACAGCAAATAATTTAGAGCAGAGACTGCTCCTTAGGACACATGCAAACAATTTCCAGCAAGGTTCAGATCCCAGACTTGAATTCTGCAGGTTAATAGCACTAAAAGCCTAAAGCTATGGTAGAGCAACACTGTGTCTCTGCAGGGGAATGATGCCATTCCAATTCTCTACTGAGAAGGTGGCACAATGACAAACTGCAGACGGGATTAAGGCAACCGTAGACTATGGGCTACTGGAATTTTCTAATGCAAGTGAGAGGTTAGACACCTAAGCCCTAAGCCTTCAGGGGCCAGGACAGTTCTCATTCAGTAACTGCCACTCTCAGTCTTCTGGAGGAAGGTTTTACAGGTGAATTATCAGTAACTTTTAGAAGTTTGTGTTTATTCCCTTTGAAAACTTCAAAAGCTCCAAAAATACACCTTTCATCCCTACACAAGGTCTGCTCATTTGGCAAACCACGCTATTTCTTTAAAACCAAAAGAAAACCCCACACCTCTCCCACTATTATATTTAAAAAATAATGTAGTATCTGTAGTTTGATATTATTTAATTATTTAAATAAATAACAGTCAAAGTCATCCTGGTTTTTTTTTATATGAAGTCTACCAATACCAGATCCTATTCTGGAACAAGCAAGTGAAAAGGACATTTTGGTATGATGCAGTACACAGAAAAAATATCAATTTAATTTGGATCAAAGAGAGAAACACTGACAAGAAAAAGCAGACTGATTTTTGTGATATCTTACAAACCAGCCAGTTAGGTGACAACAGCAAATAGCCATGTTTGTTTGCTCTGTAACTAACCAGTGCACAGCCACTTCCACAAGTTGAGCACTTCATTTGCAACAGCGCAATTGCAATGAATTTTAAAGCACTTCTGCTTATTCTTACCTATAATACTACTATACCTACTTCTGCAACATGTTCTCTAGTCAAACACCAGTCTCTGTATGCATGCACAGAGCATATTTACACTTTATCTGAACACTTCTGTTTAGAGGTTCCTTCCCCATTTTCAGATCCTGTTTTCAGTTCCTGATTATGGGCTGTTTCTGTGAATCATCCTTGCCCTGCTATTACCCCAAAGAAGTCACCAGCTTGTTAGTCCTCTAGCATAACCAAACACCTTGGGAAAAGGAAGAGCCAAGCAGAAGATTAGAAGGTAAGCATTTAGTAAAAGCGATGAAGATCTGAGATCTGTAAGGTGCCTTGAAGAACAGTGATCTAACTGCACTACACCTGAGAGGCAGTTGTAACAGCTGCCACAAGCACAACCTAGCTGTTCATATTTTCCTCATCTTGAAGTTTCCTTCAAATCTCTCTGGCAATATATTTAACCCTTTTAATAGGAGGGCACTATGCACAGGCAGGCTTGGGACTCAAAGCAAAAACAGTCACTAATCACACCAATACCTCATGGGTAAACTGATCTGTAGAAAGTATCTGCATACACACCTTCGAAGTTATCTCCTAGCTTTCACTGCTGTGGAGTAGACACCTACAGTTACCACTGATCATGACAAACATAATAGTTTCGGTATCTAATAACGTATTTTGAGTTTACATTATGGAAACCTTGCTTCCTTTAGTCAGCACAAGGACGATCAAAAAGACACTGTATTTGCAGCTCAGTTTCACTGTAAAAAAAAAATATAAGAGATATGTAGCTGTTCGAAACACTTCAAAAAACACACTGTTTTTCTGACTAGAGACTTAGCCTAGGGAAGCAGAGAGGATCTAAATGCCAGTTCTGCTACAGACTGTCCATAATACTCCAAGCAAGCATCCTCATTAACTTCAATAAAAATTAAAAAAAAAAAAAAATCAAAAAAAAAATCACTTTTCCTTCCCTTCTCAAACTATCTAGATTGTCAAGCAAAGGAACACTAAAAATAGTTTAAAAATTTAAAAATAAAATATCAATCTCTTGGTTGGAGGAGGCTGTGTCAGAGTAATTACAATCACAGACATGATTTTTAAAAGAAAACTAACATGCTAGCTTTATCAGTGACACTTAAGTACAGAAAATATTTTCTTTTGGTAATTGCAAAATACATGCAGCAGACATCTGTGCATCATTACAATACTGCATCAAGTGGCACCCTGACGGTATAAGGGTTATCTAGCAGAAACCTAAACTCCATTATGCCTTCAATAAACAAAACTTTTGAGGAATGAAAACATGACAAGGATGAACTCTGGTTATCTGAAAACCACAGCTAGATATGGAACTACTCTAAGTATTAAATCATTAATTTTGTACACCTACTCTTTGTCAGAGATGACTGTCAAGAGAAGTTGGTTTAATTCTTAGTGATGGCTGTTTGCACATTGGGGATTTCAAGCTGGGGAAAGAATTTTGATGACTTAGACTAAAGCTGCAAAATGTCTCTCAATTCAAATGACCATCTTAATTATTTATACACATGATGAAGTCCAAGTCCTGATAACAGCAGTTCCAAAAGTCTGGAGAGGGAAGAAGTTGTTTAATAAAGTTTTTAACTAGAATTAAGAGGGAAGACCGAACACCTGCCATTCTTGTATCTGCTTCCCTAACCCAAAGTTTCAAACTGGAGAGATAAAGTGGGTAAGAGCATGTGGGCAGGAGACAGTAGTGCCGAAAGCCTCTAAAAATGGCAATCAGTGACAGAGCCATCAGCATTATTTCATAGAATGCAACACTATGGTAAAGAAAACCAAGCCAGCATTGCTACTAGCTGTGTTACTGGCAGTTTTAAACTGGTGGTTTTAACAGCATCTTGGCCCATAAATGCAGCAGCAGCTACCCAGTTTCCACCCTCTTTACCAACACCCTGAATACCTATCACCTACAGAACGAAAATCTCTGTTTCAGTCATTCTCTTAAGAAACTGCCAGGTCTCTAAAGCATTTAGCATTCTGGTTTGGAGCAGCAGTGTGGTTTTGAAGCAAATCCCCTACTACTACATCCCCACTACTGTGCACTCATTTAGTCTGCAGGGGAGTTCTGATGTGTGCCTAGATCCCTTTCAAAGCAAAGTAAACCGCAGCTCCAGGCCAGGTACAAATCAAACATTCTCCAGACAAGAATGGAGATATAAAGGACTGAACCTTTTAACAATCTTTCAGACAGCCTCTAACTGCACATGCAGTCACCTGGCTGTGCAAGACCAAATCTACCTAATGCAAAACACACAAATGACAGTTTATACGGATGGACCTTGGCACCAGTTGCTTCTATTTACTTCCGCACCTCTACTGCACCAAACTGGTTCCTATTAGACATGACAAAGAAGCCTTTTGAAACATTAAAAGTCAAACATGTACCACACTAGTCTCCTTCTTACCCTTTGAGGAAAGGGATGCTCAGACTTTAATACTTTTCTTAATATATTACACCAAGTAACTATGTTGGATCTTACTTTAATGTTAACGTTTTCAGCACTTACACATTTCAATTCTTTACCATTTATTACTGTTAACACAGGATGTCAGGATATATATATATATTATTCACTAATTCCAACTATTTAAACAATATTGTACTCCACATAACCTTCCCACTTTCCTCCTCACAAAGAAAATATGACATATATATAAGCTGCAAGATAAAACAAACATTTAACTTTTTAAAAAAAAACAATAACAACATAGCTTCCTTACCTGTATATTTGTTCATAGGAGATAGGGATGTAGTCACCAGGACTCTGAGTTAAAAGCTGATCTATGGCACTGTCCAACTTTGGCCAATATGTGCTCTTATAATCTTCAATTGTTATAACATTCATTACTACAAGAAAAAGACAAAACTACATTAGTAACTTCAGCTAAAAGATTAGAAGCAAGTGAACGCTCTGCAATTTCAGATTACACCAGTAAGCTGGCCAAAAAGCTGGGAACAGCTCACTTCCACTAAAATAGCCTCATCTAAAAGTAAAACCCAGACTTGAATTTGTAACTTTATTTACAGAAAATATAATAAAATCAGAAAACTTGCCAAATCAGTGCTTGGGTATTTCTTAAGGGCCCAAGCAGCACTGAAAAACAAACTCCTGGAAGTCCTAGAATGACAATACAGTAACAATTAAAAAGAGTAGTTAGGTAGTTGGTTCACATTAATTAATTATGCAACCTTGTGGGAGTCCAGAATCAACAATTAACAGTGGGTCCTCACATGCAGGAGGACAAGCTTTGGCCAGCACCAGTAGTTTTTGGAAAACTCCTTCCCAGCACATGTATTTTACAAGTCTCAGGTAGGACCAGCAACTTACTTGCCATAAAAGCTGATGCAATTCCCTCAGCCTTCAAATTGCAGTTAGGCTCCCAGGCAACTTTTTTGGATCCCTATTATGGTTCCCTCTCTAGCAGGCACAATAATACTCCTTTTCCAGATAACAATCAACACAGGGAAGAATAGGAGGTATTTAAATTAGCGTTCCCCATCACTCCCTGACTCTCCCTTCAAGCTTCCCCACTGCACCCTACCACGCAAGCCACTCGTTGTGCCTTCACAGACAGGGTTTTAATCTCTCTCTTTTCAGGGAGGATTTCTGAACTAACCACACATGGCTCAGTTCCAACAGCAGCTACAGTAGAAGGGGTTAACACCTTCCCTTCAGGGATGTACTCGTAGGATTACCTAGCTGGCTCGTCACACCCCCATAAACTTCATGGCACACTGAAAACAAAGCCCTCAGTACAAACAGCACGGGGTATACTTCGTATCAAAACTACCCAGCCAAGGAAATGTAAAGTCCTTCCTTCATTTAAACTCTGCATGTGGGTCTGGGATATATGGAACAGAGAATAAAGACAGTTTCCACCCCAAACAATGCAGTTTAGACACTACGCTGAGAAGAAATATTTTGTTCGAGCTGCATTTTAAATACATGTGTAAACGTAGATTCACTGCTGCGTTTAAAGAGCAATTTCTGAAACATTATTTTCACGAGGGATTGAGAGGAGCTGGCTAAGTCACTTTTGACAGCAGTATGAAGAACAATTTTAGGGAAGTACAGGCAAGACTTAACAGTATCGTGAGAAAAAGACGACTATAAACAGAATGCGGAATAAAAGCAGGTGTGAGACAAGGAGGTGTTTAAACGCTAGCTGTAAGAGTGGGTATTACAGACTCCTGTTGTGTGTCCAGTTAGTAATGTAGATCTCCTAGCACCCTCTTCACTCAACTAGCCAATGGCTCACTCTTGCTTCATACCTGTTATAGAAATAGACCTAGTTAACCTAGGAAGTGTCTGAGCAGTGAACAGGTCCTCACCACCAAGTGCTGCAGGATGCTGACCCAACACAGCACCCTGCAATCTGAAAGTACACTGCCATTTGTGAACAAGTTAATAAAGGTTACGGGGTCTGGGTACACAGCTAGTAGGACCTAACTTAACATGTCCAGCAAGTCACCTCTACAAGGTAAAAGCATCCATGCAGTCAGGAACAGCACAGCACCTGCCAGACAATAAATTCACCCCTTATTCATCTGTCTCACAATGCCTCGCTTGAATTCTTGCCCCTTACAGAGCCCAGGCTCTGGGCAGATGCTCTGAGAAGCAGCTTCCACATAGTAGCTTTACTACTCACACTTACACTCGGCAGCAAATTTTGAGTGTTTGTGTTTTACTTTGTTATGTCAAACAAGGTGGGTCTCCACAGAAGTATTCTGTTCCGCAGACATTAAACTGAAGTCAGAATAAATATTAGACCAAGTCTTGATTTAAGATTTCAATGTATAATCACACCCACATCTGGGTTAACATATTAAATGAGCTCTATTCATTTGAAGAAAATAGTCAAGGAAGCATTGAGAACACTGCAAAGTAACTTTTAACAGGCTGTTGAGATGTCCACTTATTACTTTTTTTTTTTTTTTTTTTTTTTTTTACAATAAAGTATCTGCAGACAGGAAGTCCTGCACAGGTAAAGGACAAAATGCTTTTGCCAACAGCCTTGGGACACTTGCCTAGGAAACACTGATGAGTTCAAAGTAACATTCCAGAACAGCTTCATTTTTATTCAAAAGACTCTTACAAGAACTATTTCATTTGATTTCCAAATTTCAGTTCTGAAACTAAGCCAACCACAGTATTTATACAGTTAATAGTCCAAGACTACACACTGAACAATCACTTATTCTTCTAATCCAGAAAACAAATTACTTTAAAATGTTAATAACTGTCACAAGTTAGTAACATCCTTTTTTTTTCTGGCAGTGCTTACACACACAAAAAGTGCAGGATGAGTCTACGTAGCACCCTCAAATTGCAAACTCTGCAAGAACAACCTCAAGACCAAGAAAGAATGGAATGACCCAAATCCTTAGAAAGCAATCAGACTGCCCTTTTAGAAACGTATTTTTTACTTTTCCACCTTTTTAGGAAGTCATTCTTAAATGTTTATCCCTACTTAGTTATTCAAAATATAAAAGGATTTGTCCAACAGCCTCCATTTCCAAATCACAAGGAAAGGGCGATACTAAAATATGACTTTCATTTCACATACGGGATGACACATATTGTGTAACAAAGCATCCTAGAACGTATGATTTATGCAGCTACAGCCAAGTTTGGGGTGGGGATGGGAGAGAAATCAGTCTGATTGAATGGAAAGGAAGCCAGCATTTTCCAAAGACTTCACAGGTAAAGCTTGAGAAACAACTGCTGCTTTTCCATATACAGAAAACTTCAAAAGAGAAACTGCTGAAGTCAAATGCAGCAGTGAAACCATTTAAGTGAAAAAGAATATGCATGAGCTTTCTATTATATCATAACCTAGTTATTTCAGTATCATAGCCATAACTGAAACAGCCTGCTCAAAGCTACCAAATTCTTCTGATTGAAGTTATCATCAAAAAATGACAAAAAAACAAGATTAAAAAACAACAAAAAAACACCAAAAAGTCCAAGACTATGTATACATCCCCCATGAAATTGATAAGAAAAATTTACCAACACACATGATTCAAAAAAGGTGCTGGAACATAAGAGGCAGAGGACACAAGAAATAGAATATCCTTTAAAAAAAAAAAAAAAATCACTGGTACTGTTGGGTTTTTTTTAGATGAGACAACCTGAAAAGCTGTTCAAAACACTTAACTACATTCACATATAAAAAACCCCACCTCCTTCTTTTAAAACTACAGCTAAAAAAGCAGGGGACGGCAGGACAGGTAACCCAACCTGCTGTCTAGTAAGCAGATATGGGTCTGACAACTATCTCTCATTTATTCTGACAATAAAAATCAAAGGCGGTAGCTAGGCATCTCCCAGAAGCTTTATTTCATCTCACAAAATGACATATATATGAAGCTTTACTGCTTAATTTGGAATGCACCCTACAATCCTAAAATATTTTCTCAAAGTGTACAAACTCCTCAAGCAGATGCCTGAGACTAATCTACAGGCTCGTAGCTATCCCTGTGGCTCTACGCTTTCCTTAATCTCAGCTGTCATGTGCGTGTTTACACAATAGATTTTGCTATAACCCCTGCCTGACACATCCTAGCATACATTAGCAAGTTTATGAGTCTGCTCTGTAGTTGCTTTCAATTCTATTCTATTTTTATTACATGTTTCTCAGTCTGTGTTAAGACTGGTTAGTAAAAGTAACGTTGGATTTTTTCTTCATCAGACAATTTGCCTATGCAGCAACGCAGACGCCGCGCTGAACTATGTTATGCAACAGGGTAGTCAACACTCACAGCCACATGTGCCCACCCTAAATGGGACTGGCATCAAATACATTTATTTGGCTTGAAAAGGATTAAAAAAAAATAAATTAAAAAATCTTCAATTTTCAATTGAGTTACACTACAATTACTACTATGGAAGACTTTTGCTTAAAGTATTAATAGTTCTTACCCTTATTTTCTCCCTTATGGCCTTTGAAAATATTTTTCATAATGCTACTGCTTTATAAATCCATTACTATGACTGAAACCAATGAACTGTAAATACAGATTTATTTGTAAGTTTACTACAACATGGAAAATTTTCTTAAGTTTTCTTAACTAGAAGAAAATTATTTAGATGAACCATGCATTATTATATCTGATTTTAGTTCTCAGTCTCACCAAGATCTCAATGAAGGAGAACTGGATTTGGCCCTCTCGAAGGATTTTAAAGGGTCTCCATCTAACCTTCTTCTTCTATTATTCTGCTGGCTAAATTAGACCAAAAAAGGTCCACCAGACAGCTTTAGTCTGCCACCATGAACATGAACAAGACCAACACACTGCATGAATTATGTATTGGAACACAGGCATTGGATTTTTTGTTTCGGAGGAAAGAATCAGGAAGACACCTATCGGAATGTCAGAGGTGCTCCAATTTATCATATAGGATTTTTGGAAACCATACAGCACCCACATTTTTGAAGGTCACCTGTAGGATAATCTGTCTAAGACAGCCTCTGCATCATGAAGCAAGCAAGGCATGAGTTCTTGCTCATTCAGTTGCAAGAAGTTCTTCATGCAGCAAAGAACACACAACCTTCCTATCGAGCTTAAGGCTGACAATCAGCTTCTCTACACGTTCTGCCATAACTAAGGCAGGAGATGGTCTAGCACACACTTGCCTCCCTTCTCACTGTATGTTTACATCGAAAGTAACCTTTCCTCCTTCTTCTATATGTGGAAATGTAACAGAGGAGATTAAGGGATCCTCCATCAGAGCCAGGATTAGAACAGGCAGGATCCCAACTCAGTTCCTGTACTTTCTCAGTCTGTACTACTTCACTGGACTTGTTCTGTTCATATACGTGTACCATCAAAACTAAACACAACATAAAGTTGTAGAAAAGTTCTAATGAACTTAACTCAGAGAATTTTGTATTTTACAGGAACTTTAATTTTCTTTAAAACAGTAAGACAAGATACTATGTCAGGATACCAATGCTGGAGAAGTGAAAACAAGAACTCAAAACCCACACCCCAAGCAAAATCATGCACAGCTGCTTCTTCGTCCCCTCACACATAAATTGTACATTAGCTAGAAAATCACCTTCCCGTTTGGTAAAGATCCAGCTTGAAGACCTTTTCATTCTGAAATAGAAGAAAAAACTAAGATTCCAAACGTCTGGATTGGGAAATCAAGAGCTTAGTTTAGCAAGACTGAACGACATCTCATTTCAGCTGTCTCAAGTATTTATGAGCCACCCCGAGGTACCTGGGGCTCGGCAAAGCAAGGCAGGCAGAGCCAGAGAGCTTATGAAGTCTGGGAGACTCAACTTCAAAGCAGCCACTTTGGCGAGGTGCCTAAAGCCACAAAACCCAGGCCACCAGGGAAGCAGGGATCCAGAAGCCTGAACTTCGAGCTTCTGATCAGCTCTAGAGCTGAGCTGTTGAGAAGCTGGACAGGAAAGCTAGCAATGGGGAAAGGAGGGAAACAGCGAAAAAAAGGTGTGTTTCCCATCAAAATTTCATGATGGCATTTACATGGTTACATTTCTAGGAATCCTTTTAACTAGCCAAATCCAAGTTTTCTGACAGCCATTAGAGAAAAGGGCATATTTTGCCCAGAGAGGTGACATCTGGAAATAAAAGTATAATTGAAACAGCAAAAAATCCTCCCTTCCCTCAACCTTAGCTCAGCAAAACAACTGAAAAATTTGCCATTTCTGTTAAAAACTACGCACAGAAGATGTTTTGAGACAGTTTTTTTTTTTTTTTTAATCAACTATTTTTAGCA
>JAVJGJ010000062.1:15703333-15716870 GCA_035590215.1 Microhierax caerulescens | reverse complement strand
CAGACCTCTATCTCTGCAAAGGCTCAGGGACAGCATCCAAACACATTCCCTCCATTTGAGGGTTTCATGTATACCTCCAGGATTAATTTTCTCATGCCTCCTAGTAGTAGGACCTGGCATGAGAAAATTCCCCCTGGAAGTCTGCGCAAGATTTGCGGGGTGGAGGGAGGCTGGCTGTATTTCTTGCTTTAGTCCAGCTCACAGTGTGTTCACCCTGCAGCTCGCTCACTGTAGCTGTACAAAAATGTGATTTTCCTTACCCACAGGCACGCACACACGCACACGCTCAGGATGAAGCTGGAGTTGTAACTCCATCGTATGGCTTTGTCACAGCTGTCACCAGCTCGGGAAAAAGACTTGTGAAACTCCTCTTCCATTTTGAGCTAACCACTGAGCAGCGTGTTAATTTTCTGGGTCAGCATCCCAGGATTTTCCTTTTCCTAGCATGCTGTTCAATACTCTCCACTCTTTGACATCATGTACAACTTCTATAGCAAGAGAGTGCTTAATCCTCTCTGAAGTCATTTCTTTCTTCTTTTATGACTGGAGCCCTGGACAGTCTGCTGTGCTCCAGCCCCAGCGCTATATTTAACTCAGCCATCTTGCTCACTCGTCCTGCCGTCTACAGCTTGGCTAAAAGGAAGAAATTGCAGTCATGAATAAAATACCAGGAAGAAAGTAAAATTGTTCAACACACTTTTAGGCACATTACAGCATCTGGAAAAGGGCTGGATTTCGACAGCTTTCTTCATTCCGTTTAGGGAGGATTTCCATACAGCTTACTGCTCAGAGGTAAAATGGGGGAGTTAAAAAGATGTGACCTTAGGAACCTAATAAATGGGACAGAAATTGAAACAGTGGCCAGATAGTAATAAAATTACTCTGGTCGCAGGGAGCTATATATTCCACAGAACACTGCCCAGGAAACTCTGGCCACCGCTGTACAGTCTTGCTCAAGCAAAACCAGTTCAACGCGGCATTTGTCATCACTTCTAAAACAAGAACGCTCCATTCACCTACATTTAGATGCCACCACACTGTACACGACTCATTACTTTCCATGTTGGTTCTGACACCCTTTTCAAGGCGAGCGCCTTACCCGTTTCATTATGTCCACAGGACGCAGCCACAACACAATGAACAGAAAGAATGTGAACTAGGGCTGCCTGATCCTGACGTTGATCATAGCTGAAGCAGGACAACCATACATGATGTGGAATCACCCCTCGCCATCTCACCCACACAGCAAGGCATGACCCCAATTCACAGCACTGACCACCCTGAAACGTCTTACGCACAAGAATTAGGTATCGTTGGGTTTTGTCTCTGTACCAATCTTCAGCATCTCTACAGTTTGTTTGATACTGCTTTGTTCGTCTTCAGCAGAGGCATATTTTCCTGAGGCATACAGAGCTTGCATCGAGAGAAAAGAGAACAGCTTTTCCAGATATCTGTGCCTAAAACAAGGCTCCTACCTACATACAAAGGCACGTAAGTATAAACAGTCTTCATACTTCAGAAGTATGGGAGATTCAGATAATTTTTAATGACCTGGGGACAAAAGTTGCCAATTTTGCCTCTATTCAGTTGGTATTCAGTATATGACATTTTTATTTTCTGTGTCACCTGAGCACACATGACTGAGAAGCTGCAGGTTGCAGCCTTTGAAACGTTAGTACGACTGTGCGGGGCACAGCCCACAAGGCAGGCACCAGCGCACACACACGAGCTTACAACACAAATGTTCAGGTAAGTCTAAATTTGCAGAAGCGTAATGTGCTGAAGAGGTTCATCAGCAATCACATTTTTTAGCAATTTCAATCCATTCATTTCTCTTGGTGACAGCAAAACCTCATGCAAATCGCACGTTCCCAGCAATAGAAGGGGCTTGCACACATGTCGGCAGCAAATGATGCAAATGATTTCACATTCGGCTGCGAGACCTAGAAGCAACCGACCTTAAACCCCACCTACAAAAGCATGGCACACGCATTAACAGAGTACCCGTCCCCAATGTACCAAGGAAGTCGTGCCTCTGCCCTGAATCTAGACCCTTTTTGTTTGTGCCCCAAATCTGGAATGGATGCCGAAACCACAGATAAGACAAAAGCGCCAATGTTTGTTTAGGAGCCAGTTAAAGGAAATGCAAACTCCTTTTAAATTTTAAACTTCCGATTGGTCTGACAAATGAACCAGGAATGAGATGAGTCTGGAAAAACTGAAGCTTTTAGCCTGTGACATCCTGCTCTCTGCAGGGATTTCTATCATGGACAGATGCTCCATATCCCCAAGCCCTCCTTAATGGCCCTGCTTCCACTTGCAGCAGAAACGTACTCTCCCCTGCACCCTTGACCGCTGAGGATGGGTGCGAGATGGTGCCTCCAGCCACCACGCATTAACCAGGGAGCTCTTCCCTATTCCCACTGCCCCTGTGATAAATAAGGGAGGTGTGGAAAGGCCAGTTTCTTTGCACCAGCCGGACGGGAGGTTGGAAGAAGGCCAGCCTCCTCATTGTTCTGCGAGGCTGCTCACAAAGACCCTTTTTTTTTTTTTAATTTTAAATTGTTTTGTGTCCTTTTTGTTCCACCAGACCCACTCTAAATAGGCATTTCGTTTTCTATTAATGAAATCTGCTTCAATTTCAAAAGTTCTGTTTGCAGGCTGTAATCTCAGTCCCAGTCCAATTTAAATATCTGTTGTTTTGGTGGTGGACTTCTGGGCTACGTCCCTCTAGCTCAATGCCAAAAACATAACAGAGAAAATTTCACCCACCGTTAGGAGCCATCTGGTTATGCTGCTCTGAAAAGTGAGACAGATAAGGAGCTGTATGATACCCATGTAAGGCAATTTGCTGGCCTGTTTATCATACCTGACTCTGGGGTGCACAGCTTTATTTTGATTTGATAAAAAGCAAAGAAGTACAGCTGCAGCCCACTGCTGCTTCACTAAGCCGACAGATGGGCATCACTGTAAGGAAGCCACATGGCATTTTTTTGTTAAACTCAGCTCATTAGGTTTTATCTGCAATATGTTGCTGTATTGGCAGAAAACCTTTTAGCAAGCAGAAACATTAGCCAAAGTTTGTCAACAGATATGGGGAAGATCCTATTGTGGAAGGATAAGTGCCGGGGCAGGGGTGGGGGTTGATTGCTTCTCAATGCTCACAAGTCGGCTCTTCAAACTTCTATTTTCAGCTCGGTCTATAATTTGTACCGTAATGGTAGTCCTGACTGGCATGTTAATAGAGCTGCTATTCACAGTTCGCGATTGCTGGCGCGCTTCGAGACAGTTCACAAATCATTTTATCTGAATAGGTGCAGAAAGTTTGTCAGCAAAACCTGGGAAGTGGGAGTTCTTCCTCGCCTCTAACACATACCCAAAACCTAGATGCCCACAGTTCTGGAAAAGTGAAAAGTGCCTTTCTAAGTTGAGAGCCACATTGCTTTTATAGGCTGCATTATTTTGAGACGCTTTGAGTTGTAAGTGGTCCTTTCCTATCCTGGGTCACTGGTTCGATTCCAATGGGCCAGTTTAACTGTCTGTGAGAGAAAAATGAAGCTAAGTTCCCTGCATTAATTAAAGCTTTAGCTACAGATTAGTAAGTTTGGAAAGCAAAACCACATGTTTTCAGTTCACGGAAGAAATATCAGAAACTTTGGGAAGTTTCTCCTCCAGGAAGGACATTTAACGGGCTTTTCCGGGAGCACCCATTTCAATGCCTGCTCATGTGGGAGCCCCGGTACCAGCCATTTCACAGAATGGGCTCCAAGTGAGGCATTAGGAGCTCCCACGGGCCCTTCTGACACAAACGTGCACCAGCTTATCAAAGGTTAATTAGGTAGCCAGGGGGCAACCTCATCCGTGTCTTAGTCCAGATCAGAAGGATGCTTTCGAAGCAACTGTCCTGACCATTGTCACTTTGCTTTGGGCAACATCCACAAAGCAGTCTGGGAGCACACGCTGTAAATTCCTCTTGGATGAAACTAAACCACTGGATGAGCTGTGATGATGCCCCAGTCTTTAATGGGCACTGAGTCTGCAGGGCTGAATTAATCCGAAACAACCCACCAGAAACATACACAGTATGGACATCAGGGCCTCAGCACCATCTCATCCTCCGCATCTACAGCACCGGATTACTTGCTAAAGTACATTCATCAAAGAATCTCTTTTGTTTTAATTCATGGGTGGTAAATTTAATTTTACACCGGGGGCTTTCATTTACTTCCAATTTGAAGCAAATCAAATTCAACCAAAATTTAATAACTCCAGCTCAACCCAGAGTGGGACTATCCACACAGTTTTCTGGTTACTCTAAATTTACCAGTCTAATATGATACCTTGAATTAAGCCACACCAACTCAACATCTCAATGTAACCTTAGTATCTATAAAAGAAAACATTTTTCAGTAATGCAGAGAGCTGAGCTATGTTTTCCATTAGTGGAAAAAGTGATCACATTCTGAGGTACTTGGTATTTTTTTACTGCCTTTTATTTTTAGCTGTTTCTGTATTAGAGCAGTGCCCATTATCTTGCTATAATTAAAGGTCACTGCTCCTGTTACTATCTACAGCTATAAAACTTCATGGTAGGCTGCCACATCTTGACCCAAAATTAATAGATGTACCTTAGATCATATATTTCCCCTTTCTTCAGTCGCCTGGTCCGTGTGCATATAATAGATGCTCTCCAGCACCCAGCCGTTTTAGGAGTGCATCTGAAAGACACTGCAGAAGGGCAAGATCATTGTTTCTGGGAGACACAGCTGTAATTATCATTGGTAACGATCACTGAGGCCGGGCTTTCGCCAGCAAGCTCCCACAGCGGGGAAGCTGTCAGCACCGCTGGTTTGCGGTCTGTTTACCAGGAAGACTCGAGCCCTTGGTCTCCTCCAAGGAGCGGCAGCACTGGAGGTGGTGGGGAGAGCTGCTGCCCTTGGTCCTCGGTCCTCCTGCAGCAGCGGTACCTGAGCGAACTCCGTGTGGAAACCACTGGCTTACACCAAAATCCCCTTTGGGTGGGTCTGCCTATCTCATTTAGATTATAGAAATCTATCGATTTCTGCCGAGCAGCCAGCAAAGGGGAATGCAAACTTGTAAGTGAAGTTCACTGGCCGTTTTATAATTCGAATAAAGAACACCTCAGGCTTACTGCCAGCTCTCTCAGCCTTACCTCTGCTGCCGTGCAGTCAGGGCTTATTTTACCATAGGTAAAACGGACTCTGTGAAAGCAAAAGATGGTTTCATATCTAGAAAAGAATAGATGTAAACTTTGCTTTTCACCTTTTTTTATTGTCATGATGATCTGAATCTGCTAACCAACAGTGCAGAGACTACAAAATAAAAGAAACATTTATTGTCTCAGAAATAGTCCTGTTTCCCCGTAGTCCATAAACTCCACTCCTTTCAACACCAGATGTTTTCCACCATCTCAAGCACTAGAAAATTTTCTGTCTTTTTAAACTTCAGTCTTGCTGGAGAAAAAAAATAAAATACAATTTCTAGTCACACATGAAAGAGATAAGCTCCATGGTAATTGAGCAGAAGAGATCCTACACTCCAAATTCTGCCTGAGCGCCTGTGTGGATATTGCCTTTCAAGGGCAGAAAGGGGAATGGCTTTTCCTGATAACCATTGTCTGTAGAAATACTATGGGAAGAAGGCAGAGGGCTATTAGCGTGGTGGGAAGGTGTGGGAAGAAGAGATGGCAGGCTTGATTTTGGAAAAAGCTCCCAGGCTTTACCTGAGACCAGGTCAGTCAAAAGAATTAGGTCTTGACTCTGCTGAAAGTAAGAAAAATCTTTGGCATCCAAATTGTAATTGATATTCATGAAAATGTATGAGATTAATGTACTCATTCGGCACTGCCCTTCAGCCTTATAATGAAAGCAGTCAGGTCTGAGAGGAGATGGCAGAGAATAAAGAGGAGGGGGAAAAGTAGAAATTAAACGGGGCAGAGGAATATGCAAACTGGATGGATTGAAGCATTTCCTTTTGATGGATTTGCTGGCCAAATGCTGGTCTCCTTTGCACCGCGTAACACTGGGGTTACGCGGGCTTTACCCTGGTGACCTAAGCCACCAACACACCCAAGACCTGTCCTCTTTCCAGGCATGCATCAGAGCCTGCAACGAGCTCCCCCCCAGGAAGCCTTTCTGATCCTAGAAGAGTAGCGCTGACCCTTCGCCGTTTGGTTTTAGGGACAGACCAGAGCACGGAAAGGACCTAACACGCTGCCAGATTTCCTGCAGCTGCGAGCAACGCTGCGCTGGAAGCACCAGGCAGGAGGGTCTCCAGAGCCTGGATGTGACATGGCACCAAGAACATCTCGCTGCACATCTAGGACACAGTATATTGTGCCACAGGAAGGGAGTGGAGAGAGAAAGGGACTCCAGACTGCTGCTTTTGTCAGAGCTTTGTTACCGTCACTTGCTCGCTCGGTGTGACCTGGCAGCCCCAGGTGCTGCCTCCTCATCGGGCTACACCTTGCGATGCAGCAGAGAAAGTCTCTCAGTCCCTGCTGCACCACTGAGCTCCGCTACCTGGCTGCAGCCGAGCAGTCTGCCTTCTGGACAGCCTTCCTCCCCCCAGCCACAGGCCAAGGCTTTTAGGCAGCAATCTGGATGTGTCCGAACAACTGGAGCACCCTCATTCTTTATCAGCCTTTATTCTTTATCATATCTTTATCTCCTTTACGCTAATCTTTTTTCCTGACCTGCTCATTTTCTGAAGTGCTTCATTGGGTAACTGTAAAATCCCGTCTGTGGTACTTCATTCCAAGGACCGGCAGGTTTTGTGTGCTGGTGCTGTCTCGCTGCAGGACGCAGGATCAAGAACAAGCATTTCTCAAGCAACTCTCCTGCTGAACCTCAGGAGACTCCCGTGTCTCTCCGTGTTCACTTCAGGGCAGCAGAGCATCATGCACCAAACATACCCTCTTTACAACCTCTTCAAAGCGATCCTTGCCCACCATGATGAAATTTCTCAGAAGATGAAGTTGCCCAACACCCTGACGTGCTGCCACGTCTTGTTTGCGCTGTTCCCTTCATTCTGGGGAGGGTGATCGGTGTTGCCTTGTCCTTTCCTCTTGCAGAAAACACAGATGTGCGTCCTAAAACTCATTCAGCCGCTCTTGGGAGGACTTCGCCCCATCCTTGAATGCTGTTACTCTCCAGCAGAACACATTTTCATTTTTTTCAATGTTGCTGACTACCTTGACGAGACTTCACCTCCCTGTGCTTTCTGGGTAGGGCAGGAGGAGGGTACTGAGAGACAGCAGGTCATTCTGTCCTCTGCCGATCGCCATCTTAAGAGACATTTAGTCTGGTGTTGGCCATGGCTTGGTCCTGCCTTTTCATTAACATCTTTACAGAAGGACTAGAACATCATCTGGTACTAAGTGAAATGTGCTTGTGGAGCCAAAGAAAACCCTCCTGTTGACCTCTGTCCATCATAAGTCTCAGTAACAGCGTTGGCTGTATCACCCATATAACTTTGCAGAAATGATGCCGTACCGGAAAAAAACAAAAGTGCAGCTAAAAGACCCTGTGCAGAGGCAGGGGGGGTCAGTGAAAGCATCCTAGGGAACAAAATCAGACCGACGCACACCTCCCTTGTTTCTAATCCCCGTCTGGCTCCACCTGTGCTGCAGAGTCCCTTCTCCCAAACCTGTGATGTAGCTCAGTGGTTGTACAGCAGATAATTCCCTCTCTGCTCAGCTTTGCTGACGTGCCATAGCAAACGTGTACAGCACATTTGACACAAGACTAGACTGCTTTACAGTGAAAAAAAAACCCTTGAAGCTTATCGTGGAAAAGGGGGAAAGTGAAAACTTAAATATCACTACTGAAATACTACCATGGAACCTCCTTGGAGTCACATTCCTATACTCCAGGTTTCTCCAGAAGCCACGTACCTTGTCACGTTATATCCTCATCACACGCTACAAAATATTCTCCAGGGTGAGGAGACAGCTGCTTGTGGTGCATGAGGGAACAAGCCGTCCATCTGGGAAATAAAATTCCCATAAGACATCCTTTCAATATTTCTAAATAAAATGTTATTCTCGGTTATCTGACCGAGGGGGGAGGGAAGTAAAGGACAAAAGTAGGGACTTTTCTCAAAAAGTTTAACTTTTCTGGAAGTCCAGTTGGTTGTTAAAAACAGCATCAGAGGACTTTTCAGCCACATTAACAGGTTTCTTATGGCTCACAGCTCAGTGGGCTGGGGGGCACTTCGGTCCACAGGCTCAGAGGAGTGTGGCCGGGGCAGCGTTTGGGGAAAAGCTGCTGCCAAGAAAGTGGAGCTCTGCAAACCGTGGTGTCTGCTGAAATAGGCTTAATGGGAATTGTTTTTTCTGCTCAGGAAGTCTCACTTTAAAAATTAAATCCCACTTCCTCTTAAGATTCCCAAAAGAATATACCAGACCAAAACCTGCATGTACTTGGTTATGGTGCACATTTGATTAAAATCGAAGAGAATATTGTTTAGGGCCTCGCTCACACTTACTGTGTAGTAACCTCATCGCTGCACATGGGTGGTACTGCAGTAACTGCATCACTGCACGTGCACGCTGCCGCCCCTCACCCTCTAACACAAGGAGCACAGGGTGGGTTGGGCGCTCTCTCACCATGAGCACCACAGTGCTAGCTGGCAAGATGCTGAAGACTTTTAGTTCTTATTGACCCTGGTGGGAAGGGAGGGGATTCAGAATCTCCGCCGAGGCCCCGCTTTGCCATTGTGTCTTGTTTAAAAGGGCTGTTTGTACCATTATGAAAGAAGTAGGTCACAGATAACCCTCACCGGTTCCCATCTATCCACTTTGCTACTGATGTGAGTTAGCACAAAAAAAGGTAATGTTATTTTTTTCTTATGTAAGAATGATGCAGATTACCTTCTCATGTTTAATTCCATCACATGAAAAAGGGAAGTCTAAGCTGCCCACATCTCCTTTTGATTTTCTTCTGCACATTTTTTTGCTGGGTTACTGGGAGTTCCCCTCATACCTGTTGTATCAGCACAGAGACAGGACCTTGTTAGTATGCCTTTTTGTATTTAAGAAACCAAATCTCTCCCCCTCCCCCGCTGGCTTGGACACCCCCACGGGAAAGAAAAACACCTTCTGACCTCTGAAGTATTTTCTGAATTAAGTAGATCCTTTCTTTTTCACCAGAGACCACAGAACAAAGCTGGTAGTGATCAGTCCTTGTGAACTGAAGAGGTATTGGGAACCGATGCCACTCAGCATTCAATTTGCCATCACCCCAGAGACTGATTCCCTCCAATTTACTTTCCTGGTTTTGTTTCTCTCTTCTGTGGCCACATTGTCCTCCCTCTACACTTACCCCAGTGCTGAGCAGGGAAAGCGCTGAAGTCCAAGCGGATAAACAGCAGATGGATCCCACCACTGTGCTCAGCGTCTCTTTCTGGACTTTAATTGACTTCTTAGATCAATGAGGACTTCATAGGCCAGTTTTTCCTTATCTGGAGAGTAACGGCACACATATGGGATGGAGACATTTATATCCCACTCCAGGAACAGCATGCTAACTATATCTTTCCAGGCGATTGTGCCAGGCTCATCACCATGGTACCTGCAGCGCACGCTTTTAGCCATGGCCTTTTGACAGAGGAGCCATTTGGTAGCCCTCACCCACCTGCTGGGGGTCACCAAGTGCAGGGGGCCATCGATGCTGCTCGAGTTATTTGGGGAGGAGGAGAAATGCCAGTCTTGTTAATCATTTCTTACTGTTTGTGCCATAGAACGCTCTGGTATGCTAAGTGCCTTAGCTCTCCTTCCAGGCTGAGCGTTTGTGGATTATTAATCACCCCCGCTTTCAAATATATAAATCATGATAACAGTAAAGGCAAAGGAGGAGAAGCAGCAATCTCCTGTTAACCCTTCCAGCTCAGAGGATGCTGTCTGTCCTGCCCAGTGCGTTTCCCTCATCTCGCCAGGGGTCCTGGCTCGCTCCTGTGCCACTCACGTCTCCAGGAGAGGGGCCCCTATATTTTTAAAGTTGTCCTCAAACCCACGCACACAGTAATCTCACATCCACCAATTCTGGGCTTTCAGGTCAGGCCCAGAAGACAACTGGGAGGTCCCAGGTGCCAGGCTCCTATAATGAGGAAAAGCAGTCAGCCGGACATCATCACACCTCACTTCATTCCTTGTACGAGGGCCTGGAACAAAAGCACGCAGCACCGCTGCAGGCACAAGTGTTGTTGGGTAGAGAGAGAAAAAAACAACACATCGGACATTGAAAAAAAACACAGGGAAAACAAGCTTGCTGGGATTCTGAGTTCCATAGAAAGTAGGCTGAAAAAAGATTCACGGAGGGCTTGATGCTCATACAATTCTCAAATTGAAAAAAAAAAAGAAATAATAATAATAATAATAATAATAATAATAATAATAATAATAATAATAATAATAATAATAATAATAATAAAATCATTCTCTCCTTCCCTCCTGCTGAGTTATTCTACCTTTTGCCTAGGCTAAAACTATATTTTTTAACTGGAGCAGACCTTCCTCAGCTGGTCTAAATATTATACCCAATAAATGCTTCTTGGACTAAGGCGGCGTCTAAGCCAAGCCCACAGGCTAGACAGTCTTCTAGTCTACAGGAAACCTTTCAAGCTGCACAGACCTTCACCAGTGCCAGAAATCTACGTCGACTTCAGTCCCAGCTAACGAGGTTCTCAAAAGCCAGAGCAAACCACCGCTCAGGCTGGACTCTCTTTCGAAGCTGCGACAAGATCTGTAACCCAGGAATCGCATCTTCTGTTAAGCTCCAGTGTGTAACCATACCATGTAACGCATCACTACACTCCCCCAGCTCATCATAGATAGAAAACAATTTAAGTTTATTCTAAATAAATCTGCAGTAAAGAAATAGGCTCAAAAAGGGTTACTTTCAAAATTTTCAATTTTTTAGATAACATGTTTACAAAACACTAGTATTTCAGGTTAGGAAAGAAAAGGAGTGGTCAGGGGTTTGAGGAAAAAAATGTTTCAATAAGATTAAGATTTAGTACTACAAAACAAACAGTAAAAGATATTTTGTGATCGGGAAGAGAAAAATATACAAACTAACACCATCTGAGGTGATTTACCTCAAGAGAGCATCATGGTCTGATCACAGCAAGGTTCATCTCAAGTAATGTATCTCAAGACAACGCCACCAGCTCTGATTTCTCCCCACTTCAGTGCTACAGAATCACTGCCAGCCAAGAAAGAGGATGATGCTCACTTCGATTCTGGGACCAGCTTTGGCATGCAAGGGAGATGCTGCTGTGGTCTTCAGAAGAGAAGTCCCTGGGTGGGGTAGGGAGCTGGCTAGATCATCAGGCTAGATCAACAGCAAAAATTTTCCACTGAAACCAGATTTTATTTCAGGTAGACCCTTCCTTTCCCAAGTTTGTAAGTAGGCATGAGGTTTGTTCATGCCAGGCATCCTAGGCTGGTCTGGAGAGAGGAGGAGGTGCCGCTGCTCAGAGCCAAAGACAGCTATTGCAGCAAAACCACCACAGTACACGTCCGGGTATATTTTATCCAATAGTTTGGCTAAAATTAAATATAGCACAGCATAACAAATTATTGCTAATTGTCGTGACTCACGTGTATGTTTTGTGCTATGGCACAGATTAATATTTTGGGGGGTTTCTGTTGTGCTGCAATGTTTATAGCTAATCATAGTAAATCTGCTTTTTATGTCACTAGTCAGCCATAGTGCTGTAAAGGCCTTGCAGCAAAGCAAAGCAGCTCAAATCCTAATTACAGTGATGATGACCGAGAGCTGTAGTTGCTGTATTTCTAAACATTGGTTTGATTTCAGGTTTCACTGTATCCTAACTAGGCACGTTTATAAAAGATCACAAAAGGCTCGTTTGTAAAGCCAGATTCTCATGTAAATCAGCACGGTCCCATTTCAACCCCCTGGGCTCCAGCCCCAGGGAAGGGGTTCATGTCAGTGGGGCTCCATTTTACAGCAGCAGAGCCCGTTACGTTGAAGAGTTTGCAGCACCAGAGTGGGTCTTAAATATTGAAGGTTTTATCCTGCAATGGGCTAAAAGGATTCACATGTCCTTGGAGCAGCAGGCATTTAGTGCATCCCTGGAGAAACGCAGTCCCCTGCATAGTCATTTTCTGTTATCGTCTGAGCAAGGCTATGTACGTACTGTCACGGTGGGTAAAGCTCAGCCCCGTGAAGACAGTCTGCATGGAGCACACCTTGGTTCGAAGCTCACTTCAGCCTTTGAAGTGAATATGGATGAATTTATACAAGGGAAAAACTCCATCCTCTCTAAATCATCCTTTGTCCAGCCCCGGAGCTAAAACCCCTATGCACGGAGCTGTGCCACGAACAGGCACGCAAAACCTCTGCAGATGTGACAGGGCCGGTGCAACACCTCTGCTGAAATTTAGATGGACCATTACAGAGAGCAGCTCTAGCTTTTCTAAAAGGAAAAATATATCCAGTTCCCCTCTGTGCTAAGGCTCAATAGGTCCAGCCTAAAGTGTCTTAGATACTGGCAGCGCCTCAAGAGACATAATAGTTAATCAGCATAACTTATTCAGGTATTTATAAATAGCTAATAAAATTGAGAAACGTGTGTGTGAACCAGGAACAAAAAGGTGTGAAGATCATGAAATAAACGCTTTCTCACTTAGCTGTGATTAAGTCAGGGCAAGGTTCAGCCCTTTGTGTTCCGACAGGAGGGTGAGGAGCAGCAGGAGGTGGAGGTCCCACCTGTGCCCACCTGGGAGGGCAGAAAACCAGTGCAGGTTCCCGGCAAAGGGTATGGACACTGCTGGTGGTGGAGGGGAACCTGCTCTAAGACAGAAGCAAAGCTTCTAAGTAATTAGAAGAAAGAAGTTAGCTTTATCTGAACACAAGAAATATTCCAGAATACCTGCAGAGCAGTAGCTGTCCCAGAATAGCTCAGGCAATCAGTCTGCCCGCACAAACAAGCTGTCAATGATTCATCTCGCAGAACGAGAATGATTTTTCCTGGAGGGAAAATGAACAGCAAGGGTTTGTGGCCTGGCTGAAGCTCAGGTTATATCTCCTGTACTCCCTTCGTACAGTGAACTTCTCCAGGGCTCTTCTGAAATGCTCTCACAGGCAGAGGGGGCAAATTTAGCTTCCCATTGCATCGGTGTCAGTGGCTTTGCCCTCACATAATGAGCAGATATTAGCCCATTTTGGGTTTTATCTTTTTCTCAGATGCCAGCTCTTATTTTTTCTAACCTACCTAAAAGTAAATATTGCCAGAAGCAAGACTGTTCTTAGAACAGCTCTTACATCATCTCTCCTGTTTTCTAAGAGCATTTGAATTAGACCAAGAAAGCCACCCTGTAGTCATATAAGCTATATACTGAGCACACTCATTTGATTTCAATCACTTTGGTTTCCTGGACTAACTTTAAATGGGAGAAGACATTCAAAATGAACCAATATTAGATATAGGCCTTGCAGGCAAAACGCTTATTGTGCTGAAAATTTGGAATACTGCAATATGAGACGGGGGG
>JAVJGJ010000062.1:15663031-15703233 GCA_035590215.1 Microhierax caerulescens | reverse complement strand
CCCCCCCCCCCCCCCCCCCCCCCCCCACAGTCTAAGTATTTTATGCAAATTGTAAGAAAGTAAGAAGGAAAAAAAACCATACCAGAAACACTACTGAATCCACCAAGTGGATGCTGCTTTATGGGCAAGTTCTTAGGCAGAAAGCAGTAGTAACTTACATATTCCACAATGAAATTGAAAATGTTCTTATATTATAGTGGATTACGGCTTTGTGAAATATTAGTTTTCTTTATTTGCTTTTGCAGGTAGTTAAATTTAAGCACTACTTACATTCCCCCTCATCCCCAAATTTAAAAGGCAATAAATTGCTTTAGTGTTTTCAATTTCTTTTCCTTCAAGAGATGTAAATTGATTGCCTAAATCCCTCCACAAACTTTATTCTTATGAAGAGAGGAGAATAATTTGCAAGGCCATTGGCCTCATCTAATCCCCCTTTAGCTCCGGCTCTCCTGTCCCAGAGGCCACCAGTACGCTTCATGCCCAGCGAGGCAGCGGAGCAGCAGCACCCCGAGCCCCAGGGGGGGATGGGCACAGGGTCTGCCATCCCATTCAGCTCAGTGGTATGGAAAACACAGCTGCACCCAGAGGAGCAAAGGGATAGAGGATGCTGCTCAGAGACACTCCTGGGACGTGCCTGGAAAGAAGTTCTTCCCGGGCTGGTAAATCACTTGCATACAAACCAAACCAACTGGTTTCCAAACTTCCTAGCTGGCCGAGGGACAGATCAGCTACACAAGAAGCGTAAGGTAATTTGATCAATTAAATGCTAACTTGGCACAGCTTAGTAAAGTGATGTTTATAGATGTTGCTAACTGTCACAGCTTCTTAAAGTGATGTTTATAGATGTTGCTAACTGGCACAGTAAGAGTTGGGCTCAGGCTCCAGCCCCAGGAGCAGCAGTGTCTAGTAAACCTTGCTGCAGCGCTGTCACAGGAGGTCTGCAATGCTTCTCCACAAGAGGCGACCACCTCCAGCACACTGGACACAGCACAGGACCTGTCCTGCACCCCTGCCTCGGTTTCCCCAGGTCAGCTCAACCCACCGTTTAAACAGCCGTGAAGACAGGTCTGCACAAACCCACGCAGCAGCGAGGAGGAGGCAGGGAGGGGGACGGGAGCAGCACAAGCACCCGAACCCAACTTGCCTCCGTGACTGGTTGTTGGCGGTAGGCTCCGGTCACAGCGCACCGGTGCTGACACCCTCCCGTAGACATGCTGCTGGGCACCAGCACCAGCCGCCAGGCTCGTCCAGGCTCAGGAGCCCTCCCTGCTGAGAGCATGGCTCCCCAGGACCACACCACCAGCCCTCCTCCTGCTCCCACTGCCGCACGCGCACGGGTATAAAAATCCAAAATCTGCATCTAAAAGGCTTTCAGTCACGCACGGTCAGAAAGCCGCCTCCACAGCTAAGGGCACTGAGACCAGAGGGTTGTTTCGGGGGGGGGTTGGGTGGGCAGTCGGGCTTTCTTCTGTCCCCGGCACAGTGGGCTTCCAAGCCGTGGCTGGAGCCTTAGCGGAACTACCTGGTCGTATGAAGATCAGAGCAAGCACAAAGCTGCAGTCAACGCAGTTTCAACACACATTACAGAGACTACAATAAAGTCTTTAGCAGGCCAATAGCATGGTAAAAAAAAAAAAAAAAAAAAAGAAGGAAGTTTATTTAAGACTATCTGTACTTTTTGATTCTGCCTTTTGGAAAATGATAATTTAGCAGCATGGGGAGCAATGAGAGGGGCAAATCCGCTCAAGGGGGGTACCCTTCCCTTCATGGTTACGTTTTTCCAGGAATAACAATCATTCCCTCAGCAAAGGCTTTTTGCCGGTCCTTGCACGCATTCCATACAGCCTCATCAGCCACCCCATGTGCAGCACAAACGTGCTCACCGACAAGTGGCAGGAAGGAAAACACCATCACCAGGCCAGTGGCTGCTGCAGCAGCTCTGCAAAATGGAAACTGCAAAGCCTTCAAGGGTGAGGGGCTGGCGGTACGGGCAATCCCGTAAATGATTTGCGCGCCTCGAGAGGGAGGCACATCTCTAGGAGCCATAGGGAGGTAAGACAGACAGCTCGAGAGCCGAAGCGTCGGCCAGCACAAAGCGCGTCCTCCCCAGAGCCCTCCTCGTGCTCCTTCTCGGCTGCCCGCTGAAGACAGTGGCTCTCCCTGGCTTGCTCATCTTAAAAGTTCCCAAAAAGGTGAAGGAAGCTGCCAGAGAAACGAAGGATTCAGCAAGACGCAGCCACTTGAAGATGTTACATGCACAGAGAGCGTGTAATGCCATCCCCACCCTCATCTGATGTCTGGTGACAGCCCATCAGACGTCCCCTCCTTATTAAATTCAACTGTGAACAAAATTAGCAAAGAAATATGGGCTTTAATTAATGTTTGCCTTGACCATAAATGAAAGAGAACTTTAATATTTTTACTGTATTTTACAAATCAGAGTCATTCAATATCTTGGATGCTAGTAAATTAATTCTGAACTAATGAAGTTAAAGGAGGTCATTTGTTAGAGAAAACTGATTACATATCGGGATCTCCTGGGGAACTAAATGAGAAAATCACTATAATGAAAAAATATTTTAAATTATGCAGGTCAACCAAGTAGATCATTAAGGATACAGGGGTGGGGGTGGAAATATTAATGACACCGCGACAGGGAAATGCCAAAAGGGAAGCGGGCTGACATCAGTAAGCAGAAAGGCATTTACAGTGCTAGCTTGGGGTTTTTTCCCCTTTTAATAATTGAAGCACATGAATTTTATCGCTTGCCTGAAATTAGTCACCTGTGCCCAGATATTCCAATGACAACGTAACACCAGTGCACCAATGTGCATTACACACGTAAATTTGCGTAGAGCATAAACCGTTTCAGTAGCATCAATCACAGTAGCACCTAAAGACCCAAGCCAAGATACGGGCTACGTTGTACGAGACACGGCAAGAAGTGTGCAAGGGGAGATGAGGAATCTCTGCTTCTCAGAGGTTTAATTTCAACAAGCCAGCAGCAGTCGAGGGATGGAGGCTTACGTGGCACAGTGCAGTGTCAGGCACAGCAAGCCAGGCTGCCGCTGGAACACAGCCAGCCAGAGCAACGGGAGCAGCGTAGCCTGGGCGGACAAGGAACACTCTCAGGGACTGATCTACGGTCTGCCTAGCCCAGAAAACCCACCAGCTCGGCCCCTGGCTGTGGGAGATGCTGTTCAGGGAGAGCGTGCGAGCCTGACCGCTCTCTGCAGCCTGCTGCCCCTGTGCTCCTCCAGCACCTGGAAGGACTGTGACGGGGACGGAGCGCACTGCTCCATCTGCACTCCTCCTAGCCAGGTCGGACCACCTGAAACGTGTTCTGCTCCATTTTGAAACTGCCGACACCACGAGACTCCGCAGCCTCCCAGGGCAACGCATCCCAGCACTTGGCTGCCTGCTCTGAGAACCAGGGATTTCTTTCACCTGTCACACTCATCTCCCACTGGTTTCGGTTAGTTCCTCCGCCAGCAGTGCAGAAGCTGGTGAGAAGCCGTTCCGCATTCACCTGAGTCATGATTTTACCAACTTGGATCACATCTTCTTCAGCAATAAAACAACTCCCAACGCTTTCCCCTCAGTGCCCTGGCTGAGGACACCCAGCACCGCGCCGGACTGTGCGGCTGCCGCAGCACGTGGACCGCATCATTTCAAAGAGCCATCGGTGATGGCTCCTTCCTAACCTCTAAGTGCCATTCTGAGTCTGGCAGCGTGTGGGCAGGATTTAGATTATTCTTTTTCCTTACACACTCTAAGTACTCTCCTGAGAATCCCTGTAACATTCCTCTCACCACATTCACGTCACGCTGAGGATGTGACTGAGCCTAATCCCACAAGGCAAAGCACGCAATCCAGATAGCATCTGTATTCAGGTTTGTGAAGTCTTACTGAGCCAGTTTACAGAGCTTCAGGATCTTCTTCGGGAAAAAAAAAGAAAAATAAAATCAAAGAGGTGATCAAAGGTAGAAACCAAAGGAAAATAAAAGGAGATCTCTGGTCAATAGTACAAGGATGGGAGGATACTCTCGTGAATTCAGGAAGGCAGAAGGAATCTAGGGAATACTGGAAGATAAATTAATATACTACTGAATGAGAAACAAAGCAGCACCAAGAAAATGAGTTGAAACAATCCTTTGTGAAAAGGGAAATACAGCAGATAAAGCACCGATATCTGTTTACAAAGCTTATCAGAAAGCATTTTATTCAAAGGAAAGAAGAACCAAAAGTGATCCTAGATCCACTAAACCCACTTTTCAGGATTTCTTCACCGAATTAGGCATAAAGAAATATGCTAGCCCTACAGAGCAGATGCAAACTATTTAAATGAGTACATCAGGCAGTTCTACCACAAAGAGATGTAATTAGATTTGAGGAGCCAATACCTCAAGCAGAGCCTGAAAGGGTGATCAACAGTTTACAGCTTGGAAAACTCCCAGAACTGGAAGCCAAATTCTTCAGAGCATTTAAACAGAAACTCATCCCCTCATTAAATGGAGCATTTGCTGAAATTCCAGGAAAGACTAGGATGAAGCTACCACACTATTCCCATACAGAAAAAGGCAAAGCTATTAATTATTGAAGGTTCTTATGATTTATTTCTCTTAAATATGGAAAATAAAATTAGTGCTAAAAGGCTGATGACAAGATGGAGGTTGCTTTTTTCAATGGTAAGCATTTCTGACCTTTTAGTTACCGGTTAATTGCAGTCTCCAGATGAGCAGTGATAGCAATTGATTTGTGTTCATTAAAACTCTATCACAGAACCAAGAACTAATCCTGATGTTTTACAATGTAAAGACAGCATTAGATTGAGTTAAGTAACTACATCAGTTTGTATTATGAGAATGATTTGGCTTCTAAGTAGGCATGCCTCATATTGAACTGAAAACTCGGATTCCTGTAAAAGCTTCTTCATTAAATAAATATTCCTCGAGAATGGAATTAGCCATGACCGTTGGTCTCTTTTTAACTACTCTTTCAACCAAAGTTTTCTGACCATTTCAAATGAGAAATCCTGACAGTTAAAAAGCAAACATTGTAAAACACAACTTTCATTTCATTGTAAGTGCGTGTATATATATGTATATCTCCATTTATAGCCATTATATTGAAATATCATGAAAGCAGGTTTAATCAAATAAATCTGGAGTTATCAACTATCTGACACAAAACCCCAAAACCTCAAATCTTTGCACATGTGTGTAATACCTAGTAGAAAGGGCCGGCATAGCCAACTGAAGATGTTAGTCCAGTACAAGCAAACAACAGGCAAAGAAAATGTCCATTTTGCCCAGCTGAACAGGAACACGTTATGGACACAGTCGTGTGGGGGTGGGGAGGAGCTTCCATTCCTATGTGAAAGCAGAAGGCAGGTTTAATGCAACACTATGCCCAGAATTATTGCTGTCACCTTACCAGAACCTGAGAATTAAATTCTGCCATATCCCACTGGTGTTGCTGTGTGGATGCTGCCCACGAAACTACTGGCACACAGGTGGCACGAAGAAAAAAAAAACATACATGTGAAAGAAACTTGCAGCATATATGCTCTCAACCCAATGGAACAGAAAATAGTAGGACCAGAAGTATCAGTGACGGATTTCTCACTCCACTACTCTTATGTGGAGGACTGCATTTATAAACCAGCTAATTACAGTTTGAATCATAAGTGAGCACTGAAGCAGAGTTCCATTTTACTCAGATGCATAAATTTCCCTCACCTATAAACCTTAGAGCAGATGTACAGTGGCCAAACACGGCTGATGCTATCATTCAACATGGTTAATTCCAGATAGAAAATGATAGAAAATGAACGCTGGTTTGCCGTACTTCATATGCACATTTTGAAGGCAGTGTATTATCCATGCAATGTTCAGCAATAATTTGTCCATTCTTAACCTGGAAGAACCATTTTTTATATATACATGTAGGTGTGTATATATATTTAACTTAGAGCACAGGTTGGCCTAAGTTCCAACAGTGCAAAATAAAGCATTTGTGCTCCTGTGATAGGTGTTCTTCACAGTTTGGCATCACCACCCAAATTTCCTGAGATGCCTTCACCTTCTGGCACAGCAGTCCTTGGGATGTACAAATTCCAGCATTTTGGCATGCCCCGAGTTGTGTCTAGAGAGATGAGTTCTGGTTGCTGATGGAAATTCAGGCTGCGCAACCCAAGATGCGCACGTGCTCAAACTGGAAGAGGGCATCTGTGAAACCTGCTCATATGGTTATAAATTTTGCCCTTTTTTTCAAGTTATCACTGGTGGAGCACAGGTATTATAAAAAAAACCCAAAACCCAAACCTAACCTTTTTTAGCCATTGCTGGGCAAAAAAACAATGGATCCATTACTATAGTTTAGCAAAAGCATTAGCTCAATAATAAAAGGAAATTCTAACCAACAAGTGTGGGTCTGAAGAAGCCAACTGACGCTTGCTATTGAGGGATTCATCGTTACCTTTTACACAAGATCGTCTTGGAAAGTTTTCTTATTTCTAAGACAAGAATGAAGTTCAAAAGATTTATTATTAAGACAGAGCCTTTTATTTTCCATTCGAGCATGCTCACAGGGTTTCAGTCCCATTGAGACCTGGCAGCAGATCTTTGTTCTCAGTTACTACTACTACTACTACTACGATGCCCTAGAATTCAAGCGAATTGATGTTTGAAAATAAACATCTCTGCCTCATGTCCAAACATTGCATGACATCGTACCACAAGAGGCTAAAGTCAGTCTGGTAGAAAACCAATCAGTTTTTCTAACCACTATTTCCTCCAGCTGCTAACTGTAGCGTGGTAACGAAAGCACGGGCGTTTTGCACAATCCTAAAATATTGCAGTCTCTTGGCTGTGAAAGAAGAGTGTGGCTCAAGCTAAAGCAAATCTACTTCACACCAGTCTAATCCCGGTGTAATTAGGGGATCGCTGCCAAATGTAAAGCATATGCTTTGTTTAAAATCTCAATGCAAATCTGCGCGTGTGTGTATATGTGTGTTGAATTATTAAATCCAGAAACCCATAGCAACATCAATGATAATATATACTGCTGCTATTATTACAGACAAGAAGCGCTAAAGCCACTTTTAATCAAAAAAGATCCTTTAAAATCTATACCTGGTTTTAGTGATGTTACAGTTAATGCAGCTGATGAAATATTAAGCATGCAATTACTGTACATGCTCTATAAATGGCTTTCCTGACATTCAGGCTGTATAGAAGGCTGTGTCAAAATGAGAAGGAAGATATTTTTCTCCCAAGTATCTTTTTCCCAGAGAGACATTCTAGATTAGGTTGAAAGCATCTCACTCAGAAGAGATGAGAACCCCAACCAAATGCCACATTCATTACGGAAAAAAAAAAAAAAAAAAAGACTAGAGGAGAGAAACCAGCAGAACTCCCAGTTGCTGTCCTGAAAGAAGGTGGGGCAGCCGTGTTCAGGCTCCACACCTGGGGCTCCCATCTGGTACGTGTTGAGTCACGAAAGGGAGAGAGAGAGGCAATCTTCTTAAGAAAGCTTGTTACAGCCTTGCGAGCACAAGGCACGTACAGAGAACATGGGATAAAGGTCACTTCACGCTCATTTTTTCTAGGGAAACGGAGCATTCAGAAATGAGACAGCCACAGTCTAATCCCCGACAGAGTTCATGCTCTATACAGTGTCAAAAGGAAGGTTCACTCTGCAGGCATCCTATTGCCGCCCCACTTTTGGAACTGCAGCCGTAACCAGTTATTGACTGGTAGTGTCTAATGGTCTGATATGGACGTGCTAGCATAATTGTATCTACACAGGCAGGTGTCAAAAATGCACTGACAAGAACATTTGGAGAGCTATAGTATTTGCCTGTCAAGTACACAAGGCTCCCAGTAAAACCCAATATAACCAAAATATAGTTCCTTGTGGCAATCAGCACACTGCATCCTCCCACTGCGTGTGCACACACACGCAGTCGCTCTAGCATATGCACTGATGTGACTAACAATTATTGGCACAGATAGGTAGGAGCCCTACAAAAAACAGTTTCACTGTAGGACATTTATAACCCTTTGTGATTAGCCCATTAGAAACCCGTCACATCACTGCTGATTGCTGTGGTTATGGGCAATCTGCTCATTATTGAAACGACACGCACAAGAAGAAAAAAAAAATAGAAGTAGTTCCTTTTACTGTTATGGGGACAAATGTGGCTGGTTCTTTACTCACAGCATCCTTCCTCGTGGACACTACCAACGGCTGCTGCACACTGAGGGAGAAGTCTCCTGTTCTGGGGCACTGCTGTCTGATCTGCCTGTGATTCTTCCCCTGTGAAACGAAAGAAACTGGCAGTCAGACTGGGGAATCCTTTCATTTCTCCACTTATCCTTACTAGTTTCAGAGCTGTGCCAGAATCCCTCATTCTCTCTGGACCTGAAGCTCCATCCTATATTCCTGGCTCCTGTAGTACAATTTTCTTTCAAAAAGAGCATCATCGGTCCCCTTCGATTATACAGAAGCCTCTTCAGGAAAAGGCGCAGCTGGAAGGATCCCAACAGCTGGTATTTATCCAGGAAAATGATAATTGTATGCAACACAAGCCTCAAAAAATGATTAGTGCAGTAGAGACAGCTCTTGCTTTATAAAGATGTGATATAGAGGAGGTCAGGCTAAATGCAACAATCCCTTCTGGACCTAAATACTATGAATCTATGAAAAGATCATTTATTTTATTCAGTGTCTCATAACTAAATGATTATGCTCACCCTTCCTCCTAGCACATCGCTGCTGGTGACAGATTCACAAAATAATATGCTTCAGACAGAATGAAAGATAATAGGCTCAAAAAAAAAATTAATGTACAGTATTTTGATATTACTACCAGGAGGCACAAAGATATTACTCATTTTGGTCTTGTATTGGACAGCAACATCTGCATCAGAACAGATGCATTTTCAAAACCGCAATAAAAAATTACCCAGCTGATGCAGCATCTGACATATTGCTGGTGTATTGCATTATTCCCATGCAGCTGGAGTTCTGCACTCAATATCCTAGTCCTCTGGATCTGGAAAAAAAGTTCTTTCCCTTTGTTCCCTTATGAGCTTGGATCTGGGATACTGGACAATAATCTGAATATTTAAACTATTATTCAAGTCTTTAATTCTACTAAACAGTCTTTCTGGACATATTCCAATATATAAAAAAATAAAATGCTTTGTGCTGTAATGGAAGAATTACTGCTATTAAAGGATTTAATCCTAAATATACAGCAGCGCATTTCTTTGTACATCAAGCGGAGTGTGAAGGGCTGCTATTTTTATCAGGTTTGCGTTTTACAGATAAGCATTAACTGCACATTACAGGATTGGTTCGCACCAGGTTTCCCCACTGTACAACGGCAGAGCTTTGCAGAACGAGCAAAGCTAAACAGTTTTTAGCTAAAAGTACTGCAGGTTTAAATATCATTACCACATTTTCATACTTGTCTCTCCGATTAGCCTTTTTGCGGGAGTGACTTTCCCTGTTGCTAGGACAGATTCACTGGCAAGCCCAGGAAAGGGCTGTCTGGAACAGCTGGAGCGGCCAAGGCAGTCGCCGAGGATGGGCACGGGCACGCCGGGCCCACCCAGGCTGAGGGAGCCACCCATGGGACCCGCTGCCCCACAGGACACAGCGCAGGGACAGCACCGGGGGTCCGGCCGCGGGATGCCACTGAAGACATGCCCGAGGACAGCGGTGCCGCTCCTGTCGGCAGAACCACGTATCGAGAGAACACGGGAAAACAACACACCCGCCACCACGGCGGCCGTGAACGGAGTTAGAACTTCTTCTGGCAGCATCCTGGAGGGAAACGTAGCAGCGAATGCACATATGAAAATCAAATCTGATTGAAGAGGGAGGATTTTGCTTGGGAGAGGTATTCAGGGCAGCAAGCAGGGTTATTCACAGCCCTCGCTCGCCTTGCTGGCTGCCCACGATAATCACGGAAGGGGGGTAATGGGGGAAGCTAGGAATGATGGACGCAGCAGTTTGAAAATACTTGCAAGCATCTCCTGCGGTCTCACTAGGAAATAATTGTTGTGGCAGTTTGGAGCCATTTGGGAACAAAATACTTTTAAATGAAAGTGAAAGGGGAGGGAAATTATATTCACAAAACTATCAAAGGATTCAGGGAAGAGCTATTGGCCTGTGTGGAGATCGGATAGCAGAAAGCAATAAAGAAACGATGGGAAGAGAAAGCACTGAGCGGGGGTGGGAAATAATCGAAACACCTCACAAAAAACTCTCGTTTACGAAGGAAGCACTGAAGGAGGAAAGAGCAAGCCCAGAGGAAACCACTGTCAAATATTTAAGAGCAGAGAATGATGGATTGAGGAAGATTCCTGATGGATGCAAAAGGAAAAAAAAGAAATCTTCAGATGTTACTTCAGAAAGGAGATACGTGGCTGAAAGTAGGTGAACCTGCACGGGAGAGGAGGGGATGGGATTAGTTCTGGATCCTTCTGCAATCTGCATTTAAGGTAGCAGTGAAATACGTGACTGCAACCAATATGGCTCACAAGCAAGGCGCTAACAGGCTTGTGTTTACAGGGCTGTTTTCCAGGACGTCTCCCTTTGACACAGGCTGGTTACCTCCTTTTCAGAGCAGCAGGAATGCCTGCCTGGAGAGACAGCTGAAGGCGTTTCTATTGTGCTCTCCGGCGGGTCTGCTCCGGTGAGCCCCGGCGCGGTGCGGTGCCGAGCAGCAGTGACAGTGCTGCCCCAGCAGCATGGCTCGCACCGGGGACGTCGGAGCCGGGACAGGTTTGCCGAATTGGCCTCTGAAGAAGAGACATCGGTTGGGGAGCTGGCAGCATGTACTGGTGACAAATTAAAAGGGAATTACTCTAAGCGGCTGCTTCGAAGAGAAATGACAAAATCGTCCACCAACTGAAACTGAAAAGCAGATGAGTCACTGGAGGAGATGAGTGTTTACTTTAATTAACCATCTTTCATATTCCAGAGGTTATTTCTCTCCAGATGAGAGGAACAGACTTGTGCTGAAGCACCCGCTCATAACTCTGAGGTAGCGGTCTCAGATCCTGGCTTCGCTGCGTGGTTTTCCTGGAGCAGTGAACATAATTCAGCCCACCCCGTGCTTCATGTTCCACATGCAAAAATAAAACACTCTCACGTTTACGTTTACATTTCAGGACTCTAAGAGGAGACTGGACACCACAGGAGGGTTGGGATAGAGAATCTGATGTCCAGATTGATGGAAAGCCACACGAAGGGTGCATGTAGAAAGCAGTAGCCCTGTTTGGGTGGGCCAGAGGTGGTACAGGAATGAATTATTTTTCATCTCAATAGCAACACCACAGAAACCTTCCCAACCAACCCGATGTTTTTAGTTTTAAAGTACCTGACAAAGTGTGCCGAGCTGGAAGAGCAATTCCAGCCACTGAAACAGTTTCACCCCTCCTCATCCATCCCTTCCCCAAATGGGTTTTGAAGAGGAACTCTTATTTCCACAACAGGGAAAGCCTGTGCCTGCTGCTAGTAAATTCAGGTCCTGCATTACAAATGGGCATCAGTTCAAAACCAACAATCTGACATCAACAAGCTGAAATTCATTAAAGATACAAAGAGAAATCAAACACAGAAGCACGAGTCAGGGATAACTGGTTCGGCAGAATCGCTGCAGAAGTGGAGGTTGTTGCAGACCAGGTGGATCCGGATCGCTGTACGCACAAGGCGGATCCTGCTCCGGGATGCACTAGCAGACAGGTTACATGCGAGACACAGGAGATGGACATTCTGCTCTGCACAGAGTGGAGAGATCTCAGCTGGAATACTGCAACCAGATGTGTGCATTACGCTAAGAAAAATGTGGAGAATTTGGAGATGGTTCAGTGAAGATCAAAAAGAATCCTAAGAAGTACGGACAAACATGATTTGAAAGGGAAGCTTGAAACAACCGGGTTAATTTTCACTATAGAGGCAGAGTCAGGCATTGCCTGACTATGAGGCAAACAGGGTATCAGTCTCTAAATGGGTAAAAGCAGAAAATAATTGATAAAAAGACTTGATAAACATCTTCCCAGGGTAGACAGATTTATTTCTGCCATGGAGCAGGGGGACGGACTAGCTCTTAGCCTCTTAAGGGCACTCCAAGCTTAGATATTGCAACATATAGAACGCACTAGTGAAATAAAGTGTCTTTGTTAAAATCCACGAAACAACATAAAGTAAATTTCCAAGTTGTAATATGCTGACAAAAGACGACGAAGATAATACCTCTGTACATGTTGGGCATATGTATTAGGACATACAGGTACATGGCTTGATAAAGCATTAAAACCAATTACACTCAGAAATACTGTTTGTCTCAGCAATTGCATTTCTTGTAAACACATTTAAGGATTGATTCAACAATCAATCCTTGATTCAGCCAATGAAACTGGAGGCAGGAATATGTACATTGACCACAAGGAAAGTTACTTCCCCCCATTCAGCTAATAATTGCTCTCTAGCTTGAAGCCTGATATCTACAAAATTTTAGCTAGCAGAGCAGCAGATGATATTCCTACTTTCCATGCAAATGCATAATCCTTTTCTGAAGGCTACTAAGCTCTTTGCCACCAAAATCAGTGGAACTCCGGCTGTTTACATCGGATCTGTGAAAGGCTTTGAAGATGAAAAGAACTGCACAAGTGCTAAGTGTAGCTATTTCGGCAAGGAATCTAGGCTAGAAACACAGGCTGTTACACACAGATCCTATTGTTTCCTGTCAAAAGTCATCTTTATCAGCATAAAAAGCAGAAGCTAGGAAAACCCAGGCAGTCTGATTAAAAAAAAAAAAAAAAAAAAAAAAGAGGGGGGGAATCGTCTGAGATTTAGTAGTCATTTTCCTAGGATACTTTCAGAGGCACTCTTAGCAGAAAGGTATAGTAAAACTTTACTTTGTGTCCGTTACTAATCCTTTCTTGTATCAACTCTTACTTGGTTTAGTATTATTTTTATTTGTTCTGACATGGTTTTTGCTCAGTCACTAGGTCAGGCTAGTATTTGGGTGACTCCCCTGCAACATCAGTTTATGCAGAAGAGCCGGGGAGGCGGATGGAGGGTGAGGTGAAGAGGCTGGTCGTAAAGAGCAGCTGCAGGTGAGCGAGCAAAAATGCGGGGTGCTGAGTGTTCTGAAGAACCCAGAGCACAGCAGATGAAAGAGCCCTAGAGAAGCTTCCTGGCACAAATAAGAGACCAGGTGCAAAGCTTTTTGTTTGGTTTGGGGTTTTGGGGGGGGCTGGTTTGGGGTTTTTTTTGTCTGTTTAGGGTTTGGGTTGGGTGTTGTGGTTGGTTTTTTTCTTTATTTGGGGAGGTGTTAGGCAAAAGTGTCAAAGTCTTAAGCTCTTGGGGGGAAAAAAAACTTCAAAAGAGAAGTAGGTATTAAAAATGGCATGAGAAACACATGCTACTTGCGGGTAGGGAATTCACAGCTAAGGTTCTATGCAAACCAGTTCTTCAAGAAATGTAAATAAAAGCAGAAGAAAAAAAAATTAAAAGAAGGACAGGAATTTGGGAAAAGGTGAAAGAAATACCTGCAGGTGAACAGGCTGGGGTTAAGGCAGCACTCAGGAAAAACAGCCCGACACACTCTTGTAGGACAGAACCCAGAAAAGTCAGCAGGACTCAACTGAACCTGTTATAATAATTTCATAAAATTTGAGCAGGCTCTGACAGCATCGCACAGAAAGCGAAAGATGGGATGTCACAAATTTGCAGGATTCACCAAGAGATTGATCAAGCTGACAGAAAACACTTACAGCAAGTCAGCATGTGTGGCAACAGTGGACAAGATGATGATGGAATGGTTAAGGATGACTACAGAGTTCCGACAAGGATGCATGCTATGTCCAGATTTATTTCTACTGATAGCTGAGGCTACAAGGCTTCAGCCTAACAACAGCTTTAGCTTGGAAAGAAGACACAGGAAAAACTGAACTGTATGACAAGGGTGTTGATCCATAAGTAAAACTGGCCTCGTGCCATGGATCACAGGGACTTTACAGAGAGTAGCTGAAAAAGTGGATGAGAAGAGCATAAAACTCAATCTAGGAATTATTAGAGGACAACAAAAAAACATGGCTGTAGGTTCCGGTATCCCTAAACCCTGCAGGCTCTGAGGACTCCACATGGAGAAGAATGGGAATCACAAAGATGCTGGAAAGAGAAGACACAAAGATGCTGGAAAGAGAAGAATCATACCTGTTGCTATGGACTGCAGATGAATCAAAAATATTACAAAATTTACGAGATTAAAAGCTTTTTGGGTATTTTGGGGTGTTGTTTTTTTTTTTTTTTTTTTACAAAATTTGTAACTGAAGCAACTCAGCAGGCTGGAATATGAGGGAAGTAAGCAGAGTCATTGGCTGCAGAAATTACTTTCGGTAAATGGCAATGGGTTACACAGAACAACAAAGGCTAATGACACAGAGCGGTAGGATGTCTTATTTTGTTTCCCTTGTTGCTGTTGAGTTAATGGACATGCTGCACATCCAAGTTTGTGGAGCACAGAGGCAAGCAAACTAGCCAAGCAACATCTAGCTTAAGTTTTCCAGGGTATAACAGAAAATGCATTGCCACAGAAACACGGACTTGAGCCAAAGGCCCCGGGGCCAGAACTGCTCAGCACACTCCTGCAGGTCTCTGCAAATCCCAGACCCAAGAGGAGCAGAGCCAATCTGCTGTTCTGAGAGAACTGACCCCATTAGTCATTCATGGGTTCAGACTCTTGCCCAGAAAAGCAACCGCTGTGCATTTACAGTGTCTTGTCATCATTTCCAACCTTACCTTCGATCATCTTCTGTAGACGGGTCAGGAGAATTTCAGTGAATCCCTCTGACAGCAGAAGACAGAGATGCTCAGTATGGACCTCGGTGACTGCTAGGAGCAAGGATCTAGCTTTTCGAAGACCAACTCCCTCTTCCCCACATGTCTTTGCAGTCTTCACAGGGAGCATTCAAAAGGGTCAGGAGATCTGCTCCCTGGGGAAGCAACCAGCAGGCAAGGGCTGCGTGGTTTCCTCGTCCCCTCCACCCCATCACGTATCTGCAGGCTGCACGGTGTGGTGGGGCACAAGGGACCTAACATCCTTCTGCTTTGTCTTTCTCTTAGATCCCCACCTCAAAAAGATGCAAAGGGCTGCCCTGAACCACATGTCCTAACAGCTTTTGCTAAAACCAAATAAAACAGGGGGAGAGGGAGGACGAGTAAACTTTACAGTAAAGGCTCGCTGCTATGGTGAATTTCCAAGCACTATGTGAATCACAGAAAGTTTTTGCATGCTTATATCTTCCAGCTCAAATACTGTAATTAAATTACCTTAGCTACTGACTGGAAAAAGCTTTATTATTGCAATAGCTGGGTCTGAAGATGAATCACGCTGCCATTATACACCGCAGGTGGTTTATCACAGAAGTTGCCCAATTGCCTTTTAGGACAGGTGGCATTTACTAAGAGAAAAACACGCTTTTTAATCTCTGTCTGAGCAGAAGATGCAATCCCAAACATGGTCCATTCTCAAAAAAGTACACTCAGAAGGCAACATGTAAAGAGGTGAGACAGCACAAAGCCGTTCTGACACTGGTGGTTAAATCCTAAGAATTTAAGTCTGTTTTGCTTTACAAAAAGAGATTAAAAACCCAGCAGCCCATTACCGGTATCTTTTGCAGACTTAATAAGTGTTGTTCACAGTAAGATTTTCCTTGAGCACAACTGAAGAACGAGCCATGTATGATCAAAGATGTGGCCATACTGCTGTCACAGAATATGCCATAAGACAGAAAATAAAGGCATGGTGCAAAACTATAAGTTCCATTTTAATAAACGTGTCTGGGGGAGGTTTTGAAGCAGGCTCTGCTTCCACATCATCAGCAAAAGCAATAGAATTTTCTAAATGGCTCAGCAACCAGAGTGGCGAGATCTTTTGTTATTCTGGCCAAATTAACCCACAAGAAGTTGCTGGGTATTGAGCACTTAAAACTGTGGTCAAGGGATCAGAATGCTTCTCTTATATGCCTTTAACACAGAAAGGCTGCTAAATCCAGTTTTACAAAGGGCAAGATGGGGCAATCCCTACAGAGAGCAGGAGTTTTGTGGGCAGCAGCACTGAACTTGGGACTAGCCAACTAAGCCCTCAATCAGTATGAATAAGGGCTAATAAATGCTGTGGTAGGTCAAATGTAGCGGGCTTTTTCTTCTTGCTTCACCAAAGGAGCCACAGGAGCAAAGACAGCCCTTGGCGTTCTGATCTCTTACCCACGTTTTCTCTCATGCAATGGTACTTACGACGGCTCTTTCTGTTTCTGTAGAGAACTGATATCATTAACCCAGAGCAAGAACAAGAACAAGTCATGTACAAAGAAGTTCCTTAAAAAGGCAAAAATTAACCACCCTTGAAAAAAAACAGTAAGAGAGGAATGTGAATAACACAGCATTTCCTGTGGCTTGCACACTTATCTCATACCGTAATGACCAAGTGGCTTACTTGCCTCTACCCGTTACAGAAGGGATTCTTTGCATTTTCACGTGGTTCTGCTGTACAACCAACCACACAGTTTTACTACTTTGTCTTAGCTATTTTGGTGCTTAGATACTCAAATCCTTTCCCCTTCCCCCCCAGTAAGTAAATTTTCCAGGCTAAAGTTCAAAGTAAATTCCAATGTGATTATATAAACACATGCATACTGTAGATTGACATCATACAATGCTGTTCTTTGTTGCTGGATTTTTTTTCTTTTCTTTTTAGTTTGCAACAACTTCTGTATGCCTGGCTTGCTTCCCTAAAATAGTGGCTTATTACACCCTACTGAATAAGATAGCACTGCATTTGTTTCTCTGGCAGTTTGGATTTCACAGGAAAAAAAGCTCATGATTTAATTCATAAAAATAGACTTATAAAGGAGAGAAAAAAAAAAAAAAGAATAAGAGTAACAGTCCTTATGAATCTCCCCGTTCATTAATGCATGTGATTAGTGGAGTGGAGAGAAGGCAGGTTTATATGTTTCAGTCCATCATGACTGTGAAATTGAACTGTAAATGGTACCTAGTGCAGTCAAGTGAAACAGACACCATGCCGGGAGTTAATGGAAATGTGGAGAGCTTTTCTTTTTAACAAAGTAGTAGAGCAATTATCCCAGCACACCCACAGTGAAATGAGATAAAGTTAGTCTGTGCATTACAAAGGCTGTTAACTGCAAAATAAATTTACTGACAGCCATTGGGAACCTTTCGTTCATTGTTCCTTTTTCTGCACCTATTAGCTAAAAATGACAAACAGCGTCGGTGGGAATAAACAGCCAGCACTTTGTGGTTGGACATTTGTTATGGGCACACACTAGCAGACAGCCATTTGCTTGAGGTTACAGCTACTACTTAACCCACAACACAGATAAATAGTTCAAGAAAGTAACGCACTTCACTGTCATGCCCACCTGGGAGACAGGTGGGGTTGGGGGAATGTTCTGAAGTGGCCTCGTGCTGCCACTCCGGGAACACAGGCGCTACGTGCTCCCGACAGCCCTGCTTTGCGGTCAGGGCTGTATTGACATTAACGTTTACCGTAAGAGTAAAAATACATCGGAGCTTCCTCCCTGGCTCCGCTTTCCCATCACTTCCCTGGCTGCCTGTAGCACCAAAGAGTGAAGGTCACGTCTGAGGCGGTAGCTGCTTCGGTGTGGTACTGAACTCCAGGGATAAACAGGATGGACGGCAAGTCCCGCTTGCCCTCTAAAGCCTACCCTCGTCCGCTTGCTTAATAAAGATCTCCTTCCTCCAGCTCCACCTGCTCCCCAGCAGCAGTGCCACAACACCAGCACGTCCAACAGCAACTATGGATCTCCTGGGGCAGACCTCACCCCAGGCAGAAAGCCCTGCCCAGCGGGGTGCAGCCTCTCACCCCCCATCCAAAGGGCAGCTTTGGTGGATGAGCTGTGCAGGTGAAAACACAACCCCTCCTCCAGTACGGAACCTGAAAGGAGCTTTGTTTCCCAAGCAGTAAAAGAAAATCTCAAGCAGACACCGAGAAATAAAGGCCGCCTGTACAGAAAGTATTCATCAGTGATCACAGTGGTTTTCTATAGATCTTCCATTTAAGCAAAAAATCCTTCCCTTTCAGAACTGCATTAGAAAGCACCACTGGTATATTATGGGTTACACACCAGAGGCGGCTCACCTCAGCATTGTATGAGAAACCCATGAGAAGCTGATAGAAGAATGATGTTAAGATGGTTTGAAGAAGCAAGCAGTTTAAATATCAATTGCGACTTGTTTTACAAAGTCCTGTACGGCTAGCGAGGACCATGCTCAGGCCTCTGATGTATCTTGTTGTGATGCCTACAGCAGCAGCATACTATCTGGGTTTTATCACGCTATTTTGAAATGCAAACCAGCACCGAATACAGTACATTGACCCGAAGTCGAGCCACGTTTCATGTAATACCAACGGCATCTCTTACTCCTATGGAAATACGATCTAGTTCCTATTTGCGTTTCCAGTGCAGATGAAAAAGAGGGCTATTTACTCACAACTCATCCTTTGCTACTCCTGGTCTCTGTGCTGGAGCATCACTGTTCAGCACGTGTGTTGACTTCCCCAGTCCTCTCTTCTGGAGCTCACAGCCATGGTTGTTGCTATTAGCCTCAGCTACACAGCCTCTGACAGCACCCCTCCCTTCTTTTCAGGGGTTTATGATTTGAAGACCTCTATCTTTTGGTCTCACAGCTATTATTTATGGCTGTCAGTCAGACAACAGAAACTGAAATCAAAATAACCAATGCTGTCCCCTGCAGCAGACCTGTTACCGTCACTTTTTCCTGACTTTTATTCAACATAATCAAAATTTATTCTCCCTACTCATGTGTCTTATATCAGCATCCCACGCAGCCCTAGCACAGCTGCATCACAAACCAACATCCCTTCCATCCCCTCCGTAACCTTAATCCCAACCCCAGCAAATAAGAGCCTGTTAACTCTGGGAACCGCTCCGATGTCAGCCCTCCTGAGCCATACACAGGCAGAGCTGTCCTGACGCAGACCCCCGCTGCAGAGAAGGCACGCTGTGTGTTGCAAGTTAGACACGAAGCCAGCCAGGACCCTGGGGAAGTCACCGTTTCAGCCCGCCCAGAGCTGCTAATGCACGGGTGCTGGCTCTGCTCTCTGCCTTGCGGCACTTCCATTGCTTTGCATGTCTGTCAGATTCTTTCCATGTTGCTTTTCCTTTGCTGTGCAGCATAGCAAGATGCCAGCTTTCTATTTTTTGCACCGTGTGCGCTCCGGATCCAACACTGTGCTTAAGATGCTATCAAGTAGCTAAATGTGACACGTTCTCAAGGTTGGCCTCAAGGTGGTTAACTCTACGAGTAAGCCTTTCAATCACAATCAGATACCAATCAAACCAAAATAGATGAGGGCTGACAGCAGGCTGGCATTATTATACTGTCTATTTCCAGCTGGTTTAGTTCAGGATGTTTTTATCAAGTGAGTCTCCAGCTCACCTCACTAGTATCCAAGGAAAGGGGAGGGAGGAGAATTGGTTACACAAAAATGGAATGTTTTCTGATTTATAGCTGAAGGAATACTAAGACAATGGTTTCCCTGATTGACCAGATGTAATTGTGCCTCTGGCATCCTCGTAAGACTGAGCAAATCCTAAAGATAAAAATCAGTCTGGGGGAGGAGTGGGGACCCACACCCACAGCTGCAAAGACATCATCATTTCAAGATGCAGCTTTTCTGCCTCCCCTTGCATAAATGTTACGTCAAAATTACCGTAAATCTACAGCTCCCCAAACGGCGCTCGTTCTGTCCTCATGCACAGCACAAAGTTCACTATTGACTTCAAAGGAACAAAAAGATACTGAGAATTTTTACCTTTAGCTTGCCATGCTGACATAGATCAGGGAGATTTGTAGACTTTGATCTTCCCTTATTTAATTAAAGTCAGATGGAGTCCAGTTGAAATGTGAAATTTCAGCTTCAGCAGGGGACTCTGTGGCCCAACAGAGTTTTCACCAGTCTTTCATCTCCTCCGATCAAAGCTTCCTACCCTGACCCAGCCGATGTCAAATTATTCTGATCAGATCCTGGTGAAGAACTGTCTTTTTATTTGTAACAGGGACTTCTGTGAACGTCACAAAGGCATCTCACATGGAGGAGCTGCACTGTTGTTTACCACACTAGCTTCAACATGCATTTAAAAGACAAGACTTTGCTCTATAATCTAGCAGGGACCACAGCCAGAGCCCCCTAAATACAGGGAGAACAGCATATACGTTGGGTCAAGGTCTAATATAGGTTCCAATCTTTCACTGACTTGTTGCTAATTTTTGTACCTGTAAGGAATCTAAACGAAATGTAGCTGGCCTGAGAATAAATGAGAAGGTTTAGCTTCTCATTAAATAATTGGGCTCAGCTTTCAGAAATTCATCGTTTCACCCAAACATGTTATAGATACTTCTAACACTGCCTTGTTCTCCAAAAGGTTACCTCTACACGCTGTGTCTTCTGTCCTGCTTGTTTGCCTCACTTTCATCAGAGATAAATGTTGGTGTCACAGGGACAGAACCGTTGCAGCCCACACAGCACAACACCTGATTACGAAGGAGCATCTACATCTTTGAAAAGAACCACCACCAACCCATAGGTCCCACGCAAGGTCCTGAGTCCACAAAGAGCCCTGCAGAAACCGGCCCCTTCAGCTGCTTGGGCGAAGCTCTGTTAATGCAGGGGGACTTTCTCACACAAAGTTCCTTCTGAACACACAAATAAAGCCCACAGCTCATGCACGGCCCCTCATTCTCTAGTGGAGGAGCACAACCCTACTACCGTGGCTACCAAAACCCACCAAATGTCGTGGCTGTGGCTACCCATGGCCAAGGGACCACCCTTATGGCCCAGACTGATTTACCTGCCTCCTTGGGAACTTGGTAGCACGGTCTCAGCAGGCTTGTAACAGCCTACAAGGGCGACAGGGACCTGAGGTGGGAAGGACACTTGCATTGCAGTATTGACAAGCCAAACAACGTTCAGGTGCCTCGGGAGCTCAAATGCTCCAGTTAATTACTGTGGAAATTAAGAGCACCTTACCACTGACTACACACAAAGCTAACGCGCCTGTTGAAGGTACCAAAATTACCTGTCTGAAGCTAAAGAGTTTTAAAATTTCTTGTTACCAAGAAAGGGGCTGTGTTAATGTTGCTCTAACTAGAGGGATTTGAACCTAATTTGCCAACGATCTGACCCCCAGCCCTTTCTTCCAGGGGCAGGAGCCTAGAGCTCCCCCAAAGCAGACGCGTTGGTGAGTGTTAAATGTCACTGTCTACCTTTGCCTGATTAAATTATGTTTTTCTGCATCTGATACAATTGTGAGTGCACTGAGCTGATCAGGCACACGTTTTGCACAAAATGTCATGCATGTTTATTATTAAATTAAGCTGCAGTAGGTTTAATTTTAGATCTTTTGATTCAAGTGGTGCAATGAAGATTAAATGTTAGGCATTATTAAAGATGCAGATGTGGTTATATTGAATTACAAACCTCATTAAGTGTGATGTCCTAGACAGGCTTGTGAGATAAGCTACAAAGTACTTCCTTACTTCATACTAAAGTTATTAAAATATTAGAAGGTAAATCTAATCATAAAAATATTAGGATTGAATGAAACTGATACTTTAAAAATATTATTACAAGAGACTATATTTCTTTCAAGTGTAATTACTTCCCTCTCAGTTTAGATTGCTGGATTGATATTAAAATGCAGGTATTTTTCCTCTTTCGAACACACATAAAAGCAAATACAATGGAGCCAAATTTTGTCACTGCTTTCAGTGCCTGAGCCTTGAAAGTTCCTCCTCCTCCTCATTGTCGAGCTTTTAGTTCTCATCAACATTAAAGTTACCTGCTCATGCTTGTATCTGGTGGCAGGGCCATCCCCACCTGCATGGATGAGTGGGTGAGACACAGCTATCACAGGAAATATGCGACAGGATTTCAGAATACCTGAGGTGCCTGAATTTAGAGAAGAGACCAGCAGCATGGAACAGGGCAGAGATTCATGAAAAAATAAAGGCACACAGAGAGGATTCTCAGAGCTTCTCACCTAACACCAGTCAATTACTATAGACTTCTTTTTTTGTAGTAGAAAAGCAGGGGCTACACAGTGAAACTTGAAAAGGCAAAAGGAGAAAGATTTCAGATTAATGAAACAATATTTTTTTTTAGCAAGCATATAATGAATGAGAGGGACTCATTGCTACGAGATATGGAGGCTCTCTATCATCCCACTTCAAAAGATTTTCTGTCGGCACAGATAATAAGAATTTCACAATGTTATCGGCGAGGACAAACGATCTATAAGAAATAAAAGCACTGCTGGCCCAGACCAATATGACTGTCAAGTCAGGAGAAAACTCTCCCATGGGAATTCCATAATTGCACAGCCTAGTGCTTCCCTTGCAAGGGTTTTGCTCTGCCTTTTACTATAGAGGCCAAGATGTTGCTCTGACCCAGCAGGGCAATTGCAGCTCTTTCACCCCATGAGCAGATACAAACCATTTCACACTGCATCAGGACTTCCATAGATTTTGTCAAAACCCACTGGAAAGCCATATCAAAGTTCTGGAGAAGTTCCCACCGCTTTTGCTAAGCATTGCCCCATTGCAAGGCAAAGCTGAGCTATGCTAAAGCTGTTGCCTGTTTCTTAGGTTTTGCAGATGGGCAGCTTCTCCCTCCCAATTTAAAGGACATAAATTGCTTATCCTAGCTTGGACCACCTCTAAAAAAAAGCCCATAAATGCCTCAGTTCAAGATCCATGTTTTCTAAACAGGGCTTTCTTCTGTTTCCCCACTAAACTGTGGCAACTCTTTGACCACACTGAATAAAGGCTTTTCTAATACACTGCAAATATAGAGATGGCAATACTACTTCTAATTTGTTAAAGAACTGTATTTGTAAAGCAATGTAAGAATTTCAGAGCGTTTTCTGTAGGTGCATTATGTCAACTGAATGACTTAAGCAACCACGCTGAATTTGATCCATGATAGGATGTTTGAATTTGGTTGTTTGCAAGCCTTGCCTGTCAGGTATCCTGATCTGTCTCTCAGCATACAGAGCAGCTCTCTTTTCAGATAAAGTTGGGAAAAAAAGTACCAATTGATTAGATTGCACTGTATTTTACATTAGAAGTTGCTTTTGGGATTCTTGTAAAAGCTGGCATTGATTTATAGCTATCTGTCATGGACTTGAGGCACCTGATGTCAAAAATGGCAAGATAAAAAAAGCTTGTTTTACAAATAAATCTTTAAGAGCAGAGCTACAGCAATGATTTTTATGAACTAGGCAATCACATTCTAGTGTGTTAAGAGTTTGAACATTGCAGCTGTTATAAGAATTTGAAAATCAAACATGAGGATCCTCACTGCCGCTAGGAAGGGGATTGAGGAATTGGGCAAGCAAGACTTATCCAAACTGGGCAAGCAGAATATCCAAATCTTTTATTGTATTTTTTCAGTAGAGCTACAAGTTCTCCTGCTTCCTTTTAGCTGTTTTTCTGTGCAACAGACTAAACATTTTTGGGAACAAGGAGTTTCTCCTATACTTAAACCAAATTGCATTTAGCACTAATTTTTGTATCAAGCATATTAAACCAACAGGATTTAAAGGGAAGTATTAGATTTCTTGTGAGGGTTTCTGAGAAACAGAATGGTTGGATATTTTTATCTTCATTTCCTTGTCTTTTGCAATTTTAATTTGAGAAAATGCACACGCTGTGAAACGTTCAGTTAAATATTTCATTGTTTGTGCATGCTGCAGAAAGAAAAAAAAAGAAAAGATATCAATAAAGATCAGTTCTGTATTTGTCTTGGTGGGTAATTTGTTAGTGTAAAGTGAAAAAAAATAATCAAGATTTCTACTGAGAGCAGATATTCTGAAAGAAGGCAAAAAGTAATAAAGCATCACAAGGAATTCAGGTGCTTCAGACAGAACTACTGAATAAAATACACAAATGGGGGAGCCAGGACTGTTGCCTTTTTTTCCGCTCTGTAAAACAGGTCTTCTGCAGAGCTTAGATTGCTTCCATAGCTGGAAGTAATAGCAGCTCCTGTATCCTCGTTGAGCAAAACCAGTCATGACAACATGATCTCTCATGCAGCCTGTACTTTTTAGCACATGGACAATTGTAAGATGACTCACCACGGTTTTAATTGCAGCTTTGATCATTAAATCTTTTTTTAATTACTGAAGACTCTATTTCCGCTTTTCAGTTACAAAAACCATCAGAAAAGGATTTGAGGTTTCAGGTTGGAAAGTTCAGCTTTTCTTTTAAAGTCCCAGCCTCGTTCGATGAGCATTCATAAAGAGCTGCAAAGACCAAGACAAAGCATAAAACAGACCACACCAGACCAAACTCCTCAGCCTCTAGCATCCTATGTTGGCATCCATCCACCTCGTTATTTTGTCTGTCATTTCCAGGCCAGAATTTTTGTTGCTTTGGTAACCTACCACCACAGCGACATTTTCATTGTAGTTGACCTGCTTCTGGCACTAATCACTCTTTTCAGATTAATCAGATGCCAGTTATGTTTTTCAGGGAGACGTTATATTCAATAGTCAAGGAAGGCACCACTAGATGGTCCAAGGGACTCGTAGGCAGCTGCTGCTTCGCAGAGGTCTCTGGCCAGGGCACTTGGTGGTGGCTCCCGGGAGTGTGGTCCTCCAGAGCCAGCCTCCCTCGGCCGCCGAGGAGACCTTCAGGCAGCAGAAGGCAGGACCCAGCTTTGCCCTCTTTGGGACAGCCTTCCGGCAGCCAGGTCCCTGTGGCACCATGCACTGATACACCTCCTCAAATGGAACCAGCTTCCTCCTAGTCACACCTCACACTCATGAAGCAAAAAGGCAGATTTTGCCTTGCAAAGGGCTTGTCCTGTTCTGATGGAGCCCCATATCTGCGAGAAATGTCAGCTGTCAGCAGAGCAAAAGGATGATCCCTCACTCGCACATCGAGTTTGCTCCGAAATGCTCGTTCCGACTTTTTTTTTTCCCTTGCAGAGCCACACAAATCCCAAAGCAACTTGTCAGTGACTTTTAATTCAAGCTGATGATTAACACAGTTGGTAGTCATAATCACCACATGTTTTCTTGCTGATGTAAATCCCTTCCCCTATGGAAACCCAGGACCTTGCCACAGCCCAGCTTGTGAGGACAGTTCCTCTGTGCACATTATGTGCAAAGAATGAATTTAGGCATTAGCTTAATGGACTTCTAAGTGTCCCTGGTCACTGGCCCCAGAGAGGTGGATCCAACCGGCTGCTTCTAGCAGTTAATTTGTTCCACAACTGGAAAGGGAATTTTTCTCTTTAACGAGCTTTTTAGTGGGACCATTTCTGCCCTGACCAACACCAGATCTTACTGACTTCTGCAGAGTCGCTTTAGATTTACACCAATACAAGGGAGCCAAAACTCAGCTCCTTATTATACAGCTGAGCTTGTCTGCTCAGGAAAGTGCAAAGAAAGAGCAAGGGAACTGTAAGAGGAAATTACAAATAACATCAATAAAAGTAGCAAAAGAATCACAGTTCTCATCCAAGTGTGCTGCAGAAAGTTATCCCCAAACAATTCCACTGTTGTATGGTCTTCTCCTGCAACGGCACTTAATTCACCTACTCCCACTCTTTGGCAACCTTCAGGTGAGCAGCCTTGCTCAGGTTACTTTCTTACTGGGGTAGGTAGGCATTGTAGCATTTTTAAAGTTTCCACAAGTTTCACACGTGTAGTAAATCCAAATTGATAAGCTACAGAAACCCGGTCAGCTTAAACTGAAATGCAGCAGTACAGTAGCCAATTTATCTGGGATATTTAGAAATGAAAAATGGGTCAGTCCCCTTATTAACAGAAACCTTCTAGCTGCCAAGAGAGCTTTCAGGCAGCCAAGGACTCATTGGTAGGAGTTTCCACAAATCTTGTTTTTGTCAGACTTCTTACAATAGAGCAACATAATCAGGTGAAATTAAAATGGCCCTGTGTTAGACAGTCAGCAAAAAAGAGGGCCCAGCCTTCAATTAGTGTCACCACTAACAAGCCATGTGAAAAATAATATAATGGATCTTGGCTGATTTCCTGCCAAGTTTGTCAGACCTCACTTTGCTTTTTTGACTTTACATGCAGTATCATATTTAGCAGGACTAATGAGCCTGCATTCCTCTAATGGGCCCACCCCAGCATGTGAGTTCTCTTTTTTTTTTTTTTTCTTCCTTTTGTTGATGATCTCCCTTCCTCAAGAAATCAATGCTTTGAAAAAGACAAAGAATAAGGTCTTGGCAGCATTACCATTCAAAGGTCTCTGCTCTGTCCTCGCTTTTAGAGCATGCAAATCATTTTTGCCCAGGAATTTCGGAGGAAATTCACAAGAAACATCTTTCTGCAGGATTACAAATGTTTCTGCTCCTGCTGCAAGGGCCCAGAGCAGCTCAAATAGTTACACTTAATTGGGGAAACTGATGGAAGGAAACAGAGAAACAAAAGAGAAATAAAAGCAAAAGGTCAGCAGAATTCATAGAGGAAACTCACACTCTGCTTTCTAAATCAAAGGGTACGAGTAAAAGCCATCCTTTGCTGGTGAGGCATTCTCAGCATCACCTGAGAGCGCTCTGCTGGAGAGATGATGGGTTATAGCACATCTTCCCTGAGACCAGCGATAATGGCAGCTCCATAGCCCGAGACCTGGAGGAAATGCAGCATGTGGAATTGGGGATGCTGAAAGAAATGAGCCTTTCAGCCCTCTGCATATGGGATATTTCCTCTGATAAGTCTTCCAGGACAATTTTGGTGGCACTAGGGGATCACCCTTAGCAGCACAGTTTATCAGTAAGCAGCTACCATCACTCAAAGACAGCTGACAGTTCCTCCCCAGGGACACAGAAAAGGCCAAGGTACTCAATGTCACCTTCATTTCAGTCATTGCTGGAAAGACTGGACTTCAGCAGAGCCAGGTCCCTGAGACCAGTGGGAATCTGAAGCAAGGCAGACCTGCTTTGGTGGAAGAGGCACCTGGATTCAGGTTAGGGAAAATTTAAACAAAGTGGACATTTACACATCCATGACAGCTGATCATGAGGTGCTGAGGGAGCCAGCTGATGTTATCGCAAAGCCAATCTTGATTGTCTTCACAGCATCATGGTGATCAGGAGAGGTTCCTGTGGACTAGAAGAAAGCAAATGTCACTCATGTCTTCAAGAAGGACAAAGAAGAGGATCCGTGAAACAACAGGCTGGTTAGCCCCACCTCGATTCCTGGGAAGGTCATGGTTTCCAGAATTTTTGCTCTGCTTCAAAACATCTGAAGGACGAGAAGGTGATTGGGAGTAGTCAGGATGGGTTTATAGGGGAGCAGTCCTGACACTCCTTTTCAGAGACCCCAGGGCCATGTTATAAGTCTGACAGCCCTTGGTGACATGAAGAATTTGGCACAGCCAACAGGAAAAGGGGAAAAGCTTCACTTTTGAACATCACAAGAATCAACAAAAATAACGACAGCTACAGTTTTTTCAGGACTTTAGTATTAATACGATTCATTCTGAAAAAGCCAAGACATAAAGTGCTAAGCAAATGATAAGCTTCAATTGTAGCAATTACTTATTGACTATGGAATGTGCCCTGGTTTTTGCTAATGTTGTCCATGTCCTCTTCTCCCAGCTCCTTTGCCCCTTCTCCAACCATTAGCTAAGTCTTTTTAGGCAATGGACTGTGGAGTGAGACTTCATGCATGAGGTGTTTTGTTTGCTCATCAAAGTTTCCCAAATTCCATTCTTTCAGTGTTTTTTTCCCCCCTTTGTTTATTTTACGGGGGTATGTATAGGGCTCTGCCCTCTATCCAGCTGTCTTTTTTTGCAAAGCCTGTAGGGACACAATTATCATGAGGATTATTTTTATGCCTTTGTGAAGTAAAAACATCCAACAGGTTCTGATGTGCAAACCATCATAAGGCCATGCAAGTCTGTTTATGTAAAAAAAAAAAAAATCTTAGAAAGGAAGAACTCAGGTAAGAAAAGGAAAACCTAGGTACACGCTCAATCCACTAGATCATGTGGTCTCAACAGATTTCTAATGCTGATTTAACTGTTAAACCTTGCTGCATGCTGCCTAGGTGCGGTGTTCCCATTAACACTAGCATGGAAATATGCTGAAACCTGTGAAGATTCAAAGTGCAGAAAGTTTCTTGCTAACTTCACTGAGTTTGAGAAATTATCAGAATGTGGGTTTCATTAAGAGTTACTTTTTTATGCATATGACAGAGAGCAATTGCAGCCAGTGGTGTCTTTGCTGAAAAGACTCCATTAGACTGCCATTAGTTGCTAATAATATATCATAATTATTTTTATAGGGTTAAGCTTGTCTCTTTCCTCATCCACCTGCCTTGCAGAGATAACCTCTAAGAATACCCTGAAGGACTGTCAGACTCCAACTCAAAAGCTTTTCCCTAACTAAATTTTCTAAACAATTCATTACCTATAAAAGATTGGTGAGAATACAGAGATATGGTCCTTTCTTTTTCCAATTTACATTCTCATATAACTCCACTCAATGCCTATGCCTCTGGAATAATTTGATTTTTCTTCCATTATTACTATGCAAAGATATTCTGTATATTAGTGCAATATCCATTCGTTCTTCAGAACACATCTCATTTGCTGTTAGCTACACAAACACTTGACTGTACTTAAAGAATTGCTAGTCACAGTTGTGTCACATATCTCATTTAAAATATCCATTTTCTTTAGTGTATGTGGCACGGTTTTCAAAAGGCTGAACCTTAGCAGGCATATTTCTACTAAAAAATGAAGAATGAACTCAGTGCTAAGATGTGTGCTTGTGTATGCCCACGTGTTGTTGGAAATATTAAATGTTGATACTTCGGTTTCTTCTTCCAAGCTTTGCCTGGAAGTGAAGCTTATCCATGAATCTGTCAGATCTGGTGGCAGCATCTGCTGCCTGACCTTTATGCAAGCATGTTAGATGATTTTAATTGTAGAGCTGAGCACCGCCACTGTATAAATACGAACAGCAGAGCAGCTGACTTGACTAAGTCTTGCCAAGAGGCTTGCTTTTTCCCTCTGTTTAAAATTCTGCTGCTTTAGGCAGAGTCCTGCTATGCACAGGGCTTCTCTAAGGCTGGAACTAGCTGGCACAGCCTAAAGAGAACGGTCTGTCCCAGGCATAGGTGACCAGACCTGGAGAAACCATGGAGGTGCTATGGCTTAGACCTGAGCTTGAGAAGAACCCAAATCCACGACCCTTTCCGCGGCAGAGCCACTGCCGTTTGGAGAGCAGGACCAGTCCAGCTCAGAAGAGCCAGCTACGCTGCTTGTGTGTGAAGGTCGATAACGACTTCTGCTACTATGAAACGGTACCTTTACACACCATGGAATGCTAAATACTCATTTTCTCAAACGTAATCGACATAATTTAACTGAATGTCATGTACCTGCGTTCTGGACTTCCACTGCGGGAACTTTAAACGGGGACGTGACCTCACGGGCACATACGAATGTTCACTGCAAAGACCCTCTGAACTAAAGCCAAGTTTAATAACATGAAGAAAATTTCCACAAGGAGAGTGAATCAAGCTTCTTTGTATGAAACCAGCAGATGCTGTAGTGCTCCCCAGAGAATGTTACATACGTAATTAAGAACAACAAAAACCAAATTTGTGCAAATGGCAGTATTTTCTGGGAAATGAGTAGCATAGTGAGGTGGGAGATATTTTTTTTCTTATTCTTTTTGAAGAGTGATAAATTTGCAGAGACAGAATTTGGGAAGAGGCAAAAACTATTGGTGCATTAACATCCATTAGCTGACACTTTCAGAAAAAGCCCAAGAGATCTCCATTTGTGGAGGCAGTCAAAACCCAACTGGGCACAGGCAACCTGCTCTAGCTCACCCGGCTTACGCAGGGCAGGTGGACCAGGTATCTCCAACGGTCCCTTCCAACCTTTTCAATTTCGTGATTCTGTGCACTAGAAATATCAAAAAAAAAAAAAAAAAATAAATCTTTTTTCTTCATGTTTTCAAAGTGTTTCTGTGTTTTTGCTTTGAACAGGGGGGAGATTTCTCTTCCAAATTCAACGATCCTAGTTTAGGAGTGCTAAAATACTTTTTGAACTTTTAAACTGGGGTTTGAGTTTGCATTTGAGAATGACACAGATGAAGTGTATATTTTTAAAGTTGTGGGGAGGAAAGAAAGAGGAATAAAGCTTAAGTGACTTACAAAAGAAAGGAGATCTTTCTATTTTTGAGTCAAAAAGAAAAAGTTTTGTTTGTTTTGCCAAGATAAGTTGCTTTTTACAATTCTTTTTAGGTTCAGCCCTTGAAAAAAAAAAGAAACAATTCCATCTATGTTTCTAAATACACTTACATTAAGGTTACAGTAATCTTGATCTCCAATCTCAGTTGTATGGCAAAACAAACAAACAACAACAAAAACAAAAAAAATAGAACCAAACCACAGGAACAGTGTTCTGGATTTTGGGTGCTTTCAGAGTTCAGGATGCCACAAAATAAATTCATTCCAAGCCACACAAGATATAAGGAACCCCAGTTTAATATCTGAGGTTGTAAAATATGAAGTATCAAGTTCCCGTCCTATCTCTTCTGCTTAGATTTATTTAAACAAATTAGCACATTTCAGGAACATTTCCACTTTCTTTCATCTATCTCGTTATTCCAGAAGAGTTAACATGTACTATTTCCTTTTCTTATCCAACCACTTGAACAACATCTGCCCTCTTCGTCAGCTTCCTAAAATAACTGCCTTTGGCAGGTTAGAATAGATTTTTCATTCTCCGGTGCAAAATAGCAGTCAAGTAATGAACTTAGGGCTCAACCCAGCAAATATTTAATTTGGCAGGTGCTAAATTTTAACTCGTGATATCTCATCTTTGCATTCAAATATCTAAAAGAGGTGATATATGTGTAATGCAAAAAGCTAGAAGCAAACATCACAGCATTTACAAAATAGCTGCAGGTTTTTTGCCATGGAAATTATTTCTGCTTAAAACATCAACCCAGAGTAATTGTATATTTTGTTTAGAGTGGCAGCTGAATTTTTCATGTATTTGCTGTCTTTTGATGGCAGATAAGTGGGAAGAGAAATGCGCTCTCTGAAGGCTTTTATCACTGAAAATCACAGTCAGAAAATTGCACCATGGAGCACAGCAATATTTCCATACTTTACTGCACTTACAGAGAGAAAACTGTCATTAGGGCTAACAGGGTGTCATACAAAAAGAGATGTTTCTTTTTACAGATCCTTTATTTGGCTGGAATTTTCCCCCCTACAGTTGCAGGGGGTGGGAGGCCATTACAGCCGAATTTAAACCATTAGGCTTTTCAGTGAAGTGCAGCTAATATTTTAACAAGGGGATCCAACAAAATTCCTGCTGGCTCTGTAGGCTGTGATAAAACCCAGGATGGGACAGACTCACCCTGGGGAATCTATTCACCTGTGATGCATTTAAACAGTGCCAGCTACCTTGAACCAAAGAGGGAGCAGAAATACATCCCCAAAGCCTTGCTTTGCTGTACAGACACCCCTTGTTCCTAGAAGATAAGGATCATTCCTCCTGGTACCCTTCACACATGGCTTGTAGGACAGGCGTTTCAGGAGAGCATCAGTAAAGGCAGCTGAGCAACTACCTTCTCCTGGGAAGAGCTTTGGGAGGGCCGTTCGTTTGGTTTGGAGTTCTCTGGAGGACTTTAGTTCATTTGAAAGGGAAAAAGCATGCTCATAAAGTGACCAGACTGGAGGAGAACAGGGGGTGGACTCCAACCAAGGCTCCGTGAGGTGTCAGGAAGAACAGGCATGCTCACCCTGGCCAGTGACCTGGGCTACAGCTGGAGCCCTGCGGTCTGCTCCTGCTGTTGCGCTGGCCCACGTTTCCTAAAGCTATCAACGCCCTAACCGCCTTCTGCTAAGTGTGAGCCCTGACTCGTAATAAGTGTCGCTATTTCTACTGCTGAATGAAGCTCCTGTCAGGCAGACCCCTGCGGATTCACAAGAATCAGCACAGCAGCTGTAAACCCATCTCATCTCTCTATGACTCAGTCTTGCTGCTAATATTTCAATTATTTGCAAGGTTTGTAAACAAAGCCATTCTGAGAACCTCTGGAAGCACCAAAGGCCACCAGTTAGCCGTGGCTTCCTTCACTGGGAGCCCCTTCACCTTGGGAAGCATCTCACCTTGCTCTCCCAGCTCGCTCTGCACAGCCCTTCGTGCCATTGCTCTCGGCTGTGCTGCAGCTACTCCTCCACATCCCCTTCGCAGTGAAGAGCGTGGCATCTCCCGAAACCCAGCACACCGGATCCAGCCCCCAGTGCCGTTCTGTTTGCACTCGCCACGGATTATTACAATAATAAAAGCAGCAGCTGCCTGAAGCAGATTTCTTCTCAGCAGAGTGGTGAAAAATAGCTGAGCCTTCTCAGTCATCCCAGCTTGGCAAGTGACAAGAAAAGCTGCGTTCATTTGGTTGCAATTAAGTGATTTAGAAAAAAATAATAATTTAAAATGCTACTTCTGACCTAGAACACCATTAGGAATAACATAGTTGCACCTTTAAGCCACTGCCAGGGAAAAATTAAGTGAAAAAATGAAGACTACCTTTAAAAATTCTTTCTCTTTTTCCTGATTATCCTGTTACGTATCCTAACTATGCTGTTCCAGCACCGGGTATTACAGGAGCCCCCCGTGGTAACATTGCAAATAATGGGAGTCCCAATCCAAACCATTTGCCTTGCAAGTACGGAGCAGGATCCCAGGCTCGCCCTGAGACCAGAGAGGTTGCCTGGCTCGTACTAGGGACAGCCATGAACCATTTATTTGTTTGCATTAGGAAGAACACACTTCTGGGATGTTGTATAGATGGGCTCCCAGACCTGAAGAATCCAACCGTAAGTTATGGCTAAAACTGAACAGAGAACTGCTAGGGGTAGGAAAGCTTAGGAGGAGGAAGAATTTGCTTAGCAGATTAATATATGTATTATGTAGGAAATAAAAAAGGCTTTATAGTTTATAAGTATATACAATCCTCCAGTTAGGAAATGGGGCGCAGATCCCTCCCTGCTCGGGACTGGGAAGCCGGCTGCCGAGAGCACCTTTCCCAGCATTAATCAGAATGGGGAAGTGAGCCTCCGCTGTGGCTGCGGGCAGCAGGCAGAGCGGGCAGGCAGGGACCCAGGCTGGATGCGCAGATGGCACCGCACCCTGCCTGACAGCCAGGCTGGCTGCACGGGTCCCGGCTGCCTCGCTTGACAAATGCGATGACAGTCGTTTGGGTGCTCAGGACAGGTGACACATTCAAGCCTTGAGATTGCCATGAATCAAGTCACATAACTCATTGTCAAACATCCCAAGTCGTTGCTTGGGTATCGCAGTCACAAGACCCTTTGAACAACTGTCCTGCTGAAACCTCCTCGTGGTTGAGACGTTGTCTGTTTTCTCCATACAGACCGCTACCGTAACCATTGGGGGACTATTTGCTTTTGTGTTTCATGTTATGGATTTCATCTTTAAAATGTCCACCTCTTTACTTAATGCCCACTCAGCATTCAGAAATATCAAGCACAGCAGTACAAAACATTTTTTTCTTGTCCTGCCAACATTCAATTCCTCATCTACTCCTCCAGCAAGGAGCTGGTTTTATCTTTGTTTGGAATCTTTAGTATTCCTTTTGGAACTCACAGAAATGCCGTAGGTTTTATTTTCTTAATAACTGAGCAGATAGAATGAAGCTAGCTATTAAAAAAAACAACAAACCCAAAACCAAAAAAAAAACAACCAAGCCCCCCCCCCAAAAAAAAAACCAAAAACAAAACAAACCAACAATAGCCTTATGCCCATAAAACCTGTTGGTCCTTCCACATGTTGAGTTTCATTTTAGTTGGGAGGTAATAAAGAAAAAGAGAATGGGACTGAATGGACAAAATTGTCAGAGACTTCACTGTACAAAATAGTAGCCAAAGTGCTGTAGTTTCATCTTTTAATTCTTACGATACACAAAATAAAGGAAAGGCAAAGCCTCTTATGCAAACATGGCCATTCTCCTTTACACTTCCCCTCCTCCTCCTTTTAGGAAACTCATTGTTTCTAGCTCTTTCACAAATGAAAGAAATACAAGTGTTGAGTAGGACCTTAATGAGAAGGAGGAAAATGTTATATGAATAGGTCCTGGTGGTGGCCCAAGGCCGTCTCCTTAGAGTCCATCTTATGCTGCCACCTAGATACTGGGAAAGCCCACAGGCTGACTTGGCTCCACGTTGTTAATGGTCACTCCTTTAGAAGAAAAGTTGTCAAAAAGACATAGAAAAAAATCCAGCGGTACCAATTAGCTGAGATGTAAGAGCTAGTTCCTCCTTTGCCCAACAATATTTTACCAAGGTTGCACACACACCACAAAACACAACTATGAGTTTTCCTACCTTTTACAGTTCATTGTTGTTTGAATTGTTGTTTGAATTGTTCATTCAGGTTGCTGTTACTTTACAAGTGTAGATCCAGTAGGTTTATTTGCTCGGTATATTTCGTTCCAGTTTTTAGCAGAGAGCAGACCTGTTCATCTTTTCCAAAAAGATAGACCTACTTTCTTCACTTTTGCTTAGAAGAGTCCTTTTCAAGTGATAACTACAGAAAAAAAAAGTATAGGAATATTAATAAATTATATTACACAGGTTTTCAGAACAGAAAGATTGAAAAGACATTACAGATCACCTAGTTCATTTCCCTGACAAAGACCAAGAGGTTTTTGTAACGTTTTAACATGACATTAGGCCTGCATTATGTGAAATAAAAAATTACCTGAATATTCTCCTCTCTTGGAAGGATGATTAAAAAAATCAAAACCACACTTTCCATCATATCATTAGACCTGATCTCAGAACTTTGACTACTCTACCAGAAGTACTGTTTATCCATATTCATGGGTTTTGCATAGCTCTGTAGAAAAGCTATGTCAAAGCCCAGCTCTGTGCAGTGTGTGTGAAGGTGGGGAAAAAAATTAATGGTAGTTACCACCTTGGTTTGCTGGCTATATGAAGGTGAAGTGGAGGACCTTCTAGACAAGCAGATACAACATTCTTGCACAAAACACACTCACAGTATAAATAACTTCAAGATTAACAATTCATTTCACTTGAACTGAGAAATGGTTTGAAATAAAGGCACCAGCATTTCCCATGACTATCACACTTCACAAATACCAGCAGACACTGAGATCACTGAGATGAAACTTCTTTCATTTCACAGAAGAAAATGTTACTCTGGAAGCAATCAGTGGTCAGCAAAACATAATAGCAGATGACATTTCAGGTCAATATGAAAGCAGTTTGGAGCCAGCCATTTTGGAAGCGCTCCAGTTTGTCACTTCATTGCTAACGAAGACAATGTTGCAACACGTTTTGTTTAATATAAAAACCAGGACAGAATCATGGGAGAATAATTTCCCTCTCAACTTCACCCCCCCTTCAACCCTCTTTCCAAACTGTTCTATTTTTAAAAAGCTCGTTTGTTCTTATTGTTTTTGCATCAAGTTGGCAGCTCACCCATCTGTCTCCCACTGTGCTTAAAAGGATGTCATGATCCTGCAGTCCCAAACACAGTCCTGATGTTTCCACTGAGCTAAAACACATCTGCAGTGACAGCTTTCACTTAGGAGTGAAGCTATTTTTGAAACAATGTCAACCTCACCAGTCAGATTTCAGATGCATTTAAAAAAAAAAAAAAAACACAAAAGAAAAAAAATGCACCTCATCCAAGGCACCAGGATATTCATTGGTTAAGACACTGAAAACAAAGCTGGTAAAAGCTTATATAAAGAGATCCTAGCTTCCCCACGCAAGGGGTTTGATAGCAATACCACACAAAGGTGGTTGGGAAAATGAGGCTGCTTTTAGGGCTGCCCTTCACCCAAAATCCCACCGCGATATCTTGAGCAAACCTCCAGCTCCAAAGAGATCCCATGGGTTCCCTCCAATCTGTAACAGAAATACCAGGTGAGACACCCCTAGAAAATTACTACTTGTTCCATGTGAGCTGGGAAAGAGACAAAAAAGCCAGGAGGTAACCAAACCAACATCTTAAATAAAGCTAATTTCAGGGTTTTAAACCCAATTCTTGCAAGTGACTGAAGGCAGACCCGCTATTTTGCAGTTTCCACTGAAGGGCATAACACAGTCTCACGGCCAAAATCAAACCTTATGTGCTTTTACTTGCCTGATAGCAGCAAAATTTAATGGAGGGAGTCAGAACTGGAACATGCCATCAGTCGAGGTCCCCCCATTCTCCCTGCTGCCTCAGGTTTTGGCTGGCTGGGTGAAGACGGCAAGGTCTTCAAAGCTGAGATTTGCTCTACTGAAACACGGTCTCCTCCAGAAAAACAACTCTTCTTTTAGATGAGACCTCAAGCACGAAAGCAGTATAAATACCAAGAAGCTTTCAGATCTGGCACAACCTCCGTTGCAGTTTCTGACCCCAAATATATGCACCTTGGTTACCTCAGTGGGTTCCCTCACCTTTTTGGGAGGCTCAGCTAAGAGGCCCCAAGGCTCTTCGGCCTGGTAGAAAATAAGAGATTGAGTCACTTTCTCACTGTTAGACTTCTTCCCTGTAAATCAAGTCAGAGGTAAAGTAGATGCACACTTACTGTAAGGATGTTTCACAAAATAAATAGGTTTGACAGCTGAGCTTTTCTGGCAAGAGTTGCACCCAGACTCCCATTTTTTTTAAAGAAACTGAAAGCAGACAGACAGCCAGGCCACTCTCCTCAGAGGGGCAAATCCTGAGGAGACTATTATTTTTTTTCTTATTACGTGAATGAATATTCTGTCACTTTAGTAGGGCAAACATAATTGTTCAAGCTGCTGTGCTGAGACTAATTGCCCCATCATTTACAATTAGAGGTATTAATACGGTCATTAAGATGTTACAAATGGCTCCTGAACATCCTCTCAGGTCACCACGATGTATAGAGCACCCTGGAAAATTAGCAGAGGGAATTAGAGGTTGGGGACCTGAGCAGGTCACAGTGCCATGGGAAACGCGACAGGCAAGAACAAGCCACAGCCTTCCTTCCCACAGAATCCTGGCCAGAGGGACACCCGGCCAGAGGGACACCCGGCCAGAGGGACACCCGGCCAGAGGGACACCCGGCCGTACCCCAGCAAGATCTCCTTTCCCCACAGAGAAAAACATCCCCGGCCAGAGAGGACCAACCACTTCTACAGAGCTTGCCTGCAAGGCCTGCCAGCCCGTCCGATGCCCCCGCTCCCAGATGCTGCAGCCCCCTCAGCCCTTCCCTCCAGCGAGCCGAGCACGGCACGTAGTGCTACGGGCTCCTGCGGACAATTAGTCATCAGAAGTCGACTGAAAGTTAACTTATAAACTTTGCAAAGGAAAAGATCATCTTGTAATTGATTTCTTCTGTCCACAGAGCAGCCGACGTACAAGACAGTGCTCTGTGAAGCTTTTAATCCACATTCCAAGGCTTGAGAGCGCAATGCACCCACTCACATCGAAAAATTCTCTCCGTAAACTGAGCTGTTAAAACGTGGTGGGTGTCAGGGTCGGGGAGCGCAGCCTGTGGGGGGTTGTGCCACATTATCTGGAAGAGGCTGCGTTTGCATGGCAGACTCCAGACTCCAGCTGTATTCCACTTTGAGATGATCTGGAGTCATTATTTTGCAAGAGGTCAACTTTTAAAAAGGCAGGAAAAAAACTTCTCTGAAAATAAACCAACTCCTGTGAAAAGGCTTGGCATTCCCCTGTCAGGTTTCAGCATCTAGGAGAGAGGATAGTCTGTCTGGTGTTGGCTTCCAGCCACAGGGAAGTTCATATCTAATATAACCAAGCCACATTAGAAAAAACTGAGCAGATAAGAAGCCAAATGCAACTCAAACCACAAAGCCTCCATTGAAAATGTGTTTTGACTTCAGAAGGGGGAGAGGAAAAAAGAAGAGAGGATTAGAGATTCAGGGCCCAATGCTCCTCTCAGTTACCCCAGTTTACACCCATTATACTCCACCAGAGTTGGTCCAAATTCCAGTTTGCTGTAAGAAAGGGAAGTGCTTAACTTATATCAGCTGCAAAAACATTTCCGATTTCTTATCTCTTTCCTAATTGCCATTCAGGAGACAGTGTGATTTGTGTCACATCCAGCCTTTGCCCATTTATTCTGAAGGTTAAAAATATCACAATGGGTGCAGAGTAACCAGCATTTAAAAAAAACCCAAAACCAAAACCTATGTTTGTAGATACACAAGTCTGTTATTGCAGCTCCAATGAGAAAATAATGCTCTCTTTGTACTTGTTTTCTCCTGACAGACAGCTTAAATTAGGTTGCTGAATAACTTGGTACATGGTACAACAGTAAACCTGTCACAAAAGCATGTTAATCAAAGCACAACTGATACTTGACATCCCTCGGTGAAAGGCATTTTTACAGTGTTTCATTAAAATTGAAAGGAGGATTAAGAGGCCTGTTTCTTGATTAATGTCTCTCTCTGACTGGGAGATGTAATCCTATCTATAACCTCAAATTACTGGAAACAAAATTAAATTTCTGCCAGTGGATCATTCCAAGCACATATGACACTGAGCACAAAAGTATTTGTTTCTTTACACTCTCTCCAAACCGGAGCCTCTGAGCTGCAAACAGGGAGCTCCACCGACACTCCAGCTTACGGGAGACGCTGTGGAATAGCCACGGAGCTCTACGGGGGTTGGACAAACATTTTGCAAACATTGCTTTTAGCACTGAAAATGATTGCAAAATGATACAGGGAAATCACTAGTGGCAAAGTAAATGAGATACTGTTCGAGAAAGAGAAAATTTCTCAGAGGCAGAAGTTTAGAGAGAACGTATTCGGCCAGCCTTACATGCCACACCAATGGCAGCAGTGAAATATCGCAGTTAGCACGGCATGCCAGGGTGTTAGTGGAACATATTCAGGCTTTGGGAGGAGAAAAGGCAACCAGTCCGGAAGGAACATCACATCGGGATTTCTGACAAGATACGTCCTCGCTCTCTTTGCCACCAGGTGACAGGGATCCTCTTGGGAACCTGACTCTCCCTTGTGACTGGCAGCGTGCCGAGCAGCGGACTCGTCCTCCCACCACCTCACTTTTAATTCTGTAACTGACAAAGGGCCAGGAATTCGGTGTCAGGAGTGCACGTTCCCAGCTGCGCAGGGACCACAGAGCTACAGAGCTGCGCAGGGATCACCAGCCCCGACAGGGAAACCGGCTCCCTGCCAGCAAGCACAGCCTCTGCAACATTTGCTTTCAAAACCCAGTGCTTCTTGTACCAGCAGCACTTGGAAGCTGTGTGTGCCCAGGAGAAGGAACAAAAGATAATAAAACTGGCACTGATTTCAGCCTGTCCAACACCAGGCAGGGCAAAGACAGTATCAGGTCAGTAGCTCCGCTGCAAACACAGCCCCAGCCACCTGCCAAGATCCCCGTTTTGCAGCACCCACTGCTCATGCTACATGGCAAAATCCCATGTGGCTAAATCCCAAGAAAGCCAAAAGCAGCTGCATGTCCCATTCAAACAAGATAAAGCTGTGCCTCGGTAGCTCACCCCAGCAGCACATGGCTGCGCCTCCCTCAGAGAGTCACTGTTGCTTCCAAGAACAAATTCCAAGTGAGTTTTTGCAGCAGCCCAGGCAGCCATCATTTGGCTTCTCAAAGGCAGATCAGAGCAAACCACCTACGGCTCTGCTGTTTCAGCCACTTCTGCCTCGAAATAGTCTCTGTCTGCCTCAACCAGAGGGTTTACCTTCAGAAGCCAGCAGTTGAGCTGGAAGCCTAAATTTCAAGGGCACCAAAATGTGCAAAAGTTGGACTCTTCAACAAATGCTCCTCATATTTGTGTGCTTCAGTAGTTCCCTTGCTCTTCAGACCATTACCACCCAGTGCCAGGAACAATTTATTCCATTAGGTAAGAGCTAGAACTTTTCCGAGCGCAACCTACACGCTCTGAGATGTTAACAACTCACCAAAGGCAACATTGCGCTTCACAAATAGCTCAGCTTTGATCTTCTCTTTGGTCAGTCTGAATGTTACATCCCTCATCCTCCCTCTCTGCAAGGCACTGCTGTGTCGGGGGGGGGGGGGGGGACCCCCGG
>JAVJGJ010000062.1:15650655-15662931 GCA_035590215.1 Microhierax caerulescens | reverse complement strand
CCCCCCCCCCCCCCCCCCCCCCCCCCCCCCCCCCCCAACCCAGTGAGTTCCGTCTCCTTGTCTCCTTGGAGACACTGCCACAGCACCCCCTCCTCAGCATCGCTGCCTAACGAGCGGCACTATGAGACTGTAGTGGAGTCATGCTTAGCAATGAATATGTAGGAACTTTTCTTATACCAAACAAACCAACAAAACATTTAACACTCAGCTTTTGGAAGATGGCATAGCATTAAACACTTGGTTTTAAAACAACACTGAAATACGGTCAGACAACCAGTCTTACTCCAGATTTCTGCAAAGAGGACAAGTCTGTAACCCATCCACCCCCTCCTTAAATTTTTCTTCCCCCGCTGACTCCTTAGCACTGGCTAAACGCCTCTGTTCTCACAGCTTTTCCAGAGCCAGCTTAAAGCAGTCTGTGGAAAAAAGGCAAGGTTCAAGAAATGGTTGGGGCCACATTATCCTCAAATTATTTTAAGAGCAGTAGATAATCAGGACACTCCTCTCCTTCCCATATGCATTCCTTTGGCAAACCTGCCGCAAGCTCAGTCAATGTACACACATAGGCAAGTACATCTGAGAGATGAGCTTTGAGATACATCCTTTTATAGTATCTGTAATAATTTAATAAGCTACATGCTGTTCCCAGAGCACATTCATGGGAGAGAGAGGTTGTTGTTGTTTTAGCCTTTGCAGCTTTGTTGAGCTTTGAACTGAGGGTATTAGGCTGTACAGCAGTAAATGCACTGCAAGTTGCCTAGTATTTTCCATTATATCATTCATATCACATAATCTTAGTACTCTTAAACGTTACATTTTTTATGCTGTATCCACTGCCTGAAAGAACAGCTGGGTCTTCTGTTGCCATTTATAACATCCCAATAGATCTTAGTTATTCTTACAAAGGGCAGGTTTAAACATTGCTACAGTAATTAAAATCTAGTCAGTTTATTTAAAAAAAAAAAAAAAAAAAGATGTATCAGGCATTTGCAAGCTTCAAGGTGAAGTCCTTTAGAACTGTATTCAACTAGACGTTTTTTGTTAATCTCACTTTAAAAACTCATTTTTTCCCAATGAAATAACAACTTCCTCATTTGCAATCTAACTTATAAGGAAATATTTACACCACATACACTGGTTTATTTATCTATTAAGTGAGCCATATGGCATCAACACTGGCAATTTAAGTGGGAACAGACAACAAATAAATGGTGCAGAAAGCTAAACCTTAGACAGCCACAAAGGCTGCTTCAGAGATGAGCTTGAACAGAGACAAAAAGAACCATTTCCCAAAGAGTGAGAGGAGCCTGGAGCAAAGGTCATTAGGGAAGCCGCCAGGTACTCAAACTGGTGTGCTGTTCTGTTACTGGTACGTTATCACGCAGAGTGTAGCCCCCCAATCACCTGTCCATACTGTGTTCATCAGTTCATGGTTGGACCTGTGCAGCCCACTCTGCACGACACGCCGGATCACCGGTCCCCTCCAGCCCCGCAGTGCAGTGATCTCCCCCAGCACAGTGATCTCGTGCAGTGATCTCCCCACACACAGTGATCTCCCCCCACACTGATAAAGGGGAGTAGTCCCAAGGGGAGGCCAAGCAAGCTGAACACTGCCGAAGCGAACCAACACGCCTGCACTCTGGCTGTGCTGACGGCAGATGTACAAAGCAGGCTTAGGTTGGTGAAGCCACGTGTGGAGACCTGGCCAAGCTGAGCACAAATCAGTGACTTGAGAATGCCCCCCCTGCACTTGTAAAAGCTGCTTCAGAGAGAGGATGAAGAGCAAGGCTTGCCTGGCAGCTCACTCCCTTGAGCTCCTCATATTACTGATGCTGGGGGGGGGGGAAGAATGTAAAACGAGATTTCTCTAGCTCTGCCCTCATCTGTTATGCCCGTTTGTGCTCTCCGCTCACATTTCTAAGTACAGACGTGACTCTCACTGCACAACATGGGGGTAGATAACATTAGCCAAGGACGTGGTTATCCTACTTATTTGCTCTCAACAGGTAACAGCAGGGGGGTCAGTTGGGAAATGGGAGCTGGCAGGGGAAGGAGGAGGCAGATTTAAGTTTTCTGCATTTCAGCGGGGCTAGAAACAGTGAGGTGGCTCACCCCACCTCGATGGGGCATGCTGTGCTAGGACCAGGACGCCAAAGGCAAGATCTTAACTGGGTTCGGCTGACCCACTAACATCGGTCTGCAGCTCAAACACCGCTCAAGGTGCACGCAACCAAGCTGAATGCAGGAACACAGGGCCAGGACACCAGGGTTGAGTGGGAGATAATGCAGGAGGACCACTACTGCCCACAGGGAGCAAAGGCAGGAGCTGGCTGGTAGGGGCAGGCAGGCCCTGAGTTGAAGCAGAGCCAAGAGCAACCCCCCAGGAGCTGTGAGGAACAGGGCACTTCCCTTTCTCTGCTCAGTTTTGTCAGATGCACTTGACCGCAAGGTCATCTAAGTGCCCCACAGGAGTCCCACTCCCATTTTACAGCCCACTTGAAGAGCAGCACAGACTCATTTCAGTTTTCCCCATTTACGTTATTTACCACCATTACCTTGCCTGGTTCTCCTGCTCAGTTTGGATTGGCACACACAAAGGCAGAGGTCCGTGCTCAGAAGAGGAGCCCCTGCACAGCCAAAGAAGATGACAGCACAAAGAAAGACAGCTGAGCCCATGGCAGCGACAGGGTGTGGGGTCTGCAGCAGCAATGCTGGCTTCAGGACCCGACCTGCCGTGCCTCGAGCAGCCTTGGTGACCTGAAAAACTACATAACCGCCTTCCTTCCAGGTGGGTGGCAGCTGCGAGTCACTGTGGAGAGCCCCTTGTGATTCCTGACATCACCTTGGTACCCAAGGCACCTATAATGAATGGTGTAGGGCTTGGTACCCTTTGCCTTCTGGTTAACATTTTATTTTAAGAAGGCAGGTCAAGCCCTTACACAGCCCGGTAGCACCGGTACAGACCTTTTTGTGGGCAGAGGGAGATAAGGAGCATGCTGGCTTCCAGCTCTTGTTAAGACATGAAGTATTGCTTGCAGAATACTGCAGCCAGCATGGTACACCAGCCCCTGCGTGACAAGGAACGGTGCCCAACATTTGTCAGCATTAACTGGAAGAAAGCAGCATTTCTCCATGCATATTAAGATTAGAGCCCCTCCCAATGTTATTCCTACTGGGGAATTCTACTGTCATGGTTATCCCGTTATTGAAGTGGTAAGCAGTGTTTGGAGCATGAAGGTTTGGGGGAACAAAAATCTCTTTGGTTATCTTGAGAAAATAAACGTGTTTAAAAAGGCTGGAGTCTAACACAGGGACGATGTGGAGCGAAATACTGGAGTGCTGGGAATTTTAAAAGGCCTGAGGTATAAACATTTCCACAGCTACCTGATTTGGAAACCAAGAAATGGGAGGATAGTTTAGTTTATTATGAGGCTGATTTCTTTTCTGATTTCTATAACAGAGTGTTTTTATGTGAAACGATAGTCAGTGCCACAGCTAGTTAAATAAAACAAGTGGGAGAGAGAAGAGAAATAATTCTGAAACCTTTCCAAAATGAAGGCTCTCTTCCAACCCAGGAGCCATAAATAAAATCAAGTATTTGCCCTCAGGGAAGAACTTAACACAACTCCAATTCAGCTAAAAGAATCTTTTACCAAGGCACGTCTCTGCCCTCACAGCCTGTTACCGTGCCTTCTCGTTGCTCTCTTCTGCTTGGAAGTCAGAGTCACTCTCCGCATTTAATAGCTGTGCCCTACCAAAAGTCACCCTGAAGGAGCCAACAGAGCCAATAAAATCAGGACAAGTCTGATTTCTAACAATTGCAGTTCCCCAAAACAGGACTTCAGCCGTCAAGGTTTATCAAGCAGCCTGCACACCCCACGGAGCCTGACACCCCCCACCACCAGGGCCCGAGTTGCTCACAGCACCGCGCTGACCCTGTTCCTTGCAAGACAGTGCAGAAGCTGCAGAGCTTTTCGCTGCTGCAGGATTGTTTCCCCGTACTTGAACGCATGCTCTGCATGAAGCTGTTCCAGGTTGGAGGGCTTATTTCAGAAGGGGTGCCCAGCAGCCAGTTGACCACACTGGGAGTCATTTGCAATCCAAGTTAATTTTCCCCGTCCATCTGAAAACCACACCGAAGCCAAACAAAAATCACATGTGAAGACCCATGTGGCACAGTTTCCCCCTCCTTTCACCGGTGAAATACTGTCTCGCTCCATCTCAAAAGCAAAACAAACCCTGAAACCAAAAGAAAACCAGAGCCTTTTTACAAAGTGGGCAAGTCCAGTGCAATGGCTTGCATGATGTCAAGATGGCAAAAGACTTCCTATAAGTCCCAAAAGTCATACAAAGAGCCACCTTGCTTATGCACATGTGCAAATTTCTACATAGTAAGTGTTTGTTTTAGTGAAACACGCAAGCCTGATAGTTAGGAACAGACCTAGCTATCAGCTACAGCTCGACTGCTACTTAGTGGTAACAAACCTACTGCTGAAGAGATGGAAATGGTACCACACACGTAATGTCAGGAGTTTCCACTACATCCATACTGACCTTACACTGGTCCCACCTCCAGTACACTGGCAGGGCTGGACGGCTCCTCCAGCACACCTTTCAGCAGCACTAACGATGACTGCATGGGGATTGCACAGTCTGGGGTATACTGGTACGTTTTCAAGAAGTATCTTTCTCTCTCCCTCATCTTACCGCTTCCCCAATGTCATTATCCAGTGTGGGCTCCCATTTCTGGTAGTTCAGATTAGCAAATAGCATCAGCAACTGCTGACCTCCTGGATGCACTAAGCCAGCCACAAATCCAAATGCAACAGGCCAAACCACTTCTTAAAGTCAATTCCCAGGGCAGTCAGTAGAGCTGCCCCAAATTTACTGCAGTGTCATTCGGAAGAGTTGGAAAAGGAGTGTATGAACAAGGTCCTGGTCAGGTTGGCTTACGACAATTGCTGACGCTATTTTTTTCCTGAATAAAACCTGTCAAAATCCTGTAATTAAGTAAGAGAATGCCTTTGTTGCGTAGAACTTACCTTCAAATACCAAAAGCACTGTATATGAAGTAAAACCGTGTTCACCTTTTTTGTCAAAAACCTCATTTCCAGGACGATTTACATTCCCCCTTGTAGGCTGTCTAACCTGCCCTAACCTCAAAGCGGTTGAAATAACCCAGAAGTATGCTCAGTGGCAAGGGGGTGCTGAGGCAATAATCTTCTTTCTAACCTGGCTTCTTCTGCATTTATCTTCTGCCTGCGTATTTACAACGCGGTACAGTACCCCTCCAGAGGTATCACAGCTCTTAGCCTCAGAGCGAGACAAACCAAACCCCGAACACATGCGCCTGTAACTGTTTGCAGGCTGCTCCAAAGCCCGTTACGACTCCTTTGTAAAGAAAAACAAATCACACACCAGCATGCTCACACTGTTAAACAGTACGTGGAAGACTTGGGAATTGTTTTTAAATGAAAGCTGCTAGCACAGCAGATGCACCGTTACTGGTGTTTGCAGGGGGGGGGTCATTTTAGGTAGAGCAGCCTTCTGCTGCCTTCGCAGCCCTCCCAGCTCTGGAGTTGTGTTGAGCGGCTCTGACAGCTGCTTCGCTGTACAGAGGACCCTGAAACTCCACAGCAGAGGCCCCCCCAACTCAGGAGGATACCCCAGAGCCAGCAGAGAACAGCAGCTTCCATTACTTCTAAACAGTCAGCAAAATGACCCAAGACCCTCACAAGCAGCAGCAATGAGAATCCACCAGAAAACATGCTTCGGGGGGGTGAGGAGGCTGCATCCAGCATCACATGGAGGGACCGAGCTTTCCCAGAAGAAATACATCCCCACAGGGCCCAGCTAGGAACGTGTCTACAATAGCATGGAAATAATACACCAATATTCCAATTCCAGTAACAACATTGGAAACGCTGTTTGCCAAAGCTGATTCATGCATCCAAAGGGCGGGGGGGGGGAGAATGTGTGTGATTTTAACACATCTTGTTCCTGCCGCCTGCTTCTCTCCGCTTCTTTGAATTTCAAAATTCACATGCTGTAATTGGAGTCACATGAAAAACAGAATTTCTGTCATATGAGAAACTGACATTTTGGCATGTTTTTACACTGAATCAGAACCCCCACCCACCCACCCCCCAAAAAAAAAAATTCTAAAATTTCTCATGAAGTGACAATCCCAAAAAAATCCAGTTTTGAACTCAACCATATTGACACATTTAAACATTTTGTTTTAAGCATGTCAAAGCAACGTAACAAATTAAATCCTGCTAAAGTATATCAACATTTTATGTAAAGAATCCAAACAAACATGGAAACAAGGATTTTAGCTTACCAAAGCAAAACAAAAATGTTCCTCAGCTGAATATATCTGTGCGATTGACACCTCTCAGTAAGATGTTCTGATTTTGATGAAACTGCGTTTTCTGACAGCAAATTGTTCCATCATAAATTTTGATTAGCTTTCCTGCAATATAAACATGTTTGTTTTACACATGCCTACACGCAAATGTCACTTTGCAATATTTTCATTGGTTAGGTGCCTCCCCATAAATATCAGGATATTACACTGAGTCTGCGTTGGTTTCTCCGCGTTCCCCCCTCCCCACCCAGAACAGGTACATTTATCATCTGATTAAAAACATTATTTATCTTTATATAAAAACATATATTTCCTAACAAGTCAAGACACTTATAAATAACTTAGAATACTACAGCCAAGTGCTAAACATCATGATTTAGGATGAAAGAAGAAACCTTTCTGATCATTGTCCTTTAGTATTTCAAAGCCCATTTTTCATGTTTATTTGCTGTCACTGGTGATAAGTGATTGCCTTGCTGTATTGCATTTCCTCTGTAATGGTGAGTTGTTTGCAAAAGGAATGGAGGACAAGCTGTCACATCAAAAAGAAAAGACTAAAACCCACCAGGAGGTGAAGCAGGGGTTTATTGTCTTTTGCCCTGGGTTTTGACAGTTAATTAGCTCTCATCCAATTTATGCTTGTGTGGCAGCTACACCAGGGTCAACAGCAACAACTCCAAGGTGAGGCAAACGCAAAGGATACAAGACAGGAAAACTTGCTGCGGAGCCCCAGGAAAGCAAAGGGCTTCATCTTTCACCCCCAGCCACGACTGATGGACTTGTTCCCTAATGAAGCCTTTGACTTTATTTTTTCCCCTCAGCACACGAAGGCTTCTTTCGACAGCTTTGGGCACTGAGGAATTGCCAAAGCGGCTGCTAAATTAAGCAGTCAGCATAGCAGCATCTGTGGAAAAAAAACGCTGTCCCTTCAACTTGCTTTGTGTCAGCCGCCTCGGGCAGAGGAAGAGGAAGACATCAGCGAGGAGGTGGTAATGAAGGGCTTCGTCGGGAGCCTGCGGTGCTCCACGGGGCTTCGGCTTCACCGGCTGCCCTTCAGGACCTTTATCCTTCCTCAGCCACCTCTTCTGCCATCCAAAGATATTTCAAGACCGCAAAGCAAACGTGCTTCCCCCCTCGCTACCTGTTGCTCTTTCTGCTGCTTTAGTGGGCTTTGCCACCTGCACTTCTCTTCCCCCACTGCGAGTTTGCAACCCCAAGGGCCAGGAGCAAGCCTGGTGCCCAAGCTACGCTGCTGGGGGAAGAGCAGGAAAGCGGTATTTTCCTGCCTCAGGACAAAACTTTTGATCAAATCACGTGTCTTAGCCACAGTAAATGCTTAACCCCTGGAAAGGTGCTGCCCTACTTGATCCCTAGTGAAATGCAGCAAGGCCACACCTCTGAAAGGAGAGACTGGATCAATTTAGAAGTCAGGTAAACGACCCAGGGGAACGTAACAGACAGTAGCACTGGACAAAGAATTGGAAATGAGATGCAAATTCACTTTATATTAAATATTCACTGAACGGGAACTTCTAGACATAACTGAACCAGTTGAGGCTCAGACCTGGAGACCCAGCCTTGAATACTACAGAGCTCCTTGGCAACGCCTAAGATGTGCCCCATCTCCAAGCGAAATCTTCATACCTCGTAGAAAGTATCTGTTGCCTCAAAAAAAAGGTTATTTTCTAGGCTCACCCGTTCAGATGTTACCCTGGCAGAGCCAGGCAGTTTCTACAGAGACACTCCTAAGAGGCAGCCTCGGTTAGCCACATTAAATATGGAAAGCACTGCAGTAAAACCAGCACTGGCACAACACCCAGAGTCCTGTCTCGGTGCCGCACCTTCCCCATGACAGCCCCTGATGGGATCCGGCGGCTGGTTGGGCACTTTGTGCCCCGTGCTCCTGTGAGGGATGCTGTATGTGCATCCCATCGATGGTGCCATACTCCTTTATATTCTCTTCATAAAATACATTGGCACGTCACTGGCAAACTGGAAGCTTGAAGCACAGAATTGTCCAACTTTTTCTAGTGAAGTCACTTCTGGGGAAATCTCCCCCAGGTGAGCCAGTGTGTCACAGGAGTCACCACACGCAACGACTGAGCTGGCAAAGACAGCAGTCACCCTTCTGCTCGCAGCCTCTGGAGTCAGACTGTGATTTAACCACTCCTGAGACACAGCAACGAGCCCACACAAATCACCTGCAGGAACTGAACCTGGGTCTCAAGGATGCAAAAAGCCGCGAGATTCCAGCTGAGCTGAAGAACCCATCCCCAAACATCGGGCAGCAACAGCCGGGGAGCAAACACCAATAGAGCCAACGCACTTCTGCACGTAGCTCCCCTGCCACCAAGTGAGGTGCAGCCACCTCCGTGACGTCCCCTCTGAGAGCCCACGGCTGAAGTGACAGAGAGGGACCTCTGTTTTGTTGGAGAGCTCAGCTCAAGTTCACCGAGTGCAACCTCAGATTCATCACCCATAGCCCATGTTAGGAGCCTCGTCACCCTTCTCTCTCCACATTGACGATGCAGACCCAGCTGTCCCTCTGCAGGGCCCAAAACTGTCACCTCTCAAAGCACAAATGCCTGTTTCCTCTGACTACAAGGGCTCAGACCCACCTCACCTGAGCACCTAAGGCCAGGTGGGAAGATTCTAGCTCCTGCAGCCTATTCCTAGCATCATCCGGCATAACCTTATACTATGCAAAAAAGCACAGTGCTATCTTAATGAAGGACGAATGTTAATACAAATTGCATGAAAGTGGTCTCATGAGACACATGCAGCAAACTAAACAACAGACTAAACTTAGCCTGTGAGCTTGTGGCTTTGTGTTTCTCTCAGCTGTGAGTCATTGTGTGGGGTAGAAAACTGCTTCCTCCCCTAAAATATCATGGAAAATAAGCAACGCCTCACGTTACACCGAGAGAGGCTCTACACAGCAGGGGCCAGAATTGCGTTACAGGGAGCCTGAACACTTGGCAACGTCGCAGCCAAATCTGTCAATTACGTTTCACACAGTCCATCGAGCAACCAGCAGAAGAGAATCATTTTCAGCCAGTCCTGATCCAGCAAGGTTCAGATCAGAAACAGGATAAAGACCCTTCAAGTCAAGGTCACCTACCTCCTTTCTCTTTGGTTCCTTGAAAGCCTTGTTCCAACCTCCTCCCTTGCCACCGTGCACATTGTGCACAGCACAGGTCCTTTCCCCAAGGTGACATGATGTGTGACTGCTGCCTCGGGACTTGGATGCACCGCCTGGGGAGGCTGCCAGCCAGACAGGGAAGCGAGCACCTCTCGCAGATTAGCAATGAGTCCAAACAAGCCTTTCTTCTGCACAGTTTTGGAAGTTTGAGAGTTTGAGCATGTACCCTAAGTGCTTCCCAGCAGATTTCACAAATTTGCATTGGCAAACATTCAGTGATTCAGCTCTGGTCTCCCTCACCTTCAAAAATATGCACATCAGGTACCCCGGCGTGCGTTACCTGAGCATGTCCCGGTAAAGCACCACGAGTCGCCACACGGCTTTAACTCAGGTACCGCATCCAATTTGCGGTGCAAGCATTAAAAAAAATAAGGCACTGAATAGTCAGCTCAAAGGGAAGGCAAGTCAGAAACCCTGAATCCGAGCCTTCTGCTCTGATCAGGAGACAGTTTCCTCCGTACATGCTTCTCTTCACAAAGGAAAACAAGTTCCTTAATACCAACTCCAGGATGTAATGCATAAACATGAATAGACAGTCACCAGGGAGAGGTAAGAAATACACATATATGCAGACTGACAGCAGCTTTCCACGTGTTTAATATCCAAGCATACCAACTATTGCCTGCTTTTGCTTTGAAACAATGAGCCATGGCTAGGGCTACAAGATGCGAGCCCTCACGTGCCCTCCCTGCAGCAGCAATTAATCACGCAGCGCAAGGAGTCAGAAAAGTCTCAAATACCATGACCAAGGCAGGTGCCAGACTCCAGAGGAGAGATTCCCAATCACATAATGGAGGAGAAGGACCGTGTCTTGTCTGAAGCGTTGCAAGACTAGCCAGATGGGCTTTGTCCCCACACCAGGCTTTTTCCTAGATTTTTTTGTACTGAATTCCTCCAGCCCACACCCCCGAGGAGCACCAGACACCTCCGCTATCTCTCACCAAGGATTATTGACACTCCTTATGGGTTTTACAGAGACTGCACGGGGGAGAAGAAGCTTAAAACCAATCACAGCACTACCACCCTCTCCATTGAAAGGCTTTTTCAAATACCTGCTGCTTCTCAAAGGACCTGAGCACGCAGGATAGCCACCACCTCCAGCTCATAATGATCTGTTTTAAATAGGTGTTTTCCTTTGGGAAGACAACAGTGAGGCTTTTGAGAATGGATTATAGAAGGTAAAACTTGTACAGGAAGATCAACAGTTGGACATCAAGTACCTCTCCATTTCAAAACCATACCTAGAAGCACATTTTTGACATGTGCATGCATATCTTTTGTCAATGGAGCTGTCAGTCAGACTCATGAGAGAGAATTGAGAGGGTTTTTTTGAGCTAACTCCAAACCAATATTTTTTACAAACGCCGCTTTTCATGTCTGGCTGCACTGCAAATCCATTATGGATAAGGAAAGTAGTCCTAAAACACAATTAAGAGATGGAGTCATGAGGTTGTAGCCTCACGGCTACAAAGCAATGACCTCAGCACAAGGAACAGATAGAAGATACGCTAATCCCTATTAAAGAGAGAAGCTGGCAAATAATGCTTTTTAAATCATTTAAATTTGCAGCACGCTGAGCCGAGGGCGCGTGAGGCTGGAGGGGAGCTGGTGTAGCTGTGCCAATAGATTCGCCAGCTCCCCAGGGCTCGAGAGATGCCCTCATAGCAAAGGCACCAGGGAGCTGGATGAGCAATGTGTGTTTAAAAACATGCACACAAACATACCAAATTTTCAGTCTCATCACCCAGGGACTAGAGGGCTTTCTGCTGGGGGCCTCCCTGCTGTCACAAAGCAGCCTGGTTCACATGAACCAGGCGTAGCTTTAAGTTCAGGATGTCACAGCTCCAAAGTAGCCCTCGGGAGATGCTTCATTGAAAAGCTTGTCCCAGGATTTACCCACATCTTTTGTTTCTTCCTAGTTCTACAGAGGAGCTCAGAGCTCCCACGAGCTCTCAAGCACCCTCTGCACAGAAGTTACAACACAAGATCATCAAGGGCAACACTTTCCTGGCAGGCTTTTCTCCTCCCTCCCCCCAGTTTCAAAGCCCTTGGCTTTTGAGCCACTGCAAAGCCTTCAGCTTCGAGCAGTCGGAAAAAAAGGTGATGCAACCTGTGGGAGGAAGAGATGTCAGAGGAGAAGCAGTCGAGCAGGGGAAAGAGTCTCTGTTCACCGCAGGTCTGCTGGCAGTCGGAGATTATGAGATGCAGCTGGGAGGAGAAGTGCCATTCCACAATCAGTCAAAGCAGTGGTGTTTCTTTTAGAGGCATTCAGATGCCTGGGCTTCCTACTGAGTCTCCAAATAAATAATATTTGATTGTGACAAGTGCCTAACATACTTCTGAATGCCTTAAGAAAAATAATGCGCTGGCATTATGAAAATATTAGGGTGGCATAAGTCAATCCCACTCATCCTATTAAGAACAACAGAAAAGACAAAAAGCCCACACATTTGATACAAAAAAGAAAAAAAAAAAGTCCTCACCACCATTAGCAATCATAAGAGCCACATTCCTGGCAAGGATCAAGCTACCTGCAGAGAATTCACTTTCCTTGTCTTCTGACAAGAAGCTCAAGGGAAAAATACCATCCATCCCTCTTTCCTCTGTATGCTCCATTCTGCTCCATATGGTGCTGCCTGATAGTAAATGAAAAATTAAAAACATTAGCACCAGCCTCTGCCCTCTCCTCCCCCACCGCCTTCTC
>JAVJGJ010000062.1:15619355-15650555 GCA_035590215.1 Microhierax caerulescens | reverse complement strand
AGTAGCCAGTAGTTAACAACACTGCATTTGTGAAGGACGTATTTCCCCTATTCATCAGGAAACAAGTGAACGTTTTTTTCAAAAATGGCGTATTTAACTGCTGGGCTCCAGAGTCACATATGAGCTCTCTGTTGCCTGCTCAGTTCACAGATGCCAGTTTTGCCAGGTACCGACTGTCCTTGTCAATTATTCCATCTTGGAAAATAACCCTATTGACAGAGTGAAGCTCTCCCCATGGAGTTCATTTTTTTTTTTTATTTAAAACATGAAAATAAAGAAACAGAGACACCCAGAAATAAAAAACTACTAAAATTTGCATTTGAGGCAGGCAGCAGTAAGATGTGATATTATATAGCAGTCCTTCCAGAACAGAATTTGTCCAGGTATCTTTTCTCATTAAAAAAAAAAGTCTGAACAAAAAAAATGTGCAGTAAATTCCAGTCATAATCTGCAACTGCCATTTTACTTTATGTCTTAGATCCCTTCAAAATCAGCTTCAGCATGTGCAGTCAGCTCCTTCACAAAGATACTATAAAGCAGGATCCAAACATTTTTTTGGATGCTTGGGAGCAACGGAATGAATAGCCCAAGAACTGGGGGAAGAAGTCAGCAGGCACCGAGGGTTTGTTTTTATTATTCCTGTAGCACCCAGGAGTGGAGGCAGGTGCCACGTCGGCTCAGGGAAGGCTGTTCCTCGCCGGTGCACGCAGCAGGAGTCAAAGCCAAACAAAGGGAGAGGAGGTCACGGTGAAACGCGCGCGGCGAATGTGACAAATAACACATGCCCACGTGTGAGCCTGTGATCTCTGTAGATTAACCTTGGCTCCCTGCAGAACAGCCGTTATAACCATCCCGGGTTTGTAGGCATCACAGCCTTTTGGAAAGATTTGAGCGCTGAGGGTAATTAAGCTTTGTCTATCACAGCGACAGCCGTGACTTTCACAGGCAGCGCTCGGGCACCGCTGAGCCTCCTGCGCCCAGGGGTGCTCCGCCGGGGGGACCCCTGCCCTGCCCTGCAGGCAGCGCCTCGGCCCCGCACCCCCAGCCACATCAGCGATCACCCAGCTCTGCTCATCCTCGCTGGCCACGGGTGAAACATCCATCGGAGGGGTACAAGCGCTGCCTTTAGGGCGCTTTTGCACACACACTTACACGCACGTACACGTCCGTCTGCTGTGTAAGGCACTTGGCAGGGTACCAGGGCAGAGCCGCCAAACAAAACCACCAGTGAGCAGCCGGCTAGCCCAGGAGCCTGCGGCGGCGGAGAGTCGATCCCTCACAAAAGTTGCAGGATGTTTTCAGCAAGAGGTTGCAAGAAACATCGATGCAATTGCCCCAGCGATCTTTCACTGTATGCCCGTGATCTGAAACGGCAGCAGGGCAGATCCGGCACTGCTCCCACAGGGGCACCAGCTGAGGTTCAGGCTGCCCATCGGGGTCCTTGTGCAAGGTTTGGGATGCTGCAGTCCCTGTTCTCATCAGCCTCCACACCAAAACGTTCCCACCAAGAGGATGCAGCCATAACATCCCTCAAGCAGAGCCCACTCAAATGGCCTGGAGAAGCGTGCAAAGGAAGAGGCTGCAACAGATCTCCATTTTTCATTCATTCTGTGGAAAAAAGCTTGCTTCGAGATTTAAAAAACCACTGATAACTGCCAAAACCGCCTCAGACTTCCTAACTGCCACATCAACAAACTCTACAGCCCCAGCTACACTTCACGTAGCATACTTCAGCCCAGCACAAGCCAAGTGCAAAGCAAGCTGCCTGCTGGAAGGAGACACTGGCTTCATCGTTGAACAAAACCAGTATAACCTGAGTATTCACTGCCCTTCCCACCCTCCCGCCTCCTACAGCAGCAATGGCAGCTATTTCCCATAAAGGGAGAATGGAGAACAGGATGCATGAGGCTTGCAAACTGAGGAATAAAAGAGATGATAGTAGCCTATAAATACCAGGGAACAGAGAGGAGAAATTCAAGGATAAAAGTGAGAAGTAGCCTGAAACTGGACATGGAAAAATCCATGCCGGGCACAATGGAGCTCTTTATATATGCAGAGAATTACAGGGAAAATCATTTGCCTGAAGAACATGACTATAGATGCCCGAAAGAAAATGAAAAGATACTTGCAGAGAAACACAGTAACATAAATCCCTCTCTAACTAGAATATTGTTCGAGGCACACTCAGATATTCACTCCATCTCTTACAGAAGGCAAAGAGATTCATACCTAATCAAAAAACCCCTACCATAGCACAGGTCAAAAAGTCAGTCCTATCTAGTAAGCCTTTGCAAAGCACACCTCTCAACTAACTGCCAGACCAAGTACTTTTTATTAAACATACTTTTACCATATACATAAAAAAGAAATCTAGCAGCAGAGGGCTATGTGAGAACGCTCATTCTCAGAAGTTTCTCCAGCCAGAAGGACAATGCCACATACCATGCAATGCATATAAAGAGGTAATTCCTGTTCTCCTTAAAAAAAAAAAAAAAAAAAAAAAATCAATGGGACTTCTGTCACAGACAATGTCAAAGTCCAGATTTCACTCCAGAGCATTTAAAATGCATTTCAGTTCACCGTGCTTAGAGCAAAGAGCCGGCCAGGGTGCCCTTCTCTCTCCCCATTTAAAGGAGTGGCTAGGCATTTGCCAAACTTTGAAGTACGTGCCATCATTGCTGAAGGCAGATCACACCAGGGGAAGATGCTTTCTTCCACTTTAGCAGGCAAGGCTACCTCCTCACATCCCTCTCGGATGCAGCCGTAGCTGCCTGCATGTCACTGCTACCCACAGCTGTACTTATCAAAGGGGCCCAGGAGCGCCGAACGCAACCGCCAGCCTCGTCCACAGCTCTGGCTGCTCAAAGCACGTCGTGCTCTACACTCTGGAGATCCTCCTGCTCTTGTGCCCAAGCCACGGCCATCAGCAAGAAAAACCCAGGTACACCACCAACGCAATCTCCCTCATCGCCTTCCTCCGTAGCTACACTCACTGGCACAGAGAAACGCAGCCAATAAAACCATGAACAAAAGCAGGGATGAGCCGTTCTCCCCTGGAAAGAGCAGGGGAGCAAAGAAGCTGCAAGACAAAGCCAGGCTGAACCAAAGGGTAACCGCTTTGGATCAGGGTGGCAATTCCCTTCAGGCAAGGGTTTCCCTCCCTCAGGTGAAAAGTTTGTGATACTGCCACCAACCTAAGCTTTTGCGACGTGCTGAAATTAAGGAGGATAAGCAGAGCCCATTAAAACCTGGCACACAAAAGGGGCAGGCAACCCCCATCATTCGCAAATCCAGGCATGCAGGCGCACTGCTCGCTGACACCGCCTGAGCTCCAAGCCCACAGACACGCTGGCAGATGTCCCCGGGGCTTTTGCAAACCTTTGAGGCTGTTCAGCCGAGTGTGGAAGCTGCCCATGAGCCTCTGTCATCGCTTTAGCTTCTCTGTTTGAAGGTGTCTGTAGACTTGGGGCCCCTGTGCTAATGCAGCACAGTTGCAGGAAAAGCTCCGAGGGAAGCTTAAGACCAGGATAAACAACTTTTTACAGTTAATAGTTTTCTCAGTATTTCGACCAGCGCAACGCCAGTCACCCAAAGGCAGGGCTATGAGTCTCAACATTAGCACAGGCATAAGAGAAAGTGCTTTTCAGAAAGTGCTTTTCAAGGTCTATCTTCCTGCTAATACTGGATTACTTTATATTGTATCATAAAAATTGTCCAAATGGCAGTTCAACAAGCCAGGACTTGATTCACAGACCTGCCATTTTACTGATGCAGCTGAGGTCAAGAACTACAAATAGAGCAGATAATTAGAAAGGAAGTGCATGCTGCTGAGCAAACACATCAGGCATGGGAAGATTTTCTGCTCTGGAAAGGTAGAGAAACTGCATTTACAGAACTACCCAGGCACCTTTTTTTTTTTTTTTTTGGTATTGGTTAGAAAACACATCCACCAAAACACGAGGACTCGAAGGCTTACAAGTACCAGAATATCAGCCTGTATTCATTGCAGTTGCTCCTTTAGAGTTTGAACGCTGGGCTCTGTATAGATCTGAAAGACCAAATTCACCAGTGGTGTAACACAACGCAGACAGCCCTCAGCAGAGCTGTCCCCTTATTTCCCAGGAAAATGAGATATCAGGGACAACCCTTAGGGACTAAGTAAGAGATCACATTCATTGCTGGAAGAAATGAAGAGAAATGCACTGCAGCAAACAGGGCTGTGCACAGCTTCCACCAGCAGAAAACAACAGGCTTCGCCGTCTTGCTTTGCACCCTGGAAAGCAGAGCATGGATACCTCCCACCTGGGGGAATTCCGTTGTCGTCTGCTGGGAGAGAAAAGCTTACGTTGACACAGAAGCAAAATACCAAAAGCTTTTCCTTCAGCTTGCCTTTAGCTACAAGTTTTGCGGGGTTTCCTGTTTCACGTCAAGATTTAGTTAATTTTTGTGTTTCGCTTTCTTCTCAAAAGCTGGCAAAAGACCACCTGTTTTGGGTACACCTTTGTGTCTAAGGCCACGGCAGCCAAACAGTCCATTCCTGCTTTTAAGAGATACTGTGCGTGTGGACATCAGGCAGTATTCAGATGCTTCGGGAGACGTACAATCCACATAATTCATCTTGTCAGTAGAGTAATGCTATGCCATTGACAAAACCCCTACATAAACACCCAGCTGGTAATATGATTACGCCCTGAGGAAAAAAAGATTGATAGTCTTGGTGATTTTCCCGTGCTATAACAACAGAAGCCATCTTTGTCCACATACTTTTCTATTCCTTTCCTAAAACGTTACTAAGTACAATCGCCTGACAAAGGTGAGGTCCACAAGTTAATAGCACATCACAGAGAGAGCAAGCAAAAACCTCAGTGCTAAGCTTGAAGCTGCAGCCCTTTTGCTCGCTAATGAAGCTGCAGACAGCAGAGATATTTTTAGGGTGCCTGCAAACCTTGTTATAATCCACAAAGAAAAGTTTCACTACGATAGGAAGACACAGAACGTTACAGAAAAATAAAAACTAAAATATCTCCCAGTGCTATTAAAAATGCCCCAAAGAGCCAACAGAAAAAGCCTTTACCTGACATAAAGCAAAAATTTAAGCAAATATTCTTCAGTGTTGTAATTCCTGGAACAAAACTTATTAGAAAATTTAAATTAATTCCGCTCCAGGCGTTATGATACACTATCAGTTACTCCCTTACCCCTCCCGGGAAATATTTCACTATTGCTGTCAGTCAACTGCTTGAATACTTGGAGTTTACCAGCTGCATAACATATATTGATTTTTGATGAATGACATCTCTCTCTGGGCCATTACGGTTTTGTTTTCAAACCTTATTTAATTGTTCGCCTATTTTTCAGTGAAATAAATGCAAAGTGTTTATTCTCCAAAGGCTGTAAACAGAGATCTCAGGTCTAGTTTCTATGACAACCTCACTTGATACAGCAAACCTAGATTATCTCTAATGACAGACATGAAGTTTAAATTGCACATTCTGCACAAACAGTGCACTGTTGACCTTTTATTGAAAAATGGAATACAGCGTGATTAGCATAATGTGCTATATGAAAGGGAAAATTGTGGAATAATGCAGATTGTACTCTAATCATAACTAGAGCGCTAATCTCTAGCAAACTCTTTGCCAGAACATGAAGCTTTAAAAATTAAGATTTTTTTTTCCCAGACACCGTTCTCAAACCCTGTTAGATAGTAATGCTATCGCATTAAATAGATCTCGGATAACACTTGCTGCTTCTGCTGGTTTTCTCTCGTTGTGGTTTTTAACAGGGGAGTAAAAGTGGATAGCTTATGTAGGAATACAGCAAAAAAATTCCAGCTATGAGAACTATTTTTAAACCTCCTGAAGGCATTTTTTTTCTCATGCTTGCAAATTTGTTTGGAAGCAAGAGCCAAAAGACATACTCCTTTCTGTCGGGTGCTGTCTTCCAAAGCCTGCATGATTTCCTAGGAGGAAGATCTGCATGTATGCTAGCGAATAAAGCCCAGCTCATCTGCGGAGACAGAGAGGCTGCAGGAGACATTCCACTCTGCAAGAGCAGAGAGGGAAAATATCTTGCCTTCATATGCAGCAAGTTTCAGCAGGCTTTGATTTTGCCAGCTACGATTTGTTGCTGCTCACAGAAATGTCTGCAGCAGTTTACAAAATGTTAATACTTCGGGGAGTTTGCTGCATGAATTGAGGTTCCCGTTGGAGTTGAAAGTGTCACGTGCTGCTGTAAGGTGACAGCAGGCTGTTAAGTCTGTCCTTCCCTCTGCAGAATACTTTTAATTTTATTTCTTTTTAACCTTCGTGAAACAATAGGAAATATTTCCAATTACTGAATGAGATTTCGACTCACTTGTATGCAACATCATCAGTGATCAGTCTGGAGACAACCAACCAACCAAAACCATAATTAACATCAAAATACAGTTATAGATAGTAGATCTGATGGGTCAAGGAATTGGGAATGAGACAGAGAAACTCACGTTTCTGCAGTGCCCATAAGTAAAAAACACCCAGTTACTGTTAATTCTCCTTCCCATGGTTTGTTGTTTTTTTTTTTTTAATTTAAACATTGGATATTTTTCTAGTGAGTGACAAGTATGGATGAAAAAAAATTAACACAGGTCTCCACTGCGTAGTCGAAAGTCTTGGATTGTCCAAGCCTAGTCGTGAACACTGAAGAGTCATAGGCACTCAGCTATCCCTCCTGTTTCTTCCAGGGATGATATTCAGCAACTAGATCTTATTAGCATCACATCAAAGTGGTCTTCCCATCCCTCCCTATTCAGCAAACAAGCTAAAAATTATTTTCAGGTGCTTGCCTACAGAACAATGCCATTAGAGGAAACCTATTCCCTCATTTCTTTCTCACTCTAATGGGTTTATGCCATTAATACTGTCAGCTGAGCTGTTTTTAACCAGCAGTTAAGGCAGCAGAAATAATACAGCACTTTTTTAGTACAGGCAGACCCCGCTGTACTTGCATTCTAAGCAGTTATTTTCCACCACCACTGTTGTCTGCCTATCAAGAGATCTCTGGTTTCCAGGGTTTTCCATTTGGCAGTATTATATTTTTCTTAATAAGCATTGTCTTCCACTACAGCAGCTGACAGGAAGAAATCAATTAATTTAAAAGGCATCCGCTTGTTTTCACATGGAGTGATTACACTTGTAAATGTAATCCTGTCATTTGATATATAAGATAGCAAACTGTGTGTTTGGTAAGATGGTGTGTCCCAAGCTTAAGTATTTCCAATCCCTGCCACGCTGCCCAAAACTCACCCACTCTGATTTTAAACTTCACTGCCTCATGTGATGGCAAAAACCATTTGTGGTGCTGCTCGTGGCGGGTTAAGGGACAGAAGCTATATTGACCGTATCTCACAGCTATTCAAATGTTACCACACATTTTATAAATCTTTACCAAAAAAAAAAAAAAAAATAAAATCAAGGTAAATATTGGCTACAAAAATGGCAGCAGCAGACAACATGTCCAAAGAGTAACTTTACAGGCAGTCTTGCTACCCACTGGTATGTCTAAACACAAATAAATGAGTGCTTTTAGGGACATTGTAAATTATAAAGCTATTTAAACATAGGCTCTCACCATTAGCCTCTCTGTCAAACTGATACATTCCCTGGACGTTCACTTCCACAGGTCAGAGGAAAGTAATTACTTCCTTGTGCTTCTACCACATTTCTTCAGTTTCCTTCATAATATTCTTAGTTAGGATGCTAACTAATTTTGGTACCTCCAGTTAATTCTTATCCTCTGTTTCACATTTCCTTCAGGCACAGTTTGCATAGCTCTAGTCACTTGTACAAATATTTAAAACCAGCCAGACAAACCAAGCATAACAAATCCAGAAATAAAGCAACTCCCCCAGAAGCTAATGTTTACCCAAAACAGAGTATGAAATATTGCACACGTGTCACCAGGCAGCCTCTTCGGTGTCTCTAAGGTGGGATCTGATGGCACTGTGGGTAACAAGGACCAAAGGTCCCTGTCATTTCTGCATCCCCGCCTCGGCCCCTCAGTTGTTCAAGCTCTCCAGCCTGCTCCACGCGGCCCTGGCAGGGCTGCAGCTCCTGTCGGCTGAGCCGGGCGCAGGCGTCGCGATGATAAAGGCACACGTCAGTCCCACACTCGCCATACAGGCTCACACTCCAGGCCAGCCACCCCCCATCGCAGGGCTGACCTGCGAGCAGGAATCACCATCTCGCTTCGGTGTCCCACGTCGTCAACACAGCTGGGATTTGGCCACCCTAACGAAGTGAAGGAAGCAGTTCAATTGGGCGAGGCAAGAAATAACTGACAGACCTAATTAAGTAAATTGTTCCCACCAAAGTAAAGCCTGTTAAGATCACCAAAAATTCACACTAGCTGGTACAATCACCTTCCTGCAGTAAGTAAACACCTCCTACAAAAAGTCAGACAGCTGAAATACCATTTATTTTGAAATGAACTTTTAGCCCCATGGCTCAGCCAAGCATCTGCTTTTTTTTTTTTTTTTTCTCTCTGAAACATAACCAGTTCCGTGAGATGCCAGACAGCCAGGAAAGCACTCCAGAGTAGAAGCAAAGAGATACTATCGTCTTGGGACTGCCACGCTCATTGTTCCTACCTATACACATCCCACCACTTCTGTGAGGCTGACAAAACAGTTACAAATAGCTCCTCCACTCCCAGCTGCTTAGCAATGTGTGAATCAAAGCTGGAGCTGGAATAGAGCAAGTGGCAGAAATGAAACAGAAACGTGCTCCGTTGCTGCTGTAAAGACCAGAACCAGGAGTCCCAAACAGCTGCAAGACTCCAAACTACATTTACCCACGTTTTCATAGACACAAGTAGCTCATCCTGCAGGTGAAACTGGTTTGCCATACACATAGACAGATTTCCAGTCCTCGGTAAGCTGAGAGAGATCCCTGAAGGGCCACCGAGCGCCGAGCTCCCAGGCACAGGGAGCTGAGACTGCCCCGTGCAGGTCCACGAGCACAGGGAATTGCTGCAGCACCTGCGTGTTTCTGGGGCTCCGAAATAAAGCATCCTGCGATCACGTTCCGTAATGAATGGACACTGCTACTCCAGGTACGATTCAGTATGCTGTACTCTCTACCTATAAGCAATGCTCTTCGTTCTTTGATCCAAGTGCAAACTAGATTTTTAAGAAAGAAACAGGTCGATGTTTACAGTCAGATATTTTAAAAGTGATTTTTAATTTTAAAGAAAAAGGAATTCATAAAAAGGGTATCTACTCTTCACAAGAGCTGCTTCCACCATTTGCTGGTGTCCTTCCAAATACTCTTTGTAAAGGCTAAGGATGCTCAGGACCTTCAACATCTATCATTTCACCCTCTGGGAAGAATGTATTGGATCGAGAGATGTTGGGAAACTATTGTCCCATCCATGGACGACACTTTTAACCAGATCAAGAAAAGCATGAGGGTAAAGTTTCCCAAAAAATATTTCTTCAAGGTCTTCAGGTGCTCTCACCTCTTTCTTGTTTACCAGCAGGGTAATGGGTTGACACACCACCATAAATGAGTGAATGTGAGCAGCCAGACCAAGCCCCAAGTGGGTGATGGCTTCCAGACTTGCTGGATTCCTGCTATATTGACAGGCTGTAGCGGAATTTGAGAATTACATTATTATTAATCAGAGCCTGTGAAAAACAAGATGAGAGCCAAGCTGCCAGGCACGATAGGAATGCTAGGCAAAGGTGTCTGTAAACTCCCACTGACCCCTTACACCAACCAGGTCGACAGCTCTTTCATTAATGCTAATGCTTTTCATATTAGTGCTTCACATAAAGAAATCCTGCTGACTGCTAGGGTCAAGGAGTTCACGAGATGCGTTGGCCACATCAGCAATACACTGGTGATTGTTTCTGACATGACCCCACAGCTAATGAAGGGCCATTTGTGAGGCAATTGCTTTTCACACAGAAAGAGGTTTGTGATGAAGGTATAAAACACATCTGGAGCAGGACAGGCTGATTCTTTCACAACGCAGTAATGAAAAAGACCACCGTCCCACTGAGACACGGTGTATCTGCGCGCATAGCACGTCCTGGGTTTCTTCTTCCCATTCCTGTCACTTAATTTTCTCATACACAAGATGCTGCTTCTGCTCCTCGTTGCTAAGTGACCAACACCCCTCTATTAATGGCCTGCACATCAAATATTTCACCTGTAGAATCAGACATTTTGAAGCCCAGGTCAATGCTACAGCTCCGCATTTCTCAGCCTACTACACCTCCTGCACACCCTTCATACCTGGCTGTATAGAAGACAAAATGCTCAAATGCCCTGGAGCACAGGGGTGGCAGCAGCAGGCAGTGCCAAGGGCTAACCACGGAGCCCCAGTCTTGTGCATCACTGCCGCAGCACTCTCCAAACTATCAAGATGCAACAAGGTCTTTTACCATCTCATGCCAGCCCCTCTGCTGCCTTCTCCTCATCTCACCTCCTCCAGGCCATGCTCTCTCTCTCGCTCCTCTTGCTTCTCACTCTCTTCCTCGGCTGCTCCCTCTTCATCAGCTCTCACCCCTTACCAGAACCAGCCACAGCTGCACCTTATCCCCATCAGCCACCCCCTACCCTGAAGCCAGCCCACAGCTGTGCATTATCAATGCTAATTAACCCAGCTTCATCCCTCTACACATCACCACACACATCACTGATGCTTTTCCGTTCTAGCCTGTAGTTTGAATCACAGTGTGGAAAAGACCCCAGGAGCAGGGATTGCAGAGTGGCAGAACAAGAAAGCCCCTTAGCAATAGGGTGGCCTTGTTCAAGAAGGGGATGTCTGCAATCTGTTCTACAGTCCTCTGCTAGGAGATCCGTAGCCTCCAGCTGGCCAAGGTTAGCCAAGGGTAACTCCTATCCTTGCTGTGCAATCTGACATTAGGCAACATTTCCACCTCCTCGGGTAGGGATGGGTTCCTGCGTTTGCCCAGGCGTGAATCTATTGGAGAATCATCGTTGGGGAGAGGCCTGGAGGGGGCTTTAGGAGGTTATCCAGAAAGGGACGAACTCTGGCACTCCTGACAGATGCATCTCTAACTTATTTTTAACACACTCTGTGGAGACCCTCAAGAAACTGCGCCAAGAAGCCACTCTTCTTGTCATTTTAAAGAAAGATAGTCTCTATTACTGTGTCTTTCCAGGATCTCAGGAACATCCTTCACTTTCTATAAATTACACTTTTCTGTAATAGCCTGGAAGCTCTCTTCCCTAACAGATAACACCTTACCTGTTTATAAAAGACCTTCACAGACTTGCATGTTTAATTTGTTAGTGAATAATGCTTTCATTACCTAATCGGAGGGGCTACATGTATTGTGGGGAACTGCAGAATTATGGGGTTTCAATCATTTTCACCCTGAGGAGAACAAGTTATCGTAACAGAGTATGAGCATACAGCTATTACAAGATTTTGAGGAAGAAGGGATTGCATGCAAATCAACCAAGTCAAAAATCTAGAGATCATAAGCCAGGAACAGTCACAATGAGGACATTTTCCTTCATCACCTTGCAAAGGACATGCTGGGGGAAGAGAATTCCATGCTATAAAAACCATCAAGATGTCAGATACTCCTTTTCATCCCTCAGAGTGGGGTGAGACAGTGTCTTTTTCATCAAGCCTTTTCTGTTGATCTGCTGTTCTTTGCACGATATGATACCAAGCAAGGAACAGAAGTAACACAGACCTGCTGATGACCTGCAAAGCCATGGTTTCTTCTGCTGGAGCCATTTGTCTCTGCAGTCCAGGAAGATCATGCAGTAAAAAGCTCCTTTTTAAAAAACACTTTTCCACAGAAGGTTTTGACTTTGATGAGCCATTGCTCTCCACCGCAAACACATTTAGTCAACATTCCCAGCCTCTTCTTTAGCTTTCCACACAGGTAGGGGAATGAGGCAAGTTCACAGCTTATTATTGTGGCTGTTAGGGCTGCAGTGGAGAACAGAACTCCAAAAGGCATCACAGGACACAAGCAAAGCATTTGAGGTCAACCTTCAACCACAGCACTTTTTCCTGGTGTTTCCTGTGGGGTTGCTCTTTCACCACAGAAAAAGTGGCAAAACTTCATTCTGTAAATGGCTGCAGTTCAGACCACAGCCACCAGCATGGATGGTGTAAATCAGGAGGACATGCACCACACCTCTTCAGACAAACCAGTTACAGCTGGCAACGTGCAAAAGTTTTTAATAGGAGCTGGGCTGCTGCCTTAATCTAGGGCTGGCACATTAAAAACAAGAGTCCATGTGTCCAAAAGCTTATCTGTTTCATTCAGCTGTATCAGCTGGTCTAGTAAGAGATATCTCTCCTTACAGCTCTCACCATGGAAATGGGAGTCATTTATCAAGAAGGACTTTTCCCTGGACTACCTTGACCTTTTCTGTTGAAGCTGCTTTTTCACAGTGGGGGTTTTTTCCCACATTTAGGGGATAGTCACACAGTCGAACTTTAAAAACATTGTGAGCTTACGTGTCCTATGTAATAATGAGACCCCAAAAGCAGTTGCAGAAAGCTGTTTGAGTCCTCCAGTTAGATGCTACGGCTATATTTTACTACATACCAAGTACCTACCTCCAGCATACGTTTCTATATGTAGACTTAACTATGGAGCTAAGTGGATTTATATTGATTTTAGTGTTGTTACAATACATGCCAATATGTATACTTGAAGCATAGTCATTAAACTTCAAATTATATATATTTTTAAAGGATGCTAATAGCACCGTTTGATGTGGTAATTATTGATATTGGCTTCCTGTAGAAAGAGCACTCAAAGGACCAGCTAATTTCACGCGGAAAACAGCTGTCACATGGTAATGACATTAAAAGTCACCAAGCTGATCTGCATTCAAAGCCATGCCATAGAGGTGAAAGGCCCTGTAGCCAATTATTACTCCTCCGAGCCAGACAGTCCCCAAACACAAGCAACATATGCAGATCCATCCCTCTTCGTCTTTAATTAGATCCTGCCTACCCTCTGTAGCAACAGCAGCACAAGTGAGAAGGGCACATGTTAGGCAGTGGGGAAATAATCACAAAGCGATCCCCGCGTGCACTGTCTGGCATGTCCTGCTAACACCTGCGTGTTGCACACGGGAAGGAAAACCAGCAGCAAGAAACAATTTTTATGGTGTCCGCGCTGCTAAATGTGTGGCTTTCAGGGCACTACTGAGCACATGGCGTTCTGTGCAGAATCTCCCAAGTCTCTTTGTCTGCCACAATGATCACATCACTGAAAAATTAACAATGACTGTTTTTTTTCTGGTAGCCAGGGGTACTCAAGGAATACAGGCTTGCACCCACTGCTCATGAGGAAATAACTTCAAAATCATCATTGGCACAATCTGGTACTGCCTGAGCGAATCTAGTGAATCTACCCAATTCGCAGTGATTATGAAGTTGGGCAAAAGCTAATAAAAAGGTCCAAAGAAAGGTACTAGAGCAGCCAAACTGCCTTAGTGGAGATTTTCCAGCTGAAACTCACCTGGCTATTGCTGCAGGTTCTGACACAGAGGATGTCCGTGCCCGTATCTGTGCTTACTCCCTGCAAGGTCCCACTTCCCTGACTCCAGCCTTTCTGGTAGAGTTGGTACAAAGTCCGGTTGTGCTTCCCTTTCCAGAAAGAAGAGGCTTGCTGCTGAAGATCCCAGCCCTCAATCCCTTTCCCACATCTCCCAGAAGCTTAAGCTGATCTTTCCAGCCATTCTGCAGCGGCAGGCACGCCTCTCGTCAGCAGAGCGCCGTTACAGAGGTCTTCCACTGCTTCAACCAGAACAAGTGACACATGAGTCCACACCATTCAAATAATAGTGGTCTGCAGGTCTTTCCCACACTACTCCAAGGTCTCTCCCTTGCAATTGCTCCCACTCTTCCTGCACGTGGCTTTGCATTGTCAGTGATTCCCTCCTCCTTTCACTCAGGTCCTCTCCCTGCTGTAGCCAGTTTCACCCTAGGAACCCCCTCTGCTACAGGAGGCAATAAGAGATGCCCTTCCATGGTTTTAATCCCTCCATCAGTTGAATCCCCACCATACCAGCTGCCGCCTCCTCACCAGCCTACCTATTTGGCAGGACCAGGTTTCTCATGCGGGATGGATACAAGCTGCTAAAGAGAGCGGCCAAGCAACTGTCAAAGTTTTGACAGCACACAAACCCAGTGTGGATGTGGCAGCAGCGTGCACGTACATTAGCCCACTCAGTATCTACTTCCCAAAGCCGGGAAGCACTTCTAGAAAGGAGACAGCCCTCCCGGGATCAGCAGGCAACAAGCACAAGATCAAACCAACACACTGAGTCATGCACCGAGTCACTCTCATAGAAATCTCCCTCCCTCCTTCTCTGCAGTACGCTAACTTCAACACTTACTCAGTAACAGATTCAATATTTCATTTCTGAATTTCAAGGGCTGTAGATTAAAACAACATCAAAAAGAAACGGAACTGTAGCATAAATAGTCATAGCTGCAAACCACAAACTGCAATTAACCACTTTTTTTTTTTTTACGCTGCAAGTCAGAATGTACGCGTGTTTCCCCCTGCTTCCACCAATCTGCATGAAACTTAATATGGATCTTAAAAAAAAAAAAAAAAAACACACACAAAAACAAAAACAAGACAACAAACCACTGCCTAAAAGTTTCCAGAATGACCTTATGAATTTCACTGTCAATGAGTCAAGAATGACCAGCATATAAAGAATCTGCAGTAGGAGAAGGGTTCTGCATTTTCCCTCAGCAAAAATAGAGATCTCCGAGCACAGAGAGGGTAAACTAATGGAGTGCACGGTGCGGGAAGGGGGGGTCTGCCACCCTGCCCTCAGAGCTCTGGCTCAGACTAATGAATTATCTCTGCTTGGTTAAATCTCTGGCATTACTAATCAGACAAGAAGCATAAAATGGAAAGTTCATTAGCAAGATCATAAAAGAGTCATACTGACAAAGATCATTCGACTTGGCGATAGGAAGGTCAGTTACAGGAATCGGGAAATTGCTTTGTTTAAGGAAAACAGACTAGATCAGAAGTAACTCAGAGTCCAGAAAAGACCTGCACTGGACTTTTGTGCAACGCTCCGCTTTATTTTTGGAACATAAAACAGGGAAACATTTCCTTTGACAGTGGATAAACTTGACTTTCTTCAATCAGCGTCATCCCAGCCCAGGGTAAGCTGGACGGTATCATCTTCCCCCCACGGCTGATTCATTTACCTCCGCCCGGAGCCAGACAGCCCACAGCTCCCTGGTAGGAAACACTTTCAGCACAAGTCACAAGACGGTCTCAGAAGCAGAATTTGCTAATTGTGTCAAATTACGTGTGAAGGGTTTACAATATGGATCACTGCCCACTTGGGATTTAAAGGAGATTGCTAAAGTAATTTCAAGACTTCAAGATAATTCAGAAACCCTGTTCCCAGAGGTTACTAAATGCTCTGTCCCCTTATTACTACTGCAACCAAGCTGCACTGGGGAGTTCATTTTTTTTTCTTCGGGGGTAGGATGGAGAGGAGGGGAAATGGTGGTGGGTTTTTTATTAGAATAATTAGGAGGGGGAAAAGCAGAATGTGTATGGTCTCTGTATTTAGCCCGGTTTCCTAAAGAAATATGGAATAATAAGGCTTTATGTGCATCCTTTTCACTTTTGAGGTCACTAGCCTATTTCAACCATATTTGGAAGAGAGCGCCATGGCAAAGGGATTCCTACACACCTCATAAACATGAATTAGACAGCTAGAAAGGTGGCAAGAAACTATCACTGCCCCTTGGGAAAACAATACAACCTGAACTCAGTCATGAACGGACATCAGAGAGCTCAGTTAGGAAGACGGCAAAACCAGGAAAATTCCATCCACGCCTTTTTAAGCTCCGAGTAACCCCCACAAAAGACACAGACCTGCAGGAAATCCAGTCGCAGTCTCGATGCATGCAAACAACTTCTTCTAATCCGACGCCTCTACCTGGAGATGCTCTGTCAGCTGAAGCAGCCAACTTCCAGCGAGTGTTTTCCTTTCCACAGCAAATACGCCAGCCAAAATGGTCCGAGGAAATTAAGGCAGTTGCCTTTGTTTCTGTACATGCCAGCAATCAAGAAAAAGCCACTAGTTAAGGTGCCTCAGACCTGACACTTTGCTGCTGCTTGGTGAAAGCAGGCAAGCCACATCGTCACCGCGGGTACCGCCGCATCACAGCAGCCCTGAGCACTGGCTGCTGGCACAGCAGGAGCTCCTGCACCCCAAAAAGCTGTGAACGGAACTGAAGAATTTCACCCCCCAAAAAAAGGTATTTTCTGGTGTTCAGCAGTGAAGCTGGCAAGAAGATATTTCAACCGTGCAAACACACAACTCCCACTGTAGCCAGGCAAAGGTAAGACACCAAGAACCTTCCCAGATGCCACTGTCCCTATAGGACTGAACTGTGTCAAGTTCCTCTTATTTTTTCCCCTCAAAAAATGAGCACCTTCCCTACCCTATAAGCAATTGTCATGATGCACATCGGGAAGGAAGTATTGCATAAACGCGAATGGTTTCTAAGCACCCTGCTCCATGCAGAATTAACCTGTGCAAGATACATTTCAGAGAACGCTCCTTTATGTTTATCCACATCCAAGCTAAATTGCAGTGGGGAAAAGTATCCTGACCACAAAAGAGCTAGACAGTTTTACAGCTAGGACACATAGCACAATAACCATTTAGCCAGATTAAAGCATACTGAGAGCTGCATCAAATATTGTTTAGAGCACATAAAAACTGTTTTAATATTTAAATGTATCCCATGGCTGGGATCTTTAGATTTGCTAGATTCGCTGGGGCTGCACAGCTATTAGCTTCTACATTTCATCTTCAATTCCTCTTCACAGTAGGAGAAACATAAAATTGAGGGTCACTGCTTGGTCATTTCATTACCCCTGGCAGAGAAATGTGCTTTGCACAAATGAGGAAATATTTTAGATGTAGATTGTTGTAATGTTGGTGTGACAAAATAAAACCAGAGTTAAAAAATAATAACGATATTATAATGGTTATTTTGTAGAATAACATTAAAATAGTACGCAGTGTAGCAACGGTCCCCTTATCCAAGGGCCTGGTGTATTTCATTGTCGTCATTTAAAAGGTCTATTAGCAAGAGCCCTGGAAATGTATGGCTCAAGGTCACAACCAAACTAAATGAGACTGAGCAGTAATTCAAAAACATTAAACTGTTTATGGTTAGAAGTCCAATAAATAAATCCTCAATGCACACACACACAGACACAAGAGAAATCTTAGTGGCAAACTCCTCTACAAGTCTCCTTTTATTCCTCTGAAAACAGAAACTCAGTGAAAGAAATTGATAATCTGCTTAAACCCAGAAATGGATTAGATGAAATGTCACTTTGGGAGATGTGTGACTTCCTGCCACCAACACGGATTAGGCTGCACAAACTGTTTGGCGACAGGCACCCTTGTGAGCCAAACACAAACAGTGCACTCACCCAAATCCAGCGGCCACGACAGATGAAGGGATGGGCGAGACGCGGGCAAGGCACGCGGGCAGGACACGCGGGGACAAGGGGGACAAGGGCGTTATGAGCCCCGAGGAGGAGATTAAGTGCAGAAGAAACAGGAACACAAGGCTGTTTATTAATCATGACCCTGTGAGGAGAAAACCAACCATCTTGCTAACCCTTAGCTCTATTTGCATCACCTAAAGCATGGCATTTAACCCATCTTCTAAGCACATGAATAAAAGGGATGTGATTTTCAGTCGTACTCGTCTCCTGCCCTGAAGAAGTCAGTGGAGCTATGTGCCTTTGCTTTACCAACTTTAAATAAAGATGAGAACATGCTACTTTGCAACGACAACGTCCAAGAGAATGACTTCTGGCGCTGAACGAGAAATTCTGCTGAAAGAGAACCCTAGCACTACTTACTGGAGGCTGTTCCTCGGCAGCTCCCTGCCCTGGCCCTGAGCTCTTCCTTGGATCCTCACACGGGTCATTTCACTAGTCTTGGAGGATCAGAACATATGCCTTGCGATGACCATACCAGGAATTTCTGCGTATAAAACTCACTGAAGCTGGGCATATTCCATGCCATTAAGGTCACAGAAGCATGGGGAAAGTCATTTAGGTGGTTTTGATGAGAAATATATTGGTATATTTAGGCACATATACCAAAAGACTCTCCTATGAGCAACAAGCCCTGGAATAGCCTCCATTGCAGAGCATTAAGGACCTAAAGACCCAAGCCCAGCAGAATATTAACACAGGACATCTTTTCAAGTCTTATTGTTTCTGCCTGAAAATTTTTCTCCTAAACTTCCCAGTTTAATACCTCTCACTTTGATAAGCCTTACAAAAAATGCCAGAAATGGAAACAAGATTCACGTAACACAAATGCAATCAATCACAGAAACTGATTCTTGGGGGGAAAAGTGCATAAAGTATACTCTGTTGCCACCTGTAAATGGATTTCAGCTTCCAGGTAACTTACACATCCTGCTGACAGCATGTTTTATTGATGTCACAGTGATCCTGTATTTCATTTCCTAGCTCTGTGTGGATGCAAGAGAAAAGGCCTTTGCAAGCAATTGTGCTAACGCTTTGCATCTGGCTGTGCTCAGCAGCCATTTGAAGGCTGTAAGTGCCTGGAGAGCAGTGGCACACCTCTCAAAAAGTTTAATCCATGACAGGAGCTGAATGCATATCCAACAAATTATAAGTTACATATGAGGAAAAATATTTTTTATATATACATATAAGTAGCAGTTAAGTCACAGCCCTACAATAAGTAAACTGCAAAGCAATATGGCTTTGTCTAATGACTATCAGTTGGCCCAACAGAGCTCAGGAGTACGTCATGCAGGCAGAAATAAAACCCTATACATCTTGATTTAGATACGTTGAAAGCATTTCCTCTAATATGGCTTTGTAGTTTCCCACTAAAATCTTTCATCGCGGCAGCCCTCAGCTCCCATGCACGCAGTAGTACAGCTACGACAGACAAACCCCCTCTGCACGGTGGGTCACTTAATCGGGGCTCACAGCTTCCCCACGCACAGGATACGATTCAACACATTCATCCCAATAGTCCCCTTTCACCACTTGTGGAAATGCTTGGTCAATAAAACGTAATGACATTATTACAGTAAAGTCATTTTCAAGTGCCTGGTTCTTTGTCTCCGGGACCCCAGCAACAGTTCGGCTTCACCGCAGCAAATAAACTAAGGCTTCAGTTTTGCCTTATGTTTGATTAAAAGGGGGATAAAAGCTGGGTTTAATGATCTCATTTACTAAGGGCCAATCCAGATTCCATTTAAATCAATGTCACCCTGTTGCCTTTAAAGGCAGTTGGACCAGACTCCCCAAAGGTAGGACCTCTCCTTTCACACACACTTTTTAAACCCTTCTTGCAAGGATTTGTCAGGTCCCTCGTGGTGGCAATTCCTCCTCGTGCTACAGATTCGCTTGCAACCGGGATGCGCCGTGGCAGCCGGCAAGGCTGGTCTCTGAGCAAGCAGCCCTCAGGAAGCAGGTTGGCCACCGCCTGGCTGTGCTTACGGTGCCCAGTTGGCCCAGCCACAACCTGCAGACACCATGGAGACACAAGCAGACACTTCAGCGTACCAGCCATACCTGCAAGGCTGGAGGTAGCGTTGTCCAGAGTGATTCAGCTCCCTGACCCACCATTTCACTCGTGTCTAACCTCCTCTTTCTCCTCCATGCAACAAGGCAGAGCTCCACGTCACGGGGCAGGGACACAAGACAGAGCCCAGCCCTGGCTGAGCAAGGGGCTGCAAGTCTGTCCAGCCTGTCACCTCGACGCCAGGCACCACGGAGCAGTCGGACCCAGCAGCTGCAGCTGGCACAGCACCGTGGACTTGGCAAGCCTGGGAGCAAGCTCAAGGCCAGAGCAACGCGAGCACATCGTACATCTGGCATGGGATGCACACATCTCAGCGCGGCAACTTTCCCATGGCTACTACTATCCATTTTTTAAAGCCTGCTGCATCTCCGGTGAGGATAAGTAAGCTAGTAACTAAATAACAAGTTTTTAAGGGAAAGGATTTCCAGACTGGGATCTGACAAGGCTTCCTAGAGTAGTAGAGAGAAGCACTATTTATAAGGTGGTCATCGATATTACTGTCAAAAGCACCAAGTGTCTTTTCATTCCTTACAAAACCTCTGTCACGCAGGACTGGAAGGCATCACTGTTGAATTCCTTTCCCTGTAAAGAAAGAAATTATACTGAGAATGAATGACCAACAGCGGAGTTAAGGAGGGGGAGAAGGACTTCAAGAAAGGAGAAGAGCAGCAGAAGGTAGTTGCAGGGGAATGAAAATTGGTTGTCCCAAAGCAGGTTGTACTGGGAATGGGAAAGAAGTCCCTACCCTGTCACACAGAGCACCAAAGCCTCTTACAAGTAACTCCCAGAAACTTCAAGCCACCCTACATGCAGCACCAGCCTTGACATAGCCCCAGCCTTTATATTTCATCCACCCAAATCCACAACCTCTCCAGCATCTCCAGCAAGCCACCTGAAAGGCAAAACCAGTAACTGGAGACTGCCGTCAGTGCTCTATGTACCTCCGCAGGTTCCAGCTGAGAGGTTTAGCAGACAGCAACGTTCACAGCTTCAGTTGCACTGTGCCACCACGGGCTGTCACCGCGTACAGAGACACAGCAGAAGTCCCACCAAACCTCAAGAGCAGGCCATGGACCAGGGCTCCACTTGGCCAGGCACGCAGATTTCATGGGTAATTCAGGTATTTCTAATATCTCCTGTTCTGTAGGACCAGGTCTCCGCATTCTTGAAGGATCATTTCTCTCAACACATACACTCCCTTCCAGGCAGGAAAAAAAAAAAAAACAAAAAAAAAAAACAACAAAAAAAAAAAAAAACACAAAAACCATTCTTCATTTATTCTTCTCTCCTCTCTTCAATCCTAACTGCAATAGTATCGCTCCGATTTGGAAACTTGAGGGGCCCCACGGAGAGAAGACAGCGCTCTTTCCATTTCAGCTGTCCCCCACGGCAAGCCACCCCCTCGCACACCCTGCCCTGCGACCCATGCAGAGACAAGGAGCACCACAGAACTTCCCACTTCACTTTCTGTGGTTTATCAAGAGCCCCCAGAGGAGCTCCCAGAGCAGAGCCTCAGGCAGGAACAGAGACACATCCTAAAACTCCCGAGCCGGGATGCAGTGACTTAATGACAATTCAGCCCATGCATCTAGAATAGCAACTCATTTATTGTCTGAAGCTGGAATCTACTTTGCGTGATGACAGATAGCTTAGAAGAAGCAGACCTTGCCTGCCAAGCAAACTTCAAAAAGGACAGGGGGGAAGCAAAAACCTGGCTAGAAACCAAATGCTTTGCTAAACCTAGATAACACACTGTTTACCAACAGCAAACTAGATTAGAGGGGGAAAAAAAAAGGATTTATGCAAATGTTCTTAATTTAATAACTGTGATCAGATATGGCTTTGTTTCTTCCATGTAATTTGTGTAATATAAATAAAGTACAAGGGTTCTTTTCTACTATAGGAAATGAGAATTATTAAACATTGCACCGAAAAGCAAAGGAATGTGTTTATTGACATGAAAAATGATCCTGCGGATACAAAAGCTTTTGTATGTTAATTGTTGAATGTCAATGCAATTTAGAAAGTGGTTGCAGAAGGAAAGAATTCGTTTCCAAAACAGAAGTGGCTTTTCCTCATGTACCAGCCTGATGCAAGACTGCATCTTGAAAGTATTTATGGCTGCGTTTTGATCGGTGACACTGGGTCAGTACCCAAAAACATCCTCACTTCATATTGATGTGGTTACTTGCTAGGAGGCATAAAGGAAGTGAAGGATTTCCTCCCAGTTTTATTACTGAATGCTCAAAATGTTTCCTGGGGTAAACAACACTAAAACCATCTGGGTTTTTTCTTTTTTTTTTTTTTTATCCTTTTTGGAAACAAAAGGAGAACAACAGTAACAACTTGTGAATGGAAAAATACAGGTCTAGAGCTATGTAATGAAAAAGACCTTCCTCTGAAAGAGGGAGGGGGAATAACCATGCACATCTTTGGGTCATATATAAATTCAGCAGAATTCTTAGTCTTGAACATGGTGTCTCTGGTCTTCTGTCCCACTCCATAAAGGAGAAGAGAAATACAAAATGTAGGATTCAGCTGCCAGCTAGAAATGCTTTAGTAAATTAAATTCTAGTCTGGCAAATGAAGGCACTTCTTAAATTCTTTAATCACAGCCTGTTGATTTACTGCTCCAGGGAGAAGAAAGAAAAAAAAAAAAAAAAAAACAAAAAAAAAAACCCAAAACAACCAAAACCCAAACCTTTACAGCCTTGATGGAGAAAGACAGTTGAAGAAAACTTATCATGCAAACATGAGTGTATTTGCAGAAAAAAAGTGAATACATTTTATCCAAGACCTCTCTTGTGAGGCACGCAAACCCTGCTAAGCACAGAGCAGCCGCCAGCAGAGCTAGCTGCACTAGGTCAAACAAGAGGACGTGTTTCACCAGTGCAAACCAGCAGAACTTGCAGAGCACACTGTGGGGTCCTCCCTTCATCATCCTTCTTCAGCTGGTTGTAAAACCCCGGGACAGTTTAACCCATACAGAGGAAAGGTTGATGTGTCATGGGAAGACTGTCACGCTGCCTTCCATATCCAACACCTTTCCTTGCCAAACCATATCCAGCAGCATTCATGGAGATCTCTCCCCTCTGAAAGTCTCTCTTTAAAAGACACTGTTTCCACAGCTTTGCAAAAGTGGTGCTCACAGTTATGGACAATTCATGGCTTTCCCAAGAGTACAGACAGGATCAGCTCACCTTCACTAGCCCTTATCTAGAAAAGCCAAACCCAGGATTGGCACTGGAGGAGACAACTATAACGCAACCCAACGGCAAAAGGAATCCAAAAAGCAGAAATGAAACCTAATGGCTGAGCAGAACAGTTTCCTGCTCCACTCCTGCCTGGAGAAACAGTTAAATGACTCATCTGGTAAGACGGGCTTATTAGTAAAAATGCTTTTTTTATTACAGTTATACAGGAAGGGACAAGGAATCAGGTGATGCTTACAGCCTTGCAAGTCTGCGTGGGAACAAGGTGCCTCTCCTAGCACCTCTGCAGCTGCGGTCACACAGCTCAGCGTATGTGTGACCATGGCACTGCTGTGGAGCTGCAGATGTGTTTCTCCATAAACCACGGTAAGATTACTGCAGAAAGACCATGCACAACTCTGGGATCTGTACTGTCTTAGATGAAATTGAAAAAATTGAGAGTATGAAGAAAACTGCCACCAAAATGATCTAAAGGCTGGGGAGGAGGTACTGCTTCCAGTGAGAAATTTGACAGGCAGGATTTGTTTAGCTTATCAAAGAGAAGACTAAGAGTGACTTGATTACAGGGTATTAAGCACCTCCATGGAGAGAAAATACCAGTTGTAAAGGGCTCTTTAATCTAGCAGAGAAAAGCTTAACAAGAACCCAAGGCTGGAAGCTGAAGCCAGACAACTTCAAACAGAAAATACAGCTCAGAATTTAGAGAGTAAGAGCAAACCGGCAAAGGATGCAGCGGATTCCTCGGTCCAGCTTGAAAGATGCTGCAGAGCTGCCTCCATCCACAGCCAGGGCCAGCCCCACAGGGAGCACTGCTGATACCCGGCCCCTCCAGCCGCAGGAGACACTGTTAAAGAGGGAGGGGGACTTGACCTCCTGCACCCCCCTGGTGAAAGAGCCCCTGGCTGTAGCTGTGCTCCCTCAGCGCAGGGTATCTAGGTGTGGTACAGGGAGCGTGGAATAATTCCTTCTATGGAAGGGGGAAAAATGAATGGCAACTATTTCATAGACAAATTTGAATTCAGCATTCATTAAAGAGAATACAAACCTACTGCAATTGATTTTGACTTTCCACCTGCAGAGCAAGATTTAAAGAAGATTTAAAGACAGGTTTTTGTCTGCTGTTTTGTAAAGCATTTGGTATCCTAGTAATGTTTGGGATTCTTCCTCCTGTCTAATTACTTCTATTTCCTGTTTTCTTTGGAATTGCTACTGTGTTCTGCATTGCTGGAATCTGAAATATTGTTTCATGGAACATGGCTGTATTTATGCATACCACAACCTCCAGAGATGCTGAATTCCTTTTTGTTCTGATGCTCCAGCTTTTGAAAAAAATATTTCCCATCTCCAACAAATATTAACACCCCTCCCCAAAGAAGTGTGAAAGCTTCAAACCTGTATAAAAACATTCAACCACTAAAACACTAACTGTTTTCATTTAAAGCTAAAAGAAATAAAAAAACAGAAGTGGCATCAGTTTTCAAATACAAAATAACATGTTGTTGACAGTATTGAAAAAGATCCATTTTGTCACAAAGCCCATTGCTGTTCAATAAACAGCAATGAAAAAATGTATTTCTCTGCTCACACTAGCTGGCTGCCTAATTCTGTGCTCCAGCAACTTGGTGAAAAAACCACTTTGATAGCCAGTTCACATATTCATTTCCTTCAGCTGAAAGAAAAGTCTTGGAATTAAAGCAAAGAACTGGAAAATTGCATTATTATTTTTTTTCCTAACTTTGCCACAGATCAAGAGACGGGTCCATTATCACACAGGCAATTTCTCTTTTACTGAAAAAAAAAAAAAAAAAAAAAAGAAAAAAAAAAGGGGGTATATAATATTTAGTTTCAGGAAATACTGCTTTTTGGTTTAGTGCTTTCATATCTGTAAAGGGATGCAGGGTCAGCTGATGGGAAGCCAAATGTATATCAGCTCTTCGTGATGTTCTCTCATACAGTAGTTTGAACACACAGTTTTTAAATATAAAGATCTGGGATTTGGCAAGTAGACTCCCATGGAATTTCCACTTTTTAGGTGCCTGCTTCTCCCCGGCCAGTGTCACTCTGTAACCTGCACACGCGTCATATAGTCTTTGTCTCTGCCTCATATTCAGGAAGGTTCTCTGCTGTCTTGCTTTTGCATCCTTTTCCCCACACACCACTCCTATTCTTACCATTAATGGTTGATAAATAGCTAATGAGTGGATTGGACATTAGGACCTCCCTTTCCATCTGGGCTGCATGCTATTTTACAGGCCCTGCTAAATCTTTATTAGATTTGGGTGCAGATTATTGATTTAGGTAGATGAGGTCGTTGTAACCTCATTTCAAAAAGAAAGGAAGCAGGAGAAGCCAAATGTAATTCAGCTGTTATTTTCTGTAGCAGTGCAAATCAATGGGAGGGAAAAAGTCAAAACAAAACCAAAAAGTGTCCATTAAATGAAGGCATAATTGGACCTTATACCGCATGCAATGCTCTTACAGGCACTTGAAAGCAAAATACCCAAGATAGCGTATAAAAGAGCTTTTCCCAGTTTAGCACTACAGAATAGCTGGTAAAGAGACAATGTTAATAAATGTCTGGCGGTTCCTAGGGCAAGCTGACATCTATTCATAGAATAAGAACACTTTGCCTAAGATATAGTGATGGCTTAATAAAAGGACTTCTTTCGCTTAAGTTATTTTTACTCCTGTTAAATGGCCATATCAGCACCTGCAGATCTAATAAAAGCAGAGCTCAGACTTTGCACTAAGCACTTCTGAGCATCTTGTCAGAGGCAACTTAAGCACTGACATCTCCCAGAAAGTCTGGCGTTCAGAGCTAGTCCTTCTAAAAGGTTTCAACACACCGTCACCACCTATAATCCCATGGACACGAGCACCAAGCGCATACACAGGTTCAAAAAGAGACTGCATCAACACATGGAAAAGAAACCTGGAGATACTTTGGGAAAGAGCTCCTTGCACAAGTGAGTGCAACAGTTGTCCATTCATCTTTACCTGAAGCCCAGGCCGTACACAGGGAAGCGTGAGCCCAGGTGAAGGATAGCACTAACGTAGCTGCTGCATCCCTGGCAGCTCACCAGTAGCTCTGTGCCTCTTCCTCCTCCTTATAGTGGTCCCAGGCCAACCCTGTCCTTCTCAGGAACACCAGGGAGCTCATAGCTGTAAATTCAAAACAGATGTGATCCCAAGTTGAGCACCTGCCTCTGAGATAGGGGTGCCGACTGCAGCTCAGCACCCCGGTGGCCATCTCCATCTGGCTCCTTAGCCCCAACAGCCCTCTCTCTTCATGCTGTGTTTTGGGGAATGTAACCCAGGGTGGCAAATTCCACCAGGCAGCAGAGCACTTAGTCAAGCTTACAAAGGACTTGTGTATTGTGTGCCTAATCCTTGGGCATTTGGGGATTCCCATCCTAAAACCACATACCAAATCACACAAAAGCCGTTTTCACCTGGACACAGGGTTGTTGTTCACTCCTAATGCACCGTGACAGGCTGCGGGCTGTTTCCAAATCACAGCTCTTTGATCTGCTCATTCTAAAGGAATATGAAATTCAAGACTTCGCGTTGTATCCAGGGGCTGTCAAGTCCCACTAATCTCCCTCCCTTTCACATGACACCCAGCTGGTGTTTACCTCTGCAGCCACATTCTGGTGTGGAATTCCAAAATCACCCAGCGCGGGAGCTGCCGTGAGGAGGCAGCTTACGAGACGCCGGTAAGACTTTGTCCGGCTTACGACTGAGTCTGTGCGAGCCGCTCTGCCCTATTTAGCAGATGAATTTGGTTACCTGGAAGAAAGCCAGGCTGGCGGCACAGCCCTCTCCCTGCAGTGCCGCGGTGATGGCCAACGGGGAGACCTGGCAACTCAGCAGCGCCAGATCCAAACTATTTCTTTATTCCTGTGTTTTACCTGATAAGGCCAATGGTGGCTCGATGGCTTGTTTATCTCTTGTCTGCAAACGACCAGCATCAAATGCTCAGCTCGTTAGCATGTGATAGTAGTCACACGGGAGCCTCTCTCTCTGTTTTCTGGTAAGAAAAACCACAACAGAGAAGCGGATTCTGACTGCACCCGCAGGCAGCTCCCGACCAGGCACTGCAGCCTTGCAGCCCACCAAGCACAACTGCATCCCCAACCCATCTTGTTTTAAACCAGCCAGAAAGTCAATGCTCAGGTGACTGATGTGATTTCTATAACACCAGAGAAGAACTGGGACAGTCTTCAAATCGTACACATCTCCGGGCAGTTTTGCCGCCTATGCTGAGTGCACTCAGCCTGGGCTGGTTTGAAGCTCACACCATCAGATCCGGGTAGATGTAACCTCACTCCCTGGGGCTATGGGCCCAAAAGTTGGGTATGCTGTGGTGCATGTCCTGCCCCAGGGAATCATTCTCCAACAGTGATGTCTGGCACACTCAAAAGAAAATATGACCGTATCTGTCCAAAATCCAATTAAGAAACTGCCACAGGGGAAGAGCCTCTTAGCCTTCCTTTACCATTTTGTGATTCACAACTACACTAAAAAGGTCAAGGCATCTCTTCACAAAACCAGTTTGAGTGAAAAAATATGCATTTCTATCCAGTGTGTGGGATGACTAGCCTGCTTCCAGTTCTTACCAGGTAGAGGCTGATTCCTAGTCTTCCCAGTCTTCCGAAGACTAGAAAGATCCATGGATCAAAACCACAACAAATTATAGCAGTCATCTTCACCTCAGCTGAATGCTCATGCCACCCATGCGGTGCATGGGTGTGAGTTGTATGCCCATGTGAATGCTCATTTTCTAGATAAGAAGACAGGGAGAAGCTGTGAAGCGAAAGGTTTTATATGTTTGACCCAGTAAGGGTCCTTCTGCAAGCTCCACTCCCTCACTCCAGCTTAAGCCAAATTTTCTCTCGTTGGACTTCACTGCCGCTACAGCCAGAATTTCCTTTTTGCCTCATTAGCCAGAGGACTAGCTTGTTGTTTTCAGGTTCTGCTAACACTTCCTTCCTTCTCCCCATCCATAACGCTCCATCAGACATCATCACGCTTGAGTGAGAAAATAATGAAGAAAAATGTACATTCAACAGAATTTGCTGAGACCGCTTCCTTTGCTAGTCTCAGTTTTGCTTTTTGTTGAATCCTGAAACACTTCTGCCAGGCAATACCTACTCTGCAGCATGAAGTAGCAACATCAGTACATGGTACCTGGATTCCCTATGGAAACACACCAGTCTCCTGCTCACCTTGGCATGACAAATATCCTTCTCCCAACTGAGTAGAGGTTACCCATCTTTCCCTCAAATGGGTAAAACAGACACTGAGATTTTCCTGACTTCCATATTTTGCAAATTCGTTGAGAAAGAAATCCTTGCTGGAGATGTTTGCAGAGAAGTTAAGGACCCATGAGAATTAGTACAATGAGTAGGACACTAACGGCCATAAGAGCATCCTCACCTCTCCTGGAGGTTTGGCTGCTGGGGCTTAGGGCCAAAGAGGTCTGATCCTGTTCCTGACCCCCAGGCTGACATCCCAGCCTGGTCTCAGCTTACCCCTGTCCCTGCAGAGGTGCCTGGTGCTCTGGGTTGGGGGATGCCCTGTGCCCCCAACCTGCCCTGCTCCCTGCCTGGGGGCAACAGGTCGGATCCTGCCCTGCCAGCCTGAGGAAACCCCACAGCTCCTGGCCCCCCGACAGCTACCAGCCTTGCACCCTTGCCTACAGCTCCCGAGCTCCCACCTCTCCCTTCCTGCAGGAGAAGCCTTTGGGGATCTCAAGCACCTCAGTCCCACACTCTTAAATCTGCTTTTAGGTCTGGGTCTGAGTCCCGTTCCCCAACCGTTCCCCCAGAGAGCGGCAGCGCTCTCCTGTCTCCCAGCACTGAGAGGTTGGGCGCCGAGGTGCTACGGCAGCTCCGCCAGAGGGGCCCTGCCCCAGCCTGCAGTCCTAGTCATGGCACAGCGGCAATGGCCTGGCTTCCTGCATGCGCCGTGGTTTCCCCGAGCGGTCCCTGGCAGCACAGCCAACACTCACCAGAACTGCGCCACTAATAACAACCTCCCGCGGAAGCGCCGAAGCCGGGCTGCGGGGAGCAACGTGCTTACTCACTAAAGCGGCAACTAAGAAGGCGAGGCATGGGCGCCACCAAACACCGAGTGGCACAGCTCTGAGAAACCAGTCAGCACACAAGCCAGCCCAAGCTTGAGTCAGGAGCGCTTCCCTGTGAGACCAGGCTCCCACACACGACCTGTGGGAAGAGCCTCAGAGGCCCCTCCGGAGCCAGCCCGTGCCCCTCGGTGCGCTCGTGCAAAGGCCACGCTCCCCGGTGTACCTGTGCTGATGAACGGCTGTGGTGGCTCCTCACGTTCACCTCCAGGAAGTCTGGTCTCTCCGTGGGCTTGCGTGCATGCTTGGCATTATAACTTTACTTATTTCTCAGAGATTCACTAGAAACAGCTTTAGCATCAGTAAATGCCTCCCCTAGACAGCACAAATAAGTCACCAAGAAAGCCTAAGAAACAGTCACCGATAACCACAATAATGGTTCAGTAACCCTAAGGACGAGCCAAGCCTTCAGTACCATAATCACAACAAAAAGACCAGGATCTCCTCTCATGTTCTTTTTTTTTCTCTTCATTTCACCAAGATTTCCCTGTTCCTGGATGGGCAAACTCCAGTGCTCTTCGCAAGTTCTGCCCAGCACAAACATACTAACAGACAAAAAAAACTATTTCTAAGAAAAGAAAACAATGCAATGTCTGCGTCTGCACAGCAGCAAAGGGAGATGCTGTACTGGACCTGGCAGCCTTGATCCTCAGAGTTCACACTGGCCCCGTCCCTGCTCCGTATGGATACACTTGAACATGTGCATGAACATGGAGCTAAGGGCTCCTCAGGCTCTTACCAGCATCTGTGGCAGGGAGCAGCAAGCTATAGACAGAGACAGAAACGGGTACATCCTACGCGCTTCAGAAGAGATACACCACGCAGTTACCATCAATGTACACAGCCTGTTCCCTCCCCACCACCAGTCATCCAGAGAAATCTTCGAGTCGCTGCTGCCAAGAAAGCAGTGACAGTGACATTTCAAAGTAGCCACACACAGATTAACCGGCATTTATGTTGGCACCGAAGGAGTGAACACAAGCTGATCTTACAGCCCCAGACACACCAGGCCTCCTGCTGCCATTTATTTGGCAACAGAGATCACAGTCTCGTGCTCTCATTCCTCACCATTAGGTACCTCAGGCTGGCCCACTGCTTGGCCCAGGCTCAAAACCAATGTCATCTGCAGCAAACAAGAACTAAATCGTACTTGTGGCCACCTGGGCTGCGGATGTGCTATTGGCTCTCACTCAGAACACAGCGTTTCCTAAAGAGTTACAAGCTGGGGTAAATGAGAGGGATTACCAGCTAACAAACACCAGTAGGTCCTCCTTAGTTCAGAAACTGTGCTTTACATTCCTAACCACCATCATCAGACGCCTTATCCTTCAAGGTATAGATAGTTTTCAACCTGTGGCCCAAGGACACCTGGGAATCCTAGGATGATTCTGCAAAGGGTAATTAAGAAAAGTAAGTCTATTGTTAATGGGCTTAAATTACTCTATGGGGATCCACATACTCACTGAAAAGTTTTCTTTAATAAGAAAAAAGAAAAGGATTATACAGACATTCACTGCACAAAAAAGTTCATTCTGCAAGATGGTCAGAATTCAGCTGGAGACAAGTTCTTGGCCCTGAGCCCCTTCCAAGAACACCACACTCCCCCCGCGCTGCCCCTGCGCCCGCACACTCGCGGCCCAGGATCTGCTGATCTCCCACCCTGCTGGCCCACGGGACTGTCAGCCTTTTACTGCTGGATCCTTGAATTTTGAACAAAACAGAGCGCTATGTTTTGAGTGTGACCCTTAACACCCCCCCCCAGCTGCACAGAGAGCACGCCAACGGAGATGGGAAAGCCCATCACAACTGCAGAAACGCCATTTTGTCGTGGGGTAACGCCGGCCGGCAGCCAGGCCCCACGCAGCCGCTCGCTCCCCCCACAGCGGGATGGGGGAGAGGATCAGAGCAGTACAAGTGAGAGAGCTTGTGCTTTAAGATAAAGACAGTTTAATAGGTAAAGCAAAAGCTGGGCAACGCAAGCAGGGCAAAACAAGGAATCCGTGTGGCACTCGCCACGGCAGGCAGGTGCTGGGCCAGCCCGACAGCAGGGCTCCAGCACCTATAGCCATGACTAGGAAGACAAATGCCATAACACCGCATGCCCCCCCTTCCTTCTTCCCCCAGTTTATATACTCCACATGACATCCCGTGGTATGGAATACCCCTTTGGCCAGCTCGGGCCAGCCGCCCTGGCTGTGCCCCC
>JAVJGJ010000062.1:15595139-15608261 GCA_035590215.1 Microhierax caerulescens | reverse complement strand
AGCCCCCCCCCCCCCAGGGGGGGCGGCGGTCGACACGACTCTAAATGAAACCATCTGGGTTCTGCACGGCTGAAATGTCATTGTCCGGTTCCCGTAAGCGATGGCACAACCTATCTACAGTCAGGTGAAACTTGGCACGTGTCACAGTAAAACAGTGACATTGTAAAAATTTTTCACAATTTCTAGGACAAAAATCAGAAATGATAAAATGAGCGGTTTTAAATGCTTTATTTCAACAAGGCCAAGACACTCCAGCTTTACAGTTCTGACAGTTGAAACAACAACACTAAGAAGCATTTTGAATGAACCGTAAGGTTTTAAAACTGTTGTTCAAATGGTGATGAATTCCACATGTGTGAAACACTTTTTCACATTTCATATAAGCTTACAAGTATACTGTTTTAAAAGGGATACACTTCGGTTCCAATACACATGTAATGTGTATCTAGGCGCTCAGGAGCATCATAAATTTAAAGAAAAATCCAAGCAAATCTCAGCACTGTTCATTTTTCATTATCATTGCTATTTTATAACCTTTCATAAAATCAGTTCAATAATACTGCCTTTCAGTAGCATGCACTTTCAATTTTTATGACGTCTGGGTGTTAAAATTAGAGGAAAGTTGTTTATTAGTTTAGGAAACAATGGTGTTTATTCGCATTCTCTTTTTTTTTTTTTTCAAATGGGAAGAGAATATATATTCATCTGGAAAGCTTTCATAATTCGGTGCCAGGACAAAACTGCTCAGAAAATCAAGGTGATCCCTCCGGAAATCTGAACAGCAGAGGAATCTTGTCACAATTAAACATTCTTATGAACAAATATGTTTGCCTTCCTCAGCTGCTCAAACAAAAATCCAAGTGCTCAGAATTGGCACATTACCAGAAAAACAGTAACAAAAATATAAAATATTTATAAAAAACAAGCAAACAAACAAAAAAAGCAAACCAACCACAGTAAAATGCTAGCAGATACCCCCCACCCACCTTTGTTACACCCGGGGAAACAACGCACAACTGGAGTGCATGGCACTCGCCCTTCCCTGGCTGCGGGAAGTTATTACTGATATTTGCTCTTTTTGCCTGAGTAACAAGACAAAAAAGTGGAATATGTTGTCGCTATGGCTCTTCGTGCCTCGATTATCTCAATAATATACTCATAATAAATTAATAAATACGGATAAAGCTAGCAGGAGTCTTCCCATTAATTTCAGTAGGACCAGAATGTCATGAGCTTGTCTTTTCAAAAAATTGAGATCCAGGGACATCCTGGAAATCTGCATTTACATTTGTACGTGTACATTTACATCCTCTAAGTGGTCTACCACATCATTTGTTCTGCCTATTCAGAAAACAGGATTTAAATATTTTTGAATATTTTTTTTCCCTCTGTGTCTCATGTCTACGTTGTTGCTGGCCTCACCCGGCTCTGCTCTTCCTTTCAGACCGTTAAAGCAATGGCTTTTCCCGATTTCCTTCCCCAGCAAGTAGAACACATTGCCCCATCACCAGTCTTGTCCACCACTGGCAAGTGTGTCTTTGGTTACCTGTGTGCCAGCAACAGCTTGAAATGCAGAAGTATCCATTTCTCCCTCTAGCATTGACTCTGCCTTTGGAAATCTTGCTTTTTCCATGGAAGTTTCAGAAGCAAAATTCTGTGACACTGGATTATATCTGATTTTAGTTAGCCTGCTACTGGAACGGTCCAAAAACCCCACCTTGCCATCCTCCCAGCAAGGGCTGCAGTTAGACAACAGTGCCTAGACACAGGGCATGCGTCTACACCAGAGTCCTACTGGACTAGCTGGGGTCTTCTCCCTCTAAGGTGAAGTGTGTCCACATGTGCACAAACGTCGATCTGCAAAATGCCGCGTGACACCCAGCCTAATACACTGCCCTGACCGAGAAACCAGGAGGGCACAGAACTAACCTGGTGTGCCGCAGGTAACCTGAAAACGGGCTGACAAAGCTCCAAGCGGAACTGTAATGAGGAATCATCACCCCGGGAGTTTCCAAGAAGCTCCACGGTCATCTGCTCGCAGCTCACTGGAAGAAAACACGAAATCGTGCTCCACTAAAGCTGCAGGTGACACAACGCAGCAGAGTGATAACCGAGGGGAGGGTCTGTGGCTGCCAGGGAGCTGGTGGAGGGGAGGCAGGGGAGCCCTAGTGCTTGGTGGGGCCAAGTCGAGCCCCCCAGCCCCCCGCTCACAAGAGGCAGGGCTTCATCTTAGGAGTCAAAGATGCTACAGCACCTTTGGGGATCATGGTGGCTCACCAGCTAAGCACAAGCACAGCCGTTAGACTGGGAGGCTCCCAAGGGATGCTCTGTTAACTCCAGCAGCGCCTGGCAGGGCCCTGCGTTTGCTCCCGCTGCCTTTTCGGGGTGTCAGCCCCTGGTAGCACGGCACGGGGGAGCGAGGGCGGCGGGGCAGCCTGCCGACCGGCACCGTCCCCAGCGAGCAGGAACACGCCGTCCCCCTGTCTGGACCGTGGCTCCCGCAGTGCCTTCTCAGTGCCCCGCTGTGATTTAAAAATATCCTTCCCCAGACTCCTAGAAAGACACAAATCTTCTGGTTTACAGTTTAAGCCCTTGGGCAGCGCGTGATACAAACGCCGAAAACCTACAGGCCTAAGAGACCAGTCAGACACCAAAACCATATAAAGACCAAAGGCTTCGCGTGGAATTTCAGATTGTGTCTTTACTTTAAAAAGGTAAGGGGAGGGCTGTGCAGGGAAACATCACCCTTCAGTATCCACCCACTAAGAGCTACTGCCAGAAACAAGACACTGAGCTAATGAACCTTTGGTCTGAATCTATTTTTGTGTTTCTATTCGGTCATACACAGTGTCTGAGTATAGCGCTGTGGCAAATCTCCCTGTGCTCCTGGCACCGTGGGCGTAATTCCCCCTTTTGTTAAATTGTTAAATTTAGAGCCCACGACTCATAAAGGATGCTGACAAGTTGCAGAGGGTTCAGAGAGAAATATGAAGGACAGAAACACAGCCTTTACAGTTACAGATCCAGGAGATCAATCTATCTAGCTCATGAAGAGAGGAGGTTAAGGGATGACTTGGTTAAAGACCATTAACGTTTACAGGGAGAATGAAATGTTGAGATCAGGGTCCTCAATTAGCATCTGAAAACCTTGACACTGAAAACAGACAAGTTCTGGCTGGAAAGATGGGGCACACATTTAACAGTGCAAGTAATGAATTTATTACTGAAGCCAGAGCTGGAGCAGACAGGATGATTCTTCATCACAGGGTTTTTTTAATAACATTTGGATGGGTTTTTTCCTAAAAAAACACGCTGGAATTTAAACAAGCGCAATCAGAGGCAGCCTTATGACCTGTATCATCCAAGGAAACAAACAGTAATGCTCCCTTTTGCTTTTATATTTTTATATATATATATTTTTTTTTTAGTCTTCTCTCCCTTCTATCAGCAGTCCCGACAGTAATTCCAAGCGTGTAAGAGATGCGAGTATAATTCTGATCACAGAGCCTCCTGGCAGACCTGGTCTGTGTTTGTGCAAGCACCAAGCAGATCTCTGCTCTCTCTGCTAATAGTCTCTCACTATTTGCCTGTGCCTTTAACCATAACACAGCACTGTAGTGGTGCCACCGGTGCCTCAGCTCCCCACCGCCCGAAGCCAGGCACAATCGCACCCCCGCCACCCCCGCCTGTGCCTCCCTCACCTCCTCCTGGTGCCCACCAGCAGTGGAGAATCCTTTGGCACACCCTGGCCCAACCAATTTCAACCAATTTATCCGTTCTGTGTTTCCTCGATGCCCAACGTCAATCGCCCTCACGGTGCTTTAAGCCCATTCCTCTGCGTCCTATCCAACAGGATCACGGAGAACAGATTATTCCCTTCTTTGAAGGCATTTAAGACCATTTTCATGCCTCACTACAGTCTCCTCCTGATTCGGCAGCACCGATTCTTTCTACTTCTCCTGAGAGGTCACAACTCTCATTAGTTTTGCCGCTGGACTCATTCCAAGCGCACCTCCTCTTGCTTCAGACGTCACCCCCCCACCCCCAGACTCGACACAGGGTTGCAGGCATTCCACAAACACACACCAAAATCCCAAGACCTGTCATGTGTGTTTGAGAGCAGAACTTCGCCCTCTTTTAATCCCATCTCGTTTATCAGCAATATAACATTTTGCACATTATCACCCCAATTATAAAGGCTTGTAGGTGATAATGAGATTCCACTGGATATATTCCAGCCAAGCACATTCTAGGTTTTACTAACTTCATTAACCAAGAAAAGCTGGTTAATGGCTGAAAAGTGCAATGATGCACATAATCATACCAGTTGCTTTGCTACTACAATTATATTATTAAGATGGATCTTTGAGGTACAATTTCCAACTATAATTAGTGGTTTATCCCTTCAGGGAAAAAAATAATAATTCAAAAGCACCCAAAGGTTTGAACAAAATGGTTCTTACTGAAAACACAAATGAAGTCACGCTCTCAGGGTCAGACTCAGAACGCGATTTGTAAGAAAAGAGGAGCACAAGAATTCGGAAACATAAGACAGGCTCCCAGGGGACGTGAAATGCCGAAGTACAAACTGCAGTCCTCCCGCACACTGTTGTGCACAGAGACCTGCGCACGGGAGCACCCCAACTCACGTGTCATCCGCAGACATCCGTGCTCAGGGCTCCCAAGGGAAAGGAGCATGGGTGGGCAGGAGCCAGATCTGCGCCAGCCTCTGTGCAGGAGGGTGCAGGAGGGACCCCGTAGTCCTGGGAGAGGGGGAGAGCCCTGGGGGAGCACGGGGTTTGTGTCCCAGCCCGAGCTGTGAGCACAGGCACGAGATGAGCTGGGAGACGGGCGCAGCCGAGGAGCGAGGGAGAAGCCCTTTGGAGGCACACACCATGGTGGAGAGCAGCGAGAGGTGGACACAACCTCCCGCTCACGCAGCCCTGGCCAGGCACTGGGGGGGCTGCCAGTTGCAAAGGCATCGTTGTCCACCAAGGGAAACACCAGCCTCACCACCACACTGGGGCCTCCCCGGGGAGAGGGCTCTGCCACGGGACCCCCCTCCCACCGACACAAGCACCAGGCCTCGGAGCAGCAGGACCCAAGAGGCACACAGCAGTGCAGCCCAAGCCCTGACCCCCCGAGATCTGCAGGAACCCTCCCCACACCAAGCTGTGTGTGAGCCAAGATGATTACGTTAACAGCCTGAGGAGCATTCACCCTCCTGAGCAGCACAATATGCTCTGAGAAACAACTCGCTGAGACCGTGTCTCTCTTCCCGTAGGATCAGAGGGGGTCAGATTCCAAACCCCAGCCTCTGATCACCAGCAGTGATCACCCACTGACACCCAGTGCCCCCAAACACGATCGCTGGAAATCGGGGTGGAGGCGTTGAGTCTTTAACAAAGACCCCCTTTCCCCAAAATCTTAAGTCTTGAAGCTAACTATGACTTCTGAGAAGACAACAGATCCCAGAATATGTAAGAAACAAAAAACTAAATTTAGACTGATTAAAAAAATCCTTCCTGTTGTTTTCTTGACTTCAGTATTCTTCAGTTGTTTCACAGCTTTCTTGGTCATCACTGCTCTTCCCAACAGAGACAACCTGAATTTCAGATTAGGAAAACCAGCACCACCAAGCAAGCAAAACAATGAAGAACTGCCTGTTTACTCCTTTCACCAAATAATAAAAGAGAAAACAAAAGTGCTAGTTTTCAACTGCCTCATTTTTTCAGTTGCTTTTCCCTTACAATTAAATCATACTTATCAGTTTGACAAAAAATGCAATGACTGTTTTTCACTAGGAATTTTTTATAAATTTAATCAAGTTGCCAGGAGAAATACTATTATCCTCGCCACATGAAATTAATATATCAGGAACTTATCTACTGTCTTGCATATGTGTATGACATTTATATGGATCAACTAATATATATGTCTTCTGCTTGATAAAATTTCACACAATAAAAAAATCTTCAGAACGGAATTTGCAGTCGTCTTAAAGTCCTTGATATGGCTGGCTCTGCCTAGGAGCTTAGCAGGAGCCTTTGCTGGATTTAATCAGGCAGACCTCAGAAATTCTACTGGAATTCTTTTCGGTATTAGAAATATGCACTAGCATTTGCTAATTCAGGTTCAGAACCGATTCAGAAACTAAAAGCAATAAATCCTCATGCAAGTATCAAGCTCTCTCAAGTATATCCTGGAGCAGTAATTTTTGGAGAGGAGGAATACATAAAGGAATGTAGAGTGTCTAGCCAAAATTTTATTTGAAATACTCTTTTCAATGGATCCAAAGACTTGTCCAAAACGGAAAGCCTCCTCTTTTTCCCAAACACATTGGCTTGGCTTTCCACTTACATGACCTTGCACGGGAGACACGAAAGCACAGGCAACATGTGATGCAATTGGTGTGCAAGCTCTTGGCCACCTCCTTTAAGTAAGCAGGAGTTTCATCACTGATACCAACTGAACAGGATTTTACCCTGCACTGCAAGTCACCATAACATCTCCCTGTGTTTTAAAAACTCTGCAGTTTCCCCAAATCTGACAGAAACTGCCAGCTTCGAGAAAAAATGCAAGTACTGTAGCAAGGCCTGCAGTGGTAAGCATGTACTTAAGTGTTTGCTGAACTGGGGTTTCATTTATGATTACCCTGGAGTTAAAAGAAAGCGTGAAACAGCATTATATGCAGGCAAAGCCAGCCAACACTTCACATTTAGATGCGTGAAACCTCCGAAATACCAGCCCCTTCAAGAGGCACTGACAGCACGAACCTCTGACACATGGCAGAGGCGCATGACGTTCACCCACCAGCCACGGTAGATGAAAACCTGGCTGCAGCAGAGACCCGCGAGCCAGGATTTCAACCTCGGCATTTCAAAACACACGGGCCAGGTCACAGGCTGGTGTCAGCGGGCGCAGTGGCATCGGCGGCAGGCGAGCAGCTCAGCAGGGATCAGAGAGCTGTTGGTCCCCCAACACCCATCCTGCCATCATCCCTTTGACTTGAGTTTGAGATATCCAGTAATAGAAAAGTCCAATCATAGAGAGTTGGATCTCGTTCATTATAAAACTGTAAAATGAACACGCTTTCTGTGCTATTTCAGGTTCACAGGATCTTTACAGAAGAACCTGTTTTCCATTTCATCAGGAGTCTGATTTGCTGTAAGAGAAAAACCTCATTCGACATTTAGAAGCTGAAATGCTTATAGCATTTATTACACCTTCCCTGATGTATTTATAAGATGCATACACATAAATTGTTCTTAAACAAAAAACCCTCTCAGCTTTCATAAAATCTGTTTGATTTTCTCATAGGCAGTATCTATTCATTTCTATGCTACTCTGACATTCTTTTCCAAAAGATGTTAATGTGAATTACTACGTCCTCAGGAAAAATATGCTTCTGCGGATAAACATTTGAATCTTGGCTTGTATTTGTGTTCCGCAGTAGTTTGGATGGGCAAGTCAAAACCCTGGCAGGTTGTCTACAACCTTTGCTTTCTCCTTTAAATTCCATGTATTTGCAAGAGATGATGGCGGAGCTGATAGTGTCTACTGTTTATCAGCCTTGATAAAATTAGAGGGGATATGTTTTTGATTGTAAAAAGAGATTTATTTTTTTTTTTTACAGCTGCTCTTTCCAACACTTTCAGGAGTGCTCTGAATTTGAAGATTTAAAAAAGTCTGTATCCAGAAAACACTTTGCCTCCGGAAAATTAGCTCAGCTTCAGCTGACAGGCTGACAGGCTTTCCTGGGGAAAAGGAAAATCAGTTTCTCTCCTTTCTGCACCACCAGCCCCCAAAACATGAAGCCTATTCCTCCTATTTGCTGCCACCTCAGCAGCCCCCACAAAGACCCCCACACACCCCTACTGCTATGGCCACAGACAGGCTGATGCTGCCGGACCACAGTTCGGGCTCTGCTGGGCTCAGGTTGAAACCATACAGGATGCAGAAGATACTGTTGCTAGATATGAAATTAAAAAGGGAAAAGGATGTCATTTTGCTGGAAAATCGAGCACTCAACAGCCAAGCAGAGCTTGTATTTAGGTTGCTCATATAACTTTCTCTATGATGTGCACATTACTTACGTGATCACTACTTGGATTCTCCACGTCACCCAAAGCCCTGCTTATACAGTGCCCAGGTTAGGAGATAGCTCGTCAGTATTTTACTCCGGGTCTTTCAACTGGTGGCATTTGTCAAAGTCTGCAGTTGAATAGGATTATTCGTTTCTGTGTGTTTGTTCTCTAGGAGGAGGTCTGAGACCACAGCCCCAGTTGTTGCAGCCCAGTTCCTCACTCGAACCTTGAACAGATACTGCCACTGCCACAGCCACAGGGAGCTGGGAGGCTGTGCTGGGTGCCAAGACCTGGGAGGCAACAGCATCTGCTTCACTGGGGACCTACCACTGCCTCCTCTGCTTTTACATCCATGAAATGGCAACTAACATCACGCTGCCCCTTCACTGGGCAAGCACCTTTATTTTTCCCTCTCGGCTCTTTACAGTTGTCCGCATGCAAAGAGGTGGAGCAGCAGTTCTTAGAGAGCTGGCTACCACCGTGTGCTGCTCTGCATTTTTGATGGCTGAATCAAATTAAAAGACAGCTAAAAATACACGACGTGCCCCCCACCAGCTCTGTCTGCCAGGGTAAACATTTGCTGCAGCTGCCTGAGGACTGTCATGTAACTCCGAATGCATTGGCTGAAGATGACAGATCCGGAGAGTCACCCCCGCCTCCAGCGCGGTGCGTGGAAGTTGGGGTTTACCCCAGGGGGAAGTTTGATGCCCTGGTGTAGGGAAACACCTAACCTGGTGTTTGGTTATGCAGAAACAGCCCACTGGGCTCAGCACAGGCCAGAGGAGGTGAGACCACCACTGCCTCGTTGCAGCCAAGCAGATTGCCGCCTCTTTAAAGGGTCAGCAGCTTCCACACAACAAAAGCAAACCTGCAAAGAAAGATTCCCAAAATCAAAGTCATATTTCACAGCTGGCCTTTACTTCCCTAATCCTCCACCTCGGTATATTTTTGCCAGTAAAAAGGGCTACAGTAATTTCATTACAATTCTTACTGGCAACCTCGTGCCCTCCTTTCCCTGAAACCTGGGAGCCACCATGCCCCAGCCTCCCCCCACACACCTTTCCCACACCAGTGACTCAGAGCAGGGGCTTCGTCCTCAGAGCCCCCCACCAGCATGGCCCCCCCAAATGCATTGGTGGCACGAGCCCTCCTGCACCTCTCCCTTTCGAAAAGGGAACCAGCGGGAAATCGCTCAGCCCGCGGGCGCACCGAACATCGGCGCTGGAGCCTCCGAGCAGACTCCGAGCTGAAGCTCAGCTTTCAAGATTTGTGTTTGTATCCTCCGCCGAACCCTCATTTGCCCGTGTTAGTCCCACCAGCTGCTTCCAATCTTCTAAACAGAAGGATCGCTCTGTGCTATAAACTTCAGCTCTCCAAACACAAGCATCATCTGCTAAGCCAAAAGCTTTAGCTCACATCCCCAAACACCAGGCTGGGAGGCCAACCAGCACGGGCCCTATCTTCCCTGTGTCAGCAGACACCTAATGTATTTTTAGCGCTGTCAGAAACAAACTACTCCTTGATATTCCGGGGGAGGGGGGTGTGGAAATCATCTACAAGTGGTGGTGAAGCTAGTATGTTCAAAGACCCTTTCGAGAACTCACCGGCCTCCCGGGGGAGCTTGTCAACATCTCCCATGTTAAATGAAAGTCACTTTAACATCCACAGGGGTTTTAAAGAAAAGCTGGAACGTATCAAAGCTGCTGGGATGGCAAGCTTTGTAACGTGCACAATACATCAACACTTACAGACACTAAATCCTCCCCAGCCTCAAGGGAGCTAACAGCCCCCCGGAGTAAGCTTTTTCCTAATGTATCTCTCAAATGAACCGCTAATCTCTTCTCTAAACTTGACAGCTGTCCTGCTTGCACTCAAAACCCCCTGCGCTTAAATCCTCCTATAATTCTTGTCAAATGATTTGTTAGATCATTTTTCCTTTAATGCGAAGAAAGAAATCTTTCCTCCAACCCTACACAAAGAGCTTACTGACCTGCTGTTGTCATGCATGAGAGCAGCATCGTGTCGGTTTGCCCCCCCCCCCCCCGGGTTTCGGAGGCTTCCTGGAGAGGCAGTGATGTCAGGGACACCGCACCCATGACATGCAGGGGGACACTGCCCACACAGGCTCCCCCCATGGCAGCCAGATGCGGTTCGGTGACCCCGAGCACCACAGCTCCGTCCCTTGGGGACAGGGTGGCACACACACTGGTGCCCACTACCATGGCTCTGTGAGTCCATAGTTTTCATATAAATGTATGTATAGATAGATAAACGTATGTATAGATAGATAAACGTATGTATAGATAGATAAACGTATGTATATAGGGATAAATTATGTATAGATAGATAAATGTATGTATATAGAGATAAATGTATGTATAGATAGATAAATGTATACACCCAGGAGCAACCTTGGGCTCAACAAACTCCTGCTGCCAGCGGGAGCTCCCATACTGGTCCCCCCAAGCAGGTTACCCGCTCCCAGCAGATCCGATGGTTTCCTGCGCCCAGATCAGCTTAGATGTGACACGGCTCCTCGCTGCTCTGCGGGACGGCGGAAAATCTCCCTGTCCGCTGGGCAGAGTTTGGCCCGTGGTGTTGAATTCCCAGTGCCAACAGCTATTTGTCACTTCTGCTCCAGCCGATGGCTCTCCAGGGCTGCTGTGCAGCCTTGCCACAAAACCCCGCGTAAGACACCACCAAGAGAGCTGTGGTCTTCCGCTGTCAAAGTCCTTACAAGGGTTGCCAAAAGGGTCGTTCAGGATAGAGTCAGAAATAGTCCCAATCTCCAGCTGAGGACAAAGCCGTAGTTTATCATGCGGTTCTCAACATTTCAAACAAAAAACATTTTCAAAGAACACCAGAACGCCGATGCTGCATCCTTCCTAGAAGCAGCTACTTGTCCGCGAGCTGTTCGTGACCGTATTTTTTGTTTATTGTTTGAAACCGTCTGACGAAAGGCTTTCACTGAGACATCGATCTGTTCCAATGTCAACAGCGGCAGTCCCTGCTCTTGCACCAGCACGGTGACGTGCCAGTCCACGAGCCGGTGCAAGGCCGGCTGAAGTCTGACGGCACCTGACAGCTCTGCAGAGACCTAAGGCCTGAGTCGAGCTGTTGAGTCTTTGCTCAACACCTGGAGCCATTTGCAAAGGTCAGGGACAGAGAAAGCAGCAAAATAACTTTTGCAACATACCTTGTACACTTGGAGTGCCGACGCACACGAGCTCTGCCAGAGCTGTCGGTCAAATAAGAGGGTGCTGCTACCGCAGTGCTGGTGACGGGTGTCTATCCCTCCTGGTATTTTTCTAGGGGGGGGTGGGGGTGTTTATGCTGCTCTGTGTTTGTTTTCACTCCTTGCATTAGCAGTGAGGGGAAGAGGGCCATTTTCCTCTCTGCCTCTGCTACTTATACTGCTACAGCGTGAAGTGATTTGAAATTATTCACTCCCCAAGACTTCCTCTTAAAATGTCTAGAGAAGATGAGCGACAATTGCCCCAGGGCGTGATGCTTGACCACGCTGACTGATCGCCCTGCACCGTTCTACCCATCTGTTACCTCTGCCATTCCCGCTGGCTCCAGCACAACCTGCAAGTGCTCAGCCCTCGTGAAAATCTGCCCACCCGTTCGTGTTCAGGGAGGCAACGTCCCTGTGCCTCGCTGGGCAGGCCCCAAAACGCTCCACTGGAGAGGGGAAACGCCGCCACGTCGCTGCGTCTTGGCGAAGGGCTCCGGGCTGAGCCAGATGCTGCACAAGCGTGAAGCATCCCCGTGACCATCGGTGCAGAGCTGCATCCCACCACCAGCACGGCCCCAGAACAGACCTTCTTTTGCAAATGTTTTCAGTGCCGAAAGGCAGCCCGTTTTCCAACCAGCGCGTTCACGGCCTGAAATGCTGCTTTTCCAGCCGGCTCTGCTCCGGCAGCCGCCCTCGTTGCTCCTTGGTCCTCGGTTCACCCACTCCCCCGCCACTTCGGGCGGCTGAGGAAGCACAGGGAGGTCTGGGGTGCAGGAGGCCAGGCCCTCGGGAGGCATTTCTGATCTCTGAGCTCATGAAACCTGCCAGTTCCAGCTGCAAACCACACTGGAAAGCGGCTCTACCTGCCTGTCAGACCTACAGAGCAAGGCCGTGCACAGGGGGGGCAGCCTCACCGCGGACAACACCCCACCCAGCTGCTCTTACCAGGGGCTGGAAATTAATAGGGCTTTTAATTGCAGCTGCATCGTTACCTCCTCTTGCCCAAATGGAAGAGCATGCACGCGGAGCTTCCTGGAGGAGGATCTGGTGTCTTTGGGGCAGGACGAGATGGGAATCGTCAGGGGCGGGAAAGGGGACTCGCACCTCTCTGCCACGGCCCCTCACCCGGCAGCGTGGGGGGCCAGAGGAGCGGGAGCTGGGCCACCCAAACCCGGACTCGTCTGGGTGCTCCCACACCCACCCTGCCGCCCGGGCTCTCTCGCACAGCACCCTCCACACGCACCCACTGCAGGGGTCTGCTCGCACCCATAGCCCGGCTCAGCCCCCCCCCATCTTGGGCTGAACCTGCCAGGCGGGTCCCGCACGGCAGAGCCCGTCCAAAGCTTGTGTTAGATAAGGGCGACCAAACAGGGCCACCGCGGGGGCCAAGGAGCGAGTCACGCAGCGCGCTGGCACCTGCGGGAGAGCATCTGCTGCCCTTCATCAGCTTACCGGCTAATTGCTTTCCCTTTCGGGCTGCGTGCTGCCCAGCTCGCTGTACCCTCGGCGGGCTTTGCCGCGGGGCCCGCCGGTGCCGCCCGCACCCGCCGCTCCCCCGGGGCTGGGCTGGGCCCGATCCTGCCCGCACCGAGCGCTCCGCCAGCCCCCCGCGGGCCCGCTCCCCGGCCGGGCCACGGGGGCTGCTCCGGGACTGCTCGGGGCGCTGCCCGGGGGCTGCTCAGCGGGTGCTCGGGAGCTGCTCGAGGGTTGCTGGGGGATTGCCCGGCGGGTGCCCGGAGGCTGCTCGGGGGCTGCTCGCCGAGTGCCCGGGGATTGCTCGGGGGCTGCTCGCCGCAT
>JAVJGJ010000062.1:15551306-15593237 GCA_035590215.1 Microhierax caerulescens | reverse complement strand
TCTGGAGCATGGGGGGGGGGGGGAACCCTTTGCAGCGACGTGACCTGGAAAAAGCAGAAAGCTGTGGCGGAAGGGGCGGTTGTGGGTTTTTTTCAAGAGTTGAGAGTGTGGTTTTAACTCCTTGCAAGGTGGAAGGGCTCAACCCATGTGATTAACAAATATCCTTAATGCCTCATAGACTATACAACACGCAAGATGGTGCGGAAGACCTGGACCCTAAGTGATGACAGTTCCTTGGCACCGAGCATCAGACTGGGCTACGTTGCTTCTAATCCTCAGGAGATCAGAAATCACTTTTATTTTGGCCCGGAGGCAGGACAAGCAGCAGCTCTGTAGTTTGCTTTAGGAGACCTCCGGAGCCGGCAGGCAGGCGCCCAAGCTCTCGGTGCAGCGTTACGCTGTAGGTGGCTTTACCAACACACCTGGGACACGAAGGGGTGCTTAGTCTTCGGGGGCTGCCCTGCCAGGACAGAGCGGTGAGGAGAGCCTGGGGCAGGAGCTGCTGGGGCATCACCAGGAGGACGAGAAAGGAGGTGGGTCCTGATGGAAAAAGGGCGCTAGGAGAGGTGACGCACCCTTATGTGGATGCCATTTGATAAGCTGCTTGGCACGGTGGGAGGTTGGGGCAGGAGAAGGGGAGAGCAGGACAGTTGAGAACGGTGTCAAAACGTGTGTAGGGTGGGCTGGGGAGGAGGGCCCAGGGTTCATTATTCATCGCTGCTCTTGACTCACAGCTGCAGCAATTAGGAGGGAGAAACTGACTTTGTGTGAAAGTATTCTCTTGAATCTTCACCACATGGCTCCAAAGACTGTGTCAGGTCTAATTACCAACTCAGTGGGGCTTGCATTAAATAACACTTCATAGGGCAAACCCCCTCATGCTAAGGATCGGTTACGTACTGTCTCCTGCTCTATGGGGCATGCACCACTGGCTCTTCCAAGCTAGATGTGTTTGGGTTTGTGATACCTGGTCCACATACGTTTAATCTGTGGCCACCACACGTTAGAATCAGACTCAAGTGTGATGCTGTGGGAAGAGGTTTTCTTCTGTGCTGTTGTTACCTCCTTGTGGGAAGTTTGAAGATCAGTATATACCTTTTAATGCAGTTGACTGTTACTGGACACAAAAGCAAGGAAGATCTAAGAAAATCCGTCACAGGTGTTTTCTGAGGAGGTAATTCTGGCAGGGCTGGATCCAAGGTGCCCCTCAGCGTTTGCCACGTAGGCAGCCCTCCTCTCTGGTCTGTACATTAAGCTACTGTGTAGCGACAGCCCTGTTGCAGTGCCTGGGAATTCATCCATGCACCAGAACATTCCCTGTCTTGGCTGGCATCTGTCTTTTGCAGCACTTGGTTCTTCCCTCTGCTTGTGCAGGAGGAAGAATGTTGTTACCAACGGCCCCTGCTGCTGCTGCCTGTCGCTCCTGGTTCTTCTCTCGTCCTACACGCGTACTCGCAGCCTTGCTGTGGAAGGGATGAAAGCTGGCTGTCATAGCTGCCACGCATGGCGTTAGGCGTCTCATCAAACTCTTTTAACAGGTAAGGTGGAAGAGTAACAGCCTCAAAAAAACAGTTTGGGGGGGGGGGGCGGCAGGGGGAACCCTAGAGTATTCCGGAAAGGAGATGACAAGGTTCAGAATCGGCAAAAGGCGGCCTGAGAGCCGGGCTCCTCGATTACTTCACATGATCATTCAACAGGACAATTTGCCCTTTGAAGTTTTACAAGTCAGTGTCTTACAAAGACCAAACCTTTGAGGAGGTTTTGTTGGTTTGTTGTTGGGTTTCAGGTGGTGGTTGTTTTTTTTTTTTTAAGCAAGCCTCTGTGATTCCCCGTGCACCAGCACACTCCCTGTGGCACTGAGTAAGCAGAAACATGCTTGTTCTTGGTCGCTCTGAAAAGCTTATTACAATAGATAAGTGCTTATACAGTTACTTTGATTCCTTAAATACTGGAAACCATTTACATTAGTAATTTAAATCTAGGAACAGCAAACTGCTTAATCTGAAAACAGCCCAGCTTGGAGCTGTTACATGCTCCACAGAAGAGGTCTAAGAAAAACCAGATAGTATTTTCATTTATTCTACAGGCATCTGCAAATGAAAATATTATGGCCACTTGTTTAAACCAAATACTTTATCTTCAGGGAATCACTTTCTCACAGGGAAATATTCCTAAGCATGTAAGTGACAGAATCATATCCAACCAAAATAGTAACATTCTGGTAAGAGGAGCAAACGCAGTATTGGATAGCCTGTCGTTATCCTCGGTTGATATTAGTCTTGGCAAAAAGCAAGCTACTTCTAATTTAAAACTACTCTCAGATGCGTAGATAACTTGATCCAGCTGAAGTCAGGTAAGTCTGTACCCATCGTTAGCATTAACATTTAGTGCCCTCTTTGGACAGAGTTTGCTCTCACTCTGCTGACCGGAGTGCCTGAGCTGCTTTGCCATAGGACTAAACCACGACAGCAGCAACATGTCTTTCCTTCCCAGAGATGTGCCAGTTTGACCCACCAAATATTATATAGGTTAATATATACTGGAGATAGTTTGCTGACAGTCACAGGGGGAGGAAGATGATTCCTTCCAGTTCGCCCGTGTCTGGGCAAAACAGAAGCGATGTGCTAAATACGGAAAAAGATGCAGCAAAGCCTCTAGCCACGAGTAGAAGGACTAACAACGCTTAAGTGGCAGCAAGACAGATTTTGACTAGCAAAAAGCAGTGGAACAGCCTGTGGAACCTCCCTCCTACCATAATTAAATGCTTTAATAATTCTTTTTAAGAGGAGGACCATTGTAGAGCATTTCAGTTCTAGCTGGTCCTGCTGTGGCAAAGTAGGAGGGCTCGGTCACGCTGGCCAACGCCACTCGCACACCTACTTGCAGCCCTGCAGTAAACCACAGCGGGTGGGTGCTGGTGCCTGGACAACAGGTAGGTTTTGAACCTTGGGTTTCACTGACCTAACACCCTCGCTGTGTAGGCTTGCATCACGTAGCAGTACTTTTTCGTTACGGAAGGCAGACCTGGTCACGCGAAGCAGTTCCCGTCGATGGCAGCAGCCCACAGACATTAAAACCGCAGCGACACGTTTCATTCACCCCAAGACAAGCGCTGCAGTTCTCCTCCCGCTGGAGGTTGCCTCCTGGCTGTCCACCAGCCACCTGTGCCACAGCTCCCGCTGCGCTCGGATCCTGCTCGTGACCGCACCAAGGCCCGGCCCACCGAGGTCACAATGTGTCACGACATGTCCCAGGATGTAGCCGTGACTGTGCCCAGGCTGGAGTGGCACCACTTCATTCGCTGGCCCTGCCCTGCTCTGCCAGTTCTCATAAAACACTGATTTTTAGTCAAAGTTTGGTTTGGTTTTTTGTTTGTTTGTTTAGAAGAAAGCCACTCTAGAGAAAACAATTTCAATGCCTACTACGTCCTGCTCCTGCTCAGCACCCTGAGGGTCCTCAGCCCTGCCCACCAGCCGGGGGTCAGGCTCTGGGCTGCTCCCAGCGTAGGACAGAAACCAAACTGCTCATACCTGATCACCTGCCTTGCTCTGCTCCTGGAGGTTTGCTTTAGTTGAGCAGCATTTGCATCCATTTAACCAGCAGCAGCCTTTAAGTTCTGCCTTCTAAATACAGCCGGTGGCAGTTTGTATTCTCCTAAGGTTCACTGAAAAATTTAGATGTTTGACTGAACGTGAATCGATCAAACACAGCAATGCTTGACAGAATTCATTTGACTCCCAACATTTCCAGGTAACCAGACTTTGTGCTAATGTGTAATTACAGCAGTAATGGAGGGTTCAGCGGCTGGGTTTGGGCAGTGGTGGCTTTCGATGACTGTGCTCAGTATTCTGTCTGAAACGATAAATAAACACAGGGGCAGGTCTGTAAAGCTCACATCTTGCAGATCTTTTCTCAAGCTGCCCAGTCCGGAGATTTTTACCTGTTGACAACGTTACCACAACCTCAGGTAACGGAAGGTAAGAACACAGGTTGGGGAGCAGCTGGTGCAGTGACGACTAACAGTTATCCCATGTTAAAATGGCTTTGTTTGGGTAAAGTTAGAATGATGTAACTAGGGGTATACTCGCTCTTTACATCTCCCTGGTGACTGGAGAAAGGCAGGCGTTGCACCCATCTTCAAAACAGGCCAGAAGGACCATCTGAGAAGCCACAAGCCAGATGGTATCGCTTTGGTCCCTGGGAAAATCACGGAGGAAGTGATTCCAGAGCATGATTTTGGGCACAGGCGGGAGAAAGTGGCTGGGAACAGTCAACGTGGATTTCCTGAGGGTGACCCATGCCCGAGTCGATGGCCTTCTACAACAAAACAACTTGTGGGCAAGGGAAGGAGCAGTAGGTGTTCTTCGTGTCAGCTTTAGCGAGGCTTTCAGCGCTGTCTCACACAATATTCTTGTACCCAAGTTAGGATGTTGCAGTTTAGATAACAAGGTGGGCAGAAAAAAAATGATCGGATGTTCAGGCTGAGTGCCTTGGTCCGTGGGCTGGGGAACACCAGGGTCTGTCCTGGTACCCTCCTTGCTATCTGCCTGATGTCTTCCTTGAGGCCCTGGAGCCAGCAGCAGTTTGTGGATGACCCCAAAGTGGGGGGAATCCAGTTGATGCCCTTGGGGCAAGGGTGCCATGCAGAGGGACCGCGACAGGCTGGGCAGCAGCCTGATGGATTTGAGCAAGGAGAAGGGCAGAGTCCTGCGCTGCCAAGGAAGTCACTGCTGCAATGACAGACCGGGGGTCCCTCAGACACCTCGGGACCCTGGCAGGCAAAGAGCTGGGCAGGAGCAGCAGATCTCAGGCTGGCTGAACAGGACTGTGGCCTGTAGATGAGGAGAGTAGAGCCCCCTCAGCGCTCGGGAGACCTCATCTTGACTACTGCGTGCTCTTCTGGGGCCCGGCGGCCCCCCTGCAAGGACGACGATGCCAAACCCAAGCAGGCTCAGCAGAGGACCAAGGTGAGGGGCTGGAGCACGTGCCTGGGAGGAAGGGCTGAGGGAATGGCTCGTTTAGCCTGGAGAAGGGAAGGCTTTGGGAAAACCTGACAGCAACTGGCCAGAACCTGCCAGAAATTGCCAGGAAAATTCAGGTTTTCCACAGCAGTGCATAAGCAGGAGGATGAGAAACATGGGGTAGAAGCTGGGGGAAAAAAAAAAAGAGGTTTAAGCTTTTTGAGGGCCACAAAACTGATCAGAAGGATCAAGCACCTCTCCTATGAGGAAAGGCTGAGAAAGTTGGGGTGGTTCTGCCTGAAGAAAAGGCTCCAGGGAGACCTTACGGTGTTACCGGGGGCTTATATGGAAGATAGGGACAGTAGCAGGGCCTGTAGCAATAGGACAAGGGGTAATGGGTTTAAACTAAGAGGGTAGATTCAGACTACATATAAAGAAGAAATTTTCTTTTTTTTTTTTTTTTTTAACACTGGCGCAGGTTGCCCAGAGGCGGTAGATGTGCCCCTGGACACGTTCAAGGTCAGGCTGGACTCTGAGCAACCTGATTTGGTTGAAGATGTCCCAGCTCATTGCAGGGGGCTGGGACTACGTGACCTTTAAAGGTCCCTTCCAACCCAACCCATTCTGTGATTTGGTGATTTTTCGGTCTGGGAGCAGTCAAGCACTGGAAGAGGTTGCCCGGAAAGGTTGTGCAGTCTACACCCCTGGAGGTTTTCAAGACCATGCTGGAGAAACGTGGTTCTGAGTAACAGAACCATTTCGCAGTCTGGGGCGAAGCCAGCTCCTGGGGTCCCCTTTAACAGGAATGATCCCACCATCCTATGACACAGAATGTAAGGACAGCAAGAGGCAGCTGAACAGCAGCAGCCCCCACTATTCCAAATCCAGTAAGCGCTCTCTGTTACTGGATAACCGCTGTCCTCTAGTTCCATCCTTCATAGGACCCTATGATGAAAAAACAACGTAGTCACTCTTTTGCTTAGAAAACACTGCTGCTCTGTGACTCAACGAGCCATGACGTGACAGGTTCCAAAGGCGCACACACAAACCAGGCCCTCAGCAGATGGCTCTGAGAGCAAGTTTTTCCGGAGAAACCTACCGGTCCTGGATAACTCAGAAGAGGGCAGGAAAAGGCCCAGAGAAGTATTACAAGTTTCGTTCGCACGCATTAAAATTAACCCAGGTTTCTGAGGAAGAAGCTATCCCAGGTGTTCTCACCTTCTCCTTCAGCTGGTACAGCAGCAGGTATGCGTACTGACCAGGAGCTGTTCAGCAGCCGTTCTGCTTCAATGTACGCTGCAGGAAGTTACTTAAAAAGTCAAGACACGCTAGCAGCTAACTCCTTAAGTTGTTTATTTATCATTGAAGAAACACACAGCAGCAAGTTCTGTGTTGGCTTCAGTATGACCAGATAGTTAATTGTCGTTACCGCACCCCAGGTTTGAAGTCAACACAGCTGTTACTACAGATCACTTTTTTGGTAAGGGAAAGAATTGACCCTGAAGACAAAGAATTGGGGGAAAATTCAACAATTTCTCCAAACCCACACATTTTAAATATGACAATATTTATAAATCCTTGAAAGGCATGAATTATCCAGTAATGGAAAAAGCAGTTGTGATATTGGCAACAGAAAATACATAGCCATATGCTTACCAAAACACTTAAATTGTAAAAGCCTGAAGTTTTGTGGTTGTACACTGCAGCAGTATACATGATTGGAACAAGGATGCAAAATGGCCTCTTAGGTGTTGCGAATTCAAGTAAATCTACAGGAAAGTATCCCAGTGTAGCTAATGCTCATAATGTTCATTGTATTTAATTCAATTTTAAACAACTTGCTGAATTTAGACAGCGATAAAATATGTCTCTCAGAAACCGCCTGCCCTCAAAGATACCTATGTAAAAGAGGGCTTTTATACTTTTTTCTATTTCTTTTTGGCTAATTATGGAAATGCATTTAGCTCTGCTTTTTCAGTAATTCCACTGTGTGAACAGAGGTATTCTCAAATGCATGTTCTGTGATGATAATACCCCATTCCAAATTAAGAAAGACTAAAAATAAAAAGGTCAGCCTGTTTTGGTGTGAGATAGAGGCATTACTCAAGACAGCTGTTGGGCTTGCTTCTTTTTATTTTAGCAACAAACGACCCATGAAATAAGCATAATTTGAAATTTCAAAAATTGGCATTCAGTTTCCAACCTTCTGCTGTGAGTGTTGTGCATGGTCAATCTATATGAGTAAGTAATTCAAGCTCATGCTTTCATGTTACCTCAAAACATTTGTTAAAGAATTCCAATTCAGAATGTTTATAAGCACAAATATAATCTGTGGATTCAATCAAATCAAAGCTAAAACATTGGTTAAACTCTGTGAGCTTCACTTAACGTCGTACAGTGGTCCACCCTTCTTCATCTGTCTCGTTTTTAGTACGGCGAAGGGGCTCACGCTCCTTTTCTGTTTTCCAGGAACCTTTCTCCTTCTCCCCATCTCTTTCTCGATCTTTTGATGCAGGTGGAGGGGCAGAAGCTGGTGGCGCAGCAGGAGCAGGAGCCGATCGCCGAACCGCTTCACGTTCTTCTCCACGTTCTTCTCTCCTATCATCGGCACGCCGCCATGAGCTTGCTGCAAATACAGAAAGACGATAAAACAACCTCTGTCATGCTCCACCGGCAGCCTGCAAGGGTTTAAACAAATATGCCTGGCACCAACAGCCTGATTTATGGATTCTCAATCTTGCCAAGAGGTAATATGATAATGATAGCCAATTGCACAGTTTGAGCTACCCAAGTGTCATCTTTAAAACACAATAACTGCAATAAGAATGTTCCACTGATGTACACAGTTTTATAATGTAAAAATATATTCTTATATTATTATCAGAATTAAAAGCACAAAAGCATCTCTTTAGAAATGACCGAACCCTGAAAACAGAAAAATCCTAACTTAAAAACACCTGTGGAAAACATTTAGGTGTTCACTGTCTCAGAAGACAGCAAATTACTCTTCAGCCTACTGAAATCAGAGGTACAAACAGCACCAGATTACATGACTCCACCGGTAACAGCATCCCTTATCCTTTACTATATGAAGAGTTGTTCGTTTCCACCAAGAGGATGTTCATAATGCTACCCCAGCTATGCATGAACAAATACTAAATGAGACAGTCAAATACCAAAACTCCTTGACATATTACAAAAGAAAAAATCATCTCCACACTGAGAACCCTCAGCCTTTCCACCAGCTGAAATCCTGCACGACACGTTCTGTTCCAGTCTGCTCTCCCAGAGCAGCTGCCTGGCAGCACCCGTGTTCAGGGAGCACCCACACCTGGGGCAGAGACCAAACGAGACTGAACGTGAGGATGCCAGAACTGGAAGACACAGTATCTCACTATAAATGTATTTGCTGCTACTGTATTTTTAGAACACAGCAAAGGATTAATAAATGTACATAGATAAACAGGTTAATGTATGTAATTATAAAATGTTATTCATCAAAATCAATATTAGTAATAGTGTGAAACCCGTAAGGCCTTGTTTGGAACCATTTCCCTCATATTTTAATGGTTTTAAGAAATGAGCCAGAAATTACTTTCTGGGACGTCTACCTTGATAATTTAAGTACAAGAATTTCGGTCTCCCTGAACATAATCCTACTATGCAAACTGCATACTTAAAATGTTATTCTTCTAGTGCAGATGTGAGATGCTACTATGATATAAAGAGTACGACTAAAAAAAGTTAAGATTTGAGGAAGGATTCTCAATTACACTAAAGCTTCTCTGTCACTTTGCTTACGCAAAGGGAGTTTAAGTGGCTGAAAATACAACTTATTTCCGTTTTACCACATCCTAGCACTGTCAAGAGTAGCAGGAAGGCGCTATAATGAATGTAAGCCTTTACGAACACTGAAATAAACGTACGTTCTTCACGGTCAGATCTGAGTGGTGGTCCTCTTCTGAGGGGTGGATCTCTGTCATCACTACGTCTGTCTCTCATATCACGACCGCCTCTGTCCCATTCCTCACGACGACTTGAATCTCTCCAGCTAGAAGTTTCCTCAGCTGGCCCTCTTCTCCAACCAGCGTCATCCCTTTTGCCATTCAAAACATGAAATAAGACTAAATGTTAAGGCCTTACCTTTGCTGTGGGAATAAGCAATAATACATCACCACACAGACAGAGACCCACTGGGCCTGAAAATATTTAACATACTGACATACTTGCAAAACCTGTTCTGTTTTTTCTGGAGCCTAACATGAAATTCTCTTGATAACAGGTGAAAAAAAAATAATTAAAGCAGTAAAGCGTTTTGGGATTCCTTCTGTAAACAGTTAACACTGTCTTAAAAATAACAAACTAAAAAGGCTCCAAAATGCCACTATCCATTAAAGAGCTTAATTCCATACAAACCAGCCACTGTTCTTTTCACCTGATAATGATACCTGATTTCTTTATCAGCAGGCCATTTTTAATGTTTTATTTTTTTAACAGAAACATTCTAGAAGCATTTAAACAGAGAAGTCAAACCTGGGACGCCTGAAACGATCATCTCTATCAAAATCTCTCTCTCTGTCAAATTCACGGTCCTTCTCATTTTCATCACGATCTTTGTCTCTATCCCATTCACGGTCTCCTGGAGGTCTGGAGTCTCGGGGAGGACCCCAGCTGTCCTCACGAGCCTTTTCTCGCTCTCTCCATCCCCCTATAAGTAACAAACACAGTCAAAGGAATTTGTGACTGACCTCTGATCTCTCCATAGACAAAGAATCCTTTACTTCCCTCACAGAAACTGGTTCTTCAAGTTTTGATCCCTGAGGATCCAACTCAAGAAGCTTGTAATAAGCGAGCACACTGAGTAGGAGCCATAGACAAAGCACTGTAGAAACTGCTTAATATAAAGACAGTAACATATACCTCATCTATCAGGACTGCCTGTAACAGTTTAGTAAAGATGACTACACCCTGCAGTTTTCAGTCAGAAAACACAAACTCCTCAAGGGTCTTGTGTAAAACAAGCACAGGAAGAAGTAAAGGGGGTAGCTCAGAGCGCAGATTCCTTTGTGAAAATCTACAAGTGAGGAGATTTTAGGCTAGCAATTTTTTTAAGTCCTTAGTGCTTTCTAATGCAGTACTTTAAAAGCTGGTAGTGTCTGTGAATAAATAAATCTGAATAAAAAGAACCAGGAAATCAAAACCTTACCTAACATTTAAATGTCATCAACAGTTCTGAAAAGAATCGGGAACAGTTGCGCTAGTCACCACCAAGACTTAAGACTAGACATCAACTATACAAGACTAGGGTAATTCAGATTGGGAGGGACCTCAGAAGGTCATCTAGTCCAAACACCTGCTCAAAGCAGGATTTTCGAGAAGGGCAGACACAAAAGCAAGAAAGGAATGGTAAAAACGGGAAGATCTTTCTACACATAAAAAAGGCTTAACAAAACCAGATCCACTTGCATGACATAACAAAATCCTCCTTAGAAGGAGGTTAATTTCAGACACATAGCGAGGGCAGGGAAAGAGATCAAGGTGTGCATATCTACTGAGGATGTTTCTCCCATCAAAGCATTCAACTTGCTTAATTCATTTTTGCACATGGGCAAATTACCAGTATTACTATGTGACCTTTCGGTATCTTCCAGGCAAGCAACAGGCACAGCTGCTTTTTTTTTTTTTTTTTTCATACTCAACCAAATTAAAAGGTTTGATTATACTAAGTAAAGGAGTCTCCACATTAGTCAAATTAATCCCGTCCTTTTCAGAGCTGATCCTCCCATCTCTCATGCACCAAGTACATCAACATCCATTATCTACTAAGTTAGCACACGCGTTGGAGGAAAGATTATTGTATTAGTATATTTCACCTGGTTTACCAAATGGTCTCCAAGGACCTGGCCTGGAATCATCACCGCTACGCCACGGACCCCTGTCATCATCTCGTCTGGAGAGCCTGTCATCATCTGCACTACGCCATGGTCCCCTGTCATCATCACGCCTTGACATCCTGTCGTCATCCATCCCGCGCCTGGGACCTCTGTCATCATCCATCCCGCGCCTGGGACCCCTGTCATCATCCATCCCGCGCCTGGGACCCCTGTCATCATCTGCAGCACGCCAGCTGCCCCGGTCATCATCCAGGCCACGCCTGGGTGGCCTGTCATCATCCAAAGCCCGCCTGGGTGGCCTGTCATCATCCATTCCACGCCTGGGTCCTCTATCGTCATCTGCTGAACGCCAGCTGCCTCTGTCATCGTCCAAACCGCGCCTGGGTGGCCTGTCATCATCCAAACCGCGCCTGGGTGGCCTGTCATCATCCAAACCGCGCCTGGGTGGCCTGTCATCATCCAAACCGCGCCTCGGACCCCTGTCGTCATCTGCAGCCCGCCAGCTCCCTCTATCATCATCCAAACCACGCCTGGGTGGCCTGTCCTCATCCAATCCACGTCTGGGCGGCCTGTCCTCGTCCCCTTCACGCCTAGGTGGCCGGTCCTCCTCCCCTTCACGCCTAGGTGGCCGGTCCTCTGTTGATTCCACAGAAGGACGTTCCTTTTCTTCTGCAGCACTGCGTCGCGGCAGATCATCCCCTCGTCGCGGCAGATCGTCCCCTCGTCGCGGCAGATCGTCCCCTCGTCGGAAAGGTCTTTCATCATCTCTTGCTTCTCCTCGACGCCAATCTCTATAAAACCATAGAGAACAAAAAAAAAAAAATAGAAGCTGAAATGCAGGAAAGCTTTCATGTATTAGATCAACAGTATCAAGCCCCTTAAAGCTATTTCTGAATGTATCCACTTGACGTGTGGTCACACATATGTTTACAGAGCTTGCAGTTTTCAAATGCTCTTTCTAATTGCCCTAATTACTATAGGAAAGTGGTAGGTCACTGTCCCTACAGCTCCAGTAAAGACTGAACAGTTTACTATCTCCTTCAAAACTACAGTTCCAAGGGGATAACTACAGTCCCCTGCTGGTTTGCTGCAACACAACAGAGAAGAGGTTTGGCTTCTCCACCAAGCCTAATTCAACAAACTCAAGCTGTCTCAAAAGAACCAGTATTAAAAAAAAACCAACTTCAAGTAAGTATCCCCACCTTCTTCATGCACATGCCAACGCTACAGTCCGACCGGTTTTCATAAGCTTTGCCGCACTTCCAGCCCAATAGACTGGCAATACTTTCACCGACAAGCATCCACAACTAGATACAGCAGGACAACGTAGTAAACTCGTGACTCAATCCACTGCTGCTGCCTGACAGCGAGCAGGGTGCGCCAGGCTCTGGCACGCTGACAGTGCTTGCACCGATTTTCCGTATTAGAATGTATGTGGGAAGTAAAGAACTGCTGAAAATTTTCCCTGGACTATTGAGTCATCAGTTCATCTTTGAAATATGTTTGGATTTCTAACAAAATCTAAAAGATCAGACAATCTGCTGAACAATGGTTAGAGCCTTCCACTCCCATAAATTCTTTGGACACACCGTTTAGTTTAATGTCTACAGGATTTACACGTACATTTAGACCATAAACCTTGGCTTTGTCACCAGATTAATTTCTTTATTTCAGCAAATTAACCTTCCTAAGCTAGCTTCTCAGGAATACAAGGGAACAAGGAATGTACATCAGAGAGATGTACTGGTACCTGCTTCTTGGCAAGAGAAGAGAAGCCACACCAGGGTTCAATCTCATGGATTCAAATATCAAGAGCAAAACAAAACAAGCCACCCCCACAGGTTTAGAAATCCACTATGCTACTAAAATGTAAACAAAAGAACAGCAGTGACTTGCTACAAAACAACAGATGTAGGACTCCAAGAGGTGAGAACAAAGAGGCGACAGTTAGTGACAACTCTGCATCTCAAGAATTTTTAGGAATTCTGAGCAGCATATTCCCTAGTTTTAGAAGAATAAGGGCAAATGCAATTACCATTGACCTTCAAGATAAAAACAAGACATGGAGATTGTTAACTTCCATTAGACTTAAATTGGATAATCTTCTCCTTTGAAAAATCTGATTATTTTGATGTAAAAGACATGTAGAGAAATGGTTATAAAGTTCAGCAAATGAACAAGTATTTAATTCATTTATACCTAGTTATGGTTTCAGGGGTTTAGGATTTTAAAATCTATTTTTAATCTATTACTACTCTAGCTGTAGGTGAAATTATGCCTATCTTGTTACATTTGTTTCTTGTTTGACAACTTTAGTATTTATATTTCAGCTTTTTTTCCTTCTTTTCCTCTTAGAAATCCTAACTCCCGTTTCTAGAAGTTTATTGAAATTGAAAGTCAAACAGCATCTGATAAACTAATAAAACCAGTGATGTGTGAATATTAAAAATATTATTGAATGGCAGTCACTGGTAGTAATGCGATTCTGTTTCTATTTCTATATTTCTAATATATCTATAATATAGATTCTAATGTATCTATATTATACAACCCATTTTTCAATAACCTCTAAAAACCCTACACACAGATCTACAAGAGCCGAAAGCATGCCGACAGCTTTACCAAATAAAGCAGAAATTTGCTGGCAAAGTTCACGCTACAGTGCCTACCACTGTTACAGGTTTATAACTTTTCTTGTTCATCTTGGCTCAGGTACAAACAGCACAGACATACAACAGAGGTCAACTCCCCATATCTATACAATTTGGCTTTTTAGTGTTTCTTGACCATAATAAGCACATAAGCATTTGTTGATCCTTTGGGATAGCGATCTGTGCCAGTAATGACTCAAATGAACTGTGCAAGTACGACAGCCTGCAGCACTGCCCTGCCGCGTTCAGTGAATGCCACATCTATATTAGTTGCTATTGCATTGTTTCAATGAGCAAATGTCCAGATCCTGACAGCTTTTTATGGCTTTTCTGCGATCTCGAGAAAGAACAAGAGGTACCACCGTAAAACAAATACTTCTACTAAATCAACTGGCTTTTAATTAACTCCTATTAGCACTTCTATGTTAACCTCTTTTTCCTGCAATCACAGTATTTGTAAAATTTTTTTGTATCAGGATTGGCTTTCTTCTCTTCCTTATAAAATTTCATTGCATCTTTAGTTTTATCTTCTTTTGTTTCCTATGGTAACTACCTTTCCTGCCTAAGAGACAGGCAGCCCTTGCCGGACCCTTCTGCCTTTCTGTAACCTGTTTTTTCTTGTAACTGGAACCAGGGTACGGAAAAGACTGAGAACACTGCAACATGCTGATCACCTGGAATCCAGCACTCTGGGGAGTGCTGCGTAGTACAATTGGTTGCTCCGTGACTGTAAGGACCTGTGTACCAATATGGCATGTACACCAGGACTGTGCCACTTCCATGAGAAATTGTCTTGTGAGGCAAATTGTCCTCTATGTTACTGCCTCTATCACTCAATTCAGAAATACATTTTGGAATTACTTTACTCACAGTCAGGTTTGCACTTCTGTCTTTGTATCCAAGACCTTTTCCCTTTAGGGTTAAAATCTGCTAAAGGTAGGCTTGTGGCTACTAAAGAAAGCAGAATTACACCTTTCTTCTGCAATTATGCCTGAGCATCATCACTTTTACTTTGTTACTGCTGAAGTTCAGAAAAAAAGAAAATAATTGAGAAGCATTGCTTTACTTAAAATCCATAGAGATACTAATTTTGACTGCTGTCAGTATTTCCTTTTAGTACTCCTCAGTATATTCCTTCTAGCAAAAGAGAGAAGGAAAGTTTTACCGAATATGCTACGTAATAATCCAAAATATGCCCAATTTCAACTCCTTAACAGTCACTCTGCTCAACTTCTACAAAAGTTGAATGAGAAGTAACAAAGACAACACTTGGTCTAAGCTATAATGACTCTAAAATGAATGTGGGGAAATGATACACCGGTATCATTGGGGGTGGGGAGGCGCAGAAATTGCACTGAAACATAAATAGGTGCATTAAACAGTTCTGCAGTATGTTAATAGTTAAAGGCTCCACCCAGGAGTTTCATCCAATTTTTGATTTTGCAATTCATGAGAAAGTGGATCACTACCAAGATACCAAGAATGGCAACGCAGTTTTTAAGGCAAGACTGAAAAACTACTTTGTTTATTGAGAGATGGTACTCTTCCAGTGTAAAACTACTTTGTTTATTGAGAGATGGTACTCTTCCAGTGTGTTAGAAGAAATTACTAGAGAGAGAAAAAGCAAATTAATTTGATTCCACTGGAGTCAGAGTAAGCTGTAATGGATTTAAATTGCTGCACTGGAAATTAGGGTTAGACATTTATAAAAATCTATCTACATGGAAGGCTAATTAAGCAATAAAACCTACTGCCAATTGCAACATGCAGTGGTATTTATGTCAGCACAGGCTTTTAAGAACAACTAGACATGCACCATCAGAAATATTTTACCTATAGCTCATCCTGTTGTGGAGCAGAGGGATGGACAAATATTAAAGATCTTATTTTCTACAACAACTGTATAAACAGTCTTCATTATTAGTCAATACATCCAAAATCCCTAAAACCTATAGATGTGAACAAGCATGTTGTTTTTTTTTAAAAAAAATCTGCCAAGTACTTTCAGAATATTCTTCCTTCAGAAATCCTTCCTTCTCTGCTCAGTACAGTCTCTCAGAACTTTGTTATAGCTTAAGGCACACACTTTCTGCTGTGACTCACTCCAGGACTTGAATAGTTTAAAACTCCTAATTTTGACTTTACTATTCTTATATATTACTGTTAGTTTTCTAAATGGAAAAATCTCAAAGTTCCATCAACCAGGAACCCTGTATTTGCTTGTCATCCTTCCCCATTCTGTATTTATACAACTGACACCAATGTTTGCGTGGGACAGAAATTCTTAATTTAAAAAGAAACCAAGAAAGCAAGTTGTTTATCACATGCAGAAGGCCTCTGCTAGCTTTCGCATATCTAAACTAAATAAAACAGGAATGTTTTCTGAATGCAGTTCCAAGATAAAACTTCTCTCTCATTTTGAGATCCTTACAATGCAATTTTTAATAGAAGGTAACTTTCAGAGATGCAAAGGCATGAGATACTATTCCGTTAGTGCAGCTTTAGCAGTAGCAACAAAAAGGAAGCCTGCCTATTTTGAGCCCAGTACTTGCTTAGTAACCCAGTGAGTACCTTTCCACTGGTGCTCGTCGCCATTCAGATTCTGTTTCACCACCTCTTCTCCAGGAGCTTTCAGACTCCCTATCACCCCAACGAGATTCCTGTATGTCAAAAGAAATTAGGAACATTCTCTGGATACTTTAAAATGAAGATTTTTAACATATAATTCAGTCCTTTCAAAGCATACTGTGTCATTAAAAACTCACATGTTACACTGTAGAGAATACTGAACTATCAGGAGTTTCAATAACTTAAGCATGGCCTTAACTGGCTATTGTTTCTGACACAATTTAAACCCCTTTAAATATGGTTCCCTTTGTGCCACACACTTTACCAGTAGGGTAGATATATGCAGGTACACTAAAAAGTTTATCAACAAGTATATGAACAATACTACAATGAGGCATTACTACCACCTGTTAATATAAAAAAAAAAAAAAAGGTTCTAACAGTTTCACTTTTCCTGCTGCTTAATGACAGCAGAAATGAATCCAAAGAATTATTTGCTTTTGTGCTTTCTGATCAGATCAGAAAATTTAACTGAGTAAACTGAAAGCTCTTTGTAGCAGGAACCATTTTGTTCCGAGTACCTGAGTGCACAGAACAGGTGAGGTATTTGTGACTCCCACAGGTTGCTCGGATGCAAGGCAGAATAATGGTCAATTTTTTAACTTTCTTTATAAAGGTAAAATGTCTGCATTGCTGGACAAAGACAAACCATTTAAACGATTTCTAACATAGTTGTTTATTCCTTTCCACCACAAGAAGCAAATTAGGTAAACCACATAAGACACCTGATTTCACATAATCACACAACCTCTTTATAAAAGGGTATTCATTCGGGTCTTAAACCATTCTTTGAGAAGTGTTTTGGTCAAAGGCTACACTCAGTGTGGGGAAATACACAGGTTGCGCAACATCTTGCATATCTACTACTCCTCGACTGTTTACTTAAATGCTCTTGAACTGAACCCAACAAACAAGAGTGAGCAAAGAAAGAATCCAAAAACTGCAAATGGTATTTTTCAAGTGGCACAGATATCTCTCCCGGAACCTAAGTCAGTTTTTCCATATAACCAAGTGCCCATGGCAAGCAGTACCTCTTACGTGAAAAATACCAGTGATGATTACTTACCTGATAGGCTACTAAAACAATTTAGACAAGCTCTGATCACTTATCTTCATAGTTACTCAATGAAGTATGCATTAAACAAATATAATGGCTATGGTGGATGAAATTTAAAACTAGTTCTCCTTAGATAAGTTCTGAAAAAGTGAGAGCATAGAAGGTTTGCGGTATTCAGTTACATTCTTTTAAATCATTAAAAACATTTATTTGCAGATAGCTTTTGTTTTGTTTCCAGTTGGATTGGGATAATAATTTCCTCCAATACTTACATTTGTAAACAGCAAGTTGCACACAACTCTTGTTTTTATGTTATTGTGTATTTCTTATAAAACTATGCTTTATGCTTAGTCTGGAATTTTCCTTCAATATCTACTCCAGTTCCTGACTAGCGCGAGTAGTGCACTACACTTGCTTCCAATGAAGTTTTCCTTCTTTTCTGTTAAAGAAAATTTTATTCAATATTCTTTTTTTAAACAGCTTGGAGATCTTAGGGTTTTTTATTTTACTTTATTACTAAATTACATATTCCAGACCCTGATAGTGATCAGAAACTAAGTGACAATAACTTAACTATTATATTAGCTACCTATGCTACCACTCAAAAAAAAAAAAAAATTAACCTACCATTTTGCAATGCTAGCCCCTTCTTCAAATAATCTACAGGTGAAGATAAAGAAGAGAAACCTGCAGGTATTACCTACCTTTCTTGAAAATGGGTCATCCAGACCTCTTCTTTCTTCTTCTCGGCGACGCTCTCTTTCTTCTATCTCCATTTCTCTTTGACGTTTTTTCTTCTCCAGTTCTTCTAATTTTTTGACACGTTCCTGGTATTCGCGCTGCTCCTGCTCACGTTTCTCACGCTCAATACGCTCCTTTTCCTCACGCTCTGCAGAATTGGAAACATAAATAGAATGTATTACCAGTATAAATTCCTGTATATTGCTGTATCCACAGAGAGGTTACAAAATACAATCTCTCCTCTTTGACTCCTTATAAAAAAAAAAAACCCAAGCATTTCACAGGATACCTTTAACTAACCATAGAACCTGTTTTCTGGAAATATCCTAACTTGAAAGCAATAGGAAAAGGAACCCTGATACATCTATTAATGTGGCATCTTGAACAACAGCTAGCGAGAAAACAAAGAAAATGTTCCAATACCTGTACATTAATTCGATGTACAGACCACAAATGTGCCAGCTAAAGTACGAGTAACTACCTCAGGCATAGTAAAGGATCTCTTCCTTAGAAAAGGTCAAACAAAAAAACTAATCAACAAGCAGTGTCAGAAATTTGGTATTTAGGACTGCTCGGGTTTTTGTTCAGTTAGTTTTAAAATACTGCACGTTTATGAACTCTGATATATAGTAACTTCATGCACTAAGTAACAAGTAGGACAAAAATTTACCTTACAGGTTGCCTATCACCTCTCCTCTTCTAAAGCCTTGAAACAGACCACCAGACAAAGTAATTCACAAAGAAAGGTGTGTGAGTCACAATTCTAGAGTTCTTGATCTGGCACCAATGTTCCCTTTCTTTTCCCTTTAAGATGCGCACAAACAAGTGGCCAGAACTCAAACTAAATTACTAAAATCAAAGACTCAATTTTTCATTAACCTCCCTTTCTTTATCTCCTCCTTTATCCATGTCTGGGAGAAGGGGAGGGCAGGAAGTATTGATTTGCTTTTATTTTCCCTTCCTCCATCTCTATGCTGCGCAGGTAAGCATTCAGAAGGTGCATTAGGTAAAACGTACAGTATCTAACAGCAATGGCCACAGTCTTCAGCACTGATTGAAAGCGAAAAGACTTCCACCAATATCATCAAACAGAGAAACCAGAAGTTAGCTGCATCACATCTGGAATGGGTCAAGGATGCAAAGGATAAAAGAATCAGGTTCTCGATTATACCTTTCAGCAGCTGTTCTTCTCGTAATCTTTGTTCTTCTTCCTCCTTTTCTCTGTAATAAGTAATGCGCCTCTCTTCTTTGCGTTGTTTCTTGCGTTCCTCCAAACGATTACGCCTCTCTTCTGCTAACCGTTCCTGGAACTGCTTGAGTTTATCCTGAAATACAAAGAATACACATGAAAACACCAAAACTATGTCTAAGAGCTAGACAGTTACACAAATTGCTAAATAAAGCTGCAAAGAAACACAAACCAACTGCAAGATACTAACTTTGCTCCAGTGAAAAAAGCCTACCTGTTTCTCATTTCAACCTTTTCTGCAATTGAACATGTATAAGGGAATATACTCCTACTTAGAAGACAAGACAATGACTACGCACAATTTTAGTCCTTTGTCAGCTTTTTCAGGAAAGGAATTACCCGAGTAATAGTTTACCTGTACCTATAATACATTACCTGATAATAACTATATTGTTGCAAAGAATCATATGCAGTTAGTTAACTTTATTTAACATAATACTTCTTTCACTTTGTTTTTTTTTAAACCAGTTCTTACTGCAACATAGCCAAATAAAGCTACAAACAGCCTCAACAAACGCAGAATTACGAAAACGCAGAGCAAGACACAAAGGCCAGTTCCTTCCCTGTCCTCATGTTCTAGTTTGTTATGAAATTTTGCAAACATAAAACATAACATGAAGTACCAAACACACGACCTGTCAAAATAATTTTCACATTATACAAAAAAAGATTTTTTTAAAAAAGACAAGTATTTCTATTTCTCGGCTTCAATATTATTGTTAGTATTATTCCATCACAACAGTAAGGCCAAGTACTTGTACAGATACAGCTGGCTGCTCATATGCTACCCAATGATCTCATACTATTAGCCAAACTGAAATAAATTATTCACTTATCTTATTTTCCCTATAAGCTATTCCAGAAGTTGTAAAAAATTGTTTAAGTGTTAATATTTAGTAAGAGGTGCAATATTTTTTTTATTTTTTAAGTCAAAGCAGAAAATAAACTATCCCATAATTCTGTGCCATTCTAGGTACTTTGTTTCTAGTTTACATGAAATATCACTGGGTCACAAGTTTAGTTCCTCACTTTAAGGGGAATATTTTACTACGACACCGTATCTTGTATACCTCATAAACTGTTCGTCGTGATGCTTTGAGCCTGGCTTCAAATAAATCTCTATCCTCCAGCATCCTTGACAGTCTGTTCTTATGCTCAAGGGCTTTCTCACGCTCCAACTGCAAAGTGGTGATCTAAAAACAGGAAAGAAATAAAGTATTACAAAGTAAATTCTTACTGTATCTTTGCATTCAACCTCAGCCATTAGAAAGAGAAATTATCTTTTCCTCTTTCAGATCTAAGACAGATGATACTGCTGTCCACTAACACAATGAAACTGCAAAGATAACACTTCATTCTTCATATCAACTTTTTCCCTTCTTCACTTGGATGGAAGTGCAAACCCCCACTATTTTTCATTAATCACTAATGGATTTTTTCATCTCAACAAAAAAACCTTACCCTTTCTTCTTCCTGTTGCTCCCACAGCTCCATATCATGCACTCGTTGTTCCTCATATGCAGTCTTTATTAAAGGAATTTCTTCTAAGCGCTTTGCTCTTTCAAAATAGTCAATCTAAATAAAGATAACATATCTTTAGCATGTCATAATGCAAAGACCAAATCTGGAAGGCTCAGCATTCAGCATCCCCCAAAGAAAACCCTGTTATCTGGAGACTTCTGCAAATATATGATATATTACTGTTGCATAAGAACAATCACACTGAACCACATCAAACGTCCACCTACCCAAGAACCTGCCTCTACCACTGTCAACTAAGTGCACTCCTAGGCAAGGATGCAAGAACAGAGGCAGGCACATATACAATACTCTCTCAGCACCATCAATTTTCAGCTCCCAGCATTTCCTGTGCTGGAAGCTTTTTTCTATTTAGTAGGCATTGGTGGATTTCTCCTCTCGTCCTTTTGAACTCAAAGGAGCTTTTCATACACAACAACCTACTTTGGAAAGAGCTCCTGTGTGACTATGGCTTGCAGCACGACGACCCACTTTCCACCTACAAATAGTTCTGAATATGGCTCCTACTGGCTTCCTTTGATGCTTCCTAGTTCACTACCCCTTGCAGTCAGTGTGTGAACAACTGCTCTCCATCGTCAGTTGTTATAACAGGTATACTCTTACAGACTGCTTCCACATCGTCTCTCCAGAAATCTTTCAGACTTAGGGCTACTATTTTACATAAGTATTTCTCACACCAAAGCCAATCCACGTCATTGCTGGCCTTCTCTCAAACTTCCAGTTCAGCTGCATACTCTTTGAGATAGAGACCAAACTGCAGACAGTGCTCAAGATGTAGAACAACCAAGTTCTCATTGCTGACTAAGAATGTTAAGTTTGGAGCCCATCATTTAATATGTAAAGATAAAGACTGGGGGATTTTTTTTTTCCACTTTGCCTACGAAACCAGAACAGCATTCAAAGACTCTTCCTCTTATCCCACTGCTGCCAGGTCGCCTGGTGAAAAACTTTGTAAACAACTTTTTGGAAAATCCAACTTAGTTAACATCAATCAGACCACCCTTACTCGTGTTTGTTTTGACAGCTTCAGGGAACTCCAGAGGGAAGCCCTGGCTTACAATTCTTTTATAGAAGTTGTGCTGAGCCTTCCAGGTAGATCATATTTACCCAGGTGACTACTAATTCTACTATTTAATGTATTTTCTGCTACTTGGCCCAGTATGAGCATCAGGTTTACAGGCCTGCAGCACAAAAGAAACTCATTGTAACCTTTTTAATTAACTTGCCACTTCCTAGTGTCAAGCCAGTTTTAAAAGACATGAATTACCAACTGTATCATGTAACTTCTGTTTCATTCTTGAATACATTTGGAAGTCCTGGGTGAGTTTCACCTTGCCCATTATATTTTTCTACTTTATATAGTTATATTTTATATATTTCTACTTACTATGACAATGTTTGCCTCACACTTTTATAGCCTCCCCAAGTTTCAGGCAGATCCAATTCTGCCATCTAGAAGTGCTCAGACACTGGAATTTCCTCTGTTTCAGTGAGAACTACTACAATCAATCAATTTTGCTTCTCTGTAATGGCCTCACCTTTTCTGAACATTTTTCAGTTACAAGTCTTCCCAACTAAGTTCACATACAGCTTAAGGGTCCTTTTTCAAATCAACTCCATTAATTAGGAAAGATTTGTGCACTGATACTAGAAACTCAATAGGTTTATAACACATTTACCTTTTTTAGTTTGAAAAAGTGACGTTTTCAACACCAGTATTTATATATATATATGTATGTATGTATGTATCAATACAGTTCACAATCACTACCTAAAGCATTGTACAGACACAGGTTTGTACCCTTCCTATTTCGTACCTTTTTCTCCTGATTCTTCAGACGTTCCTGAAGTTCCTTCTTTTCTTTTTCCAGCTGTTCAACTTGTTTAGCCATAATGAAGTCAGGATCCAATTCTTCAAGATCCTACAACCAAGTACAGTTATCAACACAAAATAAAGCAAACTTTTTTTTCTCTACAAATATGGTTTGTTTATTTATTTATCTAGTCTTCACTGCAGTTTTCCCCTTATCTTTTCTTTAAACTAATTTGCTTCAGTAACATTCTCAGTTTATTTTCCTTTCTTCTAGGTAGCTTGTATTTTTTTTTTTAATAGGACTCTTTAAAGCATTTGTATCTTGATCTTTAATTGAGACACAGTCCAGGTACTACAAAATTGGACAAGCCGGTCTGTTTGGTATTTCAAATACTGTTTAAGCAACAAGGGGGAAAGAAAACACCCAAACCAAACAAAAAAAACCCCGCCACCAAACCCAAAAACCAAAACACCCCCCAAAAAACCCAGCTGAACTTAATTCCTCTAGGTAAATACAGTCCTATCCAAACTCAGAATTAAGGTTTACTTACACCGCTGAATGAATTAAATATTTGTGTCAAACTATCTCATTTTTAAGAGACTGTTTATAAGACCAGTTACAGTATAAAACTAGTAAAACCCACAAAATTCTGACAGCCTAGCAATGTAACACCAAGAGTATAGAAAAATAACTCAAAATGTCAATAATAGCTTGCCTACCTCAATATCAATATCTTTAAATGCTTTGGCTCCCAGTTCAGTCTTCTTAATCTGCTCCAAGCGCTCACGAACAGTTTTCTTTTTGATTTGTTCATGCTCTTGCAGGATACGTTCCTTCTCCCTTTCCTTTGCCTCCTGGCGCAATCTCTCTTCTTCAGCTTTCCGGACTTTTTGTAATTCTGCTTCACGTTGTTCCAGTTCTTCTTTTTCACGCTGAATATTTAAACTTTCAAGGCGCTCTTTTCTTTCCTCTATAGTTTGACGACGTGCAAGAATACGCTGATGCTCCTTCCTTGAATTTTTTAAGAAGGCAGTGACTGCCAGCTGATGTTGTTCTTCCTTCTCTTGCTGAATTTAAATTAAAAGTAAGACAATGATGTATACAGCATCATTTTAAAAAGGCAGAAGGCATAGCAAATGCTTCTCAATGAAAATTCAAAGTTAGTTTTATTCTCCACACTAGCCAACTGCATGGAAATACAACTGTAGTGGCAAATCTCATCACTCATCCAAGTGGCACACAAAGTAGTATCAACAGACTAGAACCACATATTCATGGAGAAAGTTGTCTGTAAAAGACAATACTCTGCAACGCATTTTAAGTATGATAGTTTCACACTTTACCGTCCAAAAATATTGCACACCCATATGTAACTGATATTTAACACACTAACTGAAAGAGGGGGGGGTGTCAGTCTTGTTTGTCTCTGCATGTGTTAGCAAGTATAGCACCACATGTACTGTATTTCACCAAAGCTCCCTTGTTTTTAAAGTTTTGCTTTTTCCAAACACACTAAAGTAAGAGAAAAATATCCTAACTGACACAAAGCACTATCTGTGAGATGATAAAAAACTGAATCAACAATTTCGGTATACACATTGTGTATAAAACCTTTTAAAATAAATTATAAAAAGCACTAGACTTCCAGACACTAGTATACGAACTGTTCTTGAGGAAGTCTTCTCACACCCTCCCCACTTGCCTCCAAAGCACCTATACAGTTCTTCGTAAAGGTCTGTGCTGCACACATGAAGACATATAATTGTGCCAGCTCAGGGAACTGCCCACTTAAATCAGTCCAACAAGCAGCAAACCACTGCAGACCCATCAGCTCACTACATTCCCTCAAGTCATGCTGCTCTTGAAATGTGAGCTAGCTCAGAGGTATTTTTAGTAATCTGTCACTTCTAGGGCATTCAACACACGCACAAACATCCATACTTTGCTGCAGATCTGAAAGCATTTAAAGATAAATGGAGGGGCTGTAAACCCAAAAATGGAAAGCTATAGATGAATTTAACGGTTTTGTGAATTATAAACAAATTTGACAGAAATTCAAAGTTTTAAACCACCTGGAAAAAATGAAAAGTTTTGATCTGAATAGCAAAGGAAAAAAGGGTATCACCTTGTTCTGTAGCTTCTCTAACTACACCGACTGATATTAACCTTGACACTGTACTCTAATTTTACAAGCATAATTATGTCTTATTCGGCTAACTGTACTAACATGTCAAGTGTAAGACTTTGTCATTACTATCTATGAATGTACAGAAAAAACATTTTTTTCTTTAAAACATATAATCCATCTAGTACCAATCACTAGTAAAATCTTCAGGGGGAAAACCGACATGGAAATATTCTTATCTTAAACACTATAAAACAGCTAATATATGTTCAAGCTAACATAAGTAAGCTAGCATTAGGTGTCATGATGCAGTTCTGCTTTGTATGTTTATATCTTAAGATTATTACTTAGTATTCCAACCCATATAAAGAATCTAACATGGACATCTTGCCATCAGCCTGTTTTCCATACGGAAAAATTATTTGATAAGTTTGCTATGAAATCTTTCATAAACATAAAGCAAAAGAAAAAATTACCACTGCTCTTAAGAGAAGTGAAGGTTTAACTTGCCACAACCAAAGCATGCTGGAAATCCGAGACTGATTTACACCTTGCTCCTACAGGGCTCTGGAGAACCTGAAATGTAAGCTCATCGGTGAGTCCGACCTTGAAGCCAACAGCCCCAGTGAGAAGGACAGGGAGTGACAAGGACAGGTCAGGTCTTGAGTTGCGGGATCTTTTGTTCACATTTTTAGGTTCCGCTATGGAGTTACATTCCAGGTTCTTCACAACAGCAGTTTCTCCAGGAAGAATAAAGAAACCAGGCTCTTGGATTTTCAAAAATGCATGCAAGATTTTAAACAAATCCTAGCTCTGTAAGCCCATCTTATCACTAAGTTATTATTGACTGACAGATACAAGACCAGCAATTTAAACTCAGGCCTCTTGCATACATTTTTACATTTAGTTATGACCAAACACTAACTAGTTGGGTACATTTAAGAATGACAACTTCTTCACAAGTACAAATAGCTAACTACCACCAAATTGAAAAAAAAAAAAAAAAAAAAAAAGAAATTAAAAGGTACATCTAACCTGAGAAAACACGTTCATTAAAATATAAGCTTTGGTATGAACTGTCAAGTTATTAGCTTACGTTTCTACTTAATTCACAAGTGTATAAATGCAGCCCATCATTACTGTCAAATTAGATCAGAGAGCATTACCACAATGTTTTGAGAAACAGAGCAACACACTTTTGAAAATGAACAAATGTACAAAAGGACCAATCGCTACCTACTCAAATCCTTGCATGTCATGTTCAATTAATCATTAGATAGCTCACTGCCTTTCCTATGTCAAGGAAAGGTAAACCAAGTAACTCCTTCAAGTATGATCTCACAACCCCAAAACATCCTGGTCTTGCTAAATCAGAAAATTTAGACCTATTAGAACAAGTGAATATGTAACAGATGCAGAAGGATACTTTGCCATTAATAAATACATTAATGCACACTACATTTGTATATATTAACACCTTAAGGATCAATTATCTGTTCTGAAAGGAGGGGACAGAAGTAACAATATTGATTACCACTGCACTGAGAATTGACTACTGGAAAGAGCAGTTATCAGACAAGAAAAATAATAACAAAAGGCCGCATAAGGGCAAACATCACACAACACACCAGGGGCAATGTCAGAATTTGTCAACATTTTCAAAACACTTAAAATGACTTACCAGTAAGTGAGGAGGCTTAATGACTGCAAGAGCCTTAGCCAGAGCTGAGGACATAGCAGTCAATTGGTTTCTGATTTGCTCAGAAGGCATGCTTTGTAGTTGGGGGCCTAGTGGAGCATCTTCTCTAGTACTGTAATTCAAATCTGAGCCAAAACTCAGTGTCCGGGTGGTATGATCAAGGCGAACCTTTGCAGAATAAAAACAGGAAGAAAAAGGATCATATTATTTATTAGACAATTTCTCTGTTGCTCTCCCTATGACCAATATGAGTAAACAGAAGCTCTAAGCAGAAATTACTTAAAAAAAAAGTTTTAGCTATACCAGACTATGAGAAGTGCCAAATTATTAGAAGAAAAATAGCACTGAATAGAAGTTTGATTTCCATGATTTCTAAGAAAACAAACAAACAAACAAAAATCATGGGAAGAGGCTGAACTTTCAATGATTCTACGAAATGAGCACTGCAAGACAAATTATTCTTGCCTCTTCCTCCACATTAGCAATATGTAAAACAAGAATCCTGACTTTAACGCAGACAAATTCAATGCATCTAAAATATAAGCTAAAGTTGTGTGTTAACCTAAATTAACTAACTCAGCTTTATCTAAAAACTTAAACGGATATTACTAAGAACCTCAACTAAAAACTACTTGTATCTCATCATCAGCCTAAACATTTCATTACAGGCTGCCGTTCTTTCAATATTGACAATTTTACCAACATTGCAATCTTCAACAGCAGCTGAAACATCTCAGACAGCGGTACACATTTAAGACATTAGTGTTTTACTTCAGTCACTTGATTAGATGAAAAACAACGTTAGCAACTGCTAGTTCTTCAGTCCTGCACAATGAATTTGGTGTAGTCAGTAATTCACATCCCTGTTTGTTAGACTTGCTTCAGGATATTCTGGACTAAATGACTGGGGCTCACAGGGCAAGTTTCAGTAAATTTGATTTCAACTTTTACTTCGGCTGGACTTACATTAATGGTTGTTGACCTAAATCAAAAATAGACACCAGAATGCAAATAATTTGTCAGTTCTTAACATAGTCACATGTATCTTTGACTCTGATTTAGATAGACTCTCCATCTATCAGAATCAATTATCTCCCTTAGGTTCAATGTCAACCTCTTAGTTTTCACCTGGTGTTGTACATGTTGAATACACACATCATTTCACAGAAGTCTTTTTACAGAACTTACTTGTAAGTCACAGTGTCTGGCTGCATCAACAATATTACGTTCCAGCTGGAAAGCATCAACAAAAGGAACCAGGGTAGCCAGACGAGAAAATTCAATGCTTTGATAAATTTGGGCGACCTGTATGTGAACAGAAACGTTAGGTGGTTTTCCTTGTTAAAAAGAGATCTGAAATAAAAGTTGTTGTATGGATTATAAAGCTAAATCACTAAACTGTCAACATATCAATGTATATATATTAATACAACAGCAAATACTCTTTCATTATTTTATTTCTGTACTGTATTCAAACTTATTCTAAGATTAAATGCCATTCCTGAATGGCTTCTTTGTATGAAGGAGACTGGCAGCAGTAACTACATAGAGCTATACTGCTAATTAGCCTTCAACTATTTCTGTAGCACATCAGAAATAACACTGCTCCTCATTTGTAACGAAAGCAGGTCAATGAAATGTGCATTTTATAAGAACCACCTGAAAATAAAATATACCACCTAGACCTTACTCAAAAAAAAAAAAAAAGAAACAATGAATTACCTTAAATAAGACATCATAGATTCATAATGAAGACAATCCAAACAAGAGATTACACCACTGCATGCAGCCACTATTAAGTACGGCTACTACAGCTGTACCTACATGATGTACAAACCTGAAAATGCAGGTTATATACTGGAAAAAACTTTCAAAATCATAATGGCCTTCTATTTGATGAAAAAAACCCTTTACTTTAGCATGGAAGTTTCCAATTTAATGTTTGCACTAAGCATTTTCTAACTGATGTATACTTATGAACTATGTTTTCTTTACTCATACCTGCTGCAGAAGGCGAAGAATAGTATTGTTCTGCAGGTGAGGAACATACAGCTGTAGTTCAGGCTCCTTTTCAGCTTGGTCTTTCACCCAGTTCAGAACCTATCAAAATTCTGAAAAGTTAATCTATCTACATCAACCCTTTAAACACTCAAACATTAAAGTATGAAACACGGTTCTTTAATACTTCCAGTTTACAGCTCATGAAACAACAGCCTTTCCGTCCAGACACTAAATCATTTTACTGAAATGTATCTTCTGATTAGAACACTTGATCTTATGGGTATGACCCAGGACTTAGGGATATGTATGAAGGCGACTGACAGTACTGGCAACATTTACCACACTGCTAATTTACCTTCAAGTTATTTTTAGCACCTCAAATATCTTTATTCCCACTATCAAAGAAAAAGAACATGATGTGCTTCACCAACTTCAGAATTTACACCAACCTAATCAAGAGCTCTCACATGATTTTACCTCCCAGTTCTCTACATTTGAAGAGTAAACATAGTCATGGGTATATTTTTCCACTTCCCACACAACCCACTTGCATGCACGTGCATGTGTGCTTGGCTTTTTTCTCATTTCTACATCTTTAAAAAAAAAAAATTAACTCAGTATCGCCTTCACCAACAAGACCTTCTTATATGTTCCCAAAACTCTGCACCTTTATAGGGGCCCTCTGAACAGCATCCTAGAGATCTGAATTTTCATTCTATTTCAATAATCTGCTGAACTAGTACATCAGATGTTATGTACTTGTCACTGCAATGGCATTTGACCAAATAAAGCCCACCACTGAAAATTTGGCAATAGAAAAAGCTAATTTGTATTTACCACAAATCAATATTCAAATTACAGGCTTATTAGTCAAGACCAATTACTATATATATAGAGCTAAAAAACTTACCTTGCTGACACGGCTACATAACTTGAGTGGGTGAAAGTCTACTTCAAGCCAATTGTAAAGTTCTTTCACTTCTGGAACAACATACTGCACTACGTTGAACCTTACCTACAGTCAACAAAAAAATCCAAAGATCTCAAAATACATACAATATTAATAAATAGTTATGCTTTAAGAATTTTATAGTCAAGAAGTTAAATGGGCACCACATATACCTTTTAATACAGGAGAGTTACTTATTTTTATTACAGCATTCTTCATTGCAGTGACAATAACTCTATGCTACACCACTAAACCGTACTTAAAAATGGAAAAGTAGACAACATATAAAGAAAAATATTTAGAGTACCACCCTCAACTAGCCATTTCTAAGACGCAAGTCCTACCACAATGATGTAGGCCCACTTCCAAACTAAGACCACACATCTCTGTTCACGTGTAAACTTCAGAAGCTTTAAACTGTTGTTTTAAGGCACACTGGAGAGGTACCAGGAGAAGCATTAACACAAATTGTAAAATGAACCATGAAATGACTGCATTAAATTCAAACACCCTCTGAAAATACCTAACTATGACTGAATGCCTAATTTGTTTATGAATATCTGGGAAGGTCTGAAGATAGATTAATCTAGCCTCCCTTCAAATTAAACACAAGGAAGTTTTTGTAATCACTTAGGTACTTACAGCCGGCTACTTGATATCTGACCTGCCCTTATCCAATACACATTTAAAACAGAAAAACAGACACCTGGTTCAGTTAATTACACACCTTAGAGCAGGGGAAAAAAGTTCTAGCTCACAACCCTTTTCAGACACTTAAGTTTCAAAATGACATTGCCCAGGTGACATCAAGGACAATACTGAATCTGACTCTTTAGTGCACACAAGATTTCAGGCCTCCCATTATTGCTGCCACTTCCAAATAGTCCTTGCAAATCCGAAATTTTAACACTATACTATAAGTCATAGAATTAACCATATAGCTGTTTTAACTTCTAAACTGCTGTCTCATAACTAAGCACAGTGCTCTAGAAGGAAAACAGTCCAAAAAGAGGACTCGATGTTTAAAAGCTGCTCATCTGAACACCACTACCTACCATATCATTAATGAGACTGCCACGTGTAGGTGGGGCCTGAAGACCCAACAGGGTTGCCAATCGTCGCTGTTTCTCAACAATGATACCATCCATATCCAGAAGGCGAGCAATATCAGTTCTCTCAGGAGTTATAGGAATTGACAGTGTGGCCAGAAGGACTCGAGTAGACATCCTGTTGACAAAGTATAATTGCAAAAGATGAAATGCAAGAGAACACTAATTAATTCCTTGTCATATGCATGCTAATTCAAGATTTGGAATGACTAGCATTCATGATGCAGAACTGTGTAAAAATACTAGCAATAACAGAAAAGACTTAACTGTGCAATAAGAGTATAGAATGCAGTGGTTTTCAGTAACCAGGGGAAAGATTTTGATAACACCTTTTCATTACATGCATGTGTGTATATATATATATATATATGCATATATATATATATGCATATATACACAGAAATAATAAATTTAAGCTGCCACTGTAAATATCAAAATACTATAAAGTAATGAAAACTGCAGAAATCAGTACCTTTAAAAACTTATTTTAGCTGCAAATTCCTACCAGTCATTTTGATTGCACTGATTTTCAAAATCTACTGTGTGCGCCAGATGTACCTTTTGACGTAACAATACAAAGGGCATTAAACAATTAAATTCTGACCTTAGCACCCAGATGAACAGAAATATAAAAATTTCCAGAGAGTATTTATTCCCATCAGATTCTGATTCTACAAAAGCCTGTATACTTGTCACCAAAAAATTAAAGGCCACTTGGCTATACAGACTTTTATATATTAAGGAAGTTTATACTAGCAACAGTGAACTCTTGTGAAGTAAATACTAACATTCAGAACAGAAAAAGGAAGGAAAACACAGATACTTATTAACTTGCTTAGCTTTCCAGTCAGTAACAGAGAAGGAAGCTTAACTAAAGTGACCCTGATATTTAAGTCATTTACACTGTAGCTTTGTAAATATCCTTCTTGCTCTAGGTTTCTTTTGAGGCAATTAGTACTGGCCACTTTAAGCAGAGCTGTTCATATCCATACACATCATCAGCTTCTTTTGGGGTACAATTTTGTTTATTTTTCAAAGTACAGGCTTAAAAATAGAATCTAAGATTACATTAAACATCGTTCCCCACCTCTGCATCTCCTCTTGTGTGAGATTCTTTCGCATTTCTCTTGATAAGTGATAAAGCCGGTGAAGTGTGGATGCGTGAAAGAGAGCATTTCCTGATTTCCAGAAGACAGTTGAAACTTTGTGATAGTAATTTGCCATCAGCTGTGGTTTGGGTGGTTTCTTAGACAGTGCAAACAGCCCATGAATATCCTCCACTGCTTTGAAAGCTTCCTAGAAAAACCAAATACACTACTTTTAAGAAGTTTTTGCAACACCCAAAAAAGGGGAAAATATACATTCACTAAAGGTTGTAAGACTAACTCATTTGTTAAGATCACCACTGAAAGCCGTGATCTTCAGCTTTGCCAGTTACATGAAATTAAGTACTTCCTTCCTAATTAAAAATTATTTAGACATACAGCAAATCCATTAACTATCTGCTTAGAATTTGGTAGTTAAATTTTTTATATTTTTTTATAATAGTTTTTTAATAATCTTTCGAAAACTGGCTTCTTTCAGATTTTCAAGCTACAAATCCAAGGGGGGGAAAAAACCAAACCAAACCAGAATAAAAATTTTACTATTTTAATATTGTACCAATTCTACTATTTACTGATATCAATTTTTTTCATTTAAAAAGATTTTGTGATCAAAAATGGGTATAGTTTCCTTAAAAATACATGAATACATTAGAAATGCCTTACTTGTAATTACTTACATACCTAAAGCAGAAACATCACAACTGAGAACATTATCCAGATTCACAAAACCAAAACATGACAACCTTGGCTTTTTAAGGAATTTGGCATTAGAAAGGTTGGAAAAGCAAAGCCCCTCTGAGAAATTTGCTTTGATTGTGCTCTCACTGGCTAAGCACTACCATAATTCAACCAGCAATGCTGGGAGCCCAGCCTAATAGCAGGCTTTAACATTTACTAACCGCTTTCAGTTCACAAGAACACAAGACAGCAGAGGTGAAGGTGTCATCAATTTCTCACTTTCAGAACTCAAACTGACTTTGGCTACTCTACCGTTTATTACTACCAGCAAAAGCTGCGTTTGAAAATACTATGCAGGAACATCAGACTAAGTATTCAATATGCATGCAGCACCACATTCTAGATATGAAAACTTTATTCTTTAGCTATTATCCTGTCTTTACCTTGGAGTATATACCCTGAGATATGATCTGCGTGGAAGAGATTCTGGAAAGGCTGTAGAGTACAGTGGGATTACAGGAGCCCTGCCACATACCTGCCACAGCTCCATGCTAATAGCACTGTCAAGTTGCACCAGCCTGGTCTCCAGGTGCATTGACTGGCTGTCAGGATTGTTGAGGTTGATTGCTGTGCTTTGGTTGTGATGACGCTGGATCTGCCCCAAATGCATTCGCAGGTTATCACAGAGTTTACGGAACTCGGCTTTACGTGTGTACTGCAGGCAGAACTTGAAAGCTGCAAAAATTAACAATACAGAGAATGCTCACTAAGAATGGCTTCATGACAGTTCCAAAAGGATTCAAATATGTAAATCAGTATGTTTAAAGAATCTTCATTTACAGTCCAAAGACATATCAAACAAGATGCAATCTGTCGTGCATAATGAATAGTAACAATGCAGAGCACTTCTTGACCTCAAAAAATGAAGATGCTTCTACACAATTAAGCTTAAGGAGCAAAAGGAATACTATACCTTTGAGTCTCTAAAAATGTTCTAATTTAAGCAGCAATTCTAGCTTTTATTTTGAACTAAGCGCAAATAAAAATTCTGTCAGTGGCATGAATCCAGGTTTTGGATTTGTAAAATGTGGGAAAAAATTCTCAAATCACCTAAATACGGTAAAGTTAAATGAAGCTTTCTAATGACTGGAAATGACAAATAAAAGTCTTTGATCACATAGATCCTCTCAAAAACCTGGTTTGCATTGCCACTTCACTCTGAAAATTCTGAAGTATCAACCAGAAACAGGCACAAAAGGATGTCTCAACAACGTAGTACAAGGACTTAAATACAGTAAAGCACCTAGAACTCATCTGACAATCATCTTTTGGATGCAGAGTTAAAAATCTAAGACTTTTTTCAAAAATACAGAGCCCCAAGTTATACATACAAAGTAAAACCTTTTTCTGCTCATCTCTCACCTTTAAGTAAAGATTAACATCTAAGTATTCTTCCTTATAAAGTCAATTTTTGCAGAACAATGCCAGAAGGAAGCAGGCGAGGCTTTTTCTATTACCTTCTGCATAATATTTTGCTAAGTTCTGTCCGTGTCAAAATTGATGGCGCATCAGAATTTTACAGTACCCTTTTGTGTACAAGAGTTTTTGAAATTAGCTGACATAGAATACATTAATGGAAGACACATGTGCCATTCTAGATAAAGTGAAAACATGACTAATTTGTATCAGTAAGTTAGAAAAAATAAAAAGACACAGCATGAGGAATTATCATATTCTTAGTATGTCCAGGAAAAAATAACTTCTTCCTTGCTGGCTCAGTGTCCAGAAATGTCAATAATTTTGAGGAACCTCTGTAATTTTAAGAACAGTATGTGTGTACGTAGACATGCTTAAGAGACTTTATTTCCAATTCTGAAGCAATATCCAAACAGAAATTTTCTATTTTACAGGATGTAACACAGAACTCCTAGATCTCATTATACTTTAAGTTTCCATCTTTATAATTTACCTTGCTGTGCAATATCATGGTACAGGCGTTCCACTCGAGAATTATTTCGGAGAAGATCCAAACATTGTCTGTAGGATTCCCACAGGAATTTAACCCAGGGGGTCAAAAGCAGTCGGTCAGTACGATCCTGGGTATCTTCTCCACTTACAGCACTCAAAAGAACACTATAGTTGGGATGGGGTTAAGCGGAAAGAAAAGAAAAAAGTTTTTATTCCCCACTATTCTCACCACTTTTTCTTATCAAGATCTAAGATGAGACTGGACAAATCTGAACGGCTAATTGCTGCTGAACAGTTTAATGCTTATTTTCAAATTGGTCCCTCAGACTTCTCTCTTTTCCTTTAAAGGCACATAGATAACTTTTCCTGCTGTTAAGTTTCAAACTTTGGCCCCTGCACACACAACTGACATGCAGAAGCTTCAGAGGTAAGAGAAAACAGGAGCTTTTGTATCCTTCACACAAGTAAGCCAAAGGAAACCAATTCTAGGATTTTCACCTTTCCGCTTCTACCAGGGAGCTGCACACCGTACCTCTGTTAGATTCAAATATCAGTCTACTCTGACACTTTCCTACTTGATGAAACTTCATTTTTAGCCACCAGCAATACTGCCAGAGAGTGCTCACTTCTTGTTGACATATGACACAGAAGCATTGTGTGTGCCTTACTATCTGCAGACATAGAAAACTAGAATACTTAAAGTATCAGATCATTTAAAAATTCTGACAGGAAAAAGATGCTTAAAGATGTCAGAAGATACGATAATCTTGCATTTAGTGGCCATAACTACACTCCCTCATAAATAAAAGATTGGAAAAGATTCCCAAGACACTGAGACAAATTCAGTGCTATGGCCCACATGACCCCTTTCTGCCAAACAGTCCACCCAGCATGACAAACTTAGCAAGAACCATATTCCCCAAGACTTAATTTTTAAAATAGTTTTTGAACTACGCTTCTAATATAAACTCTCAGTTCTTATGCAGTTCTCTTATACTACACCACTTCCAGATCTAATTTACTTCCTTGAGTCCTAGTACTACATACATTAAAGATTACATCTCACCAGTGCCTTCTGCAACAGATCAAGCACTGAATCCAGCAAGAGTATGAGAAGTCTAGAAAACAGGACCTAAAAAAACCTACTGAAACTGTGATTGCTTAGATTAAGAAGCGTGACTGCAAAGCCACATTTTCTAGTCCTCAGTTATATAAAAGAGAACAAGGAAAAGAGCAATCAGTTGATCTTCAGTGTCTATTAGTGGGATGCCTCTGTAAGAAAGACCATTTCAGGGACTGGAAATAACATGAATGGCATTGCCATCCTGGAACAACTAATGAAGACAAGTCTGTAACCTTTTCATGTTCTGCAGCCAACGAGTTCTCACCTACTACCAGAGAGCCTTGCTGTTAACATGTACATCCACAGCATTTTACTCCATGTCTTTGCATTACCTGACCTTGTCCCTCACAGTTGCCTACACAATGTCCTCTACTGATAATTTCTTCCAATTTTCTATCATCAGTAGATACAACTTTGATTTTTCTAGTTTCTGTGCCATGATTTTAATGGAAAGAACTCCCAGTAACTTCACATGTCCTTTTGTCATTATATGTCATCAGTTTCTCACTGGACAATGTCTTAGTAGCCTTCCAATTCAACTGCAAACAGCCCTTCCAGTTATGGCATCAACCACATTACTTTTTCCCAGGTTAGATCTCTGGCATTTCCTGAATCTAAAAAACTAAATTACAAAATAAAATTCTAACATAAATAGATGTCATCTACGCTTCAGAAAGCCTACGCTGAATGTTATCTTATTTTTAACTCCATAGACTATTTCCTTCCTTCAAAACTCACTCTAAAGACCTGACTGTTATTGCAATCAAGATAACAACTGTTCAGACCACTACTCAGTCCAACATATGGATGATAAGAAATGCACTGTCTGCTCAGATGGGTATCTGCAGAGCTTTAGTACCCAAAACTTACACTGGTATTTTTAAAACTCCAGGATAGAAGCTATGCTGTCACCCAACATGAAAAGAAAGCTGACTTTTCTGTTCACCTCAGACAGGGTAACTTCCCTGCTCTAAAAACCTTTCTTTTATTTCAGAATCAATAGTCTTACAAAAATCAGTAGCAAAGTATTGCTTTAATCTTCAGACCACACCTAGGATGGCTAATCTCAACCTACCTCCTCAGAATTTTACCACCATTTTTCCTAGACTTCTCTCCTTTTGGCTGAAGGTTTTTCTTTGTTTTTTCTTTTTTTTAAGGTTTTGTTATTTCTTTTGGTACCTTCCACAAGTTTTAATTTGGTTTAACTTATAGAAGTCAAACCTATATTTTTTATTTTTAAAACAAGCCTATTTATTACCTACAATTTTTTATTTTTGTAAAGGATATTGTAGAGGAATTATAGAGGACTGTATGAAAAGTTTATTTGTAAAAAGTGATGATTGGTAAAAACATGAGGTATGAATTGTTAAAAAGAAAAAAATAGAAAAAAAGGGGGAATTGTAGTAGAATGAAGCTGGGTTAATTAGCATTGATAATATACAACTGTGGGCTGGCTTCAGGGGCAGTGGGTTGGTGGATATAGATAAGGTGCAGGTGTGGCTGGTTCAAGTTAAGTGGTTGAGAGCCAATGAAGAGAGATCAGCTAAGGAAGAAAGGGGAGAGGAAGGAGCAAGAGAAGAGAGAGCGGGCCCTAGATGAGGTGAGATGAGGAGAAGGCAGCAGAGGAGCTGGCATGAAGAGTATGTTGGTATGAGATGGTAAGTTGCAGCTTGATAGTTTGGAGAGTGCTGCGACAGGATATAGACAGAAGGTCTCTTCCACACTCAGCTAGAATTCTTTTAAAACACATCTTCACCCCCACCTTGTCACCCCTCTTCCATAGATGCCACCACATATACAGTTGTACTATCAGAGTTAATGTGAGCATTCCCTAACTCAACAGATTCATCTAAAGAACATGCAATTGGAGCTAACCTCACTTTTCCTGAATCAAGTTAGGAAGTTCTCTCACAGCTTCTCACAGAGCTGGAGAGTCATTTCACCCTAACCTGGCACAACTTGCCAGTGAAGGTCTACATACAACCTAAAGTAGATATATCTACTGATCCTTTTTTCCATTCCTTTTATGTTCTCATTATTCTTCCAATTAATTGTAACACACTGAATTTACTTTTTATGCTCTTTCTTCTATTATCTCATCAGTTACCCAAGCAAGTATAAAGTAACATTTCCTTTTGTTTTGTACATGCACAATGTGGTCAGGAATTATCACGTACAGGAATTAAATTGCTCTAATATAATTAATAGCATTTGTACATTAATTGATAGTGAGCAGCTTTCAATAATAAACTCTCCAATACCACTACAGATGCAGATCTAAGTAGACCCTAGAAAGCGGTGACTCGACTCCCAGATCACTCCTACTACATCTACATTTTCTACTCTTAACTACTTCATTTCTTTACTTTTTTTTTACTCAGACTTAGGATTTCATTCAATGCAAAATTCCTGGGGTTTTGCCTACTCTAGAACACTAACAGTATTCCATTTCAAATCCACCATTTTTACATCTCAGTTTTCTGAACTGCTAACATCCTTCATGAACATAAGGCTATTTTGCTGTGAACTGTTACATTTTAAAGACAGGCCACCAACCTTTCTGGAGTTTGAATGTTATCTAGGTCTTCTATGTCCAGTACCATCTGTTGGGATTCTTCCTTAGCTGCTTCTGTTTTTTCTTCAGCTAATTTTAAATAGGCTCGAACAACGTCCTCCAAAGATTTGATGTTCACCTACATCACAGGCAGAAAATTGAAAGATGTTTCCACCCACAATAGGCAGCAAATATTTAAAATGTAAATGCTATAAACCCAGAAACATCTAAAAAGGCAGATTAATTCTAACTCAAGACCAATCAGTTACTTTTAGATTATACCAGCTGGCATATACCATGCTTGTTACAAATTAAAAAAAAATAAAATTCAAAAGCCATACCTGTTGGCAGATATTCTTGTACTGGTACAGTCCTTCTTTTGCCAGATGACTCTTGCGGAGATCCACACAGAGTTCCAAGTACTTCAGCATAATTGGCTCGTGGATTTTCTGCCATGTTCGGTGTTTTTTACTTTTCATAACATCATAGAGAACATCAAGGGCAGGCTGTTTTTTGCCGACCTCAAGGAATTCTGAAATTAAAAACCAATCAGCAAAAGATTTGCAAACCAGAAAATGCATGGTTTTATGCTTAACACTGTAAACTTTTAGAATGTAATCAACTTCAACCAAAGTTCACTGATGGTTTGATTTAGCTGGCCATATCAAAAATGCTGGCAGATGGAACTGCAGTGGCAGTCTTTCAATGGCACGGCTGGCAAACAAATGCAGACCTCCCCATTAACATAAAAACTTCAGGATAGCAGAGATGTCTCTCCATCCATCAAGGCATGACCAGGCACTTCATACATATTACTAAAATATACACATCCATTTTTAAAGCTAGTTCCATCAAGAAGGACAAAAAAATACACAAAATACACACCATGAGGCTTGTAGTACAACACCCACCAATGTCATTCAACAAGACGCAAACCATCCAGTGAATCTGACTTCACTGCCCTCAATCCAAAAAAGAAAGAAACAAACATCACTCAGAAAAGTTTGATTTAAGAAAACCCAACAAACCAACCAAAACTCAAGAGTGGCCTAGAGATTCAGTTATAGAACAGTTACACTAAAAGCTGCTGAAGTTCCATGGAAGGCTCAGACATTTTTTTAAGCCAGCATCGCTGCTGAAAGCAGTGCCTTGTAGTCATTCCCTAAGCAGCTGCTGTTATAATGGGATCTCTCAGCATCACAGCAACTCCCACCTATGCCGTACCACACGTTCTGCTCGGTACAAAATACAGCAGACCATCTACAACCACCAACGACCAAAGCAGCAGAGTCAGCTATCAGCGTACACACAGGCCCTACCCTTAACTGCAGAAAAGCAAGACAAAACAACACTGACAACAGGAAGCAAACAGGTTTAAAAGATAAAAGAGAAGTCAACTACAGCTAAAAGGAATAGTCTGTATTCTTCAAGGCTGAGGGTAGAGTCAGTACTTCCCAAGAAGTACTGTGGAAATCACTACATTCCTAAACAATGGCAGAAAGGATTAAAGTAGGGGCCTGCTCAAGGTAGAGCTTCTAAGTTCTAGAATCTTAGAATCCAAGTGAAACATGGCTAAAAGATGTATTTTGAAAGCAGCAGCAAGATTTTCATTTAAGAACCACAACAGCATGTGTTTGGGGCTTAGTTTATGACAATAATGATCTTGCACAAGATGGGCAAGTTCCTTCCCAGGAAAAACATAGTATTACATTTAAAAATAATTAAAGTTATAGTGTGACACTACTCAGCAGTGTTTTTTTTAATCACCAAGGGAATTTTAATAAAACTGTCCTCCATCCCGTAATTTACACTGTTGTTCTATCTCAGTGTTGCTTTTGAGACAATTACTGCTCAGCCTTACAATTTTTTATTTATGAAAATAAACTTAAAAGGCAAGTTTAATTTTGTAACAATGCCAGTCCACTCCAACCACAACTCTCAGCGGTCAGTAACCAACTGGACAAAGCAAAAAATTAATTCTATCGCTTTGAAACTTCTAATTAACTCCGGTCAAGCAAGTTCTTACTTGTAAGTCAAATAATTAAGGCTAATTTAACAGCCACTGTAGTAAAAGCACACACAAGAACAACCTGAAGAGTCAAATACAGCACATAATCACCACCTCCTACAGTAGAAAAAAAGGTAAATTCTGGAAACAAAGATTTGTTACAAACAAAATGTAACACCTTAGCCCCTGAACACCTGTCAGAATTACATATTTTCTATTTTTTTCTGCAATACCATTTAAAATGCTACAACGTATCCAAAACAGCCACTAAAGCCCTGCATGGACAAGAACTACCTGATACACACTGACAACTCATCTACTGCTAACCCAAAATCGTGAATTAATTTTCCCTCTGAGAAAATGCACATCATTACAGAAGGTGACAAAGATGTCACATGTTATCCAATACCTCTAATAGACAGCAAGTTCAGTATCTGCAACAATAAAACACTCCCAAAAGTTGCATTACGCCCTTGACTACAAAGCAATGCCGGATATTAACAATAGCTAAGGGTTGGCTTTAACCTACATTTACCATTTATAAGGAAACACAGTCCTTCTTACGTATCTGTACAAATTCATAATCATTCAAACTCTTCTTATTTCCAATCATCTTCTATGTATGTTGAGGTCACCAAAAACCTGAAACATAAAGTGCTCCTAAATGCTGACTTAAGCCTTATGTGTAAAACACAAACACTGAAACTCTGGAAACTGCACTGACTGTTCCAATTTGAAATGTCAGTTCCTGTTTAAAACTGCCTCCTGCAACATACAATCTGCCTTAGGTATAACTTCTCACCCTTTATTATACTTGGCCACGGTGAGACCGAGCCCCTGCAGTTTGCAAGACTTCACATTGCTTATGTCATGTTTTCCATTCAATCTAGCGAGACTGTAGCCATCTACAGGATTGCTAGTTTTGCCTTGAGAACACTCTTCAGCTCCAATCCTTCAGTTCAACTCTACTCCTTTAGTTCATCAGAATTTAGTAGACTTGAAGCTGTGCAAGAGATGTGAATTTAAAGCTACTCTTCAATACCAGGAAAGCAACGATGTCAGGTTTAAAAGTTTAAGATCAATATTCCAGTAATGTGACTCGCTCACAAAGGACTCTACCCAAGAGTTCTGAAGTTTAATTAAAGTTTATATACTATGGTACGTGCACTTTTCCCAGTAAAAGTAGTGCTAAAATACTAGTGTATCTCTGGAAGTTGACTGAGGCTGATTTTATCTTTCTTTTTATCTTTGTGAAAATGATTTTTACAATTAATTTTAGATTAGAAATCTTGAGGACATACAGTACTTTATTTAACATTTTCTCGTTAAAATACCAAGTACTTGGCTTACAGACAGTCCCCAGACTATGCAGTGTCTTTGGCTGTCATTCCAAGATCCGTACGTTATCTGTAATTTTTGGATGTCTTTAAGTGTCATCCTGCAGTCAGCCCTGTGACAATGAAGCATCTAAATGGTCTTGCTAAGTGCTTAAAATAGGATACGGTAAAAAAAGAAGTGTCAAAGCTATTTATCTAGCCTGAAAAGAGACAGCTGACAAATAAAACCGGTCCAGTTTTCTATGTGGCAGCCAGCGAGACAGATCCAGCGCAGTCCTCCTTGGTTTCTACACCAGGGGCAAATTTACACATCAGTCTGTGCAACATTTAAGGAGTTTAATCATTTGCATTCTCACCAGTCACATGAAGGATGGGACTACTACATACGAAGCCCACATGGAAAAACAAGGCCCGGAACGAGACCGGATTTGAAATCATCCCGGAGCAGAGGCGAGCTGCGGGCCCGACACCTCACGCCAAGCCGCCGGCCAGCGGAGAGCCCCCTCCCGCCGGCGGGCATGGCGGCCACTTCGTCGCGGCTCCCGCGGGCTGAGGCGCCTCGGGGCCCGGGCCGCGCCGGCCTCGGCGGGACAGGCCCCCGCCGCCACGACTCGCCCTGTGCCCAGCGCCTGCCCACCGCCTGCGCCGGCGGCCCCGCCGGGGAGAGGGAGGCGGAGCCGGGCCGAGCCCGCTCCCCACGGCCGCCGGGGCCTCGCCTCCGCCATGCGGCGCGGCCGACC
>JAVJGJ010000062.1:15520742-15539877 GCA_035590215.1 Microhierax caerulescens | reverse complement strand
AGGAAGAGGTATTTTAAAGCTCAAGTGGGAGTTGAGCACCTCTTTTGGACTCTTGCCTTAGAGGTTTTCCTCCTTTTCATTCCATCCTATGCCTCTGATGGAGGGGAAAAAGAGGAAAGGATTACAATATTTAAAATAGGGCTTCCTAGCGGGGGGTCAAAGACAAGTGCTGCTTTACAGCTAGAGTCATTTAAGAAGTTGTTAGGGTTCTTGGCTGAGAAGATACCTGGCCATTCATTGCTGATCCATTTGACAGAAAAATCACAGGAGTTAAAGCCTGATGGATTAGAAATGTTCAAATGGCTGGGTACCACAGGTAGAGCATCAACCTCTTAAACTGCTTGAGCTGTAACACAGGTACTACCTGATGGTGCTCTGTGTAGACTAAATGTAGATGGTAACTTCTGAAGTAATAGTGAAAACTGGGAAATAATTAGTGAAAATTTGCCTACTTGGTTGGCTGCATAGCCGTAACTCAAAGAGATTTTTTTATATTTTTTTTTTCATTGAGCAGCCTGAATCTAACTGCTTTTGTAATCTTCTGGGAAGAATTTAGAGTCTTGGTAGGGAAATACTCTGAGCCAAACTGTATTTCTTCAGAAACGTCCACAGATCAGTCAATTCTGCAGTAGCACTTTGTTATAAGAAAAAATAACCTTTTTCCTGGCCTTTGTACAGCTAGGCTGTAGCATGTGGTTTTACATAGAGATTTTATACTTACAATTAAAACTTTATTAATAAGTATTTATATTGTTAAATAGTTGGATGTTTGCTGTTCTGAAACCGGTAGAGCTCATCAATAACTATGTTCAAGCAATATTAGTTTGAAAGAGGGTTGTTCTTTTGCTATGTATCATATGTTAAGGAAATTATTTTAGAATGGGATTAAGGAATGTGGTATCTATGTATAAAATGGCTCATTATTACAGTCAGTAAATGAAAGTGCTTCAGAATAATCCCCTATTTTCAGGGGTGTACAATTCTACTTTACACACTTACTCTGCAGTTTACATTCTGAACAGAGAAACGTGCTTTTTTTGCCTTTTTTTTTTTTTTTTTTTTTTTGGTTAGCTTCTGAGGAAAATATGGCAATTGCCTTTACCTGTAAGTGCTCTACAGCTTTTTTCCCCCATTTGCCCATTAATGTTTTTTCTTAATGGTTCTGATGCTGCTTCTGTTTGGGGACTTTTACAACGGTTCAAATAGCAGAACTGCAAAATTGTGCAGAAAATTCCAATCAGGACCTACTTTAAATTCCACTGAAACTGAGGTCTTTCACCAAGAAAAACCCAAACATGCTTTCAGTCAGCTGTCAAGACCAGTTGTAATCATGAAGAAATTCAGCTTCTTATTAACAAAAAGCCTTAAGGTAGATCATTAAAGTAGTATGGGTGTTAGGGACAACCACAAAAAGCAGAGAAGCTCAGTTACAAACTAAATATTGAATGCCTATTTTGCTTTCTCGTTTGGAAGTGTTTAAGTGCAAAATCTCAGTGTTGTATTGGATCTTCTGACATTTGTGCGAAACAAGTGAAATACAATTTTGCACTTAAAAGAACTGGACTCATAGCTTGCTTATGTCTATTAAAAAAAAATCCTGAAAGTCTGCCCTTTAATTTATGTAAATTTGTTCTTGAATAGTTGTGACCACAGAGTCACAGGCTTTAGCTCTTGGTATTGCAATATTGGGATTTAGCTACAGCTTGATGCTTAGGTTTTACTCCTACATGTTCAACCAGTTTTGTCATCTATGCTGATTTTCTTCTTTTTGTCAGCACTGTGAAAGATGTATTGACCTTCCTCAGCTTCAGTACCTTCAAAGGATTGTCCTAATGTTCTTAAGTTTTCTTAATGACTTTTGACACTGCTTCTCTCAAAAAGGTTTAGAGTAAAATAGAAAAATCTGGAAGGGCAGGGTAGGGAAAGACTTCTGCTTATTTCTCACTTCCCTTTCCCCAGGATGCATACAAGTAGAGTGTGTGTGCAGTTGCTGGTTTTGCAGAGTCAGATGACATCCTTTTTTTCTTCCTCCTAGAAGCAGAGACTGTGGAAAATGAAATTTTCATTCATACCTTCTCATCTTAACTGCCTTTCTGTTCTTGGATAAATACAATATGGTGAACAACTGCTCCCGTTGACCTGCTAAGAGACGTGCCTCCAAAAGGGATGCAGCATGTAGAATCATTGAAAGCCCTGAATTCAAATGAAAATTGCAGTACTGCTCCTTCCTCAGTTGAGGCAAAAGGTACTCCCTAGGCACTCTGCCTTGCTCGCTGCCCACCTGAACCAGTTAGTGTGGTAGCTGTAGCGTGACATCACTACGCAGGAACTGGAAGGTAGATGGTGAGCAGAGCAAAGGCTTGGGAAGGGGAGCAGGATAAACAGTCAGTCCCTTCAGTTGTGATCTTGCAGAGTAAACTGCGCTAGTCCTTTAAGGCTAACCCTATGTTGGTTTTAATGCTGTCATCCCTGAGGTTTTAGTCCCGGTATGCGCTGGCCTGCCTCGTTTCCCCTGCAGGCAGGCGTGCGGGGGAATGTTCAGATAGTGCAGCATAACCTGGAAAAAGTTGATGCAGGACAACTGACAGCATCTTAAAACTACTGGCTGCCTCTGCTTTCAACCTTCAGCTGCTACCAGAAGGGCTAATGAGGATTGTTAATCGTGTGTTGTGAGATGTCATTTGAAGCAGCTAAATTTCTAGACAAAAATCAGGCTGTAAAGCTCAGCGTAGGAAGGTCACAGCTGCCTCGTGCTGCTTTACACCCGTCCCTAGGCAGCTGGCTGGCTGGAGTCTGAGCCAGAGGGATCTTTGGTCAGGTGAGGTCACTCCTTGTAGCTGCCAAATGATGCTAACCTCGGAGGAGACTCCTCTAGGACTTCACCCTCTGCTAGGGAAGGAGCTGCAGTGCAGAATCCCTCCCCGCCTGCAGCCCTCCTTCCTCCACCCCTATGGCCTGTGGGGAAAAACAGGGTGGCTGTGTGACAGGCCTGGGGGTAACACAGGGACACAGGCTCCCACTGGGGGAATGCTTTGATCTCAGTATTTCCTAACAGGAGTGGTTGGCTAGCTTTTTTTTTGTTGTTGTTGTTTTTAAAGCTACATTAAAAGGCTGTGGAAGCCTCATTGTATATTCTTAAATTTCAAGGACAAGCTGAGCAGGTGGGGAGCTGCTAGCACGTTGTGCTGTACTGTGATTTACATTTTCCTTGAAGCCAGAAGCTTCCATCTATTGTATTTACCACACATTAAACTGGTTCCACAAGAAATGTGCTGTCACTTAACGCAAGGGCCGGTGCTGAAGGCAGGAGACAGACCTGCCTCGGGCTGGTGTGTTGTTAATCTATTCCAAGGAACAAAGGGGAAGGTTTTCCTGTAGATGCTGGCTCTCCTCCCAGGTCCTTCAAATGTGACGCTTTTCTGCTTGTCCCAGTCTTGTTCCCCTCACACCTGTGGACTACCAGGCGTCTGGTCCTGGCAGTTCTAGTCTCATATGACTTTATTTCAAGACCAAGGATGCCAAGGCCTTTTTAGCAATCTGTTCTCTCTGCCCTGATCTGGGAAGCAGCTGAATCACCCAAGCTGACAATTTAAATGGCAGGTGCCTTCCCTCTTCTGGAAAATTCTGGTTAAGGCAATAGAAACATTTCTGAGAATGGGGGGAAAGGTAATTAATAACTCTGAGGGAGCTGTATTTAATATAGCAAATCTCATCTCAAGTATTCAGTGAGAAGCTGGTGGAGTTCAATAATGGGCAGCTGTAGTAACAGACACCATTACCAGACCTGTTCCATAAGCCTTACTCACAGGGTTATAATGACACCAATTTGCTTAAACATCCAAGCGTGGTGCCAGAGAATTTATAGCTTGTCTAGTTACCATGACGATTCAAAGTTCACAATGTGTTATCTTCAGCTTCTTGGCTTTGCTCCACCTTTGGCTTCTTGGTTTGTTTGGGTTTTTGGTTTTCCCCCTTACTCCCGCTGTGGTTCACGTCACTAGCATTTACTTTAGCCATTTTAAAATTATGTTTAAAAAAGGAGTGGGGAGAGGTGTGGGTCTTCATCGTAGTGCCAATTAATGTTTACTGAGAGTGAAATTAGACTGCATCTGAGTTTGCCTTTGGTACGTTACTGAAATAGGATTAATAGAGAAACAGAGGTTTAGAGAATTTAACTGCAGGATGTTAGCTGTGCCACCGTTGTTAAACATCTGGAAGGAGACAAACACTTGATGGAGAGAGGCAGGCTGAGACGTAATCCTGTTCTGCCTGACCTGTGGTATCTAAGGAAAAGAGCAGGGCAAGCCTCCTTCTCCCTGGCGTCCTCCCAGCTCAGAAGAGCTGAGACTGGTGTGATCTTTCCTTCTTGTGTCTCCTTTTGGCTGCTGTTGAGGATGACATTTGGCAAGGCAGGCCCTTGGTCTGACACAGCACAACTGCTTTTGTGTTGTTGACCTTGATGGGATTTTACTCTGTACTTAAGAACAGGACCCACAAAGGCAAGGCTAAGTGATCCCCGTCGAGTCAGTAGGTGTAAATGAGCCTTTCAAACTTTACTGCTCCTCCAGTGGAGTAGTGCAAACCCTTTCCCTCTCAAGTTTGGTGACTTATAGTAGGCACACTGTCTTCCTGGAACACCTTTACAGCATGCTTCCCTCAAGTCACAGGTCCTTACGATGTGCTGCCACTTCCCTGTCCTCTTGCCTTGTCTGACCCTTCCCTGCTTTAAGCAAGTTGTTAGAGGAGGGCTCGAAAAAGGCAGAACTCAAACAAGAAACTAAACTCAACCCCCTACTTCCTGCTTTTGTTCAGTGCCAGAAGCACAAGGAAGCATTTTCCTGCAGGAGACCAAGCTTACTGGTTTTCCTTACTTTGCTCTGTGCTGCTGTCTTCCTGTTGGGATGGAGTGGATTGGGAAACAATTATAATGTTCCCTCACACTGTGAAAAGAAATCTAATCCTCCAGCAACAGGAGAGCAGTGACCTGTGTATTGCACTCCTAAAGGTGAATTATGGCAGATTTTGGATGCTGTACTTGTGAAATTATTTATGTGAAAGTGATCATTGCAGTATTTAGTGCATATTGATTCTTGTCACATGCAGCCTTAGCAGCACCTCACATAACGTTTTCAGTGATCTTACAGCCATCCCTCCCTGACCCCTGCCCACAACCACAGGGTCTCCTGCCAGACTTGTGGAGCTTCTTTCTACCTTGTTCCCCCAGGAGAAGGTCTGATCTTCATTTTTGTGGCAGGTCAGGAAACTGTATGAAAGCAGCTGTACTGGGCCAGACCAAAGATCTAGTCAGCCAAATGTCATCAATCAGCCACCAAAACCAGACACCCCGAAGAGAGTCAGAGCACGCAAATGAGACATTTATCGCATGGAGCTTACGAACTGCTTTTGCTGGTGTAGTTGCCATGAATTTAGTATCCTTCAATGGATTGATTCCCTTTGATGGAAATGCCCGTTCTCCTCTTAAATTCACGTCAGTTTTTAGTATCCGTAATGCCCTTTGGTCAGAACTTCAAATTTCAACTACGTGTTGAGCTATCTGCCCCTACCCTTAATTCCACTCCTAGTGTTAACAGTCAGCTCACAGCCCAGGTGTGAAGCTGGACTTAGCGCCTCTGTCAAGCTCATTACTTTTAACTTACCCATTTGGTAGTTCACCTGTTTCTACATCTGGTATTGTAAGTTCTTTTGCAGCTCTTCACAGACAGTCCTGGTCCCCTGAATTTTTTTGTATGAATTTTTGTATGATCATCAAAATTATCACCACACTGCTCGACAGGCTAACCCTTACGTCACATCTCAAAAGACAGCTCTTTTATTTGGATAAATACTGTAAATGTGCACAAGTGGGGATTCTTTGTTGTCTACCAGAAAGCCACAGGATTTCCTAGTGGCTTCAGTGTAAAAATCAAGTTCTAAAGCTCAAGGGGCAGGAGGCCTCACAGCTCCATGAGGGATGACAAGAAAACCAGAAATCACTTTGTAGCCAAGTCTGGCACCATTTCCTGAATGTTTCTTAAACAACTAAATTTAACCAGTTAATATGGTTATTGCCATCAGAATTGCTTTGTCTATTACTGCTTTAAAGGCTGCCTCACTATACCTCTTCCTTGAAACGAGTGTTACTAAACACAAGGGAACATACAAAGTAAGTACTCCGAGAAGAACCAGCCTGACTTCACCCAAAGGACTACTGATATTAACGCCTTCACCAGCTGTGTTCCTGGAAAGCAGCATGTCAAAAGCTGCAGCAGCAGAACAAGAACAAGCTTTTATATTCAACAGTTTTTTAATTAAGAAATCAATCACATACATACAGAGGAAGCATACAGACCACGGTTTGTGACAAATGCTGTGTTACAGTGCTTTCTGCTACAAAGATCATTTACAGCATTCAGTTATGTGTACGTACCTGCCCGTGGGCTGTGTACACCAAGTACAATCCATACACCACCATAATTTCACAATTCAATCAGCTACATATGCCAATTGAATTTGTTGATGCATTCAGAATTCACTTCAATCAGATCATGAATTTATATATTAAAGCCAATCTCTAAATTCCCCTGTTGTAGAATAACTCTGTTTCTTCTGTAGATGTCAGAATTTCCGGTTCAAGGTCTGCTCGCTTTATCTGCAACGTATAGAGAACAGGAATCACACCACCACATCGTGGTAAGTATAAGTTCAGTTCTCTTTACTGCACTGAACTGGGCACAAACTGAAATACTGTATCCACAAGCAAGACTGCATGGGATTTTGGGTTCTTTGTTTATTTGGGTTTGAGGGATTTTGTTGTTGTTGTTTTGGGGCTTTTTTTTTTCTCTGATATCTTCTATCTAGAAGTGCATGCACAAGGGAAGAAATAAGTTTTATTTAAAATTACAGGTACTCCCAAGAGTTATTATCTCCATTCACTACAGAATCATTTAGGTTGGAAAAGACCTTTAAGATCATCAAGTCCAACCATAAATACATTTGGGTGACTCACCCAGGAGAACTGGGAACTGGGAAGTAACCAGTCATACTGTCAGTACATAATTTCTCACAAGTCCCCTCAGTTTACCCGTGTTGCCATAAGAGATTAAAAAATCTAGAAAAAGAGATCGCAGTGCCAGAAAGTTTAGGCAAATAAAAGAAACCACTAAAAATTGCAAGAGCCCAGTCTGTGATTTTCTGAGAATATTCACACACTGCTGATAAGGGAGGGGAAATAAATGCAGAAAGGAACCCCAGGCTCCTCTCTCACTTGGCTTTCTTCAAAGCCCAAGGTTCAAGGGCTACATCCTCCCTGTAAAACCAACCAGGACAGCATACCTTCCCAAGGAACAGGTTACACTTCACAGCTGAGCAAAGCAGGGTGAGGAGATGCCACATGTGGGTTGGTATATCTCTCTGATGAGCTCGTGCTGACTTTGTGTGAAAGAAAAAAACTCTCATCTACATCCTTCCTTTCTCCAGCGGGACTGAAAACAGTGCTGGAAGAACCTTGCTCTTGATGTTTAGGATGGCTCTCCTGACCTTGCTTGCTTCAGGCTTTTGTGAAAATCTGGATACATCTACATTGAAGTGTAAATATAAATAACACATAATGCAGCCTAGAAAGCCCTGTAAGCCTCTGCCTAGCACATGGGCCTTCACGAGCAGCCTCACCACTGCCGTTTTAGATGCACAGCCACGTTAATCCTAGTGGGTTTTTTTCTGTGTGGCCTTAAGACTGCTGGACATAAGTTCTGGAATGACTATTTAATATAAAAAATAAGCATAAATCAATTCATATGAAAGGACTTACCTTCCCACACTGCGGGAACATACTAAGTGAGACTGGTAGCATCCCTGCTAGTACTGACGTAATCATAAGCATTCTCACTACAGCCAAAGCACGTGGAGTTTTAACAAATTTTGCTCTGTCCAAAACATTGAAGAAGTACATCAGTTTGTCTCAAAAAATAACATGACAGTGAGACAAAGAGCATTAGCTACTATTTTAATGGTTAAAATTGCACTGAAATTAGTAGTAACCTGGGCTTATGAATCCTAAAGGTGTTTCCTTACTTTATTTCTTGCATTCTTACTCCTAGTTTCCTGTTCTTTCCCTTTGTTTTCTATTTAGCTGCAGCATTTTCCAAGCACAAGATTAAGAAAATAACAGCAAGATCAAAGTGACAAAAGAAGGTGCATTAGTGCTTTAAAGTGTCTCAATTCTTTGACTAAGATTTTTCTTGCATTACCCTCTTTCCTTTCAGATTACCTCTTGGTAATCCTACTTTGTATTGTGCAAAACTTTATTATATATTTAAAATTTTATCTTACATCTGCATTTTTGTCTTCTAGTAACACGAATTTAGTTAAACTGACTAAAAAAGGAGAACAGGGAATTGATTTAGGCAATACCAATTTACATGACATAGATGATCCCTACCAAAAGCTCGGGACAGGGTAAGAATTTTCTCATAAAGCACACAACGAATTCTTAATGATACAAGGTTTTTAAATGTTGCAAAAGCAAGAACACATTTTTAAATATATGGAAAACTATTTGTAAATTGGGATCCAGTTTTAGTTGCAAATTCAAGTGCCATATCACCTCTTCAGAAATAACAAAGCTAAGCTAAGCACTGTGAACAACCCTGACACCAAACGCTGGGACTCAAATCAAGTTAGGGAGCCCAGGTGCTGGAAAACAGCCTGGCAGGAGAGCACAAACATTTCCTGCACGGGAGCAGAGAGGAAACCCTCATAGTTTTTACACAACTTCCTGCAAACCCTCAAAGCATGGATGCGGCCCTAACCAGATTAATTTACTTATCTAAATAAATCACAGTAGCTCAACAGAAACTTCCCAGATAATCGCTTCTACCAAGGCAAGCAATACTGCAAACCCAAGAAAAAATTGGCAAGTGGTCACAGGCAGGGTGAAAACCAGAATACACACTGACCAGGCACCCCAGCCCTTCTGCAGTACCTCCTACCTTTCCACAAAGTATGTGAGCACAGATGGCAGGGAGAATGTTGTCCCAAACAAGACTGCCCTCGACAATGCTGTTTCTTTAACGGCCTCCAGGGAGAGAGAAAAATGTTGTTACAGCGGTGATTTGTGCAGCTTTGAATGCTGCATGCTTCTGTGAGCACTTTTATACTCCGGAGTTTCAAGCAACAGGTTAACGAGCGATAAAAAACATTTGTTATTCTTTCTTAAATGGAAACTGAACTACAAGTGGCAAATATTTCACTTGTGACTAACAAGTACCTTAAAAGGGAGGTGAAGCTACTGATGTCATATCAAGTTTTCCTACCATGATAATAATTTTGCTGAGGCTTGCTTTTTTTAAGTTGTGCTGAACTTCTTCCAAATGGTTATACCTTCTGGGCATCCTGACTATCCTGTGTTAAATCTCAAGTTCTCACTCCAGCTGTCCACAAATCTTTACGCTCATCTAGCTGTTTCCTCCCCTCTGGACAGCAGCATAGAAAAGGAGGGTCACTGATAGCAAGTAAAATATGACACTTTGCTGTAGTTCCTGTGCCAGGCTCTACAGTGGATGCTGGTAAGCAAAGCAAAGGAGCAAATACAGAGTCAGCACCTGGAGCCCACGGATAAAATGACCCTGACAGACACAGCCTTTAAATAATATTCCCACTATAGAAGGTGCATGTGATATGTACAATACAGGACTTCTCTCCAAGCTGTCCCATAAGAAGAAGGTCCAAGAGCCTTGTCTCCTTCTGAGGTGACCAGAGAAAGCAGAAATGCCTGCTCTAGCATCTCAGTGGCTCAACTCTGGCACTCAGGATATTGGTTCCCAATATCCTCAGGCTCCCAACCCCTGCGGACACAAGGCTTGTCCAGCCTGGTTCCTAAGATCTAGTCCAAGCCTACCCAAAGGTTCAGCACCTGATCTGCGATTACCTCTTTTCAATGTATCTAACCATCTACTCTCAGAATCACATCCAGCTCTTAGCAGGGAATGAAAGGCAAGTCAAGAGAGACCTCCACCCCCTTGCCTACCTTCTTACCAGCCTTCTGCGATACTCCTACAACCTTGCCGTTCCTGTCCATCACTTCAATTCCATTCTCAAATTCCGGGCTTCTCACTGTTGCCACAGTAAATGCAGTCATCAAGCCTGCACAGTTAAAATGGATTTTTGCTTTAAAAGATTCAAAAAACCCCTGCCTCAATAGTAAAATTCATTATTACGTGCATTTTACTCTTCCAGTTCAACAGTTCACAACTGAATAACCTGGCAGCTGAAGACGACTGCCCCATAAAAATCTCTTTGGAATCTCACTGTTTCAGGAGCTTGAGCAAGATTTTAAGGCCCCAGTCCTACAAGGTGCTTTGTCATTATGGACTCGGAGCTTTCAATCACAGCCATCCAGCTCAAATCACAAGTACTTCGTTCTTAAGAGACAGCGGAGGGATTTGTGTTGGAGGTAGGTTTTGTACTGGTCAGTGCAAAATCCAGCACAGAAGAAAAGATCCTGAAGGGAACAGACTTCCAGTAAAGGCTGCATCTCTGATTTGAAAGGGAAGGTTCCAGGGGGAACACCAGCTCTAATATGTTCCATTATGGCACTTGTCAGCCCAGCTGTGTGTCTGGTACGAGTGACAGTGCTTCAGCTTTAAAAGGTACCTGAAAACATCCATCTCACGGTCTGCCACTAAAAAAAAAAAAGCCTAAACCATTGGCACTTAGAACGACGATACCAAATGGGAGTTAGTAATCTAGCTGGTTTTTTCCTTTCTCTTTTCTAGACCAAGGTCCAGGTATAACAGGGCATAGTCTGGCAAACTGACCTTGCTTAAGTAGTAGCTTTCTCTTTTTATTAGTTTTTGGCAAGGCTGTTCAATAAAGACATCAGTGTAACAGATAATACTTTTCAAATGCGGGACTGATTATTTATCAATTACCTGCAGGTTTTTCTCTACATTTAAGAAAACAGAAGCACATTTTAACACCTGCTCCAAGGAAAACAAGTCAGAAAGCTCTAATGCAGGTCCTCAGAAAGATCTGGGCAGTCATCTCACATAACTTGGAACAAAACAGATGATACGTTTTAATTGTACCAGTTCTCCCTAGGAAAGGCCAGAAGTTTCTTTAATGATATTAAAAAAACAGTTAATGACATCAAGTCAACTTGTCCTAGTGCAACAAGGAGCTATGCCAATGCACACCTATACCTATGTCACACTCTGGTATGATATATGTGCCAGACCAGGTCATGTCTGTTCTGGTGCTACTGCCCTCCTGGTCCATCCTGGCAGTCTGATTTCAGATATAAATGTGCAAGCCAAAGAAAAATACCAACTGCGTCCCTGGATATCTTTGGAGAAATAGTTGCATGTCATGCATACAAAGGTCAGAAGAGTGCTCTGCAGCTCTAAACCTAAAAACCAGCAAGAATCAGAGGTCAACTACACACATCAGTGAGCGTTTACTCTCACACAGAAAGGACAGTACCCAGCAAAAGCAGTCAGAGAAGAAAGCTAGGAACAGTAAGACCACACCTGTGCAAGGGGCAAGGAAATTCTGCAGTCACATGGGGGCAGCAAATGGCCCTCAGACCAACTGCACGACGTACAGTTCCTTTTTACTCACCAAGAAGGGGAGCTGGTAGAAGTTTTTTGATGACAAGCTGCGTTAAGGGACTCTTCAATGTGTAACGATTCATGAAGACATGAGGAACAGCCTAAGACATTGGAAGGAAACAGGCACCCTCTTTAAAAAAAAAGCGTGCAGCATTTCAGTAGTGCAACAGGTTAGGAAAATAAATCTATGACTTAGTAAAGAGCTGCCATCTATAAAAATAAACAAATGCCTTGGTTTAACTTTCCAACAATACACGTTCTCTAGTTAAGGTGTTTGTAATCGCTCTTGTAGGTAAGAATACAACGTATGATTAAAAAAAAAAAAACATTAAACTTTATTACACAGAAGACAGCGGCAGTGTGAATACAAAGACAGAAAAAGGAAAACAATTACCTCTGACTAATATTCTTTGAACATCCGTCCAACTGCCTTATGTCATATACTGCTCTCCCTCAAACAGGAAACCTGGTTTACTTGTGTATTTGTTCCTGATTCTCTACTGTTTAAGCCCAATCCTATATTCCCATAATACACTTGCAGGAAGTTTCACTTTGGAATAAATGGCCAGGACACCAGCTAGTGCTCAGGGTCTCCCTTGGAGGACAAAGGGGATGAACTCCCACATTCACCTAATGGGTCTGAGTTGCCTCCTCAGACCACTGCAAGTCCTGAGCACTGCTGGTCCAACTGTTCTGCCTAGCCAACAGGGGTGAAAGTCCCTCTAACAAAAGCAGGAACAATCATATTTTTCTGCCAGAAGGTTAATAAGCATCGCTGTTTAGTGTGGAGAGTGAAAAAGTGCTTATAGGGGCATCTACACTTGCAACGAGTGTCATGAGGACACCAGAGCCCATTCTGATGTAGCAAACTCCAGAAATGGCAAGTTCTTATTCCAGCACAGCACAAAGCTAGCTAGGTAGCCCTCAGCTACCTAGCCCTCCTGGAAGGCTAACTGACCTGCATTCAGTGCAGTGTTTTCATGGCTATGCTGTTCCTGGCTTCTGAGCTAACTATCCAGTACAGACACCTCCAGATTTTATCACTTATTTATAGCGAGACAAATCTTCCACAGTACTGCATCAAAAGTCAACTACAACCACCCAGTGGGTTACTTTGTGTTTGTAAACCCTGGCCATGTTGTCACTATTTATTTTCTAAGCTTGCAGAATACTAAAGAAAAGGACAGAAAAAGAAGCCAAGCAAGGCATTGGCTGACACGATTAGGAAAATTCTTATTGTGAACAGTTCTGGGGCAAGACATCAGAGTAGAGCATAGACCACAATCCTAAACGGTATCCGGCAGTGGGATTATCTCAGCGCCTACTCCTTCTCAGGAGAGCTTATTAGGAAAGCAATCACTGAGCAAATACATACACCAATACATGCTGCATAGGAGATTGCTCCCAAGCTGTAGAAGATCTGCTTTTCTTGAATCAAGTAGTCCTAAGACAGACAGAAGAAACACACTGCATAAGTACCTTTGTAAAACACTTGTAAATCATGTTCAGAATGGTCTCGTGCAATTAAGATGATTTCAAAAATAAAAAATGAACACATACTTCAACCTTTGAGGTACCATTTCCATTGAATAGGGTGAATCCTGTGGTATATGTGTGAAACACGAACTGCAGAAACAAGAGATTACAAGCAAAACTGAATTTGGGATTGGGACTAGAAGAGTTATAAATGTAGAAAGAAAGAGGCAATTACCTGACAAAAAAAAACTTGCTTTGCGTGGAGCTGCAGAGATGAAGCAATAACCTAAGAGGAAAACCCCACAAGAAAATTAGGTTTGATCAGTCTGTAAGTTTTTGGTGAGCAGTGGTTGGCTACAACATGAAGAGAACTGCTGTTGCTATTTGCAGCAGTGTAAAAGGCTCCAGTCAGCACCGAAAACCATCTACCTTGATTCCAGGTTAACAGACTTTCTTGCTACAGATGTGACATACTCACTCTATTCAACATAAAGCAGAGAGACACAGTGATTAAAACACTATGTGCAAGAATATTTGAGCAAGATGCTTTCTGACCCAAACTAAAAACTGCATTTTTATCCAAGAAGCTTGAATAGATGCAAATAAAATAACTAAGGTAATAAAAATGTAATTAAAGAAGTGAACAAGAAACGGTCAGATTGTACAGCAAGGGTACAAATACTAGATCTAACTGATCTAAGATCAAAGATTTTAGGAGTTACTTCCCAACTCCTTCTCAAATTCAGACAGTGAGTAGGTTCTTCAGTTTTAATAAACTGCAGCCTTTCTTGAGGTTTGACCTACCAAGCTCAAGGTGTGGGGAAGAACAGAGTCAATCAAGGTAAGACAAAAAGAGGAGGGCAGGGAACGTCCAAAGCCTTAAAAGAGGATCAGTAATTCATATAATATTAGTGGATCAACTACCTTTATTATTAATGCAGCGCTGAATCTAGCCACATCTATGGAAGAGCATTAAGCTGTAAATAGCAAAAGGAAATATTTCTGTTCATTTTGTTACTGTTCTTTATAATAAAAGTCTTGATGGCTGTTAAATTAATTCTTTCTACTAGTGCCATGTAAGTCCATGCTGTAATCTCTATATGGAACGATGTGTCTCAATATGTATACTCACAGGCCAAAACCAAAGACAAACACATCTAAAATAATAAACATGCAAATAGTTACAGCTATAAATGATATGAAACAAAATGGTGCAAATTTTGAGCCCCATAACATGAGTTTGGTTTTAACTCTTTTGTAATTTCTTGACAATAACATTTCTTACTTGCAAATGCACAATCTGCATAAGAAAAAAAATCACATTCTGGGTCTGAAACACAGAATGCAAGGCTCCAAGTCCTTCCTACTGCAGTTCCGTTTTTTGAGGTTAAACGGACCAAAACCAGGCCTTGCTCTCAATGCTGAGTGAATTTGGCATTGCATCAGAAGGCTGACCTTCAGATGTGAATGATCCCTCTGAATACTGCTGAAGGAAGCTAGCTAGCAGGTTTGGACTTCCAATGAGACTCCTTCAGGGCTCGATTTCTAGCTTTCTCACTACTTCTCATAAAACAGGTATCATTTAAAAAAGCTTGTGCTGAAAATACAACAAAGAAGCCTAAAACCTTCTATTCCCTTCCTCCAACCCGTGCCTTTAGAAAAATGTAAGCCCTGCAGTACACTGCCATCTTTCATGATTACTCACCAATGGAAGAGATAAAGGCAGGAAGGCTGAAAAGAAAGAAAACTATTTCAGTCAAAATAACTGCTGTGAGTCTAGATGGATGGGTTTGAGCAGAAAGTTCCCCTAACTACCCCCTTCTAGGTTCAGCTCTAAGTAAAACGCTGCCCACAAAAAACCACCATCACCGTGGACTTCAGTTCTAACCTTCGTCTCTCACTGCTCACTCAGGAAGCCGGAATACCTGGTCACAGCTCATAGCCAAAAGGAGCCCTTGTGAACTCCACTCAACGTGGCTACTCAGAAATGATATAGCCGAGTTTCGAAGAGAAATTCAACACTCTATTAAAAAACAGAGAGCCGCCACAGCTCTAAGTGGTTACACAAGACAACAAGTAAACAGCCCAAGTATGGTTGTATCTGATTAACAACCTGTGCTGTCTTGGCTCCCTAAACAACACCCCAAGCAGACTTAATCTGCCACCACAGCAAGTAAATTCATACAGTAGCCACATCCATCAAGTGAAAACTTAGCGTACATAGACTGTTTTCCACGTAGAGGGATTTGGGAACCCATTCTGCAGTGACAAAAAACAGACTGGTCAGACAATTTCCATCTAGATGAGCAGATAAACTATGGGGAAAATTGCTCAACAGGACCACATTTATAAATAAATCTTCAACATTTATTTGAATGTTGATATGACAATGCAACTAACAGGCTACTTGCTTTTCTATATGGAGAAGAATATCGCTGGAGTATCACAGCAGCTATTTACTATAACCTATTTCCCTTTGATGCTTCAGTCACATACACAAAACTTCTCTTAAGGCAACTTACCTGGAGGTCTAAACACAACAGGAATTATTTGGTCTGTATCAGGATGTACACTGGACTTAAAAGAAAAAAAGAAAAAACAACAACAGAAAAAAAGGCAAATTAGACCATCTTTGCGATACTTGAATAATAAGAAAAAAAAAACAAAAAGATTTCTAAATATTTTGTAAACTTACCAGGCTTAGCAGGAAGGCTTGTTTTGTCTAAACAAATTGAGAATTAAGTTAGTAGTCAAGTTTCAGAAGAGGCTGAGTAAAGTCGTCTTTCTGAATTTCCCCCCCTCCCCAATAACTTACTTTCTGTTGAGTGCTATATATGTATACATCCCTTTTTTTCCCCTAAAATTTCTCTCCACATACTCCTTGTTGAATATAACTTAACATCCCATGTGCTGTGTAACAGCACCAAAGCACACACAGCAGAACAGAAAGTTAATCTAAAAAAGTTAAGCTAGTAGGTATTTTAAAACAGAAAACAACAATTTAAATATGCCTACATGCCTGAACACTTAGGTTAAGACTTAGCTTTTCTGGAATCACAGAAGTTTTTATTTCTCCCTTCAGACTTTGACACACAAGGTACTAAATGCAATACAGGAAGAACTGAGCCCATAGTGAGTCAAAAGAAAGACTCCTCCTAATGAAGCAAGGGTTCAGCATTACTTCCAGCAATCCTTTGAGTAGATTTCCCACCCAAGTACTGCTGCTGCTCATTTTATGCGATGTAGAACCAAACCAACCTGTCCTCTGTATGGTGATGCCACATCTAAGATTCAAAATGAGCTCATTAAGCATTTGGTGTATTTATCACCTACCAGTATCATCCCAGCTGAGGACAGACAAGCTTAGAGCAATGATTCCTAGAGTGATCTGAGAACTTCCTTTACACTCAGCTATGTGATACATGGCCTCACATTCTTCAGGATGATAATACTGCAATTTAAGTCAGTAGTAATCCAAAGAAATTCCTACTAGATTCATAGATCAGAAAAAACGCTGTAGTAATGTATCTGAAGCTCGGTATTCTGTCTACTAGCTCTTATGTTAATATCAACCACTTTGGCCATGAAAAGAGACACCTCCATTTTCCTAAACTCCCATTTTCATAAACTGCACTCCAAAATACCTGATCATTCTGTACAGGCTCACTTAGGGTCTTCCCACTGTTTTGTATGAATAACCTGCTGCTTCTTATTTCATCCTATAGTTGAGAAAAAAACAAACAAACAAAACAAACAGAAAAAAAAATATTCAGATTTCCATATTCTGAAGTGCAACATATCACTTATAAAACATTCCAAATACAAACCTACAGTGTCAAGCTAATAACACACCTGTCCCACACCAGAGCAGTGAAAGCAAGAATACACCTAGACACACAACTAATTCACTATCATAGAAACTCTTAGATTAGTCAGGCTCCCTTGATCCCTTTAAGTATTAATCCTACAACCCAATACACAAATGCACTGGAAATTTAAGCGTAGGCAAAATCTCACTGAATTCAAGAGTGTTAATCTTGTATTCAGAGTTATCCATGTGCGCTGGCAAACTCAAAGATTTGCTGCGAGAGTAACCATCTGATATCCCAAACAGGCACCTAGATGACTATTTGAAAACAAAATTCCAAACCAGACTTTTACAATTACCAGCAATGAGTCACAATATCACTAGATGTTCCTGGATGTTCACAAATGCGTGATCAAGTTCTAGATTGTACACTTTTCCTTTAAACTTGGCTAAAGCTTTTAATTACAGAGAACCGGTACACTTAAAGAGAATAAAACTGTAATGTCATGTAGGTATCCGCAGTCTACATAAAAAACTGCCTCTCAGGAGAATTTATGGGATGATTTGACTTTTCTTCAAGAGGTACACCTCTGTTTGCAACAGTGTATTTTAATTCAAGGTGTGAACTAATCCCAGATCTCCAAATCCCTGAATGTAATATAAAATTTTCCCGTTTGCATTTACAGATATATAAAGCACATTTACTAAATTATATTATTTGTACATGTAAATATATAGAGATGTGTATTCATACCATAAACACACATATATATATATATATGAATAGACACAACACAGTAACTCTGCAGGTGACAAAGAAATATCTCACGTACACACATTTTGACAGTGGTTTTTTTGCTTTAATGGAGCTTCCCTTTAAAAAAAAGAAAAATTCAACAAAAATTCCTTTAATGTACTGACCAACCAGCCGACTCTCATACAACATGCTGTGCTTTTTCCTCTGTCACCCCAGACAAAACTGTACAGAAGTGGACTGACAGAAAAGCACATCTTTCCCAGAGTCTTGCTGTCATGACAGTTCCTAAAATTCAGAAGCTACGCTTTATCACCAACAATGTCTCTAGCATCACGCTTTCAATAATTAATGTTAAAATTGTAGTAATTGTTCTCTGGCATAACAAGGGCCTGCAGATCCGTCGTGCTCCCTCTGAGGGAGTTAGCTGCAGTGTATTAATTTCGCTGGAGCCACTTGGAAGGGAACCGGAGCCCCACGGGTGATGCTGCAGGGCCAGGAGGGCACGCGGCGTGGCCGGCCCAGATCCCGGGTGCCCGCGGTGCCGCCGGGCGATGCCGTCCCATGCCGGGCTGGCACAGCCCCCCACACAGCCCAGGACCCCGCGCCCGGCTCCTCGCTTGTCTCCCTTGACTTTGGGGCCTCCTGAACCCGGCTAACTCAACTGCTGGCACGGCAGCCATGGTCCCAACAGGCCAGCTGAAATGGTGGTGGCCAGAAATGCCCCGTTTCAGGTAATTATACACAGAAACACATACACGCATATGTCTGTCTCCCATATATGGATATATATATATATATATGTATATATATATATATGCATGTATTTAGCTTTTCCCCAGGCACCATGTAATGCTGTTACTTCACCCCTCAGCAGAGCCGTGGTCTGTAAGGCCACCAGGCAGCGGCCCCGGCGGCAGAAACCCCGGAGCCCTGGGGGTGCCAGGTCCCCCGGCGGGAGCCCCGGAGCCCGGTGGAGTGGGGGGGTGGCAGGTCCCCCCGGCGCCCCGCGCCCCGCTCCCCAGTCCCTCCAGTCACCACGGCCGCGGCTCGGCACTCAAGAGGCGGCCCGGCCGAGCTGCGGTACTCACGGAGGACTTGAAGAGCAGCAAGGGGTCCAAGACGTCCACCCAGAGAAGAAACCTCTGGAAAAAAGACTGAGGGAGACCCGAGTCAGGGAGGCGTTTTTTCGGGGGCGGGCACGCAGCCCGCCCGAGCCCCGTACCGTACCGTACCGCACCGCACCGCACCGCACCGTACCGCACCGCACCGTACCGCACCGCACCGTACCGCACCGTACCGCACCGTACCGCCCTGTCCCAGCCCCTCCGGCTCCCGCAGAGCCTCACCTGCCCCTCCGCCCTCCAGAACCGCAAGTTGGGCTCCATGAGGCCGCGGCACCGGAAAGGCGCCGCCGGGGGACGGTCCGGCCGCTGCACGCTCCGCCCGGGCACGGTGCCGCCCCGCCGCGATCCCGCCCGGCCGCGCGTC
>JAVJGJ010000062.1:15448237-15462283 GCA_035590215.1 Microhierax caerulescens | reverse complement strand
GTCAGGAACACTTTGCGTCCCTCTCAGAGCGCGTTCCGTTCCTGTAGCTGGCACCTGGCAAGCGTCTCACCTTTTGTCAGGTTTATGCAGAACCCTCCCTCGCCCTCTCTTACATTAGAGATATTGACAGTCTTTGTTCTTTGTCGATGATTGTGAGGCAAAATGAGAGATTTTCGGACCATCTCTTACACAGTTTTAGCAGCTTGAGCTGGCCCTTTGCTCCACGCGCTCCACTTCTTCGTGATCAGCCTGAAATCTCCGCAGGGAAGGCCCACCTGCACTCATCTGCCTGCCATTCCAGCCCTGAGACTTCATCGGGTTTTTGAGTCCCCTATTTGAAAACAAGCCATCTACTGCCAAATCTGTCCCAGCCTGGGAGGTCTGAAGATCCCTGCCTCCGTGGATGCTGTACATGTGCTGCATATGTGCGGAGGAAGGGCCGGTGCTGTGCCATGCCGTGCCATGCCATGGACGAGGAGATGTCTGAGACAAGCACTCACGTCCAACTTGGCACGTCTGGCTGCGGGCAGGCACGGAGCCAGCTCCTGACCAGGCACCTTGCCGTTTTCACCGGCGGGTCTCAGTGCAGGCTGCCAAAAAACCACTGAGGAGCATGAAATCTGTTTTCTGGGAAAAGAGCTCACACCTGGGGCTAGGAGCACAGCCCTCCTTCCGTCCCAGCCTTCTGTGGCCCGTCACATGTCTGTTTGAACTTGCTGCCATCCAGCATGGCTGTGCGAGTCGCTGCTTCTCCCTCCTGGTTATCTGGGCGGCGGGGGGAACTGTCAGAAATTCTTTGCCGGGCTCTTCGAGCTTGACATGGAAGTCCCCCAGCGAGCTGCTCTGGCCTGGCTGAGTGTGCTGTGAAGAGATCAACGGAGCGTGGAAAACTCCTGAGAGTTTCTGGCAGGGGATGGGACACCGCTGCTCAACACCAAGTGTGAACAGAGCCCCAGAGAGCTTTCAGCTGCTCTTGTCTGTGTGTGGTACCCACGTCCACCCTGACCATCACTCAGCCGAGGTGAGAGCGGCGCCAGAGATGACTATGATGCATAGTGTCATCTCCACATTCGGTAACAAATAAGACCACACAAGTCCTTGACATAGCCCTGCTTGGGTTTGCGTCAGGGCGCCCAGGAGAGTCGCAGCCAGGAATAGATTACAGCAGCCTGGAAGCTTCCTCACTTCGCTGACCAGCATCCTGCCTACAGGATAGGAAGAGCTCTCTACGCCTCACAAGATGCTAATACATGATGAACAGGAAATTAACAGGAGTGCAATTACGTTGCCCTGCAGGGTTTCACATAAACATGCCATGAGAAGAGTGTTTGTGTGACTAGGGGAAGGTGTCACAGCTGAGGGGGTTTAGACGTACGCCTCTGCGCTGATCCTTTGGGCATTGCCCCCTGAAGCAAGCCCGAAGGATGTGGAAGGGGCATGGCCATCTAGAAAGCAAGCCCTTGGACCGGGAGCAACTGATACACTGTCTTTTGTGTTGAGCTGTGCTTTCCAGCAAAGTCACTGCCTCAAATGTATTAGTATCTCCCTTTGCCTTTTTGACCATCACGCTCGCAGGTGCTGCTGCAGTAGGGTGCTTTGGAGGCCATTGCAAAGGCTGTCCTGCCTTCTTGCTAGCATTTGAAGGGTCGTGCTTCTCAGGGTATCCTGGTTGAGGTGGATTAAGAGGATGCTTGGAAGTACCCAATACATGCATATTTGTTTCTGTAGACAGGTTGCATCTCGAAGTGCTCTAACTCTGCTTTCTGAGGCAGTTATTTCTTGGCTGCACAACGCTACAGTTCACTCTGATTTACAGCAACAGAAGACAATGAGTCTGAATTTAAACGTGTGGCTTTTGAAGGCCTGAGAAACTGATGTGGTTCACAGAACGAGTATTCATGATCAAGACCCGCTAGCCCTGGCCAGGATGGGGTGGCCAGCTCTGCCCTTTGAAACGTCCCCTTCTGTGTAGCAGCTGTTCCAACTGGCCTTCGCTCTGCAGCGGGCACATCTCACGGCACTGATCGGTGCGTCAGGAGAGAAGCTGGGCAGCCCTCGCAGGAGCATCCCTCGCTGCCAGGAGCTGCGGCGCTTGCAGCAGTGTGCCCGAGCACCGCGCCACTGAGATGTGCCCAAAGCGTAGCTCTAACGGCCAAGGTGCAAGAAGAACAAACGCCAAAGAGATGATGCTGTGCTGCTGTGAAGGCTCTGTGCCCTCCTCAGATCTCCCTGCATGAAGTAGATCTTTCCAGTATGAGGCAAGCCAGCTTTTGGGCAGCTTCTTCCCGTGCAGCCGTGCACGCACTGCCCCGCTTCAGGGGTTGAGCTGGCCCTGGATTTTTGGATGTTAAAAACATTCATCTTTTATTTCTGTCGCCATTCAATATTATGGGAAAAGATGTTATCACAGCTAATCCGTGCGGTGTCTGTGGAATTTCTTGGCCTGTGAAGGTTTATATTGCATTCATGTATTCCATGAATTGGGCACAGGTTTTGCTTCCGACAGCAGTAGTTTTTTTCAAGGGCATCCCAATAAGATGAAAGTGTGGTCGCTGACAGAAACCACAGTGTCAGGCTACGGTCTTGAGGATGTTTTGGATGGCTCTGTATTTTAATTCTTGATTTCCCCTGGCATCTAGACAACCAGCAATTTATGTGAAATCCTAGGGGGAGGGAGAAGAAAGGAGAACTGGAGGAAATGCCTTAATTTAATTGATCGGAATATTGTGGAAGTTCATATGTGCCCTTTCTTCAAAAAAGAGGTAACCAGAGAACAGAAAAAATACTGCGTAAAATCGTACTGAATAAGCATTAGCATCACATTTTTCCTTGTGTTTTGGCCTTCTAAACATATTCCAATATGCTGAAAAGAACAGAGCGATACCTAATGGTTGAAAAAAATTAATACATAAGAGCAGTCAACCCGGGGAACTCACAGCTGCAGCTTTTTGGCAGGGAGTCATTTTTATGTAGGAAGATTTTGACAAACCTCGGTGCTATCACAATTTATAAATTTGCGATTTTGTGTAGGAAGGGTAAGAAAATGAAAAAGAGATCTTATACTTCAGGATATGATCTATCATTTGCCTCTTCCTCAGCTTCATATTGAACACTTCAGTAGGCATTTTCAAATGTTGTTTTCTGAAGTTTCGAGCAGAAACAATGAATGAATGTTGTAATCGAAGCCGAGAAACCTTAACTGATAACTTGCAGCTGGTTATATGAATCGTTTGAAAACCACATCAGCAATACTTTATGTATATCAAAGCTGATCACGTACTATATTGTTCTAACATACCTGCCCCAGCTTGTCTAGGCTGGAGGAAGACAGGAAAGGAGGCGGCTTTCAGCTGTGAACGTGTATCTGGTTCCTTCATTTGCAATGCCAAAGCATTTATGAATGAGCTTTGACCCTGAAGCAGGCTGAGCGGGTAAGGACCTTTAGAAGTTTCTGTCCATTCATGTTTCAATCACAGGGTTTACCTTTTGTCTAAGCAAGGGCATTTTTTTTTTATTTATTTATTTTTTGCTTTGTGCAATATGATGCATCCATGAGCCCATAAACCAGCCCTGCTCCCCTGCCCTCAGCCTCTGAGAGCACACGCGAGGTTAGCTGTGCCGGCACGTAGCACCAGAAAGTCCGAGGGGTCCGACTGAAGATTCACCTTTTGTCTGTGCCTCCTCAGTCAGGCTTTAAGTGTACAGTTAGTAATATTTCTTAAATTCTGTGATGTGATGTGCCATCTACACAGATGGGCATTGCTTTCATCAGGGATCCTACCTAGGACTTGTGTGCAGAAGTTTCTGGTACAGTGTTCCACCAGGTATAACAGCAAAATCACTGGCATACTGACAGCATCCCCTTCCCTCCAGGTTTTGCTGCAGAAAACTCACCTTTAGCTATTATACCTGCATCTTTTCACAGCTAGGTCGTCTTTTGCTTGTGACCGAAACTTGCTAGTGATGTGCATAAAACCTGACCAATACACTGCAAAACCACAAAAAAAAAGTAAGTGTGAAACAGTATTGTGCATGAGAGTACGGGAAATCCTAACACTCAAACTTAACGTTAGGTAATCCTGGTTAAATGTACTCCACAGTGTAATCGTGCCGTTGGTCTGTTGTTGCTGTAATGGTGTTTGTAATAGCTTTTCTCAAAAGGCTGGTGTTCATGCAGAGTGCTGTATTCTCTGGGTGCGTGTGTGAGGGTGCTGGGGTACATCTAAGCTGGGCAGCTCGAGGTTGCCTCCCAGTTCTTGGGTCCCAGAGGAACCAGGAGCAGACAAAGTGAGGCTGAGAAACGCGGCTGCAGGAGAGGCGTGCTGGCAGGCGAGGCTGTCGTCCCTTTGCTGGCTCTGGGCGCATCCGTGCATGGAGCAGAGCGGGATGCAAAGATCCCAGACCCTGCACGGACCAGGTTTGCTGCAGACATGTATACAGCAGTGGTGTGCTCAGGCTAATTAGCAGGGGGCTCTTAGCTAGGGCAGCTCCGCTCCTGGGGAGCCTTTGCAGCGTGCCTGCTCTGCCCCGTGCTGCGCTACGTGCTTGGGTTGCTGGCACAAATTGCTCGTCTGCAGCACTACGCTAAGCCCCACAGACGCCCCCATTTTTTCCTCTCAGTAAAGCAGTGAATAAGACTGGGTATAACCCCCCCTAATTTAACCCGCAGGTCCGTATCCGTATTGCTTGAAGTCTGCACCGCAGGCAGGATGTAGGTTTTCTAACAGCTCCTCAGAGCTTGCAGGTGTGACCTCCCGTACAGGGAGCTGTCAGCGACTCCCCTCCGACACAACCCTTTTTGCATCTGACCCGCTTTTTGCAGATAATGGTGGGTTTTGTCTTGCCCAAACAATCGAGATGGGTTAACAGCAGAAAGCCCTGCGTGAGGCAGCTTTCCGATAGCCAGGACTCAGCAGCTGAATTTGTGTAATAATCCCACCGGCTTTAATCAAGAGCGGAGACTGCAAGAGGCTTGTAAATTCCTACAGCAAAATTCTCCATTCTCATTCACGGAGCAGATCTTGCCTCCAATATGCTTATCTCCCTCCCTCCGTGTGCAGAGCCCTTGACGTCAATGGAAGATACGTTCTTTCGGGGAGAGCAGAAGACTGAGGTCACACTCCGCCCTTGCAAACAGAATTATGTCCCTGGCGTCGAGGCGAGAAGGCTCTACGCTTTTGCACAAAAGCAGAAAGACTTGAAACAATGGCGTGCATAGAAAAATAAGAAGGTAGACTGCTTGCAGGAGAGATACTCGGGGCTGTATCAGCAGGCTGTAGGAAGATGCGACTCTCCGTTGCATTTAAAAATGTGCTGTTTGGCAGCCGTGAATAGCGTGGAGGCTTTTCATTCATTCCCCTTTACAGATCTGGGAAGGGACATCTGTCAGCGCTGAACCCGAACAGCAGTCAATGGCTGCAGCGTGCTGTGCTCATAACCCAGGGCATTTAAATCAGAAACCTCGAGGTCAAACTCCCCAGCTCAGCCGTCGGTGGCCTCAGTGATATTTATAGATCGCATTACAGTTTTTCTGAGTAAAAGGTACTCGGCGTGGTTAAATTATCAGGGGTTGAGTGTGACCAATTGTATTTAGCTTAATGATGGACGCTGCTATTACGCTGCTATTTTGTTATTTCCCCCTCCCCTTGTATTTGAGAGGACCAAGTATATAGGTTTAAGAATCTCTGAAGAAAATATTAGATTTGTTGTTATTAGCAAATTGCGTTTATAAAGCCGCTTTTGTTGAGGAAGCGCTTTGCAGAAATTAACATTTTACCTAGCATCAACTTTAGAGCAGCATCCAGCTCAGGCAAATGAAATACTGCCATTTCCCTCAGAGAACTGTTTATTTCTTCTTCTCAATAAAGGAAGTGAGTTCCTAACGCTGCGGGAAACTTACCGCTCTGCAAATGAGATTTGTAGTTGTCCAGAAATACAGCCTAGTTTGCTGGGGCCAAAAGCCAAATGAGGTGACCGAAGCCAGAAGAGGTGTCCCTGGGTGCTCCGTCCGCGGGAGGACGTCTCCTGCAGGACGGGCTCCTCCCGAGGCTGGAAGCCATCGTGCAGCCAAGGCCGCAAACGGGCCGTCCACGTTGCTTTCATCCTGTCTCGTGTTGCTGCCGAGGCTGTTATTATTCACCGTTTACCTTCTCAAAATATTGAGCCAATTAGAAAAGCAAACCTCTCTTTTGGTCAATGCCCAAGGGGGAAGCTGTAACGATGTGTGTTCTCCGCAAACCCTAATCGCGGGTGTCGCAGCTGCGCTTGGGATTGCTGGGCTAAGCAAAACCAAATTCCTTTCTGATATATTTTACACCTCAGCCAAGCCACACTGAGTGGCTGCTTTTGTCCAGCTTCACAAGGCAGACAGCTGAGGCAAGTCAGCACGGCGATGGGAAAAGCAGGAACAGGGAAGGAAGGGATGGTGCCTGGAGAACGTCACCCCGAGCAGATAGCAAGTTGAAGGTCCCGGCTGCTGGATCAGGCTCTGCTGCTTAAAAACGGCAAACTGCTCGTGCCTTTGTGGAAATGGTGGCTGTAATTCTGAGTCTGAGATACAGACACGTGTTTCTGGGTTTTTTCCTTGTTAATTGTCCCACAGGTGAGTCATGGGAGTTGTTAAAAATCATTGAGACGGGACTCCTCCTGAGTGCCGTCACTTAGATTAAATATTAATCTGAGGTCCTTGTGTTGAAATCCTACATTTTTATTGTTTGTGTTTTCTTTTCCGTGGTTTCAGTGACATACTCTGAAAGTTTGCGTGCATGAGGGTATATATGCTGGGCGAGAGACTTGAAGCATATGAAGGTTTTAGTATCTAAAGTCTGAGAAGCCACTATACTTCCACTTACAGGCCAGCACTTTTGACCCTATGCATAATGAGAGCACATCGCTAACTTGAGCGAAGTCCTTTATTAAACTCATCTGATGGCTCAGACTGCCTGCTGTTAGTACTGTTTCATGCATGGTGAGTGGTCTTGCTGAGCCTTCTAAAATGAGTATAACAGTCTAACTGGTGCCCAATGGGATATCCATCTTGTGTCTGACTACAAGGAAGAAATTATGCCCTTACGCTGATAATTGCTCATGCCTGGATTTGAGGATTACAGTCCTGCAACGCTGATGATTAGAACTGGTCTCCATCTTTGTGCACAGATGCTCCCTGTGATCCACTTCAGCATCTGCCTTGGCTTTTCTGAATTGATTGCTCTTTGCAAAAGAAGGTAGAGGCAGTATCCAGTTCTGCAAAAGCACTGCAGGCAGCTGGGACCTGACTGAAACGCTGCACAAGATGGTGACTGGAGAACATATCTTCTGATGTCTTCTAGGTAGTTTAAAGAAGTATGCTTGGGTGGGTTTGGTGGTTCTGAAAATTGAGTGGGTCTGAGGAGAACAGTATTCAGAAAGAAATACTTTCAGAAAATTCAGAAGTATTAAAAAAACCTGTAAAAAATCACATAGAATTAAAAAAATAAGTCTATTTTGAACTGAAGAAACAGAATTTTTTCTCTTTAAAATAATTTCCCTGGGCTCATTAACAAGAATGGTGACAAAGCAAAGTAAGAAGTTATGCTCTACACTTCACTGCCGATTTTCTCACCCTCAGCTTAAAAATAACAGCTCTGTAGCACCTTCTGTTTTCTCGTGACGTCTACACACGCTATGAATAATCTTTCGGGGGAATGCTGCGCTTGATCTCTGATTGGGATTTTCCCGTCTTACCCAGTGCTGGCTTAACCCTGCTTCCACAGGAGTCAAGAGTAAAACGCCCATTGATTTCAGCACGAGCAGATTTTGACTTTTCAGAAATGCTCAGCCATATGTGTTCTCGTTTTAGAAGTATCATGTGGTTGCATTTGGCCCATGTCATGTTTTAGTCACTCAGAAAGAACACGCGGAGTTCCAGCCTGTCCTCACCTGCCCTCAGACTGCAGGGGCTGAGGCCCTTGGGGAGGGTTGGAGGGCCAAAAGTTTGGCTGTTGTCCTTCGTTTGGGGGGGGTTTGCTTGTTTGTTTGTTTTTCTTCCCAAATTTCGAGATGACATATTTCTATTTCAAGACAAAGGGAATGCAGGCATTTCTAATTTGCTGTGAAAAATAAATCGGAGAAAAAGAAGACTTGAACTCAGCCTATATGTTTCGTTTGGTAATAAATGAGAACAGAAATTTTATTTTATTTAGTACGATATAATGCAGTATGTAAAAAGGGGTAAAACCGGTTCAAAATCAAAAGTTAAACCACTCTATTTTAACCTTATTGAAAACCTTTTCAATTTTCTTCTTTTAAAAATAAAATGTTATCAGAATTGACACATCTGTGAAACATTTACTTATGGCTGATGGGTATTTTCAGAGTGAAAAAATATTCCACTGAAAATTTCCATCTGGCTTCAGAGATTTTCAGTCTTTAATGTATTTACGCCCATCAGCGTCAAAAGGAGGCGTAGGAAATACTCTCAGTTCATGTTATGTGCCAGGAACTGATTGAGGGCAAGGTTTGAGATCGCAGGTAGCTTTCTCTGGGATGTGTACCTGCAGTCGCGGTTTGTAGCCTGGCGTGATAATGTGGCTTGCAGCAGCTGTGAATTAGGAGCACAGCTCATTAAATCTTGTGTTCTCCAAGGGTAATAGCCCCTGGCAGAGGGGCTGGGCGAAGAGACCCGTATCTGCTTCAGCCATCTCACCTGGGTCCGTCCACCATCCTGAGCTGGAGCCCTTAGTTTCGCAAGGTATTTGCATAGCCTAACTATTTGCCTAAAATCACGGGAGAAATCTGTGCTAGGAGAAGACTTAAAACTAATCCTCCCTGGGTCCGAGGTTAATGTCCTCTCGTCTAGATTATCTTTCCTAGGAGCATCCCTATCCTCCCATCTGCTTAGTCATCTGTAAGGCAGGCTGAGCATGCTAGGGAGAGCTTTTCTCTCGCGAAGGTTATAAGCACATTAAGGAGACAAATGTAGTTAATCGCTTTCTCCCACATTCCTTGTGCTGTGTCCTGCTGCAACTGTTCTCCCCTGCGGTCAGTGAGGGGTTTGCATTGGACATGCTACAGCCTTTAAGCATGTTTTCTGATCTAGTTCTGCCAGTGAAGGGATTTGCTGTCCCTGTAACGTAACAACACGTGCCGTCAAGGTTTTCCATGACGGTGTGAAAAATGAATCACCGTCTTCATGTCACATGGTTGTCCTGGTTTAAACATGCTGGTTTGAGCAATGTGAGTTGGAAGGGGAGTCAACTTGTGACTTTGAAAATGTGCGAATCACCCAAAAGAAATTTGTCTCAGACATTTTTATGGCATTTCAGCTGGTTCTGTGAAAAGTGCAAAAAATAACACTCTTTTGCCCAAAAACGAAGTACCAAAACAAACCCATAATAAATAAACGCTTGCCAAGAGCCATAAAAGTCTTAAACTGTGGTTTAATATCCTGTCTCCCTTTTGTCTCAGTAGAAAAGGTCATATAGATGAAAGACATCTGCTGTTGTATCTCTCTTGGATTTTGGGACAAGCCTAAAGTCCTATTCCTGGCTTTTTTTTGTGTGAGCAAATTGCCATGAATTCTTTCTATTCAGTTGACTTAATGTGTCATCTCTCCAAGAGGAGGAACAGGCCTGTGGCCAGCGGTTCCAGATGCCAGGCTGCATCCCTTATATTTGATTCTCCAGGGATGGATGTATGCCTGTGTCAGCATTGGGTGAAAGACATCCAAATATCGTAGAATCATTTAGGCTGGAAAGGACCTTTGAGATCCTCAAGTCCAACTGTTAACCCAGAACTGCCAAATCCACCACTAAACCGTGATGCTAAGCACCGCATCTGCACGTTTTTTAAACGCCACCAGGGATGGTGATTCCACCACCTCCCTGACTGGGTTCACTGGAGTGAGATTCTGGCCAAAGCCAAGTCCTAGTGGTGGCTTTTGGTGAAACTTTGGCCAGATCAAGTCAACCAGCAAGGTGTTTCTTCTGAATATCACAGAGGACGTTATCCTAGTGAACAAAGGGCAGTTGTGGCAGGAGGGCTGAGCACTGGTGCACAGTGTCCACACTGTTTATTACACATTTTTGGACACAGTTTTGGCCTACACCAGGTCCATGTAGGGCTTAGGCACAACTGGTGCAGGGACTGCTTGATACAGTCCAGGAACCGTTTCCAAACCCCCATTCGTACGTATCCTAGTCGTTGGACCCTGCATGCGGGAAACATGAGACATCACCTCGCCCTGATGGGAGACCTAGACATGGCCATGAGGCAAGTCCCTGGCCATGTCCTAGACACCTGATGGCTCGTTAGGCTGGTGGTGCTGCTAGTGAGTTTCCTGCTTGCTGAAGGTGTGTAAACGTGCAGAAGGGAATTTAGGGTTCATGGACCAGAGAAAGAGAAAACAAGTGAGAGGGAGAAGGACTTTGCAGTCATAGAATTATTTAGGTCGGAAAAAACCTTTAAGATCATCAAGTCCAACCACTGACCCAGGGCAGTCCACTCCTAGAGGCATTTCCCTGAAATGGGGAAGAGCAGCAGGCTCCAGGCCCTTATTCCTGCGGTTGCTTTCAAGAGGCAGAAGGATGTGGAGGTATAGCGGTTTGGCTTGCACCTCATCGGAGACAGAAGGTGGCATCAAAGGCTGGTGGAACCTGATAGTCAACAAGAGTTTTGAGGTGAAAAAAGGACAAACCTGGAAAACAGCAGTAACTAGTCAATGCTTTATATGATAGAGATGGACAGAACTGGGGAAGACAAAGACCAGAGAGGGCAGGCTGAAAGGGAAGGAGAACAACTGGTCTGACTTGCCCTTACTCTTCAATGTTCTTTCCATCTTCATGTTTCTATTAAATCTATTTGCAATTTAGTCAGCTCTGGACAACAGTGCATTTACAGTCCTTGATTTTTCCTGGCAAATTTTTATGTTTTTTTCAGTAATACCACCCCATTTTGAAAAATGGCTCTTCCTCAGAAAGCAGTTGCGTTGATGAGTGGGAAAACTGTGACCCTCTGGAGCCACTGGGGATGAAATCTTAGCCCTTGCTGAAAGCAAAGGCAGCATCAGCATCCCCAGTGGCAGCAACAGGTTCAGGATGTCACGAGGAACGCTTTTGGCTGCTGTACTGTGAGCTGGAAACTCTCTGGGGATGGGATCTGTGTTCGTGCATTGCCTGGTACAAAGAAGTCCTGAATTTGTTGGCCTCCAGGCACTGCAGAAAAGCAAATGTTAAAGAAGTTGTCCTGTGAGCAGTGGAAGTAATGAGACATCAGTGCCACTGGATTCTCTGGTGCCTGGGAAGGGTGAGTGTCAGCCTTTTTTTCTCAGCAGATCTTTTTGCTCTCTCCAGCTGCTTGTTCTCCTCTCGACAGTAGGAAGGTGCTGTGCAACCTCCTTGACAGTGGACAGCAGTTTGGAGTTGGTGGAGGGGACCCACACTGCACCTACATGTGTGGCACATCCAGCAGCACCCTGTGCTTTTCCCCTACAAAGCCGGGCTTTTTAAAACAAATGGGGTAAACGGAAGATAAAGAATGCTTTTCCCTCTAGCATCTAGCGATCCTAGTTATCTCAGGTCCTTTGGCAATATCCACTGGAAAACTTTTTAAGAAGAATGGGTCTAGTTTTATTTTGCATTTTTTTTTTTCCAATTAAAGCTATGCATTTAAACTGTCTGTGATAATTTCTTTTCCCAGTTGTACATGTGGAGCCTCTCAACAGGACCGTAAAAGTCATGCTAATTTATGAGGGCAAAATTTATCTTTAAGCTGGAAAAGCTTTTGCTATTTTTGTTTGCAAAATGCTTCTGGGTCCTTAAGTAGAGGGCACGTTTGAAAAGCCAGGGGATATATTGGTTTTATTATTTTTGTTAATATACCTTAAAAGCAACTCAGAAATATTTCACTTGATACCTGAAGCCAAGGCAGCAAAGTGCAAACCACTTTGTCATTTACTAACATGGAAAATATGAAACAAAGTAGATGCACCTTCTACTTCCACCACCCCCACCCCCCGTCTTTGCCTCTCTACTTCTGGAAGATAAAAATTGTGTTTTTTTTAATAATGGAGAACACTGCCTTTTTAGGCATAGAATACAAATAATTGATGTTTATTTTTACTATCACTGTAAGCACTCTTCCACGTCTCCCACATTATTCTCCCATGAAAAACTTCCATACCAGGGAGCCTTAGAAACCAGCATTTACTCCAGAAACAATCTGCACTTAGAATTTTGTGCCGAAGGGATTTCTCAGTTAGGATCTTTATCTTTCCCTCTCTCAAGGGGCTTGTTTAAGGGCTTGCTGGCATGCGTGGCTCCTGATGAAATCAGCTGGAGCTGTAGGCTCTTGACATAGCTGGACTTGAGGCTATTATGGCTGAGAACAAGTTCTGCTCACGAGACACTGGCCACGCTGTAGGGCAATCGTTGCCTGCATTTCAAGGGGATTAAATATAAAAAAGCATGGAAAATAACTGGAATTCCTAGTAGGGTAAGGCTGAAAGTCTAGCCCTTAGCTTGAAAAAAGTCCCGTGTCTTCATGCCTATGAGCATCTTGTATGTTTATTGGAGATGCAGGGAGGCTGTTAAAGCCAGTCATTCCACTGAAGGCGGAAAACACAACCAGGACAGTCCTGCTTCCACCTTCTACCCCTGCCACGCTGTGTCCCCGTTGCTGTGGGAGAGGCTGGCCGCGGGGCCGTGCCGTGCCGTGCCGTGCCAGGTGCAGTGCATGTCCGCAGCGGCAGGAGAGCCCGAGCCGCAGGAGCGGGGGGCAGCCCGACCTGGAGGCACAGGGCAGCCTCAACACTTGCCTCGTGCTGTTCCTGCGCATTTTTTCCCCATAAGCACCGTTTGCAGCCGGGGTCCCGCTTTTGTTGTCATTTTAAAATGTGATTTAGAATGTGAAATGTGATTTAGAATGTTAGTTTCAGCCAACTCGAATTATTTCCTTTTTGCCCCCTTACTGAGAAGGTTTATAAATATCAAGTTTCACAGGAAGCGAATTCTCTCGTTATCAGATTGTTCTGTAGTTGCTTTTCTTTTCCTCAAAAGCATAATGGCGAACTTTATCAGTGCTCAGTCATTTGTTTCCTATTAAACACAAGTGATTAAGATACTGTTTGGCTCACTGGGAAGCGTTACTGACCTGTTTCGTCTGTAAACTTAGCTTTAAATTAGGAGACACCTGAAACTGGTAGGAAGCGAGTATTAATTGGGTTCAAGTTCCATAAGCACAGATTGCAGTTTCCCAGTGGGATGCAGTAAATAGCCGTCACCAAGATAATATTAATTACATTATCTCCCAGAGCGGTCCCGAGAGGTACTGAAATAGCACATGTGCCACTTGGGCTTAGATGCTTAGACACAAAGATCAGTGTTTGCTGTTGTGTTGCTTTGCACAGCGCAGAGCATGCTGCGTCACTGGGGGAGTTGGATGAGATAAGGAGGCTTGGATTTTCTGTTGAATTGCTTGGGGGTTTGCTCTCACGAGTTTAAAAATCGGAACACTATCTAAAGCAAGAGCGGAATTTCTTTTTTTCTGCCATGACACCCTGAAAGGAATGATAATAACAACCAAAATATGGATTTTTTAAAGCACCTGTTTCTTGCAGCAGAGATTGTGTCTTCCCTGCGGGTTTGTTCAGCTCCAGAGCGACTCTGGGTGCCGCACAAGCAGTATATATATATATATATATATATATACATACACACACCTCATTTATCAGCATCACGCTCTGCCTGACTGACTTTACACCTGGCTGTGCCCCTAGCACTGCAGCGGTGCACTGCCTGCTGCCGGCACTGTCAGCCCGGCGTGGGCTGCACCCTGCCCGCTCTGCTGCACAAGCCCCTCCATTAATCTGGCATGGCTGGTAGGACAGACTTCGTGCAAGGGCATGTAGTGACAGGACAAGGGGGAATGGCTTTAAGCTGAAAGAGGGTCGGTTTAGATTAGATATTAGGAGGAAATTCTTCCCTGTGAGGGCGGCGAGGTGCTGGCCCAGGCTGCCCAGAGAGGTGGTAGATGCCCCATCCCTGGGGGTGCTCAAGGCCGGGCTGGATGGGG
>JAVJGJ010000062.1:15435041-15448137 GCA_035590215.1 Microhierax caerulescens | reverse complement strand
GAGGGACTGGCATGAAAAATGTGCTGGTATGAGTTGGTAAAAGACCTTGTTGCAGCTTGATAGTTCGGAGAGTGCTGCGACAGGGCTGGGGGCAACTGGTCCGGTGGCAGGTGTCCCTGCCCGTGGCAGGGGGTGGAGTGGGATGGTCTTTAAGGTCCCTTCCAACCCGAGCCGCTCTGTGATTCTGTGGTTCTGTGACATGGGCCCCGGGTCCTGCGGGGACAGCCCCTGTCCAGCGGAGGCCAGGTGGGCACATGTGCAGGTCAGACCACTCACACCAGGATTTGCTCCACGGTGTGTCAGGCACACTGGAACTGCTGAGCCCGAGCCTCCCTTGGCCCTTTGGGACCACGTTGAGTCTTCAGGGGGACTGTTCAGCCCTGTAGACCCAGCAGCCTTCCTCTCTTGGGTACTGATGAGTGGCAGAAGCAAGAAGCAAGCAAATACACAGTTCAGCAGTGGCTTGTCACTAACTTCTCTGTTGTTAATTGAAGCTCAGCAAGCCGGACTCATGTGGGATGTAAGTACGCCGGCCTTGGAGCTAGAATTGACTCTGACCTGATAATCAGACTTTTCCATCTGGGCTAGAGAAACACGAACCTGGTGGTTCGTTAGGGACATGCTGGCAGACACTTAAAGACAGCAGTGCTAAAGGCACCATTATAATTAGCTCAGTCAGAGACTGAGCACATAGATTTACTTGAAAACCAGTGTGTCTGTTCCCTCGTTGATGTGACCTCTGTGGAAATCACTGCTGAAAGAATATGTAGACTTTAGTCACCTAACTCGATGTTACAGATCCTTGTTGACTGTTACATATTATTGCCGTTAATTAAAGGTATCAGCATGTACCATAATGAGGGGAGTGACTTATGACGTAAGAACTCGCTTTATAGAGCTCAGAAACTGACTGGTAGATTGTTACTATATTTTTTAAAAGTCAGAAAGTGCTCGTTCCTTGTTTATGTAGCTTAAATTAAACACCGGGGGGTTCACATATATTCAGATGAACAGGAAAGATCTGCCCTTTGGTGCATTTCACAACAGCTCAAAACTAACATAACCACCGTGAAACAAAGGGAAGCTTTCATCCTTGTTCACACGACTCCCGATGAAAATCTGAGTCAAAATGAGATTGAGCAACAAGAAAATAAGTAAGTAGATCTCATTCTTAACTGCAGAAGAAGTTGCTTCAATAGAAAAGTGTTAGCCAGCTTCACAAAATGTCACTAACTGGATAAAAACGGTCCCCTAATATTTCCTGGTTTTGTTACTCGTCCCATGATGATGCTTTCCACTCAAAGATGCATTGCTGAACCAGGGTTATACAGGATAATGAAAGAACATTTTCCAGAGAGGGACAATGTAAAGAAAAATTTTGCTTTTTATAATACAGTTTGCTTTTGCTTTTTTTTTTCTGTTGTTCTCAAGTTTTCTTCAAAACAGGAAGAAAAAAGCTCAGACTGATTTATATGGTGCAACTCACACTCCCCCAATTTAATTTTTTTTTAAATACTTGTTATATTCAAAGATCTGGATCTGATACTTTTTAAAAATGTAAGCAAACAATCTTTCTTTCCAAAGGGGGAGCAGGATAATTCGTGGCTGCTTGACTGGGCCCAGAATGTTCTGTTTTGTGCTGGAGTCAGCAGCAGTTTCCGACAATGACTTTGTTTGACCCGTGCTGCTCTGACGGGCCGGGGCTGGCAACAATCTCAGCTTCAGCCATCAAAACATTCCTTTGTGGCCAAGTGCCCTTCTGCTTTCTCTGAAATATCTGGTGTCAGTTTTAACAAGAGGGGAAACAGACGTTCGTCACCATTAATTCCTCGGACGATTAAGCTGGTGATCTCTGACCTCCTGCCATTATTAGCCTTCAGAGCCAGGGTAAAGACCCCACAGATATCTGTTCTCCGACATTCCCTGTGAGCTGCCCTGGTATTTTATTTACTCAAAGGCTTAGCTTTTGCCCACCACCAGCTAAATGTATATGCTTCGTAATAAAAATTGCTAATAAGCTGTCCCAGACAGTGACATTAATCTCTAAGTGAGGATAACAGCGAGCAAAGGGAACAGCTGGCTGTCAGGAAAGCATGTGATTGGGAATTATACGTTTATTTAGATTTATGTACATATTAGAAGTGTCTGCCCCTGGCTGCAGCTGCTTTCGGTGTGTTGGGCTAGCTTGAGCATCTGGGACTGCTCTGAACCAGAGTCAGGGTCTTCGCACTGGGAGCTGTGGGTGCAGTGGGATCGCCCCGTGGTTATCTTCCAGGCTCTGACAGTACCGAGGTTTTGCTCTCTCCTGAAGACCCCGGTGGTAGAACCCTTGTTGATTGTCACCTGTATCGATGCTGCTCCTTGGGGGGGTGGTTGGCCCGAATCAATACCTTATTTTAATTCTGACTGCAGGGCTGCAGGGAGACCAAGTGTAAGCGCAGGACTTTGTGAGCCATGAGGAAATAGTTAATCCATCCCTGGCACAAAGCTGCTGTTTTGTGTTTGATATGATGGTGCTCACCATGGCCAGCTCGAGGGGCGGGTGGGTGGGAAAGGCGAGAGGAGCGTGCCAGCTGCTTGCATCATCTGCCGGTTATGCTGTGCAACCTTCAAGCCTCATTTTTCAGTCGCTGCTTTTGAAGCACTTCACTAGCTAATCAGAGGAACCCTCTGCCGTTGCTTTACGACAAGTTTCCTCTTTTTTTGTCTTCTACCTCCTCGTTTTCTCTTTTTATTTCTGCTTTTCTTGTTGAGTCCTTCAACTGGTAGCTATAGTAACGCACCCGTGGATGAGTGACTGTAGCACACCGCTAGGACCCGCTCCCCTCGGCAAAGCTCTGCCAGGCTTTCACACACCTGCCGTGGCTCGGCACCCTCTCATAGGGGTTTCTCCAAACAACAGGGACAGTCTCAGCTTGGAAGCTGGCTCCATGCTGCTTGCTATTTGCAGCTGCAACCCACAATCTATTGTGGCAGAAGGAATGAGTCACTGGCAGAGCAATCTGTTACATCAGATAATCACAGATTACCTCCATTAACCTCAATCCCTCCTGTAACCTTTTACAATCATGAGCCTAAATGCTGACGCATACAGTTGTGTTGCCATCATGTCTTGGGCTGTCCGTGATTTTTGAGGACAATGTTTTGTGTGATTTCAGGGGTGATTTAGCAGGGGGTGACAGTGAGGTGCACAGAAAGGAGCTGTTGGTACCTTGGTGCTGGACAAGATGATGGGGCCAAACTCAGGCTTTGTAGTTAAATAAGGGGGAAGTTTCCCCCCAAAGCTGACAGTGTCCTTTCGCATCAGCCCTGTGCACCCCTTCGCACCCTTGCCCTGCCACCCACATAGTACCTCTTTCCTCCAAAGCCGGAGCGTGTGCCAGCACCTTTCCCCCTCTGCCAGCCAGTCGGTGCCACTGGCAAACGCTGACTGTGACCAGCCGTTTCAGGGGGGCTTCGTCCCCCTCTCCACACTTGCTCTACAGGGTGTCTGAAGGCTTGTCATGTGTCTGGGGTTAATGTATGCTTTATGCATACGTCCGTAGCTGAGAATCTGACGTGTAGTTTGACTGAGGAGAGCCGGGGAGATGGACAGGGTCATCGTTCTGCTTTGCGGTGAAGCAACGTGGCCGACCGTGATCTCAAACAGAAAGTGACTCCATCTCAGACACGTTACGATGCTGTACTTTTCTTCCTGGCTGACTCTGAAAGCAAAAGGTCTGAAGTGTCACAGGAGAGATATTTCTCTCTAACAATGCTGGCATTTAGCCCATACACATGTTCTCTGGAGGTCCCCAGCCTAATTTTCACAATTTTTAGCTTGTTTACGTCAACTGTCTGAAAAGCGTTGAGAGAGAAGGGTGAATCCAGCCTGGCATCATTGAAGGACACTTCTTATGGCTCTTGGACTATCCCCCTGCAACATGAGACTGATTTAATGGTCCTCTAGACCGCTGCAAAAATACAGAAACACCACGAGATAAAAGCATACTGGGCACCTGATAACAGTTCCTCCGTGCCCCGCTACTCAAGTCTCCAGATCAGCACCTTTGCTGGGCTGGTGTCTCTGGAGGATTAAATGCGGGAGGAGAGGCTGTGGCAGGGCAGTGGGTCGGTAGCGTACATGCGTGCGCAGGCAGTGCCGAGGGGCTGCGGTCACTTTGCATCAGGCCACGTGCGGCTGATTAAACATGAATTTCATCTCCAGACCTTCGGGGTCTGCCTGCTGGAGGGCAGGGCTGAGTGCTCAGCTAGGCTCCCGAGATGCTTGGGTGACTTGCTCTTCTGCCTCCTTCGCGGAGACTCTGCACAGTTTCTTTCTTGCTTCCCTGAATGGCTGTTTTCCTGGCTCAGACATAAACCATCTAAACTGTCATTTATGTAGGGAAAGCAAAACACATCTGGATTTCTGGGTTCTTATCAGAGCATCTCAAAGCTTTACCAATTCTGCCAGTTAGGTGGAACTAATAAATCCGTCAGGCCTAGTAAAACAGCCTGTCTCAAATCATTAATTTTTCATGATCTTCACTAAAATTCTTTTCTTTAGCCCTGTTGGTAAATTTATAAAGGTAAGGGCAAAAAACCAGCAAAGAACATAATTCTCAGAGCTTGGCTACAGACTGTTGATAGGAACACACTTGAATTCTCACCTCCCATCCAGCTGGATCTCCTCCCCACAGTTCAGAAATACTTATAAAACTCAAATGTCAGTAACACAGAGGCTAAGTTCTTTTTTTAGAGACTGCAGAACTATTTGCAGGAGAAGAAGCCCACACAGCTTTTTGACAGGGACAGACAGAACCCACGTCGTTCCCTGCTCAGGGCTGGGATTTTGCATGTTCTCCCTCCAGAAGTGGCACCAGAGCTTTCAGAAGAGCTGAGCCCCGTGGTTTTGCCTGTACCAGGGCCAGGTTTCCTTGTGTCTTCCTTCTGCCTGCTTTGTGCTGCCCGTCGTGCCGCTGAGCATCAGAATTGCACAAATTGGAGCAGTGAAGCGGTAGAGCCTTCTTGGACTTCTACTCATTTCTGTCAGTGTCTAACTGTGACCCCCCAGGTTTCTTCAAGGTATTTTGGATTTAGGGGTCATCCCTAAGAACTTTTGGGTTGCCACTGAATCCAGGAGCACTACACCAGCTCCTGGGCAGTCTGCATGGGCAATGGGCATGGACTGTGCGGGTGGTGAGCTGCGTTTGCAGGTTTGGGTTTGGAGGCGTTGGTCAGCGACTTGCGTAAGTGTTACTAAAACAGGGTAATAAATATAAAGAACAGGTCATAAGTTTAAAAAGCCATTGGTTAAAGAGGAGTTCCTTCCTGGAAAGATGCTATCAAGCCCTATTCAAGCAGGATTTCTGAAGCAGGTATTTACGTTCTTTCTTTGGAAGAATGGGAAGCAGCTCTCCTACAGGCAATGTAAATTGCAGCTGTGCAAGTTAACTTGAAGGGAACCAGTAAGAAATGTGGGAATGTAGATTGACTGGAATATTCAGATATGGGGAGGCCACGTTCCTTGTTTAATTCTTGTGTGCTTCAAAACCTGTGATGGTTGAGAACATTTCTGACAAAAAAATCTTTCTCTCTGAGAATGAAGTTTTGTCAAAAATGAAAGGGTTTGCAGGAAAGTGTCTACTTAAAAAAGAAAAGGATCTGCTTTTTCTAGCTTCTTTTTGACAATATAGAAACATCGTTCTAAAAAGTAAAGGCTGTTAATTCACCGTACCCATTTTGTTCTGATGATATAATACATCTTCATACTCTATTTGATGTGTTCTATGGTAATATTTTGACATTAGAGAACTGAAATGACTCAAATATTATCAAAATGAAATGGATTAATGTCTTTTAACCAGAATTTTCTAGAACTTTTAAATACTGACTCTCAGCTCCAGTTTGGGAGAAAACTCCTCTGACATATTTACCATTTGTAGTAGGGTGATAACCTTGAATCTCAACAGCTCTGTGCAAAAAAGTTGGTCTCCCATGCTAATCATCAATACTGAAGTGTTATGGACGAATGTTTTCTGTTACCTACACCACAGATGGACAAAATCTATTAATACTCACCATGTTCAGACACTGTAGCCTTTGCATGTTCCTCCAAGAGACCTTACAGGTCCAGAAACAGCTCCCAAAGGAGCACAGTGGCTCCAGATTCACTGCATCATCTCTTCTGCTCTTGTTGCCAACTACAATGCCAAATACTATCCAGGCACCTTTCAACTTGAAGCCATCAGCCTGCTGAACCATCCAAGACATGGTAATGCTTTCAGACACAACTGAGCTGCCTGGATTTGTGCCAGTACCTTAGTTTACTTTGAGGTCAAGAATAAGAAGTTAAAATCTTGGGCTGCGCTTAATTTTACTATTTTAGATGATAGTTGGTTTTATTTTTTAAGTTTTACTGTTTGCTTGGTTTTTTAATAGACTGTAAAGCTTCAGTATGTTTTGTATCTTCTGAATTATTATTGTTTGTGGCATAAAAGTCAGTGATTTCTGTTTGCTCATTCATCAGCTGAAGATAAACATAATACAGCTAAAATACAAGGCATAAAAGAGAGAGACGCCATAAAAGACAAACTAAAGGTGCTTAGACAAGGGAAAATTAAACTACATCCTGGGAAATCGCATCACCAAACAACTCCCTGTTAACATGCATAGCAGTGAAACATACGCTCAGCTTATGTGAACTGGCCCACAAAGCCCAAAGAGAATGTGTTGAAATAATCTCAAATGTGCATTAAAAATACCCAATGGAGGATGTAGGCAAACTCCTGTGGAGAGTGCCACAGTTTGGCACGCTCACTGGAGACCAACAGAAAAATTAAAGACGTGGGGTTTTTAGTTTAGTTAAAACCCTTTCAATGTGCTCCAACTAGACATAAAGGTACCTTATGTAAAGACCAATTCATATTCCTTAAGTAGTACCAAAATGGCCTTGACATATGGTAGTCGAAGCCCCGAGGATCAGTCTTCGAAGACTAATCCCTTAGCTGCTTCTGTCCCTTCAGGGCAGTGGATGCTCTTAAAGCATATTATTAACATACACATGATTATTAACATATAAAATGTGTTAATAAAGTCATGTTTCAGCCACTCACCAGTATTTACAGTACTACTCGACCTCTTATTTAAATAATAGGTAGGTATTCCTGCAGCAAATATTTGTTTATGAACAGAGATTTCTGTAAGCCAATGGTAATAGGACTTTAGATGTCAGTTGTATACAAAATATTTTGCCCTCTGGTCCTCTGGCAACCAGACTGCAGAGCCAGCCTGACTCTGCCGGGGAGAAGCTTGGATTTTGCTTAATGAAATTCCGGTCTCTGTGGTTCTGAAGGCTTAAATATTAAATACACACTGCTGTTCATTTCCAAAAAGCAATGGGATGTTTTACACAGCGGCTGTCAGGCTTATGTATTTGTAGCAACATGCAGATGATTTATGTGCAAACATGCCATGACAGCAGGGAAGATGGGCACAAAACAGTTATCACGGTCTGTGACTGTTCAGATCAAAAAAGGCTGCAAGAGATAAAGACAGCTTAGCATGGGTAAGAAGAGCTATGTAACGTGATTCTCTTCTGAGGGCGTTGTGGACTTTTTGTTATCTCATAATTGAGAGCCTCCAAAGACTGGTTTGCAGAGGCATTGGGTCCCAGTGGATGGCGGCCACTTACCTGCTTTTGAAAATCCAGCCCTCATACCCTTCTCCTCATCCTTGGGGTGACGTAGAAGGGGGTTCATAAAGAGGTTCCTCATGGTCTTGTAAGTGCTTGTTTTAAGCACAGGTCAGTCAGGAGTATCACCTAAGGTCTTGTAACCTGTTTTTTTTTAGTGTGTTCCCAGACGAGAAGGGCAGGATGAAGGGCGGATGAAGCAGTGGCTTTCCTTCTTGGAAAACAAACTTTTTATTAGCTAGTGCAGCTGAGCATAGGTGGGACCAATATAAAAGAAGAATGGTGAACTTCCACGTGAAGCAGGTCTAAGAAGGGTGGAACTGTTTGCCTTAGAGGCTAGATGAGTTAGATATGAAAAATTCTTAGGGGAAAATGGTGGGCTGATAAATTTTATTTGTGCTGTCTCATTACCAAGAGACACTCCAGGAAAATAAGCAGTTTAAAATTGATGTTCCCTTCCTTCGCAAATACATGGTTAATCTCTGGGACACACACCCACATGAAGCAAAAGGCTATTCAACAGTCCGGGGCATTTATCAGGAGCATAAGAACAGCCTGAATTTAAGTGGCATAAATTCTAAAAATAAATAAATAAATAAATAATTTTTGGAAGCAATATGCCTTCATGTTTTGTTAGTCATATCTAATTAATAGGGTGTGGAACAAAGTTCCTGCTTTCCAAATACTTTAGAAACAGCTTTCTAAGATCTTCCTGTGAAGCTGCCCACGGCCCATCCTCTCCTAGACAGACCATACGTTTAATCTGATACGGCAGTTTGATATCTAACGTCTGGCTGCAGCCACTTCGATGGGAGAGGGTGAGTAAAGGAAGGCTGGCAAGAGGAAGAGAAGAAGAAATGTCAACTTTTTTTGAGTGAAACTAGGACACTAGCCATGATTCTTGGATTTTAATATTGGGGTGTGTGTTCCACTGCTTTCACGTGCCGCGTAGTCAAGGCCTTGCGATCAGAGCGTGCAGAGCTCTGTGGGGAAGGCCTTGGCTGAGAGCCTAGCTACTGTTGCGAAATGGAAGACACGAACTGTAGTCGTCCTTCAGCGATCCGTGGGTAGTTTATTTAAAGTGTGGGCTAACTAGATTGCAGATAATATGGTTGAAGGCAATGAAATGTTTGCCCGTCTTCGCTTAGCCGGGCCAGGCAGCGTGGGGTGTGATGGCAGTCTTACCGACTTGGGCAAGAACAGGGCAAAAGTACGAAGCCAGCTTAGCCATGCTTAAAAGCCTCCTTGCACGGTGGCATGAGGCACGACTGGAATACGCTACAAGCATGATGCTGCCATGAATTCACCCATCATTACATTTAACTCTGTGTTATGAAATACCTTTAAGCAGCTGAGCAGGAGCATGGCTTGATCCTCATCAGCAGGATTAACAGGCTCAAGACCTTGGCTTCAGCTCCTTGCTGTCTCTGATTTCTCATGTCGTTTTGGACAAAGCGCTTAACGTCTCACTGGCTTAATAATGTGCAGGTACTTTCCTGCTTCCTCTCCGTGCTAGGCCAGTAAGTGTATTCTGAATAACGGTGGCAAATAAAATAGGCACCTTAGGCTAAGGGTAGCTGCTGCTCACAAGTGTTGTGCTTGTATGCCTCTGGTTATGTCTCCCTCCTTGCAGGCAGAGATCAGAGCTAGATTTGCCATTCAGCATCACAAGATGATATGAAAAATGCCATGTATTTTTCAGTAGGTAGGATGTAGAGCAAATACTTTTGTTTCCTGTAGGACTGGTTGACATGTTAGAGAATTAGCTTCACTCCTCCGTTGGTGAATGCTGAGCTGTGAAGTGCATGCAAGGGAGTGGAGCTGAGATTTCATGCTGTTGCTGGGAGCTCACCTTTTGTCATCATCAGCAAACCAAGATTTTAAGGCCGTCAGACCCTCCATCACCACATGATGGAACTCACATCCACAGCATGGCATGTCTGTCAAGTCCTGCCCTGAGAAGCTGCCTTGAAGACTGCAAACTCTCCTGGCCAGAGCAGACAGTGCAAAGGCAGCAATCAAGGCGGTGTGTGAAAAGCTTCCCTTTGCAACCTGCACAATTACTGACCTATTCAGAGAAACCTCCCCTTTTAGCTTTTAGCTCTGCTAGACAATTTATCCTGTCTCAGCTGTCTCACTGCATTATATCCATCAAACCCCCTAGAATTAACGTTTGGAGCCAGCAGTGTTTGCTGGCTCCACAAGAAAAGCTGAGAGCGGAAAGGTCAGGTTGATTAAAGCACTTGATCAGAATCTTTAACATAAAGACGTCACAGGCAAAACAGTAACGCTACTTCATGCAGCTAAGAGCAAATGATTCATCAGGCAAGGCTGCTTATTTTTGGAGGATGGCCACAAAAGAGAAGAGAACGCACTGGCTGTATCGATCACAGTTGTAACAGGGAACCACAGAGCCCTTCTCCCGTTCTGATGGAAATTTAATGTTGGAAATACATCATCCAATGTAAATATATCAATATATATTTTACAGCAAATGGATTTTTAAAACATTCTGGCCCAGCTTAGCAGAATCATTTCACCTCTGCACAAATCGCAAAGCTGTCGTTTGGAGCAAAGGGCTATTTTGCAGTGCTCTGCACAGCTTGATGCTGCTAAAGACGCAACCATTTTGTGAGGACTTCTGTAAAGGTGTGCTCTGAAATCTCCAGTGCTTTGGCCTAGAGGGGTAGATCTTCAGTGAGTGAAGACGTACCAGTGTTGAACAGATGCACCCTAAATGGTGCTTTCATCTGGCTTACTCCCACTGCCTCCCATTTCCAGAAATTATTAGGAATTCTCTCCTAGCAGGCACTGCTGCCCAAGCAGCTGCATACCTCTCGTGCTGCCTCCAGTGCCTGCTCATACCTTAAGCAAAGAGCTCCTGCCTGTCCTCTTGCAGCACCCCGCTCTGTCTAGTCCTTGATCAGAGCGGTGGGTCCCTGCGGTGGGACAGGCAGCAGGCAGAAGTGAGAGGCACATGCCTGAGCGTGGAGGTGGCTTGAGCTGCTCCGGGAGCTGACAGCCTGACAAAGGGATCCAGAACCCCAGATTCAAACCCTGGGGATCGTTCTGCTCCGACACCAGCCTGACAGTTTTGCTCCCTCCTTGCCTTCCCTTTCCTTCTAATCCCTTCCCCAGCACTGGCAGATGTATACTTAATTCACTTAATTCCCATGGAGGTTTGACATCAAGGCATAGATCTCAAAGTTTACAAGACAAATGAGTGTGAGGAAAACCATGAAGCAATAGTTCAGGGAAGAAAATTCAGCCAAAGAGGATGAGTGGTGAAGAGAAGGAAGCGTGAATTCCTGGAGAAAGCAGCATTTCCCATAGGAGTGTGTGAAGTGAGGGTGCAAAGAAGTTTAAGTACAGTGTGATGAGGATTAAGAGCAGGAGCATGAAGGGAAGTGCCCTTGGAAGAGGAGAAGAGGGTCGAGTGGAGGTGGAGGTGGCATCCTGGCAGGCAGGAGCAGCCCTGCAGGAATGCAGGAGTGGGCTTTCAGGGAGACAAAAGCCAGTGAGGACCCTTCAGGTTGTGGAATCCAACCCCTGCAGTCACTGGCAACCAGAGCAGGGCTGTGCACTCCAGGAGGTGGTGGAAAGGTGATTGCAGTGCTCATCCCAGCACACAAAAACACTTCTCAGCATCTTGTAGCATACCTAAGACCTTCAGCAGGCAAGCCCAAGCATCATATGCTGCAAGAGAGCAAGGCAGCCTCTCTGGTACTCTGACTAGAGGGATGGGAGAGGAAATTACTTTAGCATCAGTGTTTGAGGTGCACTGAAGAGGGGCGGTTGGAGCAGAATTCATTATAGACCCAAAGGGTACATCTGTGTTGCCTAATACTGCTTAGCGTGGAGGCAGTCACAGCTCCCTGTGCTTTACTGGAGACTAATTCCTGGGGAGGGTAGTATAGCTGCACTCCTGACAGTCTGGAAAAGCTAGTTCCTTTATGGCTGGGCGAGATCCGTCTGCTTTACATTGCGTCATGTAGACATACAGTAAGTTCCTGTCAATAAGGAGTTTAAAAGAATTCATAGCTTTGTAATGACAAACCATTGGTCACCAAAAGCAAAGGAATAAAAGGTGAGACGTGGAAGGAGCACTCCTGCACCAAAGGTTATACCGTGTGATCAGAAATGTCCCACAGAGAGCACTATTTCACATTTTTTCCCAAGGCTCATATTTTCTCTGCAATGGTCTGCTACCTTTTGAGTCAACGCTCTCCTAATTTAGCCTGCAACATCATGTAGTACCCAACACACCCTCAATCTGCAACTGTGACTCTACCAGCCCCTCTACAGAATTAACTCAGCTCTGAATTAGTCATTCGATGTGCCAGCGCATGTAAAACAGACTCAAGTGAATCAGATTTTGTGTGCCGGGACTGAATTGCAGTAAATACAGTGACTCGGAGAATCTCAGTTTGCATCTGGGCTTTCATGTCCGGGGGGATGCTCTTTCTCCGTTGGCTGCACAGCCTCTCTGAGCAGGACAGGCACACAAAGAAGCTGGGAATGGAACCCCCAGCACCACCCCACACCTCCTGCCCTCTGCAGCAATGCTGATGTGGCAGCATAAGGTGGGGTGGGGGCGTAAAAGAGAAACCCAGGTGAGGGCTGGAGTAAAAAATTGCCTGATGACAGTAAAAAAAATAAAAATAGAGGCAAGAAAAAAAATCTAAAAATGGCCTTTTAGGCTGAGCTGGTCAAGATCTGAGTGCCCATCTAGTGTACGCTGGGGAAGGGCACACACAGCATGTCTGTAGAGGAGTGAAGGCAGAGGGTTGATGAGCACTGATAACGTGCAGCTGTGGCCCTGCCTCAGAGGCAGTGGGTTGGTGGACACAGACGATGTGCAGCTGTAGCTCGTTCCCACTAAGTGGTTAAATAGCCCTGAGGAGGGTGGGAGAGGGGTCAGATGGAGGAGGAGTAGGGTGGTCTGGCCTGTGGAGGAAGGAGGTACAGCAGAGCTGGTAGAACCTGACTGATAGTAAAGCCTTGTTGCAGCTACTGGTTTGTTTGTGCTGCAGCAGTCGGTGCCTGTGTGAGGCCCCTCAGATTACGAGACTGAGTGTGACGAGCGGTGATGGCTGTGCTGGGGGACATCTGAAGTTTTGAACAGTGATGGCGGTGTCTAGTGTAGCGGAGACAGGCAGGGACAGCCTGCGGTCTGGATCACGGTGAGAGAGGTGGGAAGAGCCTGGGGACCTGGATCAGACACCGGTAAAGGTGAGCTGTTGGGATCAAAGAGAAGCCTGGCTGCCGTGGAGTTAAGAGGGTGATGGGTGGTAGCGGTGGGGTACACGGCCAGACGTGGCAGCAGCCCACAGCGGTGGTGGGTCCATGTCACGATCCAAAGATAGGATTCGTGGTTAGGTTCTTTTATTTGATTTCAGAGTACAAAAGGTTATAAATACACCA
>JAVJGJ010000062.1:15415461-15434154 GCA_035590215.1 Microhierax caerulescens | reverse complement strand
GTGAAGTTAGCCTGGTATGGGATGGTAAGAGACCTTGCTGCAGCTGGCTAGTTTTGCTAGTGCTGCAACACATGTCAGTCTGTGTTAGGTTTGCTTGGGCTGAGGGAGCCTGACCCAGCCGGCGGCGTGTTGTCTAGTGATCCCAGCATGCTGGAAACGCTACCTTTACTGGTGGAGCCCAGTGCAGAAGGCATTCCCCTGGCAAGCTCAGGTGTGGCACCTGGAGGTGCTAGTGATGCCTGCAGCAAGATATTTATGAAGGGATGTTGATGAAGGATATTCATCAGCATGGGAAGGCTGAGGGTCTTGGACCTCATCCAGCCAGAGCTGGAGAAGCGAGCTAGGTCGTTCACCTTGAGGACAGCCTATTTCAAGAAAAGGGGAAGAAGGAACCAGAAAAGTACTTTTTCCTTATGAGGATATGATATCGATTTCCCCGCGCTGTTCTCCTGTGGAAGCAGCAGTGACCACAGTGTGTAACATCGGCGGTAAAGCCACGTTGGCAGTATATGTAACACGGGTTGAGGATGATGAGAGTTGAATTTTGGTCTTCAGTTTCCAGCCCTTATTTTGGGATGGCATCAAGGCTCATCCCAAAAGAAGGGGGAGATCCAGGTTGGAAAGATGTGAGTGGTGATTTTACAAGGTTGACTTGTGAAGTGGCTGTTAGTTGACACAGAGGTGATGCCATTGAACTGGTCCTGGTGGGCCACAAGCTTGCGCTCCCAGCGTTTAGCAAGCTGATGTGCTAGATGCTGACACTTCAGTCTGTTTCAGCCCAGACGAGCTCAGGCTTGATCTGTGCATCTATCAACAATGTTTCAGCTTTAATTATTAACGATATCCGCAAGAGCTGTGGCTGGGCTGGTAAACTCTGGATGGGGCTGTGCCCTGGAAGCCATCTAATCCTGCTATTTCTTTCTCTGCAGGGGGTGGAGGGAAACGCAAAGGCAAAAGCAAAAAGTGGAAGGAAATCTTGAAATTCCCTCACATTAGCCAGTGTGAAGATCTTCGAAGAACAATAGGTAAGAGCTTTTTCTTCTTTGGCAGTATTGCATAAATAAAACGTGCTGTTGAGACTGGTTCAGCAGAACAGCGTTGAAGTACTTATCGTTGATGGAAGCAGCTTAGAGAAGGGCAGACAATGCGTATAGCTCCCGTGATGCTGCCATGCAAACTCAGCACTTTCTGGTTCCTCAGAGGGCACTGTGGCTCAGGCAGGAGATAACGTGTACATCAGGTGCTGGGCTTGGGCTGGCAGCGGCTGGGGGCTTGGCATGGCACGCACAGGCTCTAGGAGCCAACGGGACTTGCCAGTTGATGGTACCTGGCATATGGGTCAGGTGCTCTGATTCGGTGCCTATCAGGACCAACCTGGCTCTAAAAGGACACTCAGAAATGTATCCCCTCGTCGTATCCTGCATTCCCTTGTAATAAGTAGCTTTTTATCGGGGAAGACATGAAAGCATAGAGACTGGTGATGTAGTTAAAGGTTAATATTCACTGTAGACTGGATACGATATTTGAAGCGATAGCCACTACCCTCTGCCAGGCAGGTTTGCTCAGCAGTACTATCCTCCCTTCAACCACAACACTACATAGCTTTTTATAGGACATGTAAAAACTTTTTTTTTAACGAACTTTGTTATATCAATGTGGGCCAAATGCTGCAGATTTGGAAGGGAGCTTGCAGTGGCCGTTTTAATAACACAACATTTCTCCTGTTCATACCTGCCAAATTTCAGCATTCTTTTGACTGCTGCCTTGGCAGGCAAGGCTAGCAGCTGTCTCCTTGTGCATTCTCCGCTGTACTGGTCTCACCCCAAGAGGTTAACTTCAGCCATTGAGGCTGCTTTTCTCCGCTACAGTGACATAAAATTCAGCCACTGGCAATGAATGAATGAAAGGCAAGAAACTGTAACAACTGAGATAACGGGCAGCACAATTTTTCTAACTTGGGCAGACTCCTGGGGTCTGAGTGACAGTGCCCTGGCACTATTTACATTTGAAATTCACAGCGTGTTTATGCAGAGAAAATATGTGGAATGTTTTGAAACGCTTTTCATGGTCGTCTTCAGTAAATTTTGCTTCCCTCGTCTTCTGCTGTAGGGCTAAAAGGAGGTAAAGGAGGGGGAGGCAGGAGAAAAGAGCTTAAGTTTTCCCAGTTTATGGCCACTCGACAAACACACAAACCCTGGAACAATTTCTGAAGGTACAAAATATGCTGGAAAGAAATCTAACTTAATGTATTATAATTTGCACAACAAATTCTCTCTGCTATTCCATCAACTTCGGTTTCTACAGGTGGAAGTGGCACCATATAAAATGCTTGCTCTTTACAAAGGTGCAATATCCTAAAATAAGTAGTCTTAAAAGTCTGCTAATGAATTCTGTTTCTGAAATGCTGTTTCTGGCATATGTTTTTTGGTGTCAGCTTTGTCCTAAATGTAATTTGTTTTGCATTTTTGTTGTGAATGACTTGGTGAAGTAACAGGGCAAGAGCCCTTGTGATGCTTTTGATGGATTTGGCTTCAGCAACTGACTTCTGTGCAGCAGGAAATAAGGCCCAAATACTTGTTCTGTGACTCTGATTTTTATTGAGTAGCTTTCCCACTGAGCTGGATGTGATTACATAAGAAATGAGGTGCTGCTCAGCCTGAGTAAGGTCATCTGTCCTTGCTGGCTCTACCAGGTTTCAGTTAATCTGGCTGAGATTGGAGCATCCCAAACAAACTGTGGCTGTCTATAAACTACTTCTTGCTCGTACAGGGGATCTGACCCATGGATGAATCGAACTCTCTGGGTCTATACCATTAAGTCATTTGCACGTGTGTGGTTGATCTGAGGTGCTCAGGACGGATGTGTTCCACATGCAGATGCATTGCACTGGGCTCTGTGTGGCTCAGGGATGTCACTGCAGTCTGGCCTTAAACCGCTTCTTTTACAGTCTTTGCTGAGAAAGAACAACTCCCTTTGCTTTAACCCATTTTCTTTTGTTATTTTCTGCAAGTCCTTTAAAAGGATCTCAGAATTTCAGGTGACAAGGTGACTTTCTGAGGGAATGCACTGAAACATCTTTCTTGAACCATCAGCGGAGCTGCTGCTCTGTGACTTGCAGGGGATCCAGCTGCTCAGTGTGTCTGCCCATCAGTCCCTCCCCTAACACATTCTTAGCCCGCTGGTCAGTGCCAATCAAATCTATTAATGAAATTTTGGAGACCCCAGAGAGGCTTTTTGCCTCCAGTCTCTTTGGAAATGAGCAATCAGAAGAGAACAACAACTTTACACACGGAAAAGGCTACAGCCTCAGTCCAACATGTTTAGAGACAAATACTGGTAGGTTCTGCTCATCACAGACCTCTGCCCTGTCTCTGCCTCCCAGCACTTTTGGTCAGACACAGTAAAAAAAAAATAAAAAAAAAATCACACCAAGTCTTAGAGGGTTGCATGAGCTGGAGGACTAGGCTGGTGAGGTTTTATTGTACTCTTCTGGATGCTTCCCAAGAGCCTCTGTGGAAAAGCTGGAGGCAGGGATGGGATGGACCTTTCAGTTTAGAGCGGGCATGGATTGCTGTGAAGAAAGGCATGGCTTAGTTTAATGCAGCTGTAAGCCACGACTGGAAAATGCTGCTCTTGTAATTGTGGCAGTACTGCCTGCGTGCGTGTGTAGATGCCCACATTTTGGTGTAAAAAAGTGTGTGCTTTTGCACCCTACTAAGGTGTACTGAAAAGAGTCTGTGTCTTAAAAAAAAATAGCGTAGTGTGAAAAGAAATCTGAAAAACAGGAAGGCTGAAATAAACCAAGGGTCTGCGACCTGTGTTGACACAATTATGAGTCAGTTCATACCTTTTGGTTCCCTCTGTGTTTACAGGAGACTCTGTGTTTGACCATCCATCATCTGGTGTCTCGCTGAAAGACTTGCTTAGTAAAGGCCTTTTTTCCCCTCCTTCTACACAGAAATAAAAAGCAAAACACCTGAGAGAAACACTGTTTTTTGATAAATAAACAAACACTGGAAACATCTTTATTAAAAGTGCCATTTAACCAAGGAGCTATTTTTTTTGGACTGCACTTAAAAGCAACTTTTTTTTTTGTCCAAAGTATGCAACATCCTTTGAACACCCTTGTTGAAGTGTGGTGTGGCCTTCATTGTGTGCTAATTAAACAGGCAAGTGGAACAGGGATGCTACACTAATACCTTTACTGAGCTCTGAGAGTGGCTTATGTCTGTATGTATACTTTTATATTGTGAATAGCTAATGTATGTTTGTTTGCAGCCCTCTTCCCAGCTGTATTTAATTGTACTAAAACAGCTAGCCCCTGCCAGGTGAATATTGGCTGATTAGCAGCCCTGTCAGTTGATGAAAACGGGTGTTTGAGGCACTAGTGACAATTTATGTGATGGATGCTGCTAGTAGATGGTGTTCTGCTATCTTTAAAAAAGATTCAGATGATAGCTTAGCAAAAGAGAGAGGTTTCAAGGGAAGGGGAACGTAGCAAGGCGCAGCTTCAAAAATTTCTATGTGTCACAAACACGGCATGAAGAGATGCCACAAGTTAGGGATACCCACTAGTTTAAAGGCCATCAGTAAACAAAAATACAAGAAAAAGTTGTAATTTTAAAGGCCAGAGTGTCTTTTTGATGATAAAAGATTCTGCATGTCTGTAAATATTTCTGAATGACGCAAAAGGTTCTGTTGGTTAGAAGTGTGGAATTTTTATTTATTTTGCTCAGACCCATTCTGTGCTTTTTTTCTTCCATAAAAAAACCTGCTTGGGTGAAAGAGTTGATTATTCTGATCTTTGGCAAATTTTCTTTCACAACTGTCCAAATGCTATATAATAAATCAAGGGGTTTTTTTCCCCCCATAGATTGAAGTCTGTGGAGAAACTGCCACAGAATGTGCCTGCTGTTTGTTGCATAGAGTGATTTGTTACATTATTGCAGAAAACTTTAACTCCTTCAGTAAAGCAGTTTCTGGTTGTGCATTGTACTCATGTAGAAGGAGAACTCTGATGGTTTGTAGTCTTAAATATCTATATTCAGTGAGATTTTGCAGACAGAAGGATCAGCCCCATTAATGCTAATTTTGCCATGTGTGGCTTAAAAAGAGGAGAAGTCTTCCCTGTGCCATTTAACCTCTTGCATGACATTTGCGTCCCACTTATCCAGGGTAAAAGCAGTTTGAGCTTCCAATTCTGGCAGGTTCTTTTCAGCGTAGTTAAAAATATGCTTCTCTGTGAGAAACGCTTTGTAGAGATGGTGAACAGAGTAAGTGGGACAAAATCGAAGCCCCAGAGCTTGCATGCTCACTTTTTACAAAAGCTGGCTTTATTTTTCCCCCCAACTATTTTTGTATTATACTTTTTCAGACATGATCAAGACCTTCACCTACATGATTTTTTTTTTCAGTCACTTTAGAATTTAACTACCTGGAGGCATATTGATGGTGCAGGCTCTGCAACAGGATGCAGACCTGCCTGAATGAGCTTTTTTGAGCTGCCAGCATGGGTGCAGATAGCAATCAAGAAGCAGAAGTATGGACATCAGGGACAGATGCTTGAGTATTTATCCAGCTTCCTAGAAATGCTTTGCAGCCTGCACTGAGCTCCATCCTGTGGCAGAAAGACTGCTACTATACCCTGGTTATCATAGAACCATAGAATCACAGAATGGTTCATGTTGGAAAGGACCTTAAAGACCATCCTGCTCCAGCCCCTGCCACTGGACCAGTTGCCCCCAGCCCCATCCAGCCCGGCCTTGAGCACCCCCAGGGATGGGGCATCTACCACCTCTCTGGGCAGCCTGGGCCAGCGCCTCACTGCCCTCACAGGGAAGAACTTCTTCCTAATATCTAATCTCTCTCTACTAAATCTACTCTCTTTTAGTTTAAAACCATTCCTTCTTGTCCTATTGCTACATGCCCTTGTTAAATGTCTGTCCCCATAAAAGTAGCTTGGGCACATCTGGTCTGCTCCACAGTGCTGGGACATCTTTTACGAATTCCCTCCAGCAGTTCTCAGGTTCCTTGGTTTCAGAGGTTTGCTAGCACTGCAGAGATAAACACATGGATGAGGGGTCTTGGAAAGGAAAAGTGTGAGCTTCCAGGCTTACTCGTGAGGGAAGCTGCTGCTGAGAGATAAGTGACAACATGGCATATTGATGTTCACCGTGGGATAATGTCTGTGTGGCATCCTGCCCTGCTTCACTTGGGGATGGCATTAGACCAGGGTAGGTGTATCCGCTTGGGGAGTGGGGATGTAGGTAAAGAAATACAGTGCATGTGCATCCCAGTACCATACCAGTAACATACTGGTACCGTGTGGTTGTGTCATTCATAAAGCTCAGGCACTGGAACTGGGCAAAGGGAGGCATCAAAAGCCTGGTCTGGTGAAAAACACAAAGTAGCTATTTTTCTCTCCACTAAATTCTTCAGCTCTGACATTTAGTGATTAAAAAGCAAGGTTTAGTAATGTAATCCTGAAGCCAACAAATAGATCAAAGGAAAGAATCGCAGCTCGCCTTCATCGGTAAATAACTGAGCACAAATGGTTAAAACTTCTGTGACTGTCTCATGGTCTCACTGAATACTACACCTAAAGCTGGTCTCACGTTTTTGGCTAAAAGTAGAGTTTGAGTTTCTGAGAATTTTTTGGTTTTGTTGAAAGCATTAGCTTTCCTTGAAAAAAAAAAATGTATGTTTTTATTGGAAAGATTTTTTTAACAAGTACTGAGGATTCTGTGTTATGAAACAACAGCAAAGGGAATTGTTTGCTATTTTCTTTCCAAATGTGTAGGCACACAGGTAGCTGTGTCAGGAGGGTGCTGTTAGTGTACGTATGCATACAGCCAGAGCTGAGTACCCAGCACAGAGCTCTACAACACCTCTGGGAGGCACTAGGTTTTCTGCAAACCTGGGGAGCTGGAATCAGTGGAGTAGAAGATCCTATCTAGAAAAAAAACAACAAACAAAAAAAGGCAGCACGCTCTGTCATTGTTACACTGTTCATTGAAATCTGTTTGAGAGATGTTTGTATCAATTAAACTGATAGACACATGGGCTCGCAAATAATTTTTTTATCCACACAGGGAGTCCCTTTCAATTCAGTTGACACCAGCTGGGTTTTTTCAGCAATCATTATCCTGCTCTGTATGAAAATATCTTTGCCCATATGGGTGCCCTTAGATAACTGCAGCATGAGATATATTTTGGTTGCTACCAGTGATACCAACGTGGTATCTTGCTGGTGTTCCTGCATCACCCAGGTGTCGGCTCCTGACCTCAGTGTCTGTTAGCAGCACAGACTGCCCGTGCTTTGGGGTGGGAGAGAGTTCGGCTCTGTGTTGCCCTGTGGGGTGACACTCGTTGCACCAGAATTCAGGGGCTAGCCGTGGTGCAGTGGTGGGGACAGTCCCCTTGGTACCGGAGCAGGACCTAATGGAAAATCTCCCTGGATGAGTTGTCCTCCATGGTGATTGTCTGTGGGGCGAGTACAGAAGGAGCTCTGAGAGAGGGACCCAAGAAAGGCTGAAAGCAAAGTTTGAAGAGCTGCTGAAATACAGCTGTGGAGAAGATTTATTGCTCTGGAAAAAGTTATGCAGATTTTTTTTGGATAACTCTAATGCAGAAAAAAACCCCTCAAACTGATTTATTTCTAAAGAAGAAACAAAGTCCTTCCCTTTGACAGTCCCCGCTCTCTACACCTCCTGTTTGCTTTCTTTTTTTCTTCTATGGTAGGCATAACTTTCCCCTCTCCTCCTTGAGCCGAAAGGTCTCTGTTGCTCTTTGCAACACGGCTTACACAATCTTTCCAGTGTAGACCTCGCCTTCAGCAGTACCCTGTAGTTTCTTGAATGTGATGTGCTGTCCCATATCGTGGCTACATCTATATTAAATGTGATACTCTTCAGGGGCAGGAACTGGCTGCGTGATAGAAACTGTTCCAGCACATGAAATGATACAGCTGATGTCAAAACCACGTTGTTTATAAACCCAGGGTTGGTGCCGTCCCTTTCTCTAAAATCCTTCAGGTTCAACTGTAACTCTATCATAAACATAGGTTTCTCGTGCTCTAAGGATGGACAAGTGGAGTGACGTTTTGTGCCTTTGCAAGATTAGCTGTATCCAGTTTATAGTGATGGGTGGAATTGAGAAGAGTTGGGGTTTTTTTTCTTGTATTTTTTTTTTAATGCCATCACAGAAAGTATGTGAAAAACAAGCTGTTTTATGCATCTAGTGAGACTCAAGACTAACACTGGGACTTCAGGCTGCTTGTACTTGACAGCTTCCAGGACGGGAAGGGGACGCAGGGGAAATGAGTTGAAATGATCTCAGCCCACATTCTATTTACAGAATTCATTTCACAAGACTTAATCCATTAAGTATTACCTTGGCAGTGGCAACCCAGAAAGAAACCAAGAAAGACGTTGCTATTCTCCATAAGGAACAGGCAGCAAATCTACACTGCCTTAGCAAACAGTGAGTCCACACCGGTTGTCATCCAGTAGAAAGCCTCCTAAGAAACAAATATTATCACTAAACCTCTGTATTTTTATTTTATGGCAAAGACTGTAACTGGTGCAATAAATCAGTCTTTGCAAATTAAGAAGAAAAAAAATGCCACTGCACACTTTGAATTATTTCCAGAAGTTATTACAGGGATATGCAGAAAAGGAATTAGAAGACAATATATCTTCTTAAAAGATCCATTTCAGCTCACTGAAAATAGAAGTAGATATTGTGAGCTGCAGGGTTTTTCATTATCTTATTAGGTAATATGAGTCATTAAGGCTAATTAATACTTATGCAGTGATTTGGAATTGTAAAATGCTATAGGAGTGCTCACGGGTCCTGTTAAATAGTAGTACTTGGTGGTTAAGGAAATTTATTTTAAAAGCTATTTAGCATTTGCTGGATATGGGGAAGGTAGGGCTACATGTATGATGGGAACCTGCTCTTCTCCCAGCTGAACTCCCTTGTAGCTGTTACTGGTAGCGATGGGAAGAAGGTGGCAGGGCAAAGCAAGCCTCTGGTTTGGTTGACTTTTCAGCTCTGCTGGAGTCGGTGAGAAAGTTTCCCTTCAATCAAGTTGTACAGGAGCCCTCTTATAATGGCAGGAGGGATGTGTGGAGCGGGGCAGAGAAAAGATCTACCAGACCTACATCGTAGGGATGCTGCAAAGAGTGCTTGTGGGATGAGCAGCCTGGAATCCCCACGTTTGGGGATGCATTCAGGCTTTCGGGGAGGGATGGGGTTAACCTAAGTTAATGCTTCCCAAGAAAAATTGAGAGTAGTTGGTGGAGGAAGTGTTACTTTGACTTGCTTTCTGCTGGTTATTCAGAGGCCTCTGGGATTGTGGCTGGTCTTCGTCTTGGGCTTTGCTAGGAACAGTCGTGCTACAAGTACGGCATGGTGAAATGCTGCAGGGCGGTGTAGGTGAATAGAAGAGTCTGAGCCCTTGGTTGAAACATTTTGTAACAAAAACTAGCTTTTTGAATGACATGCATGTAGTGGAAACGTAGTTATTACTCCCATTAGATCTTTGAATTCGACCTTTTTATCCTTTATTTCCTCTTTCTGTGCCCTCCTTAAGTGGAAGAGGGGCAGGAGAATAAGAAACATCCTGTTCTTTACTTAAACCCAGAAAATAACAAGTAGTCAAAATGTATATCAAAGTCACTCAAAGCCCATAAAATATTTTGAGTGAGGCAAAATTCACTTTTTTTTGTGTGTATATATATATATTTTTCCATTTTGAATAGCCACAAAATGTATAAGCAATCCTGTACTTCTTGTTTCCGATCTTATTTCTATCTCTGTAGCACTTTTGCTGAAGCACTCTTTACCACAAAGCATCCTTCTTCAGCACAAGGTGCTCTTTTTTGTTGTGAGGGTCCTTGATCTGTGCACTTCAGTCCCATCGGTTTAGTTCTTTTCCTGACAATGCAAATGGACAATAAAATGAATATAAATACAGTATTTCTGTTTTAAATATAAGATAAGGCACTGCAAATTATTTTTTGAGTTAGCAGGGTTGGGATTCATGCTCCTTGTAAATTCGTATGTGAGGTGAGACCCCAGATCAAGTGCCTTACTGCAAATCTGGCCCACGGTTCTACTGTTCCTGATTTCTGCCTTTCAAGGAAAAGGGAGGTTGAGAGTTTTTTGGGTAATCCCACACATAACTTTTAATTCTGATTTTAAGACATAGTGTGAGGGAATTCATGTGAGGAATGTTAAAAGCCTGATTTTTTTGGTGGTTTGGCTGAATCCCTCAAGTCATTGAGAGATTCCATTTATTTTTCAGGTAATCACTGTATGCTGCTTTGAAAACATTTTGGAGATGGCAATTAGAAATATTTCTTTGTGGCCATGAATTCTGCTAAATATTGATATTAAAATAGAAGCCCCACTTGGCAGGGTCAAAGCAGGAATTATGAGATCATTTCTGAAGAGAGTTCCTGGTTATGCCAATACTTTTATTTACTTATTAATCACATTTTCACCATGCTAAACCAATGCCAGGGAGTTCTAAGACAAGTAAAAGAAAATATTCTCTACCCTAAACTGCTGTCTCTTAGCTGAAGTAATGGAAAGGATGAGTAAAAGTCCAGTGTAGGGAAGGGGAACAAAATTGTAGAGCAAGATGGTGTAATGCAAACTACGAAGAATCTCCTGAGTTTGGGGATGAAGGTAGACTGGTATTTGGTTTTGTTGAAGAACTCCCTGTTGTCCTGGAATTGGTAAAGTTCAGTGCAAAAATGGTTCAACAAAAAGTCTGAACTCTTATAATCCTTAAAAAACACATTATAGACCAAAACATTTAAGTCACAATTCAATTTATTATATTAAGAAAAATGTGAAGGTTTTTACTATTCCAGGAGAATAATTAATTCCAAGAGATTGGAAGTCCCTATGGTATAAAATGACCCACAGAAATATAATCTCTGCAAATATACCTCCCAGATTCACCACCCCCCTGCCCTGCACCAGTGTTATATTTGCACAGTGGCACCTTGAGGGTCTCTTCACGTCATGTTGATTTTCTGAGCGCTCTCTTGGACGAGTTAGGACGAGGCAGTGTTGACAGATCGGTGAAGGCTGTTCTCATGAGCAACAGGACCTGGCTCAACTACATACAAGTATTTGCGATGTTGAAACAGCCCTCTATAAGTAAATGCTTTCAGGCTTTCATAATTCCTCATTCAAAATATTTTTGCCGTTTGTAAACATGGCTTTGGGAGAAAAATGGGTTTAAGCACAGGAAGAATTTGGTCTTGGTCACTTCAGAAATATTCTGATCAGTCCAAACAAACAATATTCAGCACTTGAGTAGCACGTTTATCGCATTTGACCTTTCAGCGTAGGTATAGTTTCTCATGAGCAGTGACTTCAACGCACTGAGCCCCAAGTGACATCTAAGAAATAAGTAAAGACACCCTGCAAAGGTGCAGCTTGGACTCTGAAACACAAAAGAGAAGTCTGTGGCGAGGAACTTACTGAATAGCATGGAATATTTGCTCTACTGCAGCAAAGTATGACATACTCGTGCTGATGGGCTCCGTAACAGCCAAGTCCTTCATGCCGCATCAAGCAAGGTCTTTTCCAGAGCTCTTTGTCTGAACCTGCTAATCCTGGGCATGAGTAATTAGGTGGGATATCTTTGGGAAAGACCTCTGTGCTGGTGACTGTTTGGGCCTCACACAGGAGGGAGCTAACCTGTCCCTGGGGTGGGAATGGGCCAGCACCATTAGCTCCTGGAGGCCCCTGTGAGAACAGAAGACATGAGAATGGGTGGGCTGGGGCGGACAGCTATAGGTAGGTAAGGGTACCCCCCCTCTGCATAGTCAGTGAGAATATTCCTGAGGCTTGTACTGCTTGGGAAAGGAGAAAGAAGACAGCATGAAAAGAGCATCTGTTAAGCAGCCCTTGTCTTGGGAGTGGACCTCGTGGCTGTCCTTAGCGGCTTTCTTCCTCCAAGGTAGAGACTCTTCCCTTCTGAGACTGCTTTCATCCCTGCCCGCGAGACCGCGGGTGTCCGTGGGGCACCATAGCCTCATTATCTTCTACAGAAAAAAAAAAACCAAAAACCCTTCTAAAAATATTGTCTATACCAGTGTGGTCCGTGCCAGTGTGACTATGAATCAGTGGTCAGAGCTGCGAGGGGCAATTACAGCCCTTTCTCCCTGTTCTTTGCCATAGACAACCCCTGGTCCTATGACTAGGGCTAACGTCTTCTTTAGAACCTACTTCAAAGTCTCCTTGGGAGCCAGAGCCTTTCTTAGGAGTTAAAAATCAACGTGTTTAGGTGAGATCTTCAGGAGCAGAAGGCAGCAGTGCAAAGTTTCAAACTCAGCAGAGGAGCTGCCAAGGCAAAGGTCACACAAGGTTGTGGTTGCTCCCACTGCGTGCTGCAATGGGCTTCGTGCACCGGTGCAGACCGGGATTACAGCAGGGCCAGCGCGGAGAGAGGGAAGACGTGGATCCACCCTGTAGCCCTGTGGCTTTCGCAAGTTTTCTGGCACTGGCCTCTGTTCTAAATCCTAAAGGAACTCTGATGGAGACCTGCCATCCTGATTCAAAAAAGGGGATAGGATTTTATTCTCAATAGTGCCATTGAACTACACACAAAGTAACCATCGCCCACAATCAATTCCCAGTAAGCATCTATAGACTGCTTGGAATCTATAAAGAGCTCTGTAAGTGCTCACTGTAACTCATAGGTTAGGATATTGCCTTTATTTTCTCTTTTTTTCATGTAAGACCAGTTGAAAATCGTCCTTCCCCATCCCCAAGGAGAGATTGTTTTTTTCCTAAGACCCAGTGATTTTAGCCTTCTGTCTTACTAGTTGCTGGGGAGTGATGGTGCCAAATCATGTCTCCCCAAAAGCCTTTATCCTTCATGTAAATCAGCTGATAGCTTCCTTCTACTGATACAAGTCAAAACAGTGTTTTAACTGGCAGAATTCCACAGAATTCTGCCTCATCTGGTTTTTTCCTCCCCTCAGCAAACTAGTATTTCCCTAACAAGTCCCCAGATCTGTTAGTTTTCCAGGGTTTCCCTTTTTGGTAGGCAGCAATAAGGAAGGGAATCTCATCTTGCTGCCAGCTCGCCCACTGACAACATGCATCGGGGAGGGATGGATCAGGAACCCTTTCCTTCAGTTGCCTGGGAGCAGAGAACACACTGGGAGTTCAGCTGGAGGCTCTGCCTGTGAGCTGTGGATCATCAGGACTCAAATTAGAGAGCAAATACACCCCTTTGCTTTTCTTCTTCCCTTTTCCCCACTTCATTTATGTGAATTTAAGTCCTGGCGACAGTTAATGCACAGATAGCCCTTGAAAGGGAGATGATGTGTTTGTCTCCCTGACAGGTGCAGTCTGATTTCCCTCCGTCTGCTCTGGTCCCTTCCAGGGTGGAGGTACAACTGCAAGAGAGAGAATATTTCACTGCTCTTGGCTGGCTCTGCCAGCCTGGATGCCAATCCTGGTGATGGGTTTTGCATAGCTGTGGGTTTGATACCAGTTTAGCTTGCCAACTGCCAGCATAAGCTGTGTAACTTGCAACTCCACAGATGCCGTGCCAGCATCTGTTTCTCATCCTACAGTATTTTAAATAATGCACATTTCCAGCTGCCTTCCCCTTCCTTCCCGATTCCAAAGCACAGTTTGTTGGTTTCAGGTATTGCTCTGAGATGCATTTCCAGGCTACGCAGGCTGTGGGCAAGGCAGAGCTGGGCAGGGGGCTGCAAGGTTTGACGTGAACTGTTCGTGCCCTCATCCTCCAGCTCGGTCATGTGTTGAAGCAGAAGAAATCCTCAGCTGTGAGGAGTCCTACAGCTTGTGGAATGCGTTAATTAAACAAGCGTCTCTGGAAGAGGTAAAATGGTAGAGGAGCTCTGCAGATAACTTGGCAGCTCCCTAATACAGTATTCACGGCTTCAAGTCTCTCAGGAGAAAGACTGAACAGCCTTTATAGAGGGTTTTTTAAAGCCCTACTTTCCAGTAGGAATGTAATTGAAGAACGACTGTGAAGGCTGTGAAAGCTGCTGCTCACAAGCAGAGGAAAGATTAAATTCCTGGGCTTTGTTTGGGGTAAATTGCTGACCTTTGTCTTCAGCATCAAAGCCATCTGAAAAAAACCATTCCTAGCATTCAGCAAGATGCTTTTGCCAGTTCTTTCCTGCATGTAGGGTAATAGTTTAATGTGAATATAGCAGGAAACAAGGAAAATTGAAAGCTTAATTCATTTTGAATGGCATGATGTAAGAGGCGATTTCTTTTAAGGAGCTAAAAGGCAAAGGGATCAGCACTAAAAATTAAGTGGGCTCTTGGAACAATCCTTAATGGAATTTTTTCTCTCTCCCCCTGTCCCTTGCCTTTTACAACTGTTAAGATCTATGTTTACTGCTAGTTCTCTTTTTTTTTTATTACTTGTATACTTTAAAGCCATAATCAGAGCAATTTTACTTATCAGGTTATAAAAATCCTCTATCTGCTGTCCCACCAAGTCAATAAGTGTTCATTTCTTCAGCTCAGTACCATTCCACATTCTGCTTTCTGGGCAGATTTACTCAGTATCGGTGCAATTTCTACCCACTGAGTCAACGTCTCAAGGCACAACCTCTTCCTGCCGTGCTGCGACTAAGCGTTTCCTATAGTAGCCTTATAATTTCCCAAATTTCTCCTCCCCCTTCAGAGCCTGGGAAAGCAGATGGACCCTACAGGATGACCTGGAGGTCACGAAATCCAGGATGTTAGAGCTGAAGTGGGGAAGCGCATTCCAGAGGAGACAACCCTTCCACCAGGAGTGTTTGCAGCTCGGGCTGCTCTCCAGCCCACACCGCTGAGCTGATACCGAGCTCTTCAAGTGATTGCAAGCGACATGGCCTGGGGCGCGGAGGCAGCAGCTGTCTGGTATTTGGGTTGTTACGGTTCGGGGTTTTCCACTCGAGCTGGAACTCAACTGCTAGCTAATGACGGTCACGGGGACCCTGCGCAGACAGGGCACCCGGGAAGGGAAAATCCGTTGAAAAGCATCGTGCTGCTCTCCGTCAGTTGAAAGGGAGACAGCATGGAAGCTGGCAGAGGCATGAATCACCGGAGAGAGGTCCATATTCAAATGTCAAGCCCACAGTTTTCTCATCAGTTAGAAGGAGAAAACCACTTGGCAAATCCAACCCAGCCCTAAACCTGAGTGGCAAAACAGCCCCTTCAGTTTGGCCTCTCATAAATGCTGGCTTTCTCAGTATGTTTTAAGTAAGCACAAAGCCTGAAACTGGGACACAGTTTTATTTCTCACCCCAGGATTATAAGCTCCGGTGATGCCCTTGGATCATACTGGATTGGCCTGACACTCAGCGGCCCTAGAGCATAGCCAGCCCTGTCCAGATGTGGTGAACCTTCTGTCCCGTGGAAGCTCTGAGCATGACATAGCGCTAGGAATGACGTGGAACTCCTGTGGAAGTCCCTGGGGTCAGAGGATCAGTGCTTGGCATTGCTCTGCAGCTTCTGCTGCTGAAGAAGGGGAAGGCTGTGCGCTGTAATAAATATAGCTGACCTGTCTGGAGGAACTGCTGTGGACAGAGAGTCATCTGTGGCCCAGAGGAGGTTATCAGTCAACACGAGGAATCTGGCTTCTGGGTCATATTCAGACCTAGAGTCAACCAGATCAGGGTTAAAGAACCCGAGAACAACAGAGCTGTGGTCATGGGAAAAGATCACGCTGTGATTCGAGGCAGCGAAAAGTGCGTCCAAAACCTAATTTCTCAGGCAGCACGAGGCTGAGATGAGTGGTAAAACATGAATGCCACCATGAAAACACATAATCAAAAGGCAAAACCAAATCAAGAAGAACAAAACCAGCACCACAACAGGTTCCCTGGTTTTGTCCTAGTGGAAGCTCTTCTGATCTCTCGATGAGGTAGAGAGAAGCTGTTTGTCCAGGGCCCTTCCCAAGCAGTCGGTGAATTACAGGTGTAATTGCAGGTGGTTTAAAGCAGCGTGTGTGGGAGCAGCCTGGAAAGAACGGCAGCACAGGCTGATGAACAAGTAGCAGGAGCAGCTGATGTTTCTGAAGGGCTTCACCCAAAGCGGAGGTGAATGTGCCATGGTGTTTCATGCTGTTGCAGCTGGGGTAGCGTAGTAGGCGTTTGCTGTCTCAAAGTGTACTTGCACTGTCATTTCACGGTGTTGATCTATTCTGCTTAAATAGGATGCTCACGGAGTAGATCTTGGACCTCCTGGTCTCTAATTTGCAGCAAGTGAAACTTATGCCCCTACTCATTTTTGAGAAAGGATATTTGAAGGCTTCATTCCAACTGGAATGTGGATACCTACATGGGAAATATAAAGCTTAGTAAGCAAGGTTCTAGCCTTGCTTACTGAGCTTTTCAGAGTCTTTGAGCCTCTCTGAGTACAGGCGGAAAACCATGATCTGTTTCAGGTAATCTCAGTTATTTGATCAGAAAATCATGTGAAGGCTGGAGTGAAGAGTACAGGAAAATCTGATAAGAAACTGAGAAAGATCACAAGTTAAAATGCCACACAAAAACGCTGAATTGTGGAGGGAAAAAAAAAAAAAAGCAAACCATTTAAATTAAATTAATTTTCTGATCTGGAGAACTCCACAGTATCACAGTTCCCAAGGAAATCAATGGACTTTGTAGGAATTCCTGGATTATCTTGCAGTGTTTGTAAAATACCGGGGTTTGTCTGAATAGAGGAACATGAGTATTACAATACCTTCAGCGAGGCTGCGCGAAAGGTAGGACCAGGTGACGGAATGGATGAAACCAGACTATGTCAACACGGGCACCTAAGGCAAGGTGAATGTTGTCTTGGGTCTGTTCACTGAAAATATCATTTCTGAGAGACACAAGCAGATTATTCCATACTAGAGCCATGTCTTGCCACCTTTACAGACCTAATCAGTCTTGACTGATGAGAACAACCAGAACCGGTTTTCTTAATTGTGCTAGAAATTTTATGTCTTCCTTCTGTCATATCTTTTCTGACTTGCTGCCTGTATTTGCACAGGCTGTTTTCAATGAACAGTGCAGATTGATTCTGGGGAAAATAAGGCAAGTCAGCCGTACTCACCATGTTGACTATGTGATTCAAAAAGTGGTTTGGCTGCTCCTTAAGAAAAAAAAAAAAAAAAAAAAAAAAGGAAAGAAAATACTCCTGTTCTTTGGCAGAGGATGAGGCGACAATCTTCCAAACACCCTAATTACCTTTCATTTAAAGTCTGGCATCCAAAAAATGGGGAGGCTGTCGTCATATTATGAGTGAGTTCATTTGAGAGCATGATGGTACACACAGGGGAAGCTGGCCAACAGAACAGGGAGGAAGAGAGGCCTTTTGCACTTTTTTTTTTTTCCTGTAACACATATTTGGGACCCTCCATGGCAAAAATACACTTGCTTTCATCCATAACAAATATTCTCCAAGTGCTATACCACATTTGGCAGTTGCAGCCAGGGTCAGCTCAATACAGTTTTGCCCAGGACTGTAAATTCTGGTCCATGCAGCTTGTTGTGTGGAGGACTATCAGATGAGACCTTTTAATTAAGCTTGTGTCTGTTCTGCATGGACGTTGCAGCCTATGTGGCATTTCTTAAGAGTAGGATGTTAAAATGTAGTGTCCTGGCCAAATTCCAGCCTCGGTATTTATATTCTGCTCGCTTAAATGCCACTGTTGGATCATGACTTGAGAGCAAACTGTAGTGCTTGTCCTTTGCTACTAATGAATAATGCTCCTAAGACTTGCTTTATGGGGAGGCACATCAGCTGTCCTCTGAGGACCATGAAGTCATGCTTCACGTTAATTATGATAGCATGCACCAGATCAGACCTTGTGGATTTTTTTGTTTCATTTTTTCCTTGTAATCTCAAGGTTTATTTGCTTATTCTTGCAGTATCATTGATTTTGCTGCAGCATTGGTGTCCCTGAATTATCACGTGATGTATCTCCAGGACGCTGCTGTACCACTGGTCCGCGTAATGGGTGAAGGATAAAACCCAGATCTTTTAAATAAGGGTAGTTTCTCAAATGCATGTTTCTTCAAGAGGCTTGTTTAGTCTGTTTCTGTTTTGCCAGAAAGTGTGTTTTTAGGGAGTCTCCTCCTTTATACGAATAAATCATGATTCTCTTTTGCTGCATCGGTAGTAGTGGTTGAACCTGAGAAGGCTTGGAAGGTGTCTCTGACAGGCATCCAAAGGCAATGAATATTTATTTGTATTCTCTAAACCTTTCCACTTGCCGGGGCAGGACTGCCTTGTTTTTCAATGTTTATTCATTGCCTAAGACCATGCTCCCCTCCGTATGATCTTGGTTCTGTGCCACAATCGGGCATTAGCACAGTAAAGTAATCTTTATTAGTAATAATGTTACAAAGTAATAACGGGAAGAGTGAATGAAGAGGTAGAACTTCACTATCCCTGCTTTGCTCCTCTGAGAGATTTGTCAGGTGGATCTCTATTCCAGCAAGGCAATTCTGCAAGGATGGAGCAGAGATCTGCTCCTGTCTTCTCTTTGTCTCGTATCAGTGAAGTAGCCCTGATTTCCCCTTGTAAAGAGGCTGATTGAGGTGCCCAGTATGCTGTACCCACTGCTCACACCACTTCCAGTATCAAAATGGTATGTAGGAGTGCTTGAGTATTGTCACGATCCAAAGATAGGATTCGTGG
>JAVJGJ010000062.1:15403068-15413590 GCA_035590215.1 Microhierax caerulescens | reverse complement strand
AGGTAATACGAATCTCCGATAAGCAGATAGAGGTGCTTAATTATCACACATCGTAACATTATACAGATCATTGCATGACTCTTACACAGTATCTCTTCTTTTTCCTCAGTCTGCTGGTTTATGTTTATCTATTCAGGCTGAAAAAATATCTCTGGAAAAGAAACTGCTTGTGTTTTGATTCCCGTGTAACCTTCAAAGATAGCATCCTCTTTGAATTTTCCAGTCAAGCCTTCTGAATTCAGTGAGACTACTCACAGGTCAAGGTCCTAAAACATCAGCAGGCAGGACAGAACTGGCCCTGTAACACATAATAAATAATAAAAATGCTCCTCCCAATGCCAAACTTTCTGAGTAAGTGTTGCTGTTACTAGTGGGCTGGGTAGTACCATTCATTATCAAGGTTGCCTAATACTGCACGTTACAAGATTAAGATTTTGCCAGAGTTATGTAGACTGAAATTTTCAATGCTGGATGTTTTCTGTGCTGTATTTTGTTGTCTTTTTCTTTCTCTTTTTCTCTTTTGGTTTTTTTTTTGGGTTTTGGGGGTTTTTTTTGTTTTGTTTTTTTGAGGAGGAGTGGTGTTGAAGTGGGGGTAAGGGATGGGAATTTTTTTTATCATTATTATAAGAAACAGGCTGAAAGTGGGAGCCAGGATTGATAAGAAGCACAAAGCAGCAACAGCGGTCCCCTGAGGGAATGAGCACGAGTGAATTAACACTGCTATAGTTACTCCTTTAAATATTCAGGCTAAGTGGGAGATTGTTTATTCCACTTTTGGGTGAGGTTAGTTACGTTGTGTATTGCTGAGGGAGTTCACAAAGTTTAGCTGTATTTTTCTGCAACTCATCGACCTATACATCCTCTTAGTCAAGAAGAGGCCACCTTGGGTGCATTTCAGGGAAGGATCCCATCCTGAGGATCTCAGAATGCTTTTCCCTCCAGTGAAAGAAACTAGCAGCTTCAGACTGAGATGCAAAGTCTTAGCAGATGTCTCCCAAAGGCTGTCTACCTGGAGAGCTGTTGCAGAACTGCTGGTGTGCGGTAAATTCAAATCCTACGTGTACTGCTGCATACTGTCTTGCTGGTGTAGGACAGGTCCTGGGATCAGATGGGTGGGGGATTTGGGCCATATTACTTAGAATGGTTGAGACTGAATGTAGAAGTGAAGGAAACTTGTGCATCTTAGGGGTACTGGAATGGCAAGGCAGTGCTGCTGGAAAGATGGCAAGAAATTAGGGAGGGAAAGTGAAAGAACAAAATGGGGACTCGTGGTCCAGAGAGACCCTAGAACTGAGGATGATCAGCTCACACAGATTACAGCTCCTGTCCCAGCTCCCAGCAGCACAAGTGGATACAGTGACATCCCTGTTTCAGCCCTGCTGGTATGGGTATCAGTATGAGTGTCAACATGATGGAGTTTCTGTTTCAAAGAAAACTTAAGAGCGAGCTCAGGAAAAGCTGTGACAAAAGGACATTCTTCAAGTTGCCAAGTCAAAAGTTCCCAGCCTTTTGTGTGAGCTCTTCCTAACGAGCAAGGGCTTCTCTGTGGGTCCACAGCAAAGTTTTTTTTCCCCTCCAGTTTTCTAGTTCTTTAAAAGCTTAGGAAATTAAACATGCAAAAATATGTGTTAAAATTATGAGCACCTAAAATGGGTTTTGGATTAAGGCTGCCTATGCAGCTTAAATTAATATCTCTGTATATATCACATACTCAATTTTCTTCCCCAGGAGCCCTAGTGCAGACAGTTCAAAAGATTAAGTTAGTCTGGGGATGAAACTGGGTTGTCTAATAAAGGAGGGTGGAATGACTGACTCATTTTGTAAGGTGAAAGGTGTGTGATAAATTTAAATAGGTATTTGCAGCATCAAAGGAAACGGTCTCATGGCCAAAGTAACTGAATAGCCCACTGGGGAAACTGGACAGGAATAGGTCTCATGTGATGACAGGCAAGTCACTTCAAATGAGGTTTTCACAGTTGGCCTCTAATTGTACATTTTTCTTTTTCTGAGTAGCTGCCTTGAGGTTTTTGGGTCTCAGTACTAACACCTGCAACCAAAGCAAATGGCAGGCTGGCTTTGAACAGAGAGAATAGCATCTGAAGTTAAATACACAGAAAATCAAGTTGCACCGATCAGTGGATACTTTTTACCTTAATCTTCATACGCTTAAGTTCCCCATCGGTAAAACTGGACTCTTTGTCTCCCAGAGGTGATGTGAAAATAGATCCGTGAATACGTGTGAAGTATTCAAAGGCTACGGTGGAGAATGCCACAGAAAGGTCCACGGGGAAATGAATCACTCTGTCTTCAGAGCAGGTCTGACTGGTGTGCAGTGAATAAAGTCTAAGGCCACACATTGAACCGGAGGAGAAAACGAAATACTGAATAGCTGCTCATTAAGTAAGCACTGTCCGTTCTGTGCGTTGAATGAGGCGAAGGTCCTGTGGGAAAAACAGTTTGCAGTGATGTAATTAAAGACTGTGCTAGAACGCCCGCACAGTGAGGAATGGCATTCAGACTACGGGAGCAACTTTAATTTAGGTTTACCCTAGCTTTTGAGGCTTAACTTTGCAACCTCCGTCACGTTCCTTCATTAATTTTGGGTGGGTCAATGTAATGCTACAGCTGAATTCTTCCTTGTGAAGTATTACGTCTTATATATAAAAAAAAAAATTCTAATCAAGTCTTGCGTTGCTTCCTGTTTGCTTCCCATGCTGCTGCGGGTAATTGCTGCTTTCCTGCGGCTGGAATGAAGACTGTTGAAGTCCAATGGCCTCAACCATGGGCTGCTTATTCAAGGTGGTGTAAGCAGCAGGGATTTCCTTGTCCCTGGCTAGAGACCTGCATACTTTACCTCTTCCATGCAAGTAGGATGAAATTAATCAGTGTTGGTTTTCTTAGCAAGCAATGAAATTTCAACCGCTGCACTGTCGGAGGAGGAAGACTCCTCAAAGGGGACCAGGAGAAAATGCATGAATGAGAAGTTCTTGCCAAGACTTGAACACTACACTTGAGTGTGTCTGAAATGTTGGGCGCAGAGAGTGAATAAGCCACATGACAGGTCTAGCCTAAATACCCAGCACTTCTATGGCAAGTAGCCCATACTTTCACCAAGTTTGGCATCACAACGAAGATAATATTTTTGCAAGGATGAACTGCACTCGAACAATGTCTCTAATGTTTCAGTGTCGTCGCAAACATGCTTTCCCTTCAGATCAGCAATGTGGCTCTTCATTTCCATCCCTTTTTTCCCTTTTCCTTTCGTAGAAGTACATTTTATATGTCTGCTAAAAAGGAATCCCTGTCTTCTGTGCAATTCCTGAGAACAAAACTGTGCAAAACTGAGAACAGTGCACCTCAGTCCTGGGAATGTAGGTGGTTAATCCTCAGCTGATGGTTCTCCTCCAGCCTAGCTCACTGTATTTAGTTCCCATATCTTACTCTCGTGGGAGGATCTACGTATCTCTATGGCAATCTTGACTTCCATATTTTGTGAACTCCTCCCAGCAACACTGCACTCAATAGGAACACTGTAGCTGTGCAGATGGGCCACAGCATATTGCTGCTGAAGGGACAGTTTGCTCTAGACATCTGAGCACCAAAAAGCCACATACAGCATCTGCCCTATCCGTTCTGGAGGTCAGTGTGAAGGTACAAGCACAAGATGCTACTCTTTTTGGTGGTTGAATTAGGAGGGCAACCAGAATCTTAAGTGGCAGCCTCATAAGTGATCCTTTTCCCCAGGAAAAGGGACCTAAGAGCACTTCATCTCTAAGCATCACTTCACATTTATGGACACAGAGCTGATGCTTCACGCAGAGGGAAGGTGTGTCACCCAACTGATGAAAGGCAGTGAGAGCTCTTGCAGAGCTCCCACAGGTGGAAATATGCCCGTTCTTATTTCTGCCCTGGTCCCCCCCCCACCTCCCTATGCATTCTTGACCAGAATAACTTGGGAACAGGGCTCTCAAAGGACTAATGACATCTAGTCGTGATGCTGCTTTTACTTCACCAGTGCTATTCCTTGCCATGTGTCGGTCTGGTATAGAAGGTTATGAGACAACCAGAGATTAATAAAGTGGGGGTTTGAATACCCTGCTTATTTTATCAAGCAGTGTGTGCAGACCTCCTGTTGCTATCTTTCAGTGAAGCAATGTCTGAGTGGGTCAGAACTTGGCTGGAAGAGTGCTGGAGAACACTTTGGGCATGCCTGAGAACTCAGTTACTAACGTAGTTCTTCAGATCTGACACGTAGTGCAAAGGCTTGTTGCAGCATCACCTTTCAAGTGGGAATTAAAATGTCTGAAGTATGTTTTCAGCACCTGAATACCATAGCGGTAATTATGAGGTAGGGATCCCACCCTAGCTGAAGTTCTGTTTAATTTTGTCTTCTGTCTGCTGAAATTTTTTTCAGTAGCTTTGGGAGTGATAGTCTGGGCTTCTTGTTCTGCAAATCTGAACACCATTATTTTGTGCTGCTGAACATTTGCAGTTGTATGTTGAAATTTAGGGAACAAAGTATTAGGGGGAAAAAGCACTCCGTAAAGGTAAGCCATTATTCATATTACAGTGTGAATCTAAACCAAGAAATGACAGAAGAAAGTGAAAAGAGATAAACTGAAAAAATAAAAATATTAGAATAAATAGGTTACAAAAGTTCTCAGTTTTCCTATGACAACCCAATTTTCATGAGAATGAAGAGGAAGTTCTCCCTACAATTGCTTTTTTTTTTTTTTTTAATAGACCTGAGTAAAACTGTTTATGGTTCTTTTATCTGGACACCAGCTGCCACAGTCCCTGCATCCATCTCAATAATTTGGTACAAAAAGGACCTTAGTAATGCAGACTTCTGTCAAGAAGGAGAAAAAAATACTTTCCGTTGGCAATCCCCTTCTTGCACAAGTTCCTTTTAGTGTATTTGGGCTTTCTAAATGACTTTAAAATCTCTTTTCCACTATTCATATCAATTTTACTCAGCAGCTCAGCTCCTTCGTGCCTACTCAGAGGGGGCTGTCACTCAACAGGCAGTCAAATCAACCTGTGAATACAAATCAAGTCAAAGTCTTGGCTTAGACTCAAAATAATAATACAGTTGCAAGTAGACCACTTGTACTTGGGCAAACGATCCAGTTAAGTGGTAATTTAGCAGTGTTGTCGAAGGTCAGTGATACCCTTTAAAATTACTGAGGATCAGTTATTTCTTTTCAGCGTATTATTGTCTCTTATTTATTTACGTTGATGATTGAGCTTATTTTGAAATTTTGTTCAAGGTTGGGATTTACAAACACTGAGAAAAATAACTTGCAAGTGTAAGATTGTGGAGGTTTTGTGGTACTTGAAGTTTGGGGTTTTCAAACATCAGGAGCAAAATGGCAAGGAAAAAGTAAAGTTAGCAATGAAGTAACAACTAACAGCAACTAGTATTTCGTTAAAAGAATCACTAATGGAATGTCTGAGATGTTTAGAACTTGCAGTGACTATTGGATGGCATGCAGAGTTAGTAATCCCCATGAATAGTTTTATTATGTGCCCGTCAGCAACGTATGCTGCTTAAATATGCATTCACGGAGTGACTGTGCTGGTGGCTGTACGCGTTCTGCCATTTTATTGACCTGGTAAAAGTTTCATCGTGACGGCTGCTTCAGTTTCTACCCAGGCTAGTTTAGAAGTCAGAGAGTAGTTTTGCAGAAGCCTTTTCGTCTTAAGAAAGTGATTCACAAGATGTCTCCTTTAGTTTCCTGGAATCGAGATGTTTATTTTGTGCTATGTACAACAGCAACAGTGCTGTAGATTTCATAACCTTAAACATTCAAATTACAACTTTAACTGAAGTTTTCTTTCAGCACGTATTACTCAGAGTATCTCCAGGCAGGAGTCTAAATAACAGCACTAGACAGAAAATCAGTTTGGTGTTTCAGTTAAAATCTTGAAGACTGGACATAAAAGTCCCAAATAAAAAAATCTCAGTGGCCACCTTCTTTGAAGACAAATCATCCAGTTCTGTCATCCCGATCCAAAGCAGAACAAAATGAGAACAATCAAGTGTTTGTTCCCCGAATTTCCCAGGGCACTTCTGAGGTGAGCTTTCATATTTCTTTGAGGGATTTTTTTTTTTCATTCCTCCACCCTTGCCACAGAGACATTGTTGGAAGTTGTTTAAGAAGATAAAGACCAACGGTGGTCACGGTTATGGTGTGGGCAGCTCTTCCCATGGGGCTGCAGAACAAGCACCGCATTCAAGAGCTGGGAATTTTTGGTGATGGTGCATCTTCTGTGATTAATGTGAAGTAGTCTGGAAGTCCACCATGCCCTGAACAGCTTTGTGACCAGCCATGAAGGCAACAGATCAAACACTGTGCTCAGGAACCTTCACAAAAGGCATCGATCCAGGGGAATGGGCTTTTCAAGTGTAGTTTATGGGAATGATAACCAGCTTACCGCTAGTCCTCTGAATTTTTTAACCAGAAGTATAACATACCTGTCCGTCTGTCTGTCAGTCTGTCTCCCGGCTCTTTTTGCCTTTTTGTTCCCTTTCTATGCACTGTTATTGTAACTGGTAGCCAAATGCAAAAGAAGGGATGTGTTTAAGAAAATGATACCTGATAATTTCAGTTAAAAAAGAGATTTAAAAGTGTTCCCGTTGCACATGCACAATCCCAATTTCATGACATTTAATCACGGTGCATGCATTTCCACTGCCATGCTGGTGTTGACGGTGCAGCTGAGAGGCAGACTGAGTGTTTTATTCATGTAAATTGTGCTTGAACAGAGGTGGGAAAAGTGGGCTTGATCAAAGACCCACTGGAATTGATGGGAATCTTTCCATCCATTTCAGCAGGCTTAAAGATTGCCTTCATTATTTGTAACCAGTATTTGTCATCTTCCCCTGCACCCTGTACTTCACATAACAGTATATATTTTTGCTTCTGTGATTTAAAGAGGCTCAAACGTTAACGGCAAGCTCCATCTTCTCAAGCTAAACGTACTCTTTGACCCTGCAGTACCTGCAGTCTGCTTTTGAATTCGGGGCTTGGGCAGTGACACATGGTGGAAAGGATGGAGTTGCCCGAATGAGCAACTTCTAGAAGGTACCAGAAGTGTTGGAGGAGGGCTGGAATAACTGAGCAGAGTAACTCAGATTTTGTTAGGATGCGAATTTGTCTTCCACTGGCAAACAGCCTAGTCTTGGGACAGAGCATTTGCTCTTCGCCGTTTGACTGTGCTCCTGGCACAAGGCTGGGTGACCAAATGTCTCCCCTGAGACAGCTGAGGGTCCCTCCCCAGGCTCTGGACCCCACTCATGTTTTTCTGTGTGGTAGCTACATTGAGCTCACAGGATCTTGTTTGATCCTTCTGCTGCTGCTACAAAAAGGGTGGGTGGGTCGTTATCCCTCCTGCCAAAATCTTTGTCCAAAATCAACAAAGCCACATACGCATTCTGGTTCAAGTACTCGTGCAAACATATTTATTCAACGGTTTGTGGGATTTGACTTTCAAATAAAATTCCATGAGCAAAGCTTCAATACAGCTGCTTTCAGAAAACAAATGAGAAGATCCATATATATCACCAAAGTGTATTTAACTGTGAATTTGTTAGAAAATTCTCCAAACGTTTTTTCCGTACTGGTCCAACTCTAAGGTTTGGACTGTTTCCATCTTCGGCGTAATGCTGCTGTGATGTGTGGAGTTTGTCCCTGTAGCCTAATACCATGAAAAGAGTGGAAATAAGGAAAGCTATACAAAGCAAACAATGTCTGCATCTGAATAATTACATGCGATGTTTGGTGATCAGGAGATTAAATTTTGTTTGTTTTAAAAAAGACAGCTGACAAGCAGAGAAGATTAAGTTGGCAGGACTTAAAATCAGCTTGGATAATTCTATTGGCTCAAGTAAGCTTGATTTCATTTGTATTTTTAATTAATTAAACTTGGATGGCCGGTGCCAAAGCAACACTCGCTGTAACAGCACAGATGAGGGTCTCCAAGTTTTTTGTAAAAAATCCTAAATTCAAGGAGAAAAAATCAACCAAGGCCAAAAAATGTGTTCTTCCCTGGGGCTTCATATGTAAGGTCTAGAGCTTTCTACAGCACGAAAGTGCTGCTTTTAACTGCAGACCAGGACGAGCTGCTGTTTGAAATCAGGATTCTATCAAGCCATTATCCTGTCGTAAGTTGTAACAATTCCCATATTTTATGAAAAATAAAAAATAAAAAAAAAAACAGATGAAACATTTATTGTTAGAGGAAGTGTGCTTTTGCCACCAGCAAGAGAACAACATCATCACAGCCCTTGGCTTCAGGGTTTCTGTCCTGCACCTGCGCAGCTCTGGCCCTGCCAAGATAAATACTCTTCCAAGACAGGGGCTACGTCGTCATTTTTAATCTCTGTGAAGTGCCAGGTGAAGTTATGGAGCAGTATAGCGGTTAATGTATAAAAAGACTCTGCTGTGCTCTCTTGGATGACATTTCCACCCCGGGAGTTTGCCTTGCAAGTGCATAGCCAGGAGCCACAGGGCTCTCCAGTAGCACTCCGGGCTCACGCGCTTCAATATCCTTATTCTGGCCACGCTGCTTTGAGGTAGGGCAGTGCTGTTAGCCCCATTTTATAAATACAGTGTGCTGCTGAGGTCTGCAGGACGCAGAGTACCGGTTGTACTGGTAACTGAATCCCCACAGGAGCCCAGATGCTTGTATTAGGCGTTTATAACGTGACTGACGGCCACAGTTCCTGGGAATTTTTGAATGAACTGAAATGAGGCGGTTTTATTCCTGCCTTGTATTCTCTCACCATCTGGCTTGCCTCACTTTTTAAATGCTTTGCTGGGGACAGGGGAAATGGAGTGTCCTCAGCATCTCAACAACAGGTTTTTATCTTAAAACAAACCCCAGAAAACAACAGGCAACCAAACCAAACAAACCCCAAACCCACAGAAAAACCAGGCAAAAAGGACCAGAAACTTCCCTCCTGATGCTTCCTCCCATTCCTTCAGCATTCCTAAGTAGTTGCCCTGAAAAGGAGATCCCTCGCTGCCTTACTGTACCTGTACTTGACCTACAGTCAAACCAAGTTGTAGACAAACAGTTCTACAGTTTGTAAGGAGCAACACCCGTGTTTCTGCATCAGAAATGGGCCCATAATTCCCATTTCTCAAAGAAACCTGCTACGTTTTTCACTGCAAGTACATGGGCTCCCCACAAAGTTTGTGTGGTTCTGCCTGGCCGTGACATCTCTAGTACTAAAGGCCATCAAAAACTCAGAAGGTAATAAGTGGGTCTGCAGAAGCATTAACAAGGCCAGTCTCAGGGTCTTGCTTTTGAATGCAAGATTATCTTTTCTATTGAAGCATATTTATTAGAGCTGGAAAACCATCTTTTGTAGAATGCAAGAGCTAATGTTCCGGCTTTCCAGATTATTCTGAAGTACAAGAGCAACACAGACACTGTTAATAATGCAATCAAAGCAATTTAAATCCTTTTAAAGCATCCACAAAGGATCCTTTGATAAGATTCAACTTCCATCAGCCTCAAAGACTAGGCAGTTTAGTATGTACTGTTTATTAAGTTTATACATAGACAGTGGTAATTCCACTTTCGGCTGGAGAAGAGCAGCAGTAAATTGTAAGACATAGTCATAAGCACTGGCGTTAGGCTTACTGGTTTTAAATGAAAAAATGTATTTATATTAATACAGCTCTAAATGGGGTTATTCAGTGTTTAAAGATGCAATTTGTTTTCCATTAGTACCCTGACTGAGCACAAAACAGTCCTGTAAACTTCAGAGGCTCTGGTCTTCCTTTTTTAACAAAAAGAGGGAAATTACTACAAGTGTGTATGATGGGCTGTGAGTCTGTTTAGTTCGGTCATGCAGCATATTTTTTTAATCATGCTTCTGGTTCATGCTTTTGTCCTCTTTTTCATTGAGTGCCCCTGTAAGAGAGCTTAAGTGGAGAAAGCAGAGATGGGCATAAAAGCCAGAAGTGGTTTTAGGTTTGGGCTGGGGTGGTTAGGATCTCTTTTAGCAGCATCCTCCCTGAGTTTGAGTGAGGAGGGAGGCGTGCGATTTTGGGACATGGCTAGCTGACGTTTCCATCCATCCCAGGGCTGGTGGGAATCGTCGTGACCGGCCTCAGCCCCTTGGCAATAGAAAGTTTTACTTTTGGCATTCCAACAGCCTTACGAACTGACCGCTAGCCCCTTCTGGCTGCTCCCTGTCATCCGGCACGAGCGTCAGGACTGAGGTGCCCTTGTATTTAAATGCTTTCTTCCGTGTGTTTGGTGGGCTTTTTGCTGTTCTGGATTAAAGCAGCCTAGAGGAAGAGAAAAGCAGGCAAATAACAGACCTGGAACAACAGCTGTTAGAAAGATTTTGATTCACCTTACAAACAATTTGGGAAGATGAGTTCTCATCTTGGGTCATGGAGCGTGAGCAGGAAAAAAACAATTAATTCTTCCTACATCCACTTCGGGGTTTCCAGGTGTTAAGGAAGGGGGGGGGGGGGGGGGGTGGTTTGGGTTTTTTTGT
>JAVJGJ010000062.1:15348313-15402968 GCA_035590215.1 Microhierax caerulescens | reverse complement strand
GGGGGGGCTTGGTTTGGCTTTTTTTGTTGTTTGTTTTTTGGGTTTTTTGTGCATTTTTTTTAGGCAGCAGAATTACATTGCCTTTGGACCTTACTCAGTTTTAATCCAGGCTGATTTAATGCCAAGGAGAGCAGGGATCCAGAGGCCAAGTCCAAATTTTCCCATGCAGCAGCATGGTGCGTATCTTCTTGGTGATGCTCCGTGCATTTCTTTGAAATAATCTTCTCTTGGGATTCCAGTATGTTGGAAAATAAAATGCTCCTTAATGGATGGTACATAAGTGCAATCGCTGGCCACACCAGTAAAAAAAAAAGCCGAAAAGATGTTCGTGCCTTTTGTAGACTTGAAAAGTGAGATTTAAACTGGGCTCATCCTGCCCCAGACATCTACAGGAGGGAGCCCACCAGCTGATGGCAGGTGCTGGAATAGCAGCCCCGCAGAACAAGGGCTTCTGCCCAGAAACAGAAGTACAGCTTCCCATAGCAGTCTCACTTAGACACCTGCAGTTTGTACTGGATCAAACAGTATCAGAAAAGACAGGTTTGCAGCCAGCAGGCAGCACCCGGTTTTGTAGCTCACCACTAACCCATCAAACCCCGCTGGTATATTGCAGACGTGAGCAAGGAGGGTGGACCTGGTCTCTCTGCAGACCACCGGCTCTCCACAATTGCTAAGGCGGTATTTTAAGCAGCAAAAAAATTGCTAGGTATTTAAATGGGAAAATAAGATGAAAAAAATGCACAAGGCACAGAGGGGTTTTTTATCTAATTGAAATATTCGACTTTTTTTCCCTTTTACTTGAAAGTCAGAGATGTTATCAGCAGCAGCTTTCTTTATTACCTTGGTTTGTGTTTCTCGCTTCCTCAATGGTGTATTTTGACCAGTATGACATTTTATTAATAGGGCTATTTTTTCTAGGCATGTGCTTTCATCTTTTCAGAACCTTACCAAACAAATCTGAAACCAGAACAAATCTGGCCATAGACTTTGAATGGTGATGGTGTTATCTGTATGCAGGTGTAACTATTTTGGTATGTTCTGTGTGCTGGGTGCTCTTTAAACTAGTATTTCAATACATAAGCTAAGAAGTAAAGGGCAAAATGAGTCAGTAGAACTTGGAATAAAGGTTGTTTATTTGTCTTATGAATGTTTATGATGGCATTTTATGTGATATCTGTTTCTATATTAGTCTGTGTTGTTGCTCTGTTTGGAAGAGAAAGAATTCACTTGCTGGTTCACATTATTTGCCAGTGATATTTCCTAAATAAAGACTTTAGTGTCAGCGAGAAGTGACTGCTTTCCTAGGGCTTTGACCCACCCAGCTTTTCACCCCCATTTTGGGCGACTTTGCAGGTGTTAAACAGGATTGCACCAAAGCAAGAGGGTCTGGCTACCAAAGATATCACTCTCAGAGCTGTTTTAGTTACACTTCATCATCGTAAGCATATGGTTTCACTTCCAAGTGTTTAACATTTCCATTTCCTCAGGAAATCATTCTTTCTATTTTTTTAACTTTTCAAACTGGATGGATATTTTTACTGGCAGGCAGACTGGGAGCGACACGACGATGAGCCCCAGCCCAGGGAGCCCCTGGCTGTGGTACCCGCCTGGCTCTCCATCCCCTCCCCTCACACAGCAGCTCCTGAGCCTGGCTTGGGGTGCTTTGGCCAGGTCCCCGGGGTGCAGCACGCTGTTAAAACACTTCTGCTTTCCTTACTATAATAAAACTAGCCACTCCTTTTTTCTGCCTTAACTGAGGGAGGTGTTTTTCTTTCTTAGTCCACTCCAGGACCCATGAATCCCAAGAATGAGTTGAGAGCAGACTCCTTTAGCTGACTTAGTGAGGCCAATGGCAAGATCAGGGGCTAAGAAAACATTTTATGTCACCTGCAAGGAATGAAAGTGGTTGCATCATGTATTTATTGTCCGTATTGGTATATCCAGCACTTAAATGAACATGACCGAGGAGTGGCTGGCTCCAGGGGACTGCTCTGGATCTTGTGTTTTCAGAGATTATTTCTGGTATTTCCTTTTTCCTCATTACGAGCGGGTCACCGTCCTCACGTGTTGGCCAAGCTGTGTACTGTAGGAGGAAATCTGCACTCATGCCTTTCTGACGTTTCATTTCTGCGCATATGTAATAATGTTTGGCTGCTTTTTTTCTTTTCCTGCCGTGCTGTAAAGTACGGTTATTGAATGTGCCATTTGCATGCTTATTTGGCTGATATCACTAGCCCTTTTGTTAGAGAAGCATCCTCTGCTACAGTGAGTGTCACTGTGTCATAACAACGTTGATAAACTCTGCGTTTTGTACAACAAGCGTTGTCACCGTGTGTCAAGTCGTGCTGTACAAGAGAAAATATAGGGCAAACTAGCTGATGAATGTAGTTGTTCCTTCGTGGTTTATTCTGTTACAAATTCACAGTCGCATTTTTTGCACCGCTTGTTTAACATGAGGAAGCTTGCTGTTGGTTTGGGCTTCTGGGGGGACCGAGCCCCGCCATCAGGCAGGCTGTGTGCTACTGATGCTCAGGGTGTATGTTTTATTCATACCCTCGGAAGAGTTACTTAGCCAAGGTAGCAGAAAACAGCATCAGACAGATGTAGTTCAACCTCCAGAGCTCCCAGGAGAGCTCACCTGAGCTGCTCAGCCTCTGGCTTTGTGCCAGCCTCTGGGACATTGTGAGCTGCTGTTTTAATCCACTCGGGCTCTTTCCTAACTCCTTTGCTTATCTGAGCGCTGTGGGAGTCTGCACATCCCTTCAGCAATTACATTCTCACTAAAAAAGCAGCTTGGTCAAGCAGCACAAGCTTGTACCACTCAGAAGGACACCCCGAGGCTGCTCAGCATCCGAGCCAGCTCACTGGCTTTCTCACCACATGTGTCCGTGGTGTAATGTTCCACGCTGGAGGCTCCAGCTCCTGCAAACAAACCAGTGCCACGAGCTCGCTGCTGATAGTTAGATAGACTGGAGGTAACGTTAGGATGTACGCAGTGATTTCGATCCAGTTTTATTTGCTAGAGGGTATGAAAGGATTGCAGTCTTCTGGATGGATTGAGTGATATCCTTATCCAAATGCCAGCCACAAAATGGTGCTGGTGCATTGTTCCAGACTGCTGGAGAAGGCTGGACCAGAGTAGGGCCATACTGAATTAAAAGCACGGTCCAGTCAGCCCCAACCTCTGTCTCCAGCAACCACAGGTGCTTCAAGGCCAGTTCCTGAAGTACAGCCATCCCTGCACACGGGCGCAGCACTGGGCAAGCACCCCCCTTCCTCTTACAAGAGGCAGCCTTGGGTGCTCCTGCCCACCTGCCACCCAGCAGCAGGTCAGCAAGTCCCAACATCTCACGCAGCATTCTCTGGTCAGGAGGGATGCCCTGGGTTTGCAGAACGTGGTCCCCAGGGTGCGACCTGTGATGAGCGAGCCCTTCAGCGGGGCGCCGCCATGGCAAAGGGGAGCTCCATCACAGCCCTGTGCCTGCAGGTGCTCTCCCTGGGGGGGGGGATGGAGCCGAAGGGTGCAGGGGGCCAAAGCAAAGGGCGAATAAAAGGCATCGCAGGAGTGACTCCAGGCCTGAGAGAGAAGTAGCCAAGGCACTGACAACTTGTGTGGGTTTCTTATGTCTGTTTGCAGTGCTATGTTATGTGTTTAGAAGCTGGTTGTTTCCATAATAACAGCAAGTGCCATATGGCAGCGAGGAGGGTGGTGAGAGGAACGCTCGAGGAAACACAGTATGTTGTTTGACATGTGTGTGCTTCTAGAAGAATAATGTATCTCAAGCAAGTACTGCCGCTCCAAACAGGCTAGGGGATTTGCTGCTCTCACCAGAAAAATATCCAGAGCCCTCAAGCATTTGTACTGGTGCAATGCCAGATAATGTTGCAATGCCAGTTAATAATGCCTGCCCTTCTCCCGTGCTTTCCCGCAGATAGTCCCTGTGATGGGTAAAGGGTCTTTGCTTTACTGGGAGCGATGGTTCTGCATGCACCAGCACAGGGAAATGGCATTTAAGGGGAAATACAGCTCAGTAAAGGAGTGCTGTGTGAAACTGAAACCAGCCGGCTGCCATATGCTCCATCCGTTTGCTAATGCTCAGCGAGTAAATAGCAGAAATTTTGAAACCTTTGAAAATACATAGTTTGCAATAATTGTTTAGTAGAGAGTGGGCTGAGCACTTTGAGAGATTAGGGGCACTTTGGTGCATATCCAGGAAAGATCCAGGAAGGTCTCCACAAATTCCAGCTTTTCCTACCCTTTAATGTATGACTCACGTTTCAAGGACTTGTAATTTGCTCCCCACATTCCCACAAACACCACCAGCCTGAACAGTACCTTTGCAGAGTACATATATTTCCACCACACAAAAATGTGAAATTATTTTTTCATAATAGGTGGATGGCTTTTACAGGACTTTTACCAACATCAGCTCTATAAAAATGAGCCTGTCTTGTTTGAGTCTTAAAGCCATTAATTATATTTGTATTTGGATACCTGAAACGCGGTGGTGGGGAGAAGGTGGCAGTTCTGATTTGGGGTCGTTGTTCTGCACTCAACGTGCAATGCTTTAAACTCCTAACCAACCCAAAAGGCAAAGCTGTTCTCATTTTCATGCTTCTCTTCTTCTCTTTATTGCCTCCAGAGAGAGATTACTGCAGCATATGCGAAAAGCAGCCGATCGGAAGGCTTCTCTTTCGGCAGTTCTGTGAAACTCGACCTGAGCTCGAGTGCTGCATTAGGTTCCTTGACTCGGTGGTAAGTCGATTTTTGTGATACTTTGGGGTGCTTGGTAGCACTTTCCTGATGGAGGAGACTCTCCCGGCCCCAAGAAATGAGGGTTTCATGGGACATGAGTTTGTGTCTGATGCACCTGAGCAAGCAGTGGACGGGGCTGACCCCATCAGCATCCCAGCGTCGCTGGCAGTAGGTGGGCAGCGCTGCACGTGGGGTTGGTACCAGCCTTGGGGAGCATGAGCCACCCAAGTGGGGGAAGGACAGGCGCCCTGGCACGGTGCTGGTATAGCCTCCCTTCGTGACAACACCCCAGCAGCTGAGCTTCTGTGAGTGATGCCTTGTGATGTGGGTGAAGCCTGCAGTGCTGGGAGGTACCGGGAGGAAAGGGAAGGTGATGAACCGACTGACAAGAGACAAGGAGGGGTATGACAATACTGATACCCATCTCTTACCAAGCCTTTTCATCCGTAGACTTCAGGGTGTGACCAAGGACATCCTGATTGTCAGCCTGTTTTTTCTTCAAATAGGAAAACAGGGGCACAAGGTATAGAAATGACTTGGCTGATATCACCAAGGAACAAATCTGCCCCATCTTCCATCCCAGTGAGCTATCATTTAACCCGGCCACTGAGCAACACCCCTCAGCCCTGGTGGGACCTGATGCTCTCTCCCAGTCTGGCAGCGCTTGGCCATGTGTAATGCCAGCAGGAAAAGCAGTTCACAGTGCAGGAGTCTCTCGGCAGCTTTCTTGCTGGGAGCCTGTGGAAGGCTGGAGTGTCGATGAGCCAAAAGGCTAAATCATACCAGAGGGCAAGATGAACTCATCGCTGCTGAGTTGAGTGTCTGGCGAGTCTTCGCTCTCTGGCTAACACTGATAGTCAAAAGCAATACGATGCATACCAACAGGAATTATTTTTTTGTTGTTGTTGTTTGTACCATGGTGAAGCTATTCTGAAGTATGGGCAGGTGTGAGGATTGCACTGAAGTTGCAGTAAAGTACCTACAGCAAACCTACAGCATCACAGAAAGTGTTGGGTAAAGTCCTATTCAAATCAGTTTTAGCTGATCACGACTTCTACCTGGTGTTCCCAGCACTGGTGGTGATTTTCCCCACTGAAGGGTTTAGCCATTGAGGTACGTGAAACTGCTACATCTGACCAACGCTCTGTGCGGCTGCGCTCAAGGCTGGCAGGCAGGAGGACGTCAGGTACCCTGGATGTGTGTGTCCTGCACCAAACCAGCATCGTCTAGTGAGGTGTCTGGCACTGATAAAACACCACGTGCCTCTCTGGGGGGGCATCCCTGCAGAAATGCCACATAAGGCATGACACCCACAGCCCTGAGGAGCCAGGAGATGGCTGTCCCTCTGGGAAGCCACAGAAATCCTTTGGGAGACAGCCACAAAAGACTGCGTCAAAGGGGTTTTAATTTCAGACATAACAGACAGAGCCGTCCTCAGTTTGGAGAGGGTGAGCGAGGCTCTGCTCTGTTCTCACGCCTCCTCACAGCAGCAGGCATCACATTTTGGTTCCGGCAGCGCCCAGAGGCTGCGAAGAACAAGCCCACATTGTATGAGCCCTGCACACGCCTGGCAGCAGGCGCCCGGGCTGTACCGGTGAAGCTGACAGTGGTAATCACATCTGGGCAAAAGGAAGCACTACCCTGTCTGTCCCCAGCCCCCCCCCGCCTCCCCACCCCGGTGCCACCAGCCCCAGAGCGCTGCGTGGTAACTAACCTTGGCTGCGGTGCCTGGAGCCTCTCCCAGCCTCTCCCAGCCTCTCCCAGCCTCTCCCAGCGGTGCCGGCTGTCCAGCCTGCCTCCAGCTATGGGAACTGAGGGCACTGCGCCATTCCCTTCTCCCAAAGCCCTGTGAAGCAGTGCCAAGCACTGAAACGCCATGTCCTCCCAGCATCCGTGCAGCACAGGTGATGCTGGTCCTGTGAAAGCTTCTGGTGGGATTGGATCAGTTTCACATCTCCCTCTCTGAGCTATCCCGGACCGATATCCCCAAATCCAAGGGTGTGCTTTGCACCCATCCCTGGGTCACTTTTGCAGACTGGAACCGCCCTACCTACCTTTACTGGGCTAGCGATCTGTTCCCAGTTAGGCTCAGACTGGCAGCACAAGGATTTCATGAACAAAATGCCTGCCTGTCTGGAGATCTGAATATTCACTCTTTCTCTCTTCTTTTTAACGCTAATTAACAGCACTCTTCTTTGTTTATTGATTTCAAATTCTCTGCTAGCTTGCTCCCAGCCCACGAAAATCCCTGTGTTAGGCAATATGAAGGTCAAGCAGCACAGCCCATAGCCACTGAATTGGGTGATTGCTGCTGAAATTTGCCCAGCAGGGTCACACTGTGTTGAGTGAGCAGTGGGATTCAGGCCAAGTCCTACATTAGGCAAAAAAGTCCTATAATGAGACCAGAAGTTTGACTTTACAGCCCTATTCTGAGACCACCGGGAATGCGAAACCTTTTGGAGATGACCCGCCGTAACAAGCCCCAAGCAGAAAAAGCCAAGAGCCTCCACTTTATTTTGATGTAGTTATTTTTCTGACGTGAGATGCAAAACTTAGGTTTTGTGAAATATCGAATAAAAAGAAAAAATAATAGAGGAGAATACTTAGCTGTTCATGAGAGGCTCACAGAGTTTTGTGTGCACTGAGGGACAGGACCACCTCTCTTGTACAGAGCACAGCTAAGTGACTTTACCAGGTCACACAGTAAGCCACCAGCAGAAGCCGGTAATTGATCCCTCCCCATTTTTAATACAGTTTTTTGACCAGTGCACTCAACTGTCTGCAAAGAAAGCAGCGACTGGAGCTGCTGGGAGGAAACCAGAAGCTGAGTCAGACAACAGCCTACCAACTACATCCATTCCCAAAGCGATGTGAGACAGTTGTGCAAGTCCTCTCTCACATCTTTGCTTTGGAAGACATGGGAAAATCAACCAGACCACAGAGGAAAAAAAAAGTATCTCCTCTTTGCTGGACATGTGTCTCAGCTGTTGGGTGAAATGACTAACCCGGCCTGATTTGCAGTAGTCTCCTGCACATCTAATTATAGCAGCATCTGGGGGGTTTTGCCTGCGCAGGCGGACGGTTGTTAGACTCTGCTTTCTGAAGAAAAAAAGGGTTTGTATCATTAAATGCAGCATGTGTGTAGGTGTGTATCTGACAGTTCTCTCTGAAACCTGTGAATACCTTGGCCAATTTCAAACAACGACTGAGATTAAAGCGCTCAGAGGCCTGAAGTTTCCACGTGTTTTCTGAGAGCAGTGTTTGGCTAATTAGCCACAATCTTGCAGTTGTAAAGTGGACTGCAAGGATATGTGGTTTGTAAGCAGGAGGCCCCGACATTAGATGATAAAAGCGATAAATCTAAGAGACGCAGAGCTTTGTAGCACAGCACTGGTGGAGCTGTGGGCGTTTGGCTCCCGCCGCTGCTGTGGGACCAGTACGCGGCCATCCGTGTGGCTGTCCTGCCTGGGAAATGGGGCAACAGCAACCCCTTCTCCGTGCTGGTGCGGTAGGGCCATAAGGACAGACAGCCGTCTCTTCTTATGGATATTGTGCAAACAATTTCATGACAGAGATCCTGACCTGACTAGAAAAAATATCTGGTAAGAAGTACCAGTGGCAGCAGCGCGTGCCTCTGAACGCGTTGCGTGCTTACCTGCGTGCACGTAAACACAACGACCTCCCGTGAGTAGTTCGTCAAACCCTTAAGTAGCTGTTCAGATGAAGGAACTAGACAAACATAAACTATTCTCATTAAATGGAGATGCTTTGTGATTAAATCAGCTCCCCGTTAAGCCCTTCACAAAGAATTCACGCGCAGCCCTAAAGCACGCTTTGCTGGGCTCTACAAATATTTTAGCAACATCGTACAACTTTGGAGCTGTTGAAAGACAACCATTAAAATCAAGTGTTAGGGGATATGTTTCCTGTGCTGAAAGGCAGATCAGTGAGCAGGGAATCTGCTGGCAAGGCACGTTTCCTTCCCCGCAGCCTGTGGCTCCAGCACAAGAAGGTGGCGGTTCGGTGGGGACGTCTTGCCCCGTCTCCTTCTCAACAGCACATTCCCAGGGTGCCAGGTCCTGACGTTTCCCTCTCCTCTCCTGTGATATTTTTTGTGTGCCATTATAAAGAAGACTTTAGCTTCTGGACTCCCTTTCCTGTTTCATCTACTCACATTCGCAATTATGTTTTCTTTTTCCCCAAGGGAGGGCTTTTAACGTTTTAATGTGGACCAGATTTAGATTGACTGGAAGAGAACATGCCTAATTCTGGTCAAGGAGATAATAACCTGACATTATTTTCTCTCTAACCTGTAGGATGTTATTTGTTTGCACTGAAGTTGCACAGAAATACATCCTCTGGAGAAAGGCGGCCCCGCTGCCTTGCCAGGTTGTTTCTGCTGGTGCTATCCAGGCACAGGGGCCGGGGGTGAGAGGCATGATCTGCTCGGGTGGACTTTTCAGCTGAACGCTTCACTAGACATTACCCTTATCTGGGGTAAAAGGACGAGTGAGCACCCATTTAATGCCATTTGTAAAAACTCTGTCTTGCTGTTAGGGAGATTTCGTTTGGTTAAGTCCCTTACATGGTATATAAACCATCTGTGTATGTGTGTCTTAAAGCTGTTCAAGGCTTTTTCCATCAGAAATGCCAGTTTGTTGATATCAACAAACTCATTAACTCAAAATGTGTTTTTAAACAGTCAAAAGGGCTCTTTTTGCCTTGCGTTTAAATATGAAAAATGTGGTTGCAAGTTCACTTCTCATTTAGAAATGAGAGTTACTATGAATCCCAGCTGTCTGGGTTCTGCCTTCCAATTTTCAGTCACAGGCTTTAAATCTCCAGCGGAGGCAAGTGCAAGGGTTGTCACTGGAGCCCAGAGCAACAACAGGGCCTGGAGTCTGAGGACGGAGTGAGCAGGAGCTGGAGCAAAGAGAGATGCTGGGGATAGCAGAGGAGGGAGCTGAGGAAGCAGAGGTGTGAAGTTGGGACCAAAATGCCGGTAGCCTCCTGCAGATGCTCAGAAGGTGATTCCTTATACCAAGAAGCTGAAACTGCTCTGGTGGAAGTGTCTGTTCCCATTTCCATCTCCTGGGGTACGAGGGACTGACTTCTGTGGCCATGCCAAGCTCCCACAGGCAACCAACGGCTGCCTGCCATGGCAAAGAGTCCTCCCAGATCTGCAGAGAGATCCCTTTGGCTCTGTTTTTCAATTTCCACATATTTTTAAGCTGCACAGGTTCAGGAGCTCAAAGAATACTAAGATGGAGATCAAACGCTAGGTAAAACGATGTGTCAGAATTAAGGCTGCTGATGCAAGCTCCCTCTGGGTCCCTGTGCCATTGCCCTGGTGATGCTCTCCATCAGTCACGGGCACCCTCCAACCCCTGAACCTCTTGTTTAGCTGTCACTGAGCCCGTGGCCCTGTCCCACAGCCAGCCACAGGTGGGACATTGCTCCCTTTCCCAGTGGAAGCTCGCTCAGCCCATCCCGAGGGCAGCTGCTCCAAAGGGATGGACGCTCTGCACACCCTTGCCCCCATTCAGCCAGGTTTGCTTCTAGGGAAGTAGGAGCCACCAAAGTAACTACTACCTCTGAAACAGCAGCCAAAAGAAAAGTTAGCGGCAGCCAGCCCACATCCTCTCGCCATTTGGACTGACGGATCCGCGCCTGCCCGCAGAAAGAGCCTTCCCTGCAGCTCGTCCCATGCAGTCAGGGTGATCATAAATCCTCCCCTCATTTATGAGCTATGAATAGGGCGCTGTCTGACCTAACTAGGGCATGGAGAAGCTATTAGGCTTCAGAGCAGGAGCCTTGAAACACATGCCTGGATTCATCAAAGGAATAATGGAAAATATTTTGTTCCACATGGATTTTAAGTAACGAAGTTATTTCTAGCAATTAGGGATTTGCAAAGTGTAGCTGTGTTTTTGAGTATTGTGGAAGAAGGGGATGTATCTTGTGATCTAAGCACAAGACTGAGAGTTGAGGACCTTGGTACGCTTCCCAGGCATGCGACAGTGAGCATGGGGAAGTCACTCTGTCTACATGGGCGATTCTTCCTGTCCTAACAGTCCGTGGCTGAAAATGCACCAGGATCTCTTGCTGAATAGCTCGAATGTGGCACCGAAGGGAGAAATAATAGTGAACTTGGAAACAAAGTGGGACAGGCTTCCAGTACTTGAGCTGCAGTGAGATCAACACTGTTCACAGTTGGAGCTTGTGGTTCCTTCTCACATCCTCACTTGTCTGTCACTTCCTACCTTCACATTTTCTGAGAATGTCAAATGCAAGAAGTATAATTAAACTTTTCTTTAATCCTTCCCATCTTGAGACAGAATTAGACACTCCGTCTATGTCTGTGTGTGTGTGTGTGCACGTTTAGCTTTGCATGTGTTGGATCCCATCAGGAAATGCGTTTCAAAACTGATCCAGTTTCTGCTAAACTGCTGTCTTCTGCTCTGTCTTGATTTGCCTCCTGCTGCACTATTTGGTTGGGATGTAGATGTAATTTACATGGCAAAAAGGACATCAGACTTTTTTGACATCTCCCTGGTGCACTTCAAATGGCACATGATGACTTTGAATCAGGTTTTACTTACTAGGGAGCCAATATATTACCAGGATCCAGAGTCTAAAAGCAAATGAAGGAGAGAGAAATGGTCATTATTGGCTAAGTTGTAAATAACATAGAACAGAGGACTCAAGATCTCCTGAATGCTTCCATGCCGAGGCAATGCCAAGGAGTCATCCTTTCTTTGCAGCCTTCTGCACAGACAGTTACATAGAAGTACAATTTTTTTTTTTAATTAAAACACATTATTTTTTGTTTTCTTTTATATGGAAAACACCTCGTTTGTGAACCTAACTGTAAATTGTAAGGTCTAAGGGAGATGCAACTTTCATCTTTTAAAAAAATTGTTCCTTCTGTTACTCTTGCCATTGCTTTATCCCCTAGCAAGGAATCATGGAGAACAGTGCTGCTATGACGCTGTAAACATTCTGGAGTCTCTGTGCTTTAAGAGCTGAAATGACCCATACTCAGATACCATCTAAAAGGACAGGAAATTGGATGAAAGATTTTTGTAAACCCTTGTAATAAGCTTATGAAAACATAATCAGTTCATCTCCAAAATGGTCACTAAAAGAGAAGTACTGCAGTTGTGGATTTTAGCTGTTGGTGTATTTTTCATCAGCAACACAGGTTTCTCTGTTATTTGCGGTCATTGTCATTTCCCAAACCAAATTAGATCATAATTTTAGATTGTTCAAGCAACCTGCTGTGTATATGTATACATATGTAGCTTCAGACTTCAGCTGCAATAGCTAAATGAGCACTGGCCAGATAGATGGGTAATAGCATTGTTACTACACTGTAGTTTTCATGCCATTCCTGGGTCTGCTGAGCTGGGGTATCCATTACAGCCTGCCTTCGGATTTATTGCATCAAGCTCGGAGCAGTGCATATGTCTTCCAGTGGGCAATAGTTCTGAAATTTTTTCTTCCAAGTGTTTGCCAGTTCAGTCTGATTTACCTTTTTTTTTTTTTTAAACTTCCTCCTCATTTATCATTGCAGACAGCTTGTATTGGACCAGGTTACTTAATTGGTTTGGCAGGATTTTCTGGGATCCTTTCTTTAATACAAACAGTCAGGAAAGCTGTTAGGCTGTCTCTTTTTTTTTTTTTTTTCTTTTCTGGAAAATATTTTGATCCTAGGGCTCGAGCTCCATATCATGGCCAGTGCCAAGTGGGACTGTCTCTAAGAACTTGTCATTATCATTTAGCCACTGGGGTCCCATGGGGGGCACGTTTCCTTCAGATGCGTGCCATGGATCCAAAACCTTAACTGAAGTGATGAATGGTTTTGTGGTGCACAAGTAATGCTGCTTTTGTTTCTTATGTAAACGTTGTCCTGAAACTCATCAAAAGTCAGTAACGCTACAGTACGTAGAATAGTCAGAATTTTAAAATGTAGGTAAACTTGAGGGGAAGGGGAATGTGGTGCTCTCTTTTCTAATACATCAGGGAAGTCAAAGAGAATTTTGCCTATAGTGTCTGTTCCTCTAAATGGTCTCTCTTGTTTTATCTTGGTCCTAAGAAATCAGCTCTTAGATCTGCCTTCCGGAGGGACTGAGTCATGGATCACTAAAAGTGATGGGCAAGTCTCTCTGCTTTGCAGAAGTACTGTTAGACCGAGGGGAAGACGTAAATAAATAGGAAGGACACATTCTACCAAAAAGAGGGTCTACTGAAGGAGTTCACCTGGTGCTTGAAATGCCATTGTGACAGGAATTAACAAACACCCACTTTCTCTACTACTCAGAGAAATAATTTTACCCTCTACGTCTGCCTTCCATTTGAGCAAAACCAAATAAAGTTGCTGTCTCTTGTCACGGAATGCTTTTTGAAAGCAGTCTTGGCAAGGCTATAAAAGATAAATTAATTACATTTTATTGGTGTTAACTAAGAGACATTGTTTCTGAAAATGCACTGCTAGGGTTTGGTCAAAATGTAGTGGAAGGTTTTTTAATTGGATTGTTTTTACAGGTTTTAATTCCATCAGCAAATGGTATTTATCCTTCAGATTTTTCAGACAGCGTTCTGTTAAGGTCACATCCAAAATGAAGTTATAATGGTGAAATATGAGTGCAAATATTGACTATGGTTTTTTTATATCTGTTCCAGGCAGAATATGAAATTGCTCCAGATGAAAAGCTGGGAGAGAAAGGAAAGGAAATCATGATGAAATACCTCACCCCAGAGGTAAGGGGCAGCCAAGGTGGCATTACTGAAGGAATGCTGCAAGGCACACCTTTGCTACACAAGGTTGTTACAGGCTTTGTAAACTAGACTCCTAAAATTTATGGTGGCAGTCTGCAGTGAATAAACCTGCAAGTCTTACGCAAACAGTCAGAGAGAAAAAAAAAAAAAATCGTAATCCAATCCAGAAATTGACTTCTAAGGATGAACTTGAGTTTACTAGGGTCTTAATTCATCTGTGGATGAGCAGGAGACTTCTCTGGTGTGCAGAGCTCTACGTCTGAGGTGTAATGCAAGAAACCGTAGCCGTTTGCAACAGATGACACTGTTATTTCCCATCCAGCTCCAAAGAGGTGGCGGCATTTCATAGACGCTTGTGTAGAAACCGCTGGCCAAAACGGTCTTTGGTAACAGACATTGTGTTTTGGTACAAAAAATTCCCACTCCTGCCCACCACACCCCAGGGTAGCCAGGGGCATGGCTGGCTGCCGCGGGACAGCGTGGTTTGGAGCTGGGGGGTGCTGGCACCCCTTCTTGTTTCCACCGCTGCCTCTTGCCTGGTGTTGCCTCCCCGGGGCTGTGGAAGGAGCGGAGCTCGTGGGGGCAGCTGTGCCCCAGGGTGGCACTCCAGACAGGACTGCAGCCCTGCTGCGGGCATTTTGTACAGGCTGCACTGGGACCAGCCCTTCTTAGGCTTTGGGGGGGGGTTACGATCATTTGCTGACCACACTTAACCTTTGCAACAAAAGTCACTGCCAGAAAGCAATAAACATCCATCTTCAAACAAAAGAACAACGCTAGGATTTTTCCTGAGTTGCTTTCCTAAGAGTAACCAAGACATAGAATTGCTGCTGCAACCGTTTTACAAGAGAAATACATTTGACCTTCAGGAGAATTAATGGCATTTTTGGCAGATGTCTTTCTAGAGCGTTTAAATGGTACAATATGTTTTGGAGGTGCAGGGGCAGAGCAGACCGCTTTTTTTTTTTTTTTTTTTTTTTTTTTCCAGTCAGTCATTTTCCTACAATAAATTTGAATGCATACTTTCAGTTATCTCAGACTGCACTTTGGGATCTGGTTTCGTTTACTGAGCCTGGCAAGTTCCGTGCGCAGCCTCTGAGCGCTGCCAGCATCAGTTCCTGCTGCCCATTCGTTAGGGCATCGAGCTCCGCTGCTTTTTAAATCCACCGCAATGACCATTTGCGTTAAAGTTTCCATCAACAGAGGAACGAGGGACAAATACTGAGGGAAAATACTTCCCACTGCTGCAGTTCCCACCTGGAAATGGAGAAAGGCATTTTGCTGATAGCGAGAGCAGGGTAGCACCGCTTCGTTTCCGCCAGTCTTGGTGCAGGCTGCCAGAAGCCCATTCCCTTCCCTGCTGTCCCATGGCACTCCTGCCATCCGTAGTGCAGCACAAGCACACGGAATAGTTCAGCAAACTAAGCGAATGTGCAGTGCACACCAGTCTGAGGTTGCTTCTTCATCAAGAAAAAGTGATGGCGTTCAAGGAAGGGAAATTACTGACACTCCAGAGCTGGAGTTACCATCCTCTGCCGTGTTCTGCGCCTCATATTTGACCCGTGTACCTGGTTTCGCAGTACATAAAATGGGCACAGAGTATTTACAGTCTGTTCTGAAACTTTTCTGGTATTTGCAAGTTACTGTAACATCTTTGGGCAGAAGGAAACACAAAGATGCTCCTTCGCTTATAGTCTAAACCTGCCTCTCTGGTGGTGGTGCTTTAATGTCTGCAGTGGTCTTGCTGCACATTTTTTTTCCCTTAATGTGAAACTTCTGCTTCTTCCCAGAGGGATGCTTAAGCCCTGTGTAGCAGAAAATACTAGAGGTGAGGCTGACTGTGCCACAGCAGTGGGTTGAATACGACATTTTCTAACAGGTCTCCCACACAACAAATACTTAAAAAAACTAGAGCAAGACTTGGATTATTTTAATTTCATTTCTTTTTTAACACCTAACTAAGGTACTCGGGTTAGAAGTTCAAATGTCTGTCCTTTCTTGTCAAGCAAGAGAAATAAGAATCTCCAAAGGACACGTTTTAAGCCGTTAGAGGCCAGTGATTGAAGGCCACGTTAGAGTTTTGCAGCCAAAAGGGATGAATCTGGATCCAAACGTCCTGATGGAATATCATCCTGGCCAGCAAAGAAACCTTTTCATTAGGAGGTGCATTTCTCCATTTACTTATCTGTCCCTTGAAAGATACAAATTGCCACTGATGCCAAAGTCTTCTGCTTTCAGAGGAATGAGTCTTTCAAGTAGGTGTGTATCTGTGCTTCAAAGAGCCTGATTGTCTTGATATAAAAATAGTGTGACGTACAAGCTTGGCTGATAGAATAAAATTATAGGTTTAGTTCTTGGACAGATAATTCAGTCTTACCATGTGAGGAGTACTCTTTCCAGAGTGCAGGATCAGAAGCAAAATGAAAACAAAAGTAGATTTCATGCTTTGTAATATTTATAAATGATTTTTAATTCCTGCTCAGATTTTTAAATGTCATACATATTTAACATACAATGTGTCAGTATATCATCATTCCAAAGTGCATTCAAGTGCATAGGGAACATGTGCTTTATTTAATAAAACATGTACTACTTGTACGGCAGAAAGGAAAAGAGAACGCTTTCCCAGATGAACAGACATCACACCGGTGCTTACGGCCTCACGTGACACACAGCCGCTGCCTGCAGGATGGTGCTGCACCGCAGAGCTAGCAGGCTCAGCCGTGTGGGAGCCGTGAGTTCCCGCATGGAGAGCTCTGTGGGAGAACATGCACCATCAGCCCCAAGGCTGCTAAACAGGCTCAGAAGGGGTTGGGGCCGGGGGGAGGCATTTTTTCAATTAATCATAATCTGGGATTTTTGCAGCTTTAATGTCCTAGACAGCTCCTGCTTGCTCGCTGGGGAAGTTGGGAAGTGGTCCAGCAGCTTTTTCTTGTGGTTGACATCAGGGACGGCATGAGTGGGTCAGGCTTCCGCCATCTCCCTGGCCTACAGGCAACAGCGGTGACAAATTCTAAATTTGTCCTGGCACACAGAGGGAAAAATGGGTGGTTTAGGCCTCTGAAAGAAGTGGCACAGAGGAACAGCCTCCCTAGGGGTATGGTAGAGTCCTCATCACCGGAGATTTTCTGGGTGCTGTTGGACAGGGTGCTAGATAGCATCATCTAGGCTCCCTTTCCCACGAGAGGTTAGACCACGTGGTCCCTTCCAACTTGAGCTGTTCTATGATTCTGCGTACTCAGGTCCTCACCTAGGGGAACATTAGTATTCCCTCTCTCCTGCCTAAAGTTTGTCGAAACATTCATATCCAGCAGGCCATTCCGAACTATTTGACGGGATGGAAATGTAAGGAGGAGTAGATGTGATCTTCACGTGGAGGATGCCAAAAGACAAGTGTTTTCATGGCTTTCTTAGCAGCTTCCTTTGGGTGGTGAGCAGGAAAGAGACATCCCACAGAAAGGTGTCCCGTAGCTGAAGACACCCTCCAGCCTTGAAACATGCTCTGAAGAACTGTTAACCTGCTTCTCCGAGGAGGTCCCGCTGTGAGCTGGCTGCTCCTCAGGGGCTGGGGGGGGACAAGCGCTGGTGAGAAGGCCTTGTTGGTTAAGAGGAGGAGACCCCACGAGGCAGGTGCGACTTGGGTGCTGTGCTCTGGAGGGAGATCTGCATGCTGCCTTTGCTTAACAGGAGCGGCGCAGCGGCTGCCACACCGGCAAGATTAAGGTTTCTTGACTAGAGTCTTGCTTCGTCAAGAGAGGCTTTAACAGTTTCCATGAAAATGGCACTTAAAGCTCCCTTCTTGACTTAATAAGCCAGTAGGGCAAAAGTCCAACCCACAGGAAGTCTAAAATTTTTGAGGTTGTGAAATATGATGGTAAAACTGCTAAAATGAATTGGTCACAAATATTTCTTTCCTGGCTTTTCCTAATCTCAACAGTTGAGTGGGGATGTTTCAGTTTTAGGTTCCAGTTCTGCCTGTAAATGGAAAAACCCTCAGTGCTTCTCTGAACAGTTGAGTTAAATTGAACCCAGCCTGGCTCCATTACCTGGCTGCTTCTTGGACTGGAAGACCAAAGAGATATGTTTACCTTTGCACTGCCTGTAAATTAGAGTTTTGCATCTCCATGCAGCATTTTTGCCTTCTTGCCTGACAGCTGCCGTGCCTTACTTCACTAAATCACTAGCCCGGTATTTTCTTTTTCACTGTAAATCACCTTGAGATACTTTGAGAAACGCTATATAAAACTAAATTGATTTGAAATGGCTCTTAAGACAGTCTCCATATGCCATTATAGTTTATATTTGGACTCAGCTGGGCACTAAAAATGTTAGGATGTCTAATGTGTATTGTTTTGCCCATTAATACACTTCACAGAATATGAAGAACAGCAACAGCATTAGTTTTCTTATCTGAATTCCTGCTCAGTCTCCTTTCCTCCAGGAAATGCACAGAATAAAGGGCACATTTGCAATTTCTTTCTTTGCTGCCAAAGGTTAGCTGGACACACCGGTAACCTCCTTACTCCAGTCTGAGGCTAGCAATGGGTATTTTGCTAAATGAAAATGTGTCTTTGTGTTTATGAACAATTATAGGATATGGAAGGGAGGGAAAAGTCCCATGAAAGGGACGCTGGCTGATCAGCAGTGCCTGGCCTTCCACTTGTCTACTGGCTGAAATGTGCTCTTCTCTCAAATCGGTTCTTTATGGAGGAGAAAACACCTATGAAACGTGAGTGAGATGAAATTAAAATGATCCGTGAGCCCTGCTGCTGGACAAAGCCACGCAGCTGAGTCCAGGCTCCTTCTCACAAACACCCTCTCGCAGCTCGGTGCATTGTCAAAGAGCAGTTTTCTTTTGGGACGCTGTTGCTTTAATCTCGATGCCAGGAAAACTTGCCCTCAGTTGCTCTCACCTTGAGATTTCTTTCCCCCTTCCTATTTTTGCCACCAAAATAAATGCAAACTTCAGCACTTGCGCTTCTGAGTGAGTCATCTTTGCTGATCGCTAAAGCCTTCCATCTCCCATAAGGACAGTTCCGTGTATCACTTTGTAATGATTCTGGCTGAATCCTGGAAGGGCAGGTCACACCGTACCAAGAACTGGATTCAAGTACTGAGACCTCTTCCTCTAACTGTTTCGTTTTACTAAATGCCTTCTAGGGAACGTGTTATAATTAGGTTTTGGAATGGCCAAAACAAAAGTTGAATGTCACTTCAATGGAAGCTCTGAAAGGAAGAAACATTAAGCTTCCATAAAGCAATCTGCAGAGTTTAATACAGGACAGAAGCTTTGTGTTTGGAAAGGTGAGCCTTCGGGGACTGTTTTCTACATTGTTACCTCTCTCATACAAATTCAGCTTTTATCACTTATATCCCGCGAGTCATCTCCCTGCCACTGTAAGCTTATTAGCTCGCTGATAAAAGGCCAACACAATATCCTTTTCACTGGCTACAGTGGATGGTCCCTCGGGCTTGGTCCAAGAGTTATCTCCACAGCTAGTTTTCAAATTTTTCTAAACCCTGTGCATTTCATTAACGACCCAATTGAAGTAAGGAATGAATGAAGTGCCTATCTGAATGCAGTGTGTTACATGGCTTCAGGACGGGCTAGAATTATTTACTTTCTCAAAGCATTATTCACTGTGTCCTTTGGGTTCCTATTAGGAGACTTTTCAGGGTGCTAAATACTTAAGTAGAAATCCTGGCCTTAGTTGAGCCAAGGAGAGTTTTGCCATTTAATTAATTGCCCTGGGACTTTACCCTTTGACTCAGTGGATTTCTCATCTCCCCTTTCTATTGATTTCACTACTCTATGGGCACCATTTTAGCCAGATATGATAGCACTACTTAGGCTTCTTGCTTTGCAGCTACCATAATCGATACGTAATCCAGTCTCCAGAGAAATCAATACGTAATTCTTCTTGTTGTTCTAGAGACAGCACAATCAGTATCTCTGCTGATCACTATGTCTTAGTCCAGGGAAGTACCTTCTCAGCGTACTTTCTGCATAAGCTCATCTTTCCTAAGTTAAATTCTGGGAAAATATCTGAGCAGCAGAACAGCAACCTAGTTACTCAAATTAATGCTTTCTAATCAGAACTTACTTAAATAAGCATTCTTCTCTCACTGGGGCCAGGCTGTAATAAAGTGTGGCAGAGGAATCCGAAAGATCACAGTGTTGCCTTGATTAGGAGTCCCTTTGCTGTGGTCTCAGACTAAAAGGCATTTTCTCACGGTTTGCTCAAGTCCTGTTTCCTCATCCTTTACCCACTGTTTATAATACAAATGTTAGTTAACCAAACACTTACGGAGGATTTCTGTCTCTTGCAATGGTGCCAAACTGCATGAGAGCCTATGGAAACAACGTGGAGGCTGTGCTGTGCCGGTGGTGCTGTCCCAGAATAGGTCCTTGGGCTGTCCTGTGGCCTGTCCTTTAGGTGTCAGGAGGGCTGCATTTGCTCAGATGGGTTGAAGATTTGGGGTGGAGTCATTAAGTACACTGGTTTGATGCCAAGCAGTATTATTAGTCTATTAGTCTATTAGTCAAAGCTCTGCTTTTCCTTCCTTGTTGTGTCGGAGAGGTTACACTCCCAAGTTCACATGCTTAACTGTTTGTCATTTGTGGTTAGGAAAATCATTGGGATAACTTGGTCAGTGGGCAGAAGCCTTCTAGCTTCCCTGTTGGCTGGAATTACTCCGACTCGACCCTTTTGAAAATGGAAACTTGCTTCAGCTAATTGATGTCAACCAGACATGTAAACCTGGCTCACATCTGTCTGCTGAGGCAGGGCAGCCCCCCTCTCGGAGACTAGCCAGGGCATCCCAGAGGGCTGAGGACACCGTGCAAAGAAAGAGCCATCTGCTCAGGATTATCTGAGAACAGGAAGGGCGTACTTGTCTGCCCTTGGCTAATGAATATGCTCGTTAGAGTTTCCTCCTTCTCGTTTTCATCTTTTCCCCACCTCCTCTGCATACCCCTCACCACTTACACTCAGTTCGTATGGATTATCCAATGGCCCAGGAAGTTAGTTCTAAGCCTTTAAAGTTCGTTCAGCTTCCCCAGAAACAGCCTTTTCTGCCTGAAAATTTTGCCCACTTGGGAAAAAAAGGAATCAGCCTTTTCCAGCTGTCTGAAACACTGGCTTGCAAAACATCCAGAGATCTGCAGGAGATGACTTTTGTGCATTTGCACAGAATGACATTAAAATCGAGCTCTGGTGGGTCCAGACCCTTACACTCCCAGCACATTACTGCAGCCTTGGTTGTCCAAACACAAGCAGGTGCCTGGATGGGAGGGATGAGGTGCCTCTTTCTGCCCACCGACTACGGGGAGCACAAGGAGACTTTGCGTGCCTTGATTTTCAGGTGATTAAAGCGCAGTGAGATGAACGCCACGCGAGGTGTAACGCAGAGTACATGAAATTGCACGGCATATCCCCACGGGTTTCTGTGCACCATTTCTCAGTGGTAGGGGAGCCCTTTGGACACCCGACCTCCGCAGCCCTTCCGCCCACCCGCTGCAACTCACAGCAACTTTCTGGGCTGGTTCAGCTTTGGATTTCTGAAACTAAAAGCGTTAATGGGTCAGCAAACGTCTCCCTCAGCTCAGGGTTCATTGTGCTGAACTTGGAAGCAGTAACAGGATCCTAACAAAGAAGAGAATGAAGAGGCACACGATGAAAAGGGAAGTTAAACATACTTTATTTCTCATCTGATTCCCTCCTAAGAGGAAATCAGGATTCTGGAAAAACATCTAGAAGCTTCAGCAGCCGCACAAGTGTGGGCCAGACAGATTCAGACGAGGTGCCTGAGGCACTGGGGTGGTGCAACTAGAAGGATCACTGAGCTGTGTGTTACTTTAACTTGGAACCAGGAATCACAGTATTACCCTAAGGAATGTTTTAAATATCACAGAAAACAAATACATTTCAAGTCATTAAAATATCACTAGATAAGTGTAAAAAACACAAGAAAATAAGATTTTTTTTTTAAAAAAAAGTCTTTTGATTACTAGTGGATTTAAATATTGTCAGCATATTTAAGTTGTGGATATGTGGCACTTTGCATTACCCATGTTTAATGTTTTTTTCCCAGTAATGCAACTACACTTAGAATACTCACTTAACCTGTGTGCCAAGCCTCAGCTTGTATGTTAATTTATTACTTTTTAATCAAGTCAGACTCTGACCTGAGTCAAAAATCAAGCATATAGCAAGTTTATTATCCTGGCACAGATGCTGTTTGTCCAACAAGCAAAACTGAGGAAGAGCAGAATATGCCACCGCAAACAGTGTGTCATGTCCTACAATAAATGTCTTCCCTCTCAATTCTTTGCAGATGGCTATCACCATATGATCGTTAATGGATCGTGTGACACAGGTGATTAGGGAATGCCCAGTTCCCAGCAGTGCTAGGCAGTGATTTTGTTTGCTCTCGTGTGTGCTTCCAGTCTTTGTGTGAGTGGGCCACTGGTTCCTGCCTGATGTTTATTTAATTCACTTCCTGATCCTTTCCGAGGCCTTCCCAAACTCTCTTTCGGATTTTCGTTCCTTCATTCAAGTGTTTCCTCAGGCTTTTGACCCGCTAACGGACAAACAGGACAGCGAATTCTGTGAGCCCCCCACTGCAGCCGGTAGCAGTACAGCCACTGACTTGAGCGCAGCCTGGGTCAGGCCCTCATGCATGAGCTGCCTTCACGCAAAGCAAACAGCTCGTGGGCTTCGGGGCGAGGATCGTTTGCAAGGGAAGGGTTACTCATGTTTACAGGCTTTTGCCTCAGAGGAGTGAACTCAAGCAGGGAACTGTTTGTTTTCCTGCAAGAAAGCCATTCAATTACATTGAGGTTGTAAATGAGTGTTTATAGATTTGGGGATTTTTTTTTTAATGGAACAAATGACATTTGGTTTACCAGAGGAAGCCAAACTATGACTATTGCGACATAAGGTTGCTTGCTAATGTTTAGGCTATCCATCAGCGCAGGAGGACGTTAAAAGGTAGAAAGGCTCTCTGATAAGAGGCTAGACGGTGGATGCTGTCCAAACCTATTAAGCACACGTGATGACAGAAAAAAACCTTTCTGAGAACAGAAGCTTTCAAAATTGTCCTGTCATCTTAGTAGCTACTAATGGTGAGAATACCATTCTTCTCCCAAAATGTTTTATCAAACATCTGGCTGCTAGCAGTAACGCAGCGTAGCAGTGGCTCGGTTGGGTTGCTCCCGGAGGGGGTTACATGGCACCTGCAAGGATTGTGCGAGTAGCCCAACCTTTGGGTAGCTAGAACATCCTGGACAATATTCACCTTCTCTTCTATTCTGTTTCTATTCTGCTGACAGGTACTGGTACTGCTTATTTCATCTGTGTTTTCATCCTTTAATCTGTTCGCAAAATGCTTTTAAAGCAGAAAAAAAGGCAACCACAAGTAAAACATGCTTTCCCTTCCCCCGCTTTGTAGCAAGTTTTCATAAAACAATTTCAGCTGGCTAGTTTATGAGCACCCCTACACCAATAAACCTGCGTGTCTACAGAAAGGAGGAAAAATGTGTTTCTTTGGTAAAGAAACTTCTGTAAGCAGGTTTCCAAAGAATTATTAAAAAAGTATTGGTGGGGAAGGACTAGGGTTTAAAGATAATAAAAAGTATCTTGCCAAGCACTTCTTGTGAGGATCAGTTTCTCACTAATTGAAGTCAAAAGCCTGTCTTCTGTGGTGACCAGTCTGGATTCTTAAACTAAGCCGTACCAAAACTCCCATAGTTGGTTGGGATTGCGGTGAGTGTTTCTGTTTAATTGAGGAGTATTACAGTCTGCAGCTGATTCACTGGACTTGCAAAAGAAGCTGATGAAACAACTAAATTTTGTCTCATGGGACAATTTGTTATTCCAAAATTACTTTCTATGAGGTTTTGAGTGTTTAAGATTTCCTCCGGTCACCTATAGGAACCATGAAGAAATTTCTCCTTCTTGATCAAGGCAATCTTTTCTCTTTCTTTGTTGCTCCAAATCTCATGTGTTGTTACACGCCCAAATTAAATAATTTAACAATCCAAGGAAAACACATTTTGTACTGAAGAGTTTCATGTAGGAAATATTTCGACTCACACCATTCGCATGGCAGTTGCTTGTTTGCCACTATCAGGAACAGAAATGGGGTTTGTAGAAAGGAGAAGCTACAAAGAGGTCTACTGAGAAGAGGAAAAGCAAGGTACAGCTAGGTAACAGACCCTGCTGCTGATTAAAAGGGGAGCCATGAGAAACGCTTCACGTACTGTCCGTGCACTTGTGAGAAAGGAAACCTCCGTGGCTGCTAGTTTGCTCCAAGGAAGGGCATAGTTCAACACTACAACTTGGACCCCAGCACCGAAGAGGCAACCCAGAGAAGAAACTTGGCCTTTCCCTGCCAAGATTTTCGGATGCCCAAGAGGCAGCCCAGCGAGTCCAGAGCAAGCAAGTTGGCCTGAAGCTACATCAGATCCACTGCAGTAAATGAATTTGTGAACTGGTTAATGTTGCCTTTTGTGACGGATCAGTACAACCCCTCCAGGCAGATGAATGTGTTCAGCTGGTTGCTGAGGGCTCCTTGTCTTCAGTCATTGTATTTGTGTGTGTCAACATGTGCTTTGATAGCTTAGTAGGATAGGAGGGAAAACAGATTCATCATGACTCCAGATCAGCTTACAGCTACAAAACAACCCCCCCAGTTGATAGACATTGCTGATTCGCTTCATGTAGCTACCAGCGAGCGATCCTGCCCTCAGCAGTGAAAATACCGTTTGATCAGAGAACAGGACTGAGTTTTGTTTCTTTGCCATTGACTCACTCTGTACTCCTGGGTGAGGCATTTCGTGTCTCCCAGGGCTAGGGAGATTGGGTTTGAAGCTTTGGCTCTCATGATGTGTATGTAATGCCTGGCATTACGGGGCCCCAATTCTCAGGTATAATGTCTACACGCTGTTGTAATAGAGAAATTGCTACTAATAACACAGCTGCTCTCCATGCTCCCCGTCCACCTCACTGCCAATTCCTACATCTGTCATCTCAAAGCAAATATCCTGGAATTATGAAGCCTTGTGCTTAACTGGTTTGCCTCATGCAGACCCAGATGACTTTGTGGGAGGAAAAAAAATAAAAAGAAAATGCAGAAGTTGATTACTTAAAGTGTTGCAGCTGCTCCTGATGTAGAATTGGCTGTTTACTACATACGCAGCTAAAACCAAACAGATAAGATCAGACACAGGGCAAGAAAAATGAATGTTCCAACATTTTTGTGCATCGCACCAAAAAGCATCGGGAGACTGTGTGTGCTGTGACAGTACTGGGAACCTTTCCATCACCAGGGTGAAACACATGCCTAGGCTGGACTTCCCAAAATTGAAGTACCACCAAGACACTCTTATCTCCTCCTTCATTGCTTTCCTTTGCATTTCTGAGTCAGCCTTGATGGTCTTAAAGGTCTTTTCCAACCTAAATGATTCCGATTCCGTGATTCTCACCCCCTGGCACTCCCCCTCCCCCACCCACCAGCCGCATGGTCAGTACTTCTCAGGCTGTAGGGCCGACTGAATCTCCGCTGGCATTGGCCTGCCCCTACCCAGAGTGGGGAGCTGGGGGGACATCAGAGTCACCCGAAGTGGCTCCAGAAGCCTCCTTGCGGCGGGGCAAGCAGAGCCCAGGCTGTGGCCTGTGCTGGCATGTTCCTGCTCCGAGGGCGGCAGTGCAGACCCCAGTGGAGATACCACGGGCCACTTCGTGGGGTGGGTCTCTAGCCACAGGTAGCAGATCAGCCTTGGAGGCACAACGAGGCATGATTTCCTGGCCTCTGTTTTGTTCCATTACCTTTCCCTTTTGAAAACACCCATTACCTGAGCACATAAACTTGTCTTTCCCTGATTTTGCACCTACCAGCATGACTTGCAGATACCTACCTAGTCTCCCTTTTTCTAGGAACTGCTCTGATTACAGTCCTCCTTATGAGTGTTTGCCTCAAAGGACGAAGGACAGTCACACCTGACAGTTGTACCATTGCTGCCTGCCCTGCTAGCTGAGCCTTCCTCAAACATCTGGAGAACAGTGTGACTCTGCAAAGCAACAGCAGAAATGGCATTGCATGCAGCAGGCTTCCCCTCCTTGACACAAACCATTGCTCTCCGTTGCTGGTCTTGGGTCACGGCCGTGTGAGTGCAAATCAAATGAAGCAACGTAACAGCTGGATGAAGCCAGGATTTTCCAGGTTTTTGTGTATGAACTCTTCTCATCCCATCATGCACCATCTCACACCAAAGTTCATTTTAGCCTGTTTCTTTCATTTCTTTGAGGTCTCTACTAGTAGCAAATCTGCGTGGAGGTTTACAAATAGGTTATATGTGGTATATTGCTGTCAACATCTGAAAATACACATATCATTAAGACAGATGTGCTTGGAATCGGAGACAGCTCAAGGAGAGTTATGGCTTGAACTTTTGCTCATTGACTGAAACATTTTTAATTGTTTTAAGCTAGTTTGTTGTGGAATGTTTTCATAACCTGAGATACAACATATGTTGCACATTATTTATTTTATGCAAGTGACTTTTAAAATAACTCATTGTGTTTCAACATCACGGCTGCACATCTGAAACTTGCCAGGAAAGCAGTTGTGTTTATGACAAAAGCTTGAATGAAGTCTGTTCAATCTAAAGAGTATGGTATCTTTCTGGTGCATATAATTTTTGCGGTGAGGAACAGTTGTGCTTTAAGACACCGTGATGACTCACACTCACTGGCAAGAGCTGGTCATCAAATGAAAGCCTGTATTTCTAGGTTTCTGTTCCTTGTTCACTAATTGCAAGCTACAAATGGACTGTTGTGAGGAGTCTGAGCATCTCTAGCTTTCATTTATGTCAGTGAGACTTCTTTGATTTCAGTCACAGATGATGATCAACTCTTCTGCAAAACACGTCTTCACCTCCCTGTCCACTGTTCTGTAAAATATTGTGAGATTGCCACCTAGCTCGTGAAGACTTAATCATGCAGTGAAGCTTTACTATTTTGAGGTTCTTAGATGAAAGGCGCTGTGTAAGAATAATTACCTCTGGGCTTAGGACCTGCTCTGTTTCTTGCGAAGTCAGTCTGACCGAAGTCAATGCTATCCCTTCTTCTGGTCTGAAGTTCAGGATTCTGCAAGCTATTTCTTTTTTTGTAGGAAACAATGATGATTGAGGCAAGTGTCTTTGAAGCAGGGCTATTCATTTGCAAAGAAGGTATTTATTCCTTTGCTCAGAGCTCCAGGTTTCCTGGTGAGCACTCAGCATACAAACACCCTTCCTCATCATGTGCCTGTGCTCTGCAGAGTCCAGCGTTTTGCAGAATCCTTGGTACAAAGGGCTGGGAGAGGGCTCAAGAGCCTCTTACACTGAACAGAGATCAAATAGATCGTCAACAGATGTCTGTCTGCCCTTGGAGGTCTGTCAGAACTCTGAGAACAGATTCCACAATATTCATATGCCTGTTCTTGTGCTTCCCTGTGTGAAAAATTAGAAGAAAAGCCTTCGTGTGCAATTAAGTGGATTCCTTCACGTCATTTCCCCAGCGTAGAGCAGAACAGGCAGAATAATTGATCCCTGCCCTCTTTATTAAAAACATTTCTATATTAAAAGACCTTTATCACGTTTCACTCTTACTTTTCCAGACTAAACAAATGTAGTTCCTCAACACTTCCCTTTGGCATTTTTTCCCCAAGCACGTTTCTCAACCCTCCAGGCGCTTGGTGCTCTGGTCGGCTCTCTGTAGCTTTCTCCAGCGGTGGGGACCCCGGCTGGATACGTGTCTCTAGCTGGCGTATCAGCACATCCCTCTCAGTTCCTTTTGTCATTCGGCACTTCTCCCACGGAAGCAGCGGCGTTGCACGCTATAAACCAGCTCTGCACGTGCAGGTTTGTGTTGTGTGCGCATCGGTCTGCTTCGGGCTTCGTACTGCTGTCGGAAATAACCAGAGCTGGCTACACAGAGACACCTGCCACTCACCCCAGCCCAGTTTCAGAAAAGCTAACTCTGAGTGCTGGGTTGTCAGGAAAATGCTTTTGCTCATTGAATTTGCAAACCTCTGCTAGGTGGCTGCCTGCTTTCGCTTCCACAGACCCGAAGGCAGCACCTATGGTGCATTGCATCTTGACTGATGTCATACGTTTTAAACGTTTGGAAGTTCTGTCTTAAGGAAAATTAGAACAAATAGTAAGTTTTAAAGGAGAAGTGCAATTATCAGAGAAGGTCTTCTGAATGTTTCCCTTGGTGCTGCCAGCATTTCAGCTTGTTTTTAGAACAAATTTGATCAGGTGATAGACTGACAGAAGGCCAGGTGCCCTCCACACAGTCATGGGGGAGGCACTGTCTGAGAAATGTTGTAAGTACCATGGCAGACGTACAGAGATGCTTTTAAAAGACGGCTTATTTATCAGCTGTCCTGTTCAGTGAGGGTCAACAAGGACTGTCTTGAAGAGCTGAGTGAAGTAACCTGTAGCAAAACTGACAGAACTGTCGAAAAAGGAGAATTTACATTTTAAAGTATTGTGATGCAACATGACGTTCAAAAGGTAACGGGGAGTTCTGCAGCCTGGAAGCTTTCGTCTGATCTGAATCAGATTTTGATCCGTACTGCGTGAGGCGCCGAGCGCCGGGGCACGGGCAGTACCAGCAGTGCACGGGCACGGGGGTCTCCTGGCATTCGGTCTGCCAGGGACAGCAGTGGTACTGCAGGGGAGACCAGGGCACACTCAGCTTGCGATGCTCTCAGCTCCACCAGGAACCTGGTATTTATGGGTGATACTGCATCCAGCTTCAAATCTGCGCTGTTTATCGGTGGTTGCATCCTGGTGAGTGAAGAGGAAGGGGGAGAAGCCACTATCAAGCTCTCAGCAGAGAATGGGAAGTATCTTGCATGGGCAGGGGCTTCATTTGGAAGGAACAGCAATCTCCAAATTTTTGTGGACATGAACACAACTAGCCTTGAACAAAGCGTGACATCTCAGCTGTTTTCATGCTGTTTACTGAAGTGTAAGAGGAGCTAGGAGGATCTCTTGTCTTTTACATCAGAAAAAACCAAAGTTTAGAAATGGGGACTTTTTTTCTCGGTGCTAATGGCACTCAGAAGTAACTGAATATCCATTTCTTGTTTCTCAGGTAATCACTAATCTGATCCCTAATTGCATGCTTTTCTTAAAAATTAAACAAAAGGCCATCTGAAAACTGAGATACTGCTTTCCCTGCAAAATATTTATACAAAGGTTTTCAGTTTCTGGCCATAAATGAAAAGATAGAAGAGACAGGAGATTTTGATTAAAACCTGGTGAAAGTAGTTTGGACTTTTGTACTTGTATTAAACTATCTGGTCAAAAAGGTTAATGTGATGAGAGAAACTTTTGTTGTTGGATCAGTTTAAGCACTTTTTGCACTGCCAGAGTCCTGGGTCACACATCTGGTTTTGGTTCCATCAGCTTTACCCTAGTGTTACTCTGTTGACTTGACTGGCATAATTTCTGATTTACATTATCATCAGTGAGATCAAGAGTCACTTTCTTTGCCTTCAGAAAACAGAATAGCCATGAGGGGAAGTACAGGACTGGACTCGTTACAGCTGCCCGGCGTTTTGTTTTGAATACAGGAAAACTTAACAGGTTTCTGCAGGTGTGTCTGAAGAGTCAGCAATTCTTTGTCCCACACTCCAGCGCAGCAGTCTTAATCACAGAGTATGGCTCTCCTAGCTGCCACAGGACATTTAATATGTTGGAAAAGGTGTCTCTGTTCCCCTGTAAAAGCCGAATTTGCTTTTACAGCCATCACCCATAATGCAGTGGGAGAGCGGCGTTAACAACCCTTGCTTCGCGCCGCAGAAATCTTTTGCACCTCTCCAGGGAAGAAGCAACGTTTTCTTCTGTAAGTGGCCGAAGTGTTACCTTTGGAAGCTTTCGCTCCTGGGATCCGAGTGCTTTCTTGCACTCATAACCTGGCCTGCCTAATTGTTCTCCAGGGGAGCAAAAGTCGGTTGGTGGGTTGGGCTTTGGCTTGTAATTGCGTCTGGCTTTGTCTGAGCATCTGAAGGCTGTAGGTATGCGCAGTACTCCAACAGGGACAACAGCAGGCATGGTTACTTAATGGGAGCGGAGGGAACTATGAAGTCTCAAGGAAAACCTCAGGAAGGATCCTACAAAGACTCTCTAGGACTGTGTGTGGAGCTGGAAGGGGTTGGGTGTGCTCCTCTCGCACGTGTGCTGCAGCTGCTCTGCCCTGAACGCTGCGAAGGGCTGTGTAACGAGCAATGTTTTTCTGAGGCTAGAAAACCTTTGGAAATGATCAGCCTGTGAAAGAAGGTGGCGGGTTGTTGTAGAAAATGAAGTGGTCTAGCAAAGTGTTTGTGCTACACCGTAAGGCTTTAGCCCATGTACAGGATGTCAGTGTATTTATGCCCTTACCTGTTGTCAGCTTGCTCTTGATTTCTTCAGAGGAAGCAAAGATTCAAAGGTCAGCTGTAGAGGGATGAAGCTGGGTTAATTAGCATTGATAATGCACAGCTGTGGGCTGGCTTGGGGGGGGGGGCTGATGGGGATAAGGTGCAGCTGTGACTGGTTCTGGTAAGGGGTTGGCCAGCCGAGGAAGAGGGAGCAGTTGAGGAAGAAGTGAGATGAGAGTGAGCATGGTCTGAGTGAGGAGGAGAGATGAGGAGAAGGCAGCAGAGGGGCTGGCATGAAGAGTGTGTTGGTATGAGATGGTAAAAGACCTTGTTGGAGCTTGATAGTTTGGAGAGTGCTGCGACAGTCAGCAGCGAGTGGTTTTGAAAAACCAAGCGGTGACTGTGTCTTCCACAAACTTGGAGAGAGGGATCACAGTTTGTACCATTTTTAATTACTTCCCACATTGTTTTACAGTTTCTTTTGCTCATTCTTTTCCCCTTTCCCTTTAAGAATTTTGTTTCTTCTTTATGAAAAAGATTTAGGTGATGCTTATAATTTTTTTTAATTGTACTTTGAACTCAGACAGGTTTTGATGGAATTATTACTATAATAATGTATCATGGGCGTGATCTTCAGCACCAACCTCAAGGCAGTTTACCTCCGATTGGGAAACAAACTCCCTGTGGGAAATGAAGTTACCTGGCATGAGAAAGAATCGGGTCACTTGGTCTACGTGACTAATTATAGAGTATAGTACTTAGCTTTTGGATCCCAAATTTGGGCTATAAATATAGAAAAAGTTCTATATTTAATGCATAGCAATTTCAATTAGAGGTATCAATTTTACTTAAGTGCATCTCCGTTCACATCAGACGGCGCTCCTGATTCGCAGTGGTACAAAGGCTGTGGAGTTCAGTGGTGTTTCTGTACCCTAGAAATCAGAGAGATGTTCTAGATCACGGGGTGCCGGAGCAGCAGGCTCACGCAGCCACGTACAAGCTTTGGGCTGCCAATGAGCTTGTGTATGCACCCCGTTGAGTATGCAAACTGTAAAGTGCAGGTATTAATTCATATGGTTCCTAGCCAAAATCAACTGAAATATTACTAATCATTAGGCTTGGGTTTGTGTCTGAATATTCCTTTGAAAGTCTTTTGGTTTTCTGCTTCCTTTTTTTTTATTTTTTTTTTCCTTCAGTAGTTTCAGTACAGCAGCTGTGGGACTTGAAATTGGGACTTGAGGGTTTTTCCTAGTTCTTTCACTCTTGCCTCTACCTACTCTTTTGAAATGGGACTTAGATCTAATCACGCGCATCTACAGTTAGGCATTTCTGTAAGCTGTCTGATTTACTGAGACTTGTTCCACAGTTCTCGGTCCCTCTCAACCTCAGTGGCCAATCGAGCTGAGAAAATCTGGCTTTGTCTCCGTCTTTTCATAGGTGATAATGTGGAGGCTCATCTTCCTCTCAAGCAACTGTGAGACTTCTTAATTATTAGCAATATAATCTGTTTGCCATTAAGAGCGGGTGCTCCCTAGATATCTTTTGCTGAGGAACTGGAGGGATATATGGAGGAAATAAGGAAATATTTCAGCGAGGTCAAAGATATCCAGCACGTTCTGCAGATTGTCTGTCAAGGTTGAATAGTGAGACGGCATTGTGCAGCATGCACAGACAGTTCTGTAAACCATGGCCCTATTTAAAAACATTCAAGTGGAACAAACTTACTTTTTCATGTCACAACCAGGATCATATTCACATTTCAGCAGTGGGAAGGAAAAGATAAAAGATTTAATTCGGCTTTCACCATGCTGGAGATTTTCTGTGCCTCCACCTCTGCCCCTTCCTCTGTCCTCATTCCCAGTGTTTTTGAACTCTGCCTGCAATGTGTTTCAGCGCTTGCCAAGATATCCCCAGCTAAGGGTGAGTTAACGAGAACATCTGGCCAGGAATGAGTGATGATGCTCTGTGACCCACCTACTCGGCACATCTGGTGGTCGTGGCCATAGATGGGGAACCTTATTGAGTGTTAAGGCTTCTGCAAGGAAAGAGGATTTTATCATCTATGGCTGGATTTATTGAAAATAAATCCAACTGGTTATATAAAGGGGCTTTCATGTCAATGGGAGAAACGTCTATAAATAGGTGCACACACACATGCACGCATACACACTTTTTTTTATATAATTACAGTATAGTGTCAATGAGTAAGAATGTGGACTGCCTAAAAACTGTCTTTATAGATAATTAGTCCCAAAGGTCCTAAACTGGTTAACCATCAAGGCAATACTGCAAAAGACCTCTTTTTGGTAAGGGCTTTTTGAAGGGGCTGAATGTACATTCTCTCTAAAGGGAGGAGAGGCTGAAAAGAGTTTATGTGCTTGGTTGGCAGAGTTCCTTTTTGAAACGATTATTTTAAAACTGCTGGATTATTTTGGTCCTTCTAATGATAAATTAAGGTGTCCAGACACTTTTGTGAACGTCTTTTAATATTATTTATATATAAATCAATAAATACCAATGCTCCGCTCTTGTTTTCCTTTGCTGGTTAAAAAAAAAAATAATAATGTATTTTTCAGACTGCACAATGAATCATCAATGAAGTGAAAACACTGGGCAAATTCTCTTTTGTTTAAGAGAATGGCCTGTACACAGTTCAGGCCAGCACATTTTTCACAGGATGCAAGGGAGCAGTTCAAAGAATTGGCAACGAGCGGGTCCTGCATATTCATGAGGCTGGGCAAGGAGGTGAAGGGCTGTACCTTCAGAAGGCAGAAAAGCAATGTGAGGATAGAGTGGAATGCGGAGCGAGTTACCACGGTATCCTATTTTACTGCTGTTTGACGTAAAGCTCCTTTGCTTTTACACAGCCGCTGGAATTGAATGGAAGCAGCTCAGGGCATAAATAATGAACGTGTCTTTTAGCCGTGCGGCGAGGGGAATCTGCACCTCGTCACAGAGCTAACGTGCCCCTCTCTTCTCCCCCCAGTCTCCAGCCTGCGTTCCCGAAGTCAGTCGAGACCTTATCCAGCAGACAGGGGAGAAACTCGAAAACTGCCCCTGCAAAGAGCTGTTCTCTCACTGCACAAAGTAAGTATAACTGGACACCCGGAGCCGCGGGGCTGCAGCCAGCAGCTTGCGAGAAACGTGGCAGGTAAGGAGAGACATGTCGATCTGAACGTGTGGCAGGTATCCTCGGCTTGTGTTCGCAGTCCTAGAGGCACGGCTGACAAGCGGTGAAGTCGTTTCATCTGAACAAGATCTAATAAACATTTCCATGCCGTTACATACGCTGCACACAGGCACTTAGTGTTTCAGGTATTTGACGGCGTGTCCTAGCCAAGTAAACCAGCCGTGGATTTCATGCTGCGTGAAAAGAGCTACAATGATAGTGTATCCAAAGAAAACATCTCTGTTTCAAAGTGAATAAAAATTAAGTGGCTATACAGTCCATTTAGACAGAGGAATGTGCAAACTTGCTCCGCATGACTTTTCCAGAAAATCTTCACCAGGAGAATGGGGCCTTTTTAATGCTTTCTGTCTGTCTGCGGCGTTCAGATGAACGTGCGTAATTTCATCCTTTGTCTGGGAAAGGCTTATCAGTTTTTGTAGCGGCGAGGCGATTTGTACTGTAGTGCGCTAAAGCTCCAGGTATGCGATCTGCGTTTGCAAACGCTGGCCCGAGGAGATCATAAACCAAAAAAAAAAAATATGAAAAGGAGGGATCGTCGCGAGCTGGCCCATGTGGTTTCTGGCTGAGCACGGTTTGTTTTCCCTGGATGATGTAATGGGGATTTGTAAAATTCGCTCCGCTGTCATTCATTGTTTTGACTCATTTCATTGACCTTTTCTGGTTTCAGTTATTCTTCGCGTTGGTAGGAGATGTGGGTTATTTCTGGCCCTCTCTTATAACATAACCAGTTTCCTTGCATTGGCCTGGTGTCATGTAGATGCTCGTATAACTCGCACCAGTTGTGTGTGCCAGTCCCGACAAAGGCAGAGCTGTGCTCGACACAACCCCCCCGATGCCTGTTTCCAGTTCTCAAATCGGTTTGAAAGCTGACAGTTCCCTCTAAAATGCACTTTGTTGTTGCCAAAGGGGGGAACTAAAAAGCAAACAACTGCTGAAAGGCAGCTATTGTTCTTTAAAATACGTGCAGCTTTTAATTAACTGAACGACACAGGCCGGCGCTGGACACCACTTACTCCAAGCTCGGATTCACCGACGGCCGTTCCTTCGTCTCAGCTGAAACAGATAAATGAGCCAGGTTTGAGACCTTGTTAGTAAATGTGCCCATCATTTCACATGGACTGAAATGGGGTCAAAAGGAAGTTTTAAAAACTTGCTGTTGGTGTTTACTAAATGTACTGAATACTGTTAATTTTGGAAGAGTTCGCAGTCAGACCACAAAAGGGAGGCATACATACAAATACGAAGTTTGCCGTCCTGTAGGAGCAGGAACAGGGATGAGTTTCAGACGCCTCTTCATAGATAAGATCAGTCTGTGAGAGAAATGCATATATAACTCTTAACTTCTGCTTTGACCTTTAATATTTTGACTATCTGCTCCCGCCCCTTTCCCATTTCCCCTAGAATTCTGACTTTGACATTTATTAAATCTCATTAAGGCTTTTTATTTTATTTTGTGAGCTTCAATCCACTTAGGGGAAACCATATGATCTGTGTCCAATCAAAGCTAATGAAGACAACAACAATTTGACTTCTGAATATGTGCAATTACCTCCCTGCTCCAAATTGATGGTGCAAGAATTACCAAAAAAAAAAAAAAATTCGAACAGCTGAGAAATTCCAAAACCTTATGAATAGTAAGTAGCTCACGAACAGGAGGAACAAAACTGGGGAGACACGTTATTCGTGGTGAACTGCTTGCTCAGGTCTAGAACTGCCCCAGGGTAAGACATAGATTACCCATTCCCAAACCAGAGCAGTCCTTCAGAGAGGATTTGCTCCTCCAGCAAAATCTGGAAGCGTGTCTGTACACCCTTAGATACAGACACAAAATTGCCTTTATACACCAGACACAAATACTTATTTCTAGTGGGTGCTTTTCACCCAGACCCAAGTTTTGCCTGTGCCAACGCTGCCAGCAGAGGTGGATGCAGTACCCCGCTAAGCAAGGCAAGAACCAAAACCAGCAGGTGAACAATGCCCTGTTAAACATTGTCACCACCCTCGCCTCAGGTGGCTCTCTCAGCTAAGCGCATCTTTTCTTACCTCTGAACTCTTGGCCTTTCTTATGGGCTGTCTGTTGGTCTTTGGCTGCTTGTTGCCTGTCATGACCAACATACTTACTTCTCTTATTTTTTTATTCCTTTATTCCTTCGATTATGCAAAAGATTTTGCATCCACTGTACGAGCCCCAGAAAAAAAGTGAATCCACATCCCTGTTTAGACTTTCCTTCCTCTGTATTACTCTACAAAGCACATAGCCCTTTGACTTTAATCACAGGTACTACTTCTTCTGTATAGCAGGAATTAAAATTTGTTGTGTTGTTGGGGTTTTTTTTTTTGCTCAAAATAACACCTCTGGTGGTCCCTCTTTGACAGAAATGAGCTGCAACCAGAAATTTTCAATCCAGATGTAAACATCCCCTAAAGTTTAGGAGCTCAGTTCCTGAGGGTGTTCTGTTAATTTACTTACAGAAGCAAAGACGTTTCTTGTCTAGTGACTAACAGCCTTTGAAAACACCCATTGAAGCCAGTGGGAGATGCCCTGTTAATTTTCAGCAAGCATAACCAGTACTTATTACTATTCAGCTTCTCTAAGGCCTGTTATGAAATACATCAAAAACATCACTTTGTTCCTAGACTGAAACCGAGTAAAATCAAGTACAAAATGAAGTAGAAGTAAAATGATCCTACCAAACAAGAAGGCTGGATTTCCTGCTCTTGTTTTGTTTCTTTTTTGCTCCAAGTGTAGGATTGTAAAATGCTTATATATCCTTTTCATCTGAGATAGATCTGTCCTTGACCACCTCAGTGGGGAACCATTCCAAGAATACCTAAACAGCATGTACTTCGACAGGTTTCTCCAGTGGAAGTGGTTGGAAAGGTAAGGTTTTTTCTTTTTCACCTCCCCCCCGACCCCCGCCTTTTTTTTGTTGTTGTTGTTTTTGTTAATTATAAATTCACAGAGAGCTCCAGGAAGGCTTTCATAGTTTTAGAATTTGGTTTTAAGTGTTCACTGTTAGAAAGCTCAAGAAGAGGTAATGGCTTTAGCCAGACCAAGATGCCATATAGAAAAGTCATGGTTATGTTGGCGTTAGGCTCAATTTAACCACGAGCTGAGTCTCCAGCTGTGACCATCTAACAAGCACAGTCAGTGCCTGGGGTATGGATCGTGCTCCTTCATCATCCGTGAGTGTGCTTACACCCGTAAATCCTCCTCAGCTGCTTCCTTCTCTCTCTAAGGACACTGCACTCCTGAAGGTGACATGCTCCAGCGAGCAGCTTGGGCACCTTTTTTGCTCATACGCTTGCACACAGCAAGTGAAGAGGAAAAAATTATACAGCCTATAAAAAAGTAGGAATCCAAATCTCCTGTGATCTGAGAAACATCTGTGGCCAGTGTCACGGTAGGTCTTGTCACCATGAGCTACTGATGGCACAGCTTGAAAGACACGTTGCACTTTTTTATAACCTACCCTTGTGCATCTGTAATGCTAAACGTAAGGTACGTGTCCAGTCTCTGGCTTTTGCACTTGCAAACGCTGTGCCTAAGCATGCCCAAGACCGAAGCAGATGCTGCTTGCTGGGGAAGTAAAGGATAAACCAGAAAACCACCCCAAAACACCAGCGAGCCAGTTTTGCCTTCTGGTGCTCAAGTGTTTGGCCTTTTAATGGTATTAGGTGCATTAGGAACATTAAGTACGATTCAAGTACATTCCCCAACTTGAGTTGTCTTTCTGTTTAACTGTGCTCTGAACGTGGTATCTTTTTTTGTCTGGACCAGTTACCACTATTATTAAGTCACTGTAAACAGACAAACTATGGCATATAGGCCCTGGCACCGTATTTATTGGCTAGAGATTTCTGAGCACATTTAGTAACCAGGCAGCCTTAGTGGGTATTAATTCGCGAGGAAAGGGGCCTTTGTCTTCTCCTGGTTGGTGAGGGCTGGAGCAGACGCACACTGCTGGGTAACAGTGACCTTGAGCTGTGAGAAGCCCCAGGTTCCACAAATGGAATTAATTACGGCAGATGAGTTAGGGCCAGATCCGTAAGCGGTGTGTATCAGCGTGATGCCTCAGAGATCAAAGGAGCTGTGCCAGTTCCTCTCCCTGGAAAGCTACAAAGCTGCTGCACTAGAGGGAAGGGAAGCAGTGGGCAGAGGGGAGAGCCATTTCATGCCAAGACGCGCTCCACATGCCATCTTTGCTGAATCCGGCATTTACTCTTCCATTTCAATTAAAAAAAAACCATCAGATGATTCATCTCTAGCCAGGCTATTTCCTATCTGTTTTCACATTTGGATTAAGGAATTTTCTGAAATGCTTTGAGGATTATTATTTTTTCCGTTCCCCCAACAAATGTGACAAGCTATTGGATACGCCTGATTTAAGAAGCTGGGAGGACTGGTTTTAGGGTTAGCAAAGAGATGTTAGTAGCACGGAGTGATCAACAGCTCCTTCTGACAGCCTGCTGGCTGCAGCGGAGGAGTCATACAGTCCATTTATTCCAGGGACATTGCTGAGCATCTAGTTATCGCCGCTAATTGTTGCTTTTAACCCCAATAGCACTTGCAGTGCCCTCCCAGAAGCCTGAAAATAGCATCTTTCTCTCTTCTAGTTTTGGCCTTCTGCGTGTTTTTCTTCCCCCACTTTTAAAAACAATAACGAACAGAAATGAAACGATTCACTCTAACATTTATTCCTTATTGTCGTCAACCTCATCATCAGTGTTGTGGGAACAGCCACGTTGCTGTGCTCCCTGTGCTGCCTGGCTGCCCGCCAGAGGAAAACAAAGCTGGTAGGAATACTCATATTGACTGCTAATATAATTGTAAAACTTCAGTGATGGAGTGGTGGGTACAAAATCGCATCTGTCTGAATCTAGCGTTCTTCATCTGTCATGTTATAAAACTTTTATGGCCACAAAATACGAGTTGGATGTAGGGCTGGAGCCATTTTGGTGGAGCAGAATTTTGTGGGAATCCTGTGAGATGGCAGAGTGATCATGTCTAGTGATCGTTAGGGAGCAGTCAGCCCTCAGAAAGAAAGACAGACCTATTTAACCCTTAATTTGGCCCTTAAAAGGAAAGAGGTTCTTTCCCTGCCATCTCACCCGTGATGCTCCCCCAGGAGGCAGGTACCCCAGGTGGGGCTGGACTGGCTTGGAGCTCAGCTCCTGCTCTCCCCTCCTGCGAATGGCACCTAAACCCACCTCTCTGGTTCCTGGGACTGATTCTTTCCTGGTTTCACATCTGTCTCCTGCTTTAAGGTCAAGACAAGAGAAATATTTTCTGGTGGTTTGAGTTTTGGATCCATTTTTCTCATCTTGAAGACCAAGCAAAGCAATAGTGTTAGGCCAGCACTACCCTTAAAAAATTCCTGTATATCATGAGAATTAATACCTTCTTGGAAGTTCTTGGACCTCCCCTTTGCTTAACAAAGGCCAAAGCTATATAATGGAGATCCAGAACCCTCCTTGGTCCTAAGATGCTAGCAGAAATTATACTGATGACTCACTAATGTGTTGTATTTTATTACAGCTTAATATGTTGGAATTGAAAAGTTCAAGCCATACATAGTATTGAAGTAATGTAATTACATAATTATGTATTGTATTATATAATATGATTACCTCAAAATAATGTTATTATATAATATTTATCTATTTTGCTTTTCAAAAGTATGGTCTGAAATAAATAAATCACAGAGAGTGCATTAAATGTAGTGTCTCTCTTTTTTTTATTTCCTTTACTTCCAGGCAACCAGTAACGAAAAACACGTTTCGGCAGTACAGGGTGCTGGGGAAAGGTGGCTTTGGGGAGGTGAGTAATTCTGAAAGTTTCTGTTAAGAGTGTTTCTTACTTCCCAGGCACTGCACGTTACAGGAGCCTGATGCGACAGAGGCTGATTTTCATTAATTGCTGACAGTTCTACTTAACCTCTCCTGACACCGTAATCTCAAAAGAACATTTCTGAGAATGATTTTTGTATTCGACCGTTGCATTCACCGTGCAATTAAGGTCACACCCTTATTTGTATTTTCCTGATGGCTTGAGGTCGCTGCCTGGGCAGCGGAGGCAGAGGAGGCCGGCCAGGCTGTGGCTGAGCAGATTACAATCTGCACAGACAAAAGGAGGTGGGATAGGAAGCAGGCAGAGGAAAGTGAAATAATTAAACCAATACTACACAGCAGGTTTGGAAACAGTAGTCGGCTCCCCGGCTGCCCCCGCCTGTGCCTTGCTGGCTCTGCCGCCGTCTCTAGCCTTAAAAGGACTAAGTCAGATCAGATCGTGAGGAGTGAAGCGCGACCCAGACACAGCGTTTGCTTCGAATTACCCAGCAATTGTTCTCTTTAATTCGCAGGTCTGCGCTTGCCAAGTCCGAGCGACAGGGAAGATGTACGCCTGCAAGAGATTAGAGAAGAAGAGAATAAAAAAGAGGAAAGGCGAATCCATGGCACTAAATGAAAAGCAGATTTTAGAAAAAGTCAATAGTCAGTTTGTAGTGAGTATTGAACTCCCTAGCGCCCAGCTCCCTGCTCACCTGCTGAGCACTGTTCTTGCTGAATCCGATGCCTCCTCCAACTCCTGCTGCAGGAGGGGTGCCAGAGGCCGACTCGCTTCGCTTGGCACCTTAGTCCTGCTGCGTGCACCTTTGCCGAGTCTCATTTTAGCCTCTGGTCTGTGAGAAATGCACTAACACGGGTGCCTGTTCCTACCGTGAGAAGATGATGCATTTTACAGCCTTGACTTGCATCAGGACTGCATCAGGCTGAGCTATTTTTACCCGGGGTGATCACCTGAATTCCCAGTGTCTGGGAGAGAGGAGCTTGGAGGAGACTGAAGGAGATTCAACCCAAATAGATCAGAAGAGATTGGCTAGCAGCAGCATCTAACCAGTGCCGTGGAGCTGGTCTGCCTGACATAGGGCTTTCCTGAGTCGTGCCAGCTCTTCTGCCTCCTTAAACGCTTGACTTTGATTTTTATTTTTTTTTTAAAAAAAAAGGTGTTGTTCTCTCAGCATCTGTCATGTTCTTTATACTCGTTTTAGGAAACACTGTGAATACAACAGATGCAAGATGTTTACTTACCTCTGGCAGAAGCAAAGACGATGGCACATATTAAAAAATGATGGGTAACTTTTGGCGTGTCTCATCGTTCCTGGGGCACCCACCAGAGCCTCGCAGGGGTGATGCTGACCTTCATGCCTCAGTGATGGTCTCTTTGACCACCACAGGACTGGGCTGTCTGAGCCTTCCTGGGAACCTACTGAGATGATAGGGTTTTGACAGCTATCCAACAAATTCATTTATAAAATCCTAACATCTGATTTTTCTGTACTTTTCAAATGTATGTTTTCTATTGTAATAAGGCCCATGTCAAATTCAGTCAATGTACTTCTTTTCTCCTTTTCCAGAGAAAATTTTAATGAAAAGTTAGGGCTTTCTTCTTAGCAGCTAACTGAACTGTCACAACTATGCTACAAATGTTTTTTCTAGGTCAATTTAGCTTATGCCTATGAAACAAAGGATGCACTGTGTTTAGTTCTGACCATAATGAATGGAGGTGACCTGAAGTTTCACATCTACAACATGGGGAACCCAGGCTTTGAGGAGGAAAGAGCTTTGTTTTATGCAGCAGAGATTCTTTGTGGCCTAGAAGACCTACACAGAGAAAATACTGTGTACAGGTAAGCACTCTCTAGAGTCTTAGGACATCTTTTCTGCATGCAAAAGAATTGCCTGCATCCTCCCTGCTCACTGTGGTGCTGTTCAGCTGGGATGCCTCAGTGCTTTGGCTGAAATTTCGCAGAGCCCTGTACAAACACCGTGTGAGTCAGGAATGATGGAAGGAGGCAGTTGCTTCACTAAGTACATCCCATCTAAATTCTACAGAACTAACACAAAACTCCACAAATCCTACCTCAGAGTGTACTGGGTGACGTAAGAAAAGTATGGAAGTTCCTTTAAAGGGATTTCATTGAGGAATCTAGTTTCTAGTTGGTGTGAAGTGGAGATCATTGTATTCAAGCCTCTATTTTAATTAGTTAGGTTATATTGCACCAGGGGCTGCAGCACGTCAGGTGTGGGAAAACCGTCTCTCCTATCCAGAGGGAGCACGATTAGCACAAGAGGGTGATTGAGACGCCGGGCATGGATTTACGCTCTCGGACACAAACCAGTTTGGTGAGCTGGATTGGATGGTGACGGTGGCCGTAGCGTGCCAGCCCTGGAAGGAGGCACATTCATTCACAGCCGTGCAGCGGAGGGGTCCTGCTGGCAGCGTCCCACCCGCGGCGGGTGCAGCCAGCGTGGTGACAGGCAGCCAGCATCGAGAAGGACAGATGTCAAGTTGTCAGCTTCCAGTCTGGCTTACAGCTCTATACAAGCTGTATATATATATATATACATCGAAGGGTTGACTTGCTGGATAAGCAGGGTGATTGCAGACAGAGTTCTTGTGACTCCATGAGGATTTGGTATTTTAATCAATGACCGGTAGAGTTGTAAACAACTTTTGAGTGTTTGTCTTCGTCATCCCAGCTTGTGAAATCATTACTGCTGGCATTCACAGCAGAAGAGGTCCTGTAGATTCATGAAAGATCTTCCAAGGATAATGATTAATAGGCGTAATATGTTATTTTTAAAAAGTAAGCCACGCTTTAAATCATTTGGTATGCCCATGTGTAACAAGCATATATGCTTCTGTACATAGAAATTATGATATTGTTGCTCCTTGGAGATCTCTAGCAAACTGCCACTTGGTTGCCTCACTGTGACTCAGACCTCGCTAGCTGGCATAAGGAGAGCAGACAGATAACATCGTGATTTAGTTGGCGCTAGTCCAAGGAGGAGATTTTTTTTTCCCCCCCCCAAGGAACGAAAATAGAATTAAATGTTTAATGTCAATTGAAAAATCAAATAATGAGCGAAGTGCCTGGCTTCCCTTTTCTTTAAAAATCATCCTACCACATTCAAAAAAGTTTTAAGAGGCATTATAGTGTTTCTTTAAAAAAGTACTAGATTACAAGCATACTTTATTGATGAAAATGACTGGTACATTCATAACACGGCTGGTAAAATGCCACACTAACGCCACTTTCTAATAAAACAGATTAGATCTGGCCACCTAAAATAGCACGTGCCTCTGAGAGAAATGGCATCCTACTACCTGGAGCAGTTGTTTTCACGTTACTCTTAAAAGATCTGCTAGTTTACACCTCAGACTGCATGTTCATTTTGGTGATGAATGATACTGTATCCTTGTAGGTGACAGTTTCTAGCAGTATTTTAGGAGCATCTGCAGAGACCCCTAATTTGTAATACCACAGTCTGTTTTGGGACCCGTGAGAAGTGCTATGTAGGTCAATAAAATATAGCAGCTAAATGCTACTGTTTTTCTCAAGGTGCATAATTCATCACAAAACACTTATTCCTCAGACTTAATTTCATTTTCTATGAACAAAATGCTTCTGAGTAAATCGCAGCATCGGAAAACACATCCCCATCTCATGGGCTGGTGACGCACGCTGCAGACGTGACCTGAGTGAACAACCAGGCTCAGAGTTAGATTTATCTGATTCAGAAGTCCCTTGCCAAAGGTGGCACTTACGTTACATTTCTCAACTGCATCATGTTAGTGAAGGTCAACGGGTCAATTGTTCATGGAAAGCAAACATAAAGAGCTGCTGGTTCTCCTTTAATTATTTATATATGAAATATAGATTTAATCTTTTATATATGTATTTTAAATATGTGTATATATATAAACTTTATATAACTATAGATACCCCGTAGCCGTGCCTGGAAGCATCAAGGTGACATTGTCCTAGGCGATGCACAGATACACAGCGAAGCCTTGCCCACCGTGGTTAATTGAGTTGTTTCTGCTGTCCTGTCCAGCCGACAGCCTGCCATCCCCTTTCTCTCGTGGGCGCAGCGTCAGCAGTTTACGTTGCAGTACATTTAGGCAAGGCTAGTTTATATATGGGCAGCTGTACCGTTGGGAAGGAGCCTTGCGTGTAACTGCGCCCGCCAGGGACCTGTGTTCCTCGTAGACATTCAGTACAAGAATCACATTCCTCCTTGGCACTTGGAAGATGCTGGCCGTGCAAAAGAAGCCAGCCTTCGTCCTGAGGAACCAGAAATCTGAAAACAGAACTGACAGCTGATGTCTAGGGGGGAAGAAAAGCTTGCTCTGATTGCCCTAAGTCACAGAGGGCTGTAAGGACCAAACTGCTTTCTCAGAGTCCTCATGGAGTTTCTCATTTTCTCATTCAAAGACAACATTTCCCAACTTGCATGCAGGATTCTTGTCATTTGGCCGCAGTTACATCTTTAAGTGGGACTAGTAACTACTGGAGTGGAAGATGAAGTAATTAATGAAGTCTGAGTTCTTCACAGAAATAGTTCTTAAGGGATTTGGAATAAATTTTAAAAAATAAATAGGCAGTGCCCTCAACCATGTTGCTCCAGCATTGGAAACCTTCTGCCGACAGGCAGGGAAAGCCCACGGTGGTACATTAAACAAAAGCACAGCTCCTCCACAGCGTTCGGCTGCCCTTCACATATTTCAGTGATGTTTATTTGAAAAGTAGGTGTGGTACCACTGGGCATCTGGTGAGGTTTATCTTGAGGGGTCAGGAGGGTCTGAAGCAAGCAAGAAGAGGAGATTATTCAGAGCGGTCTAACTTGTTGCTTGAAATAATAAATAAAAAAGAGACAAGTTTCGAAATTTTAATCTCGGCATTATCAAAACTATAAAATACCCGTCTCCATTCACAGGAAAATTCACGATACCGGGGTGGTACGGCTTGAAACACAGTGCACTGATCTCCTGGTGCGAGGGCTTCTCTTGCATGCCCCCCTCTCTTTGCTATTTGAAAAGAAATGTCTCTTGCCGAGAAGCTAACAGAATCAAGCTGGTTCACAAATGGAAGAAGGCCTTAAAAAAAAGACGAGACCAAACACTTCTTGGATTTGCACCAAGCTAGATGCTGTGTTTCAGTAGGAGTTGATCAGATCAAAGTCAGGGCATGGTGTGTGAGTTGCAGCAATACGTTCCTGGTGCCTTGTTGGGGCTCCTGAGCCAGCCCAGCCTGCTCCCATCACACAGCTCTTCTGGGATGCTCCCTGCCCAGCACGTCCCCGTCTTCCACATGACACCTCCCAGTCCCATCTCCCAGGCTGGGAGACCTTCCCACTCTGCACTAGCAGCAGGCTGTGCCTTGTCCCTGCTTAGGGGCACTGGGAGGACAGGCACGAGCCCACCTAGCTCCCACCTCGACAGCAGCCCACTGCATCCAGCGAGGGCAGCCGTGGCTGCGAAGTTGTGCTTCACTCCTCGGGTCTGGAGAACAGCCTCGGTCAAGTGAGGGAACCTGAACGTGGCTGCCCTGGGCAGCATCTTGAAGCAGCAGGTGGTGGAGCAGGTTTGGTGGAGACAAACCTTTCAGAAGAATGACCTGCCAAGGCTTTGCAAAATATATGAAAACTAATTTTTTTTTTTTTTTCAGCAGCTTATAACTAGTCGGATTTGGGAATTTTTTTTTTTTCACAGGAGCGGTGAAAGGCACATCTTTGACATCAGAGTGACCACTTTGCCAATTTTCATGGCGTTGCTCCAAACCACATAGGCAGTAGAGTTTCACAAATGTTTGTAAGGAGAATCTTAATCCAGGCACAGCATTCCCCCTCTGCCCCTCATTTTCCACACTCACCGAAAGTATTGCACATGTGCACGAGTGCATGTACATGTGCATCTATGTGCATGCATGTACGCACATTCGTGTATTTGGTCTGAGCCAGATGCCAAGCATAGAAAATTTGAGTCCAACAGATCGCTATTTCTAATTTTATGTGCAAATAAAATATTTTAAAATGTAAAATATTTTTCTTTTTAACAAAAGATTTTACAACAGAAAATATTGCAGAGATTTAACATTACTCAGGACTATAGAGGTTGGTTTACAGGGCTTACAGGACTAGATGGATGAGTCCGTTACAGAGTGGATTAGGAACTAAAAGCTTGGCTTAGTGAAAAAATGTAACTCCAGTTTAGAAAAAGACATATGGTTTCAGTCTATCTGTGAAGTGAGTTGTAGAAAGTTGTATTGGTTTCATCAGTTCCTTGCTGTTTGAGTTGACACTCAACTGGTTTATTACTAGTCATAAATGCACTCACATTCTGTCGTATGGTTATGTTATCAAAACCAGCTTCATACAAGTCTTCTATCTTTCATTTTCAGAGATCTGAAGCCAGAAAATATCCTGCTAGATGATTATGGTAAGTCTCAGAGGTTTACAGAGATGCATTCATAGTAAAGTAGATTAAGTTAGTTTTAGGATATATATTGCACGAAGACAAATAATGCTCTGAAGTGACTAAGAGGCTCAGCATACACTAATACCCCTGTCTTGGGGCGGGTGACGTGCTGGAGGAGCGAAGCAGCCGTGCTGCTCAGCAGGGGCTGTTCTGGAGAGCATGGCTGTGCTGGGGGTGCCTGCCTTTCTTCATTGTTTTTCCATCCTTATTGTTGTGAGGCTGACACAACACAGAGGAAGTTGTAATTTCTAAATCTGTGCTTCCTGCTCCATTTTCAGAAGTACTTCCATCCTTTGCTGCGCCAGCTCTCATTTTATGCAAACCCAGGTACCCATTTGTTGCTGATGGCAGTGGTAATCAAATCTCATGCTGACTTACGGAACAGATGTAGCCCCTTCAGTCATCAGAGTTACAGAATTATGTCAGCCCATGCATCCCCTGTGATCAGTTCAAGAATCTTCCCCATGGCATGCTTCTCACTGCCTTTTTTGGGTTGGTTTTACAATATCTAACACAATCCACTGTAGTCCATAGCCTTGCTGTTAAAATTAATTTCACTGCAATGTAATAATTCCTCTTTTCCTTATCGGTGAAACTGCCCCAGTTCAGCAACTCAGAATGCTTTTGCTAAAATGTCTGCAGGAGTATTGTAGCAATGACAACAGTTGTGGTTTTGGACTAATTTGGGTCATACCATTACATCAGCTTTGTGTTGTTTTGTTTCTTTTTCCCTTCCAGGCCACATTAGAATATCCGATTTGGGTCTAGCTGTTAAAATCCCTGAGGGTGAATCCATCCGTGGAAGAGTAGGAACAGTAGGGTATATGGGTAAGTTTTCAGTAGCTCATCTTTTTTATAATTTGCTGAGGTTACTTGAGTTTTGGAGATCTTTTGGCCACGTAAGCTTAGGAAAAAAAAAATTGAAAAGATTCACTTTCAGCTGGGTCCAGCTCCCTGCTGCCACACACCAAAAACTCACGCTAGTGGAAATCAGACGTGGGGGAAAGGGTGGACCACAGCAGCTCTTAATGAGACTGGTTTGTGATCTTAAATCAGCAAAGAAAATTAAAAGGGGAGACAACAACTAGGATTCTAGTGATTTGTAGATTAATTTTAGGAGGGTTATTGCTAAAAGAAAAGTTTCTTTCTAGTTGCTACTTTTTGTATAATAGTTAAAATGTATTTCTATGTTTATGATAAAATGGGTAAGCCTGCAGCTACAGTCATCCTTGGCCAAGGTCAGCTTGAGTCTTCCCCTATGTGCAGGGGAGGCTGCAAAAAAGGAGGGTAAAGATTTGTGCATTGGTAAAAAACACACTCGCTGGTTTAACTAGATCTGTCTTCTAAATTCAATGTAATCATTTTCATTCACTGGGTGGGCATATTTCTTGGAATAAAAATTGCTTATGGCTATTTGACTAAATAGAAACTAGCTGATATGAGCCACTGTTACACCATATGGAGACTTTAATGAAAGCAAGTAAATCAGTTGTCATTTCTAAATTTTGTTATCTCAATGTAAGTTTGTGCACACACTATGACTGTGATTGTGAGCACACACGTATGTGTGTTTGTAGCTGTGTACAGAACTGAGGATGCCTGCAAGACAGTGACTATACGCCCAAAGCATACTGGATGGTTGCAACACAAAATAAATGAATCTGTTTTTTAAAGATGGGGGGGATGTAAGATATAAATTGACCAAAAAGACAAATTTTGCTTTTGATGAAATGTCACTGCTGTTTACAGCATGTGTGTCTGTATGTCGTTTCTTCCCTAAATGGAGAAATCTGGAAGGACTCTCAAGATTAGACCTCTGCTTAATACTTAGCTTCAACTTCTTTTTGTTTTTTTAATTGGTCAGGCTTGGTATTAAGTCATTAGCATGCACACAGCATGTAGCATGTAAAGAAAAAAAAAAAACCAACACATGGCATGTATCATGCTGCATTTTCTGTAATGCCATCAGCAGAAATCAGGAGGTATTTCTATATTTCACCCCCCATTCTCTGTGCATGTGTATTCAGTCACCAAAACGGAACTGCTGGAAATGTAAGGGTTTTGCTATGCAAACGTCAAGACACATCTTTCTCCTCCACAGCTCCAGAAGTGTTGAACAACCAGAGATACACCCTCAGCCCTGACTACTGGGGGCTAGGCTGTCTCATTTATGAAATGATTGCTGGGCAATCACCATTTCGTGGAAGGAAAGAGAAGGTGAAGAGGGAAGAAGTGGACAGAAGAGTGCTGGAGACAGAAGAGGTGTACTCCCATAAGTTTTCTGAGGAGGCCAAGTCCATCTGTAAAATGGTAAGGGGCTTGAAGGCCCAGTGCGGCAGCTTCATTAGCAAGTAACACAGTACCGTAGAGGGGCTGCAGAGACAAGGACTAACCAAGCTCGTCTGCTGATGGGATGACTGTGTTCTCTGTTCATTCAAATTGTGTTTATTTGGGCTTGCTTCTCCATGAGATTCATCACAGTCATCTTGAGTCCTCTCCAAAGTTTTATGGCCAAGGGAGCGGTATCTGTTCTCATGAGACTTTGCAGTCAAGAATGCGTTTCTGTCTTTTATAACCTTGTAGAAAAAATAAAAAGGATGTGATGATGCAAGACTCCGATTGTCTCCTGCAAGGAACTGAAAACCCCATGCTTCCATTGTCTTTGGTGAGAGCTGGGGGTAAGCAGGACAAGGATTATGCAATGAAATTATTGTGACACTCAAATGTTGTCCCACCCCATCTCACTAACTTTGTTAGCAGCTTTTCCCCCAGGGTGCCAGGGTATCCAGCTTTTTTTAATACTGTTGAGCTGTCCTTTAAAATGTGTTCTCACTCTTTCAGCTGGGAGTCATTTTCGTAGCACAATAGCCATGTCTGACAATGGAAATCCTCTGAGAAATCTCAAAGCTGTGTCTGAATTCATCAATGTCTTGTCGACATCCATCTTTAGAAGGCTGAATTGTAATTTGGAAAGGGATATGGCCTTTTCCTTGATGTTGTTTGCTAAAGAGTGAAGTCTCCTTTGGAGACAATGACATACCTGTGTGTGCTGGTAGAGAGAGAATGAAGGGAAAGAAAGGTCAACAAATAGGTAGTGAGAGTTTCTCCAGTATCTTCTGCAACAGGCAAGCAAACAGGAGATCAGCAGCATTCGGGTTGGCTGGTTTCATGAGGAGACACTGAAGACTCCTTGCAAAATAATAATAGTAGTATTGCCAAGTAACATGCCTGGAAGTCATTAACTCACAGCACACCAACTCATTGCTGAATCCCCGGGGTAGTAATTAACTGACATCACTCTTGATAGATACTCTAGGCCATTCACTGGCCTGAATCTGCGGTTCAGAGCCCCCAGTGAAATCGGCGTGGGAGGATCTAGGACAGCCACAGGCTCTTACAGACCGTTTGGTGTGCTCAGCCTGCCACCTCTTCTCTAGTAGCATCTCGGCTCCCACCAGGTGAGGAGCAGCATCGCCAGAGTGGCGGAGAGTTTGTGCGTGTCCTGTGGTTAGCATGAAATGAGGACGTTGTGAGGCAAAAAATACATTCTCGTTGCTCGTTCTGTACCGAGCTGCAGGCACGAGGCATAATGGAATGAAAGTGTACTTTGAAAATAACCAAGCCCATGAGGATTTAATGCTGAGAAGGATTAAATGTAGCATTGATGAGATAGTGCTGGAGATGACCTACCACTCCCAGGGCAGTAAACAGTGCAAGTCATTATACTGTAGTGCCATTTTCATCTTCAAGCCATGGAGCTTATGGTTGCGGGGAGTCGGGGACCTCAGGAAGTAAGCTACTTCAGTCCCTTGCCTCAGGGAAGCATGAACTGCATGTAAATCATTCCTGACAACTTGATCGTTACTGCTTCACTGTCCAGTCACGTGGCATGTTTAGGTGGTTTGTGCAAACTCTTAATGGATCCAAAGATAACCCTGTCCTTTCTGAGCATTAATGCATTAAAATTACTCTGCCTGAACAATGGAAGAACCTTACTTCTGATACTGAGCTCGATAGCATTTGTGGGTTTGCATCCAAAAGTCATTTATTTTATCAAGTGGCATTTTTAAGAGCCCATGATTCAAATATATTTTCTCAAACTCTTTTTGCTCTTTTTATTGAAAACCAGAAGTCTGTTGCTTTGTATCAGCATCTTAACTAGGAAACAAAAACATAATAATGAGGTAGCCATCATACCTGCAAAACGAAGCATGAAGTTGCAGTACATAAATCTAACTTGAGCCTTCACAAAGATCCAACACAAAAGGCTTTCCTCTAGTGGACTTTTAAGGGCAGGAGTGAGGGAAATATTTTACACCATGTTGCCTCACCTTCTCTTCAAAGCTTACTCCATGAGCTAATAGCGTCTCCATCAGGAAATACATTGTCTTGATTCATTTACTCATACGAAAACCCTTTAGTGTCACCCCATGTCAGCCTTCCCTTCCTGGATGTTTGTGCCCTTTGCATTTTTGCAGGCGCATATCACAGTTCTCATTAATCATCATCCATCCCATATTTCCACGTTTCATTTTGTAAGTAATTTCCCATAAATCAGACCTCATTTTGGACCAAAACAGAGATGAATAATAAATAATTAGGAACAGGGGCAGCTGGATTTCTGGGAAGCTCCCCAGCCCATAGTTCCCATATAACATAACTGCTTCATAGTGTGGTTTTTTCTGTGAAAAAATCCAGTCTTTCTAGGAAATGCTCCCCGTTTGTTGTTGTTATGACTTGTACTTCATTGATGTACGTGTGTTCCCTGACAAGTGCAGTCTTGCATCTAGAGATGTGACTTGAAGTGCATTCAAGTGAACAGTACTGGATGGGCCCGTGTTGCTGTGCTCTTCTGTCACTCTGTCAGTGTCCTCTTTGTCTACATATCCCGCAGACTGTCTTCCCTGCCCCTTTTTATTCCTGCAGCTCCCATTTTACTCCACAAAACGGATCCCTGATTGGAGGGTGCAAAGAAGATGGAGCCAAACTCATGTTTTTGTGCCCTGTGACAGGATGGGAGGCAGTGGGCACAACCTGAAACGCAGGACGGTGCCTCCGAACATCAGGAAACACTTTTCCATCACGAGAATAGTCAAATACTGGAACAGGTTGCCCAGAGAGGCTGTGGAGTCTCCACACTTGGAGATGTCCAAAACCCAACTGGACACAGCCTTGAACAACCTGCTCTCAGTGACTCTGCTTTGAGCAGAGGGATTGGGCTGGGCAATCTCCAGAGGCGTCTTCCAGCCTCAGCTTTCTGTGATCCCCATCTCCATTCCCTTGCCAAAGTGCCCCCCACCACCCCAACTAAAAGGTGATAGATTTTTTTTTTTTTCCCCTAAATGCAGATTTTTCTTTTCTTCATTCACCACCAGAAACTCTGTCATTATACTGCGATTGTGCCTGCCTGCTTTCATCCCCCTCTTTGCTTTTATCCCTGGAAACCAACTTACTCACACATGACAACACCTTAAAGTTTGTCAGCGCTGCCTGAGAATAACTGCTCTTTCATCTTTCTTGAGAGGCACCTCACACGCATCAAGGTGCTCTTCAAATGATTATCATTGCTATTGCTGGTGATGATGATAATAATAACAACAACAACAATAATAAAATAATAATTATTATTTTTTAAATCTGTGGCAAGCCTTTGCAATAGGTTTAATTGTCACCCATGCCTGGTAAGAGTTTTGACTCTTCAGTAGGCCAGATGGGGGCTGTGATTTCATAAGCATAAGCAGTATATATAAATATACAGCCATTTATGTCATTCTGGCATCTTCAGTTGCCACACCACTGTCTTGTCTCATTTAGTAATTGAAAGGTGACCATAGTACTACTTTCCTATTCTCTAAAAATTGTTAAAGATAACATGCTTGCTTCTGTTTCAGGGTTGACATTTATCTAGGTGGTCCCTTAAACTATTTGATCAGCTGGGTCAGTGGAAATGTTTTACCATTGCCCTTTCCTTCTTTCATAAGCAGCAATGTTTTGCACTCTTACCCTAGAAAAAGTTTCCCTTACTCCTATAATTTTAGGACTAACATCTTAGGACTTGGAGCTATTTATTACATGGTTTGATCTGGATATGAACTGACTGATCACATGAAGATAAATAAGGCAGTGCTTTGGGGACTGTTGGATTTTTTTAGCAATCCTCACAACAGATTTTTTGTAAAGGAATCAAAACAAAGTCGTGGAAAAAGACTCAGACACTGCAGAGTTTGAATTCCCAGCAGGGATCAAACGAGTGACATGAAAGTATCAGAGAGTTTATATCAAGAGAAAGATCTTAATGTAACTTCACCGCTGCTACTCAAGACACTTCTTTGAAAGCCCTATTCTAGTCATGCTTTGCCCACAACTCTGTAGATTAAATCCTGCCTTCATTTACACACATACAGTGTCATCTGGAGCCTTTGCTACCGGAACATAAAGCTCTGCTGCTTGGTATCAACTTCATGCGTGGTTGGATGGCCTAAGCCATCTTCAGATCTGAAGCTCTGTGAATTGTCCGTAGGCGCTGGCTGCAGAATTACACTTAAATTATGTCTGACTGGGTCATTTGCGCTGCTATCCCAGGAGGGCCTGTCATCAGCCTGATGTAGTTGCTTTTGTTCTGCTCTCTATTCATGCTAAACGCATCCTTTGAAACTGAATTAAACAAAAGTGTAGAGATGACTCAAAACATACAGTTGTTATCTCCGTTTTCTTTTCCTGGTTAGATTCCCAAATGGGACGTATATTTCAGGCTATTGCGCAGGTTTCTTTAGCAGAAAGCTGCTGGGCCTGCAGGAAATTGTACAAGACTCTATCTTGAAGAAAGGAACAACTTTTCCTTCTGGAAAATATTCCAGTCCATGCTATATCTCTTACATCGACAGCAGGAGAAGCGTCTGGTTTCACCTGTTGCCATCTCTAGAGCTGGCTGCAGCTACAGCTTACCAAATTCCATGAATTTCTTTTTTTAAAGAAATTGGGACTCTTTTCAAGAGGCAGGCAGCTGCCCTCCTGCAGCAGGGCTTTGCAGGAGAACCCTTTCCTTTCTGTGGTCGTTCAGTCCCAGCCTATTCCCAGTGGCCTGTTCCCTTTTCTGTCCTTCATCCTGCAGTGGCCAGCAGCCCATGACCAACGGCATTCATGCTCCAGAGACTTCTTTCTTGCATCTGAGGTTACTGAATACTCCCTTGTTTATCACCAAGAAGCCCAGGAATCCCCAGACAGCCTTGTTCTATCCTCAACTACCCTTCCTCTGACCACACACTCCAAAACACTTCTGACATTTACAGCCTGACAAGGGTAAATTCCCAGATTAGCTTGGTCTTCCCACTTCAGTTCAGAGGCAAGAGAATCAGTGGCTGCACAGACAGCAACGTAATCCCCCTCCCTCCCTTCGCTGCTGACTTGTAGGGGTTTCTTTCATCATCTACAGGCAAGTTCAAATCTGCCCCTTCCTACCACAACTTGCTCCTCCGCAGCATTGCTCCTGAAAGCTCCAAGGTGTCATTTCCAAAAGTTTATTAGAGCCACGGGTAGTAAAAATGGTCCTTCTGCCTTCACATTCTTCCTTCCACCTATCAGAAAAGTCCCCTCAACATGAGAGGACCAGCTACAATAGAGCAAACCAGATCTTGACTGGAAATTCCAAAGTCATCTTCTTCACATAGGCAAAATCCATATGGCTGCTGGGATTTAAAAACAAAACCCCCACAACAAAAAACCTTGCCTCGAGAACCATGAGAGCTCCAAGTCTCGTGCAAGGATTTGAAAGGAAAACATCCTCTTTCCTTCTAACCAGGGAAAACAAGCTGCAGAGATGTGCCCCGGGAAAGGTCTTTTCCTATGAGCTGGATCTGTATGGTGCTGTGCCACATGAATCTATGTACTCCGAGGATGGCAAGGCATAGAGATGTTTCTTCAAGTCTTTTTCTGTCTGTGGACCCGCCAGTCGTGGTGACCAGTCAGACCAGATGTCACCACCTAGACAAGCAGCAGAGGAGACTGTGAGGAAGAAAGGGATGTTGCTGTCTGGAGGGTGGAGGTTGCCGTTGTGATCAGAATCACTAGTTTTCCCCCCATCCTTCAACCTGTACGGTCTCCTCTGGCTATTGCTGATGCTACTGCTGAGGCAGAAGGTGCTGTGCAGAAGACTCCTGTGCCTCACGAACCCCTTCGCCACCTCTGCTCACTGCGTGACTGCTGCCATCGTAGCTTGCTCAGGACTGGTGGGAGGATGGTCTCTGTATACCTGGGGCACTGATTGCCAAAGCCATTTGTGCTCTCAGGCTGGAACTGAGGCCCCTAGCAAAAAAATACAGAACTGAGGAGGCTGTAGAAGTCAGATAAGAAAACCGCTGATGCCCAGGGGGTAGCAGAGCCTTCAGAGAGGCCTAAAGAGCTGTGACCCTGTAAATCCGTGATAAGGACCAGAAAACCCAGCTCTAGCCAAACACCAGAGGAGAGCTTCCCAACGTCGCATTAGCAACAAACACTTCTTTGAAGGTTCCTCCTTACTGAGATGATGTGGCTGAGGCAGCAACACAACCAGAGGGTACTGGGGCGTACCCTGAGCTGGAAAGCCTACAGGCAGCCATCTCCAGACAACTTTGCCTTAGCAGGGAGGCTGCCTGGCTCCTGTTCCCCACCTCCTGCAGGGCTGCACCTAACGGCCTGCCCCATCTCCTGGACCCCTTCCCCCCCGGTCCTCCCAAAGCTGTTCGCCTCCCGCTCCCCAAGCGGCCAGGCACAGCTCGGTTTGCTGGTGGTCCACCTAGGAAGTTCCTCAGGGATTTATCCAGGGGGGCTCCGGAGGCCTCGGTCCCTTCACAGGCTCAGGGGATCCAAATGAGCCCACAGCCCTGCGTGGGCGCCGAGCCCCCCGCGGGAAGGCAGTCCCAGGGCGTTCTGCTCACCGCCTCGGAGCGGTCGCTCCGCACAGCCCGTCTGGGGAGGGGGCGAGGGCGGGGCGCTGCCCGCTCCTGCTTTGGAGCAGCGAAGCTGCGGGCGGGCGAGGAGGTGAGGTGCGAACCTCTCTCTCACCCGGGCACCCAGGCACCAGCACTGCCCCCAGGCTGAGTCCCCGACTCGGCTCCAAGGCCGCTGCCTCGTCGGGACCCCTCCCCGAGGGAAGCGAACGCCTCGCCGCGCCCGGCCGAGCCCCGCGCCACCCCGCCCCGGCCCCGCCGCCGCC
>JAVJGJ010000062.1:15334688-15348256 GCA_035590215.1 Microhierax caerulescens | reverse complement strand
CGGGGAGCACAGCCCCGTGGGAGCACAGCCCCGGGGGAGCGCAGGCTGGGGCAGCGTAGGACCGGGGGGAGCACAGCCCCGGGGGGAGCACAGCCCCGGGGGAGCGCGGGCTGGCCCCGCACCTGCCCGCAGCAGCCGCTTAGCGGGCAGGTCCCTGCGGCCGGGTGCGGAGCGGCGGGGCGGCTGCCCGGCTGAGGGTCGTGCTCTTGGCGGGGAAGGGTGCTGGTGGGCTTGTTTGCTCCGTCATGTTGCAGTGTAGGTCTGTAGCCTTTCCCCTCGAGTGGCGACTCCAGCAGAGCTTGCCTTGACTGTCTGCAGTGCCTGTTTCGTTTTCTGTTGTGCCAAGGCCCACGGTATGCAGCTCTTTGGTCAGCTCGGCAGTTGGAATGGTGAGTCTGGAGTTGTATTTTCCCTTCTCTAAGAGAGCATCGGGCAAGCTTCCTCACAGAAAAATGGAATGGAAAAAAAGGAAACAAATTTGTGAACCTTCACTTTTCAGCAGATTGTCTGAAGTCAGCGGCACATTTTACTAAAGTCCTTGTCCCAAGTGATGATCTTTTTGCCGTCACACCAGTCGTTTCCATGCTGAGCTCTCCCTCTCTTCGATAGTTCAGATGTGACCTCTCAAGACACTGATTTAACCTACTTGATTCTACGCGTATGATTTAAGAGAAGAGGCGTTTTGGTGAAGATTTGGCTACCTGTTCTGTCTCCTCAGCCACCAACTCGTCTGTGCCAGAATGGTTCTTCCACTGAACTGTTCCCTGGCAGATCGAGTGGACACACAAGGTCTTCCAGGACCTTCATCTCCCGTGTTGGTGTTCACGGGCTGGCTTATCTAACAGAGCGGGGATGCTGGGTTCAGTCAGTGTCCGGTGCTCCATCACGGGTACCCAGGAAACAGGCGGGACTTGCTGTAGCAGGTACAGGGGGTACATTGCCCTTCTCTGAAAACAAACAAGGCTGAACTGAGGATGGTTACTGATACTGACTCCATGGACACACACACACACATACCCCCGAGTTCAGCAGAGATAAGCCCATGAGCACAAAGGGTTGATTCAATACGTCAGGTGATGGACTGGAATATATTGCAATGGGCGGGGGGAAATACAATTTGATAGTGAAGTCATTCAGCATAAGCAACATGGGAAAATTATTCTAACAAGAGTAACAAGGAAAAAAATACTGATAGAAAGCACATGGGACTTACAAATATGCATCTATATATGTTATTAGGGTATGTCAGACCTCTTCTTGAAAGCACTCACTAGAAGTAAGCAGAAGCAACGGTCTCTGTTTTGACTGTAAACACTTTATCGCAGGTAACTTTCAAAGGGCTTCACCAGCATGTAGAACAGTGCAGCCCTAATCCATTTAACTCCGGCCATTGAGTAACACAGTTCCCCCCTTCACTTCCCTCTGGGCACATTCAAAACCAACTGGAAACAAAAATATCTCTGTGAAGCTCTTGCTTTTCTGACATCCTCACCGTTCCTCTTGGCATGTTTCAGCTCCTCACCAAAGACGTGAAGCAGCGGCTGGGATGTCAAGGGGAAGGTGCAACAGAAGTGAAGAGGCATCCTTTTTTCAAGAGCATGAATTTCAAGCGGCTAGAAGCAGGAATGCTGGATCCTCCCTTTGTCCCTGATGTAAGTACAACAAGAACCCCCAGTGGCCTCTTTCAAGAGATTTGTTTCTAAAATAAGTTCTCTTTAGAGCTATCATCGCTGTGTGCATGGGCAGCTGCCCTAGGAGGTGTGCTAAGCGGTAGGCTGGAGTGGGGCGGCTGGGAGGAGGAGGAGGAGAGCTGCTCTTTAGGTGTGTGCGTGCAGGGTGGGTGGGCGTCCACGCAGGGTGGTGACCTGGGGCTTGATTCATTCCCACTCACTTTACTGCAGTCTTCCACTTGGTCTGTTCATGCCTCAGTTCCCAAACTTTAAACTGGGAACCTTTGTATTCCCTTACCCACAGCAGCGGTGGGCGAGTCAGTATGCTTTGAACCGGGCGGTGCTCAGAACAACCAGCAATGAAAGCCACATTTATGCATACCGCTATACAGATACGTATGCTGAGGTGAAACCAGAATTACAAAGTCTAAAGCTCTATGGAACTGAGGAATGGACTGGATCACTATGAAAGCAGGGATTCGTTACAGAGAGTCTGGACCAAGTGCAGCTGTCAAGTGTTTCCTCAGGCAGAGGAGGCGACTTGGGCTGAGCGAGCATTTTGAACTTGTTAGTGCTCACGGCACAGAACCCAACACGGAGTCCTTGCCCAGGTTTACACACCAGCCTTGCACATACTGCAAGGCTTTCTTGCATTGGCACTAACAAAACTTTTTCCACACTTCTGTGGTGTCAGCCTCTACCCCAGTGCGCAGAGTTATCTGATGATTTTCCTCCTGCAGGCTCTCTTTCTGGCTACACCGTCTATCCTTAAAGTTCCCATATGGTTCTAAGTAAACACTGCCATTTTAATGTATTAAGGAAAGTAACATCTTGGCAGCTCTCATTCATGTTGCTGCGAACTCCACCAAACCAAAGTGGTTTGAACGCTACGAAAGTTTACTTTAGCTGCTCTGGTTTTGCTTTACATTTTACTACGCGGCCTAGTTATTTCTGCCAATTAGCCCATGGTGTTACGACCTGCTTTAGTGGGAAGAAATAGGAGACAAGCTACTATTTCTTTCTGATGTAGAAAATTAGAAAATTCTGGGCTCAAATTTGGGATCCGCCAGAGTATATTAAAAGCTTAACCATGGCATGTAAGGCCTAGAAGGCACCTCTTACAGACATATTTGCTAAAGCAGAGGCACATAATTCTTTATGGCTATTTATTGGGAACTCAAGAGCTGCCCCTAATTTAATTTATTTGGCACTTCATCCATAGATTTCCATGTCTTTACTGAAGTCAACTGAATCACCCAAGCTATGTAGCCAATGGCAGAGGTTATAATCCAACCTATGTCTCTCCATCCTCTTCTAGACTACTCTGGCTCCACAAAAATATTGTGAATTGCAGCTGTCAGGAATGCACAGGGATGCAGCAGCCTCCAGCAAACAGGTCTGCTGTCAGGGATCAGCTTGATTTGTTTGGTCACACTGCTCAGATCTAGATAAAATCCTGCACGGTTGGGCCCCTGGGCCCATATGTATATGGGCCATATGTCTACATATGTACCATATGTAGACAGTAGAATTCAACACGTGCTTGAGTTCAGCAGGTGAGGCTCGTCCCACGAGCCACCCCTCAACTATTCCTGTGCATCGAAGGGTAACCGTGTTGTAGGTGACCGCGCTATGACAGGTAGCCAGCGATGACTGTTTCTGCTTTCCATGGCTGACTGCTGGAATGTGAGGTAGCAGCGTCACTGCAAAGAGTCCTGTCTCTGTCATCCCAGAAAATTAAGTAGTTTAAAAAGGCAAAGCCATTTGACTATTTGAAGAAATGCAGCCAAGTTAAAAGAGTTAATAGGGGTGATTTTGGACACCTTCCAGCAGCTGAGCTATTAATAAAAATAATGGGAAAATGCCAAACCTATTCTGTTTTCTTTAGCAATTAGTATATATTGCTTTAAACTTTTAAGCTGTGAAGTCCACAGCTATCTAGGCAGGACACTTCTATCTGAGGTCCCTTTTCAAAGCTGTCTCCAGTGTGTCATTCATAAACATTCTCGTTTCCTGTTGTTCTCTCTCTAAAAGAAAAGACTACTGAAGGATTTGATTTTTTGGTTTCTTGCTTTTTCTATCCTTCTCCCCTCACCTCATAATCGTATGCTACATGGACGACTAAAGCCCACCTTGGCTGCACTGATGCTTTAAGGGCTTCAAAATGGGAAGCTTCACATGCTTAAAGCGAAGCCAGCCTTTGATGATAAACATGGGGGCAGAGCAAGTCTAGAGAAGCAGGATGCTGATAGTCACTTGTTGTTAGGCATTCTCACTTGACTGGGTCTGTGAATGAAAGCACGTGGTCAGACTCCAAAATATTTTTTCTCTTGCTGTGTTTTTTCTTTTTTCTGCTGAGATAGCCCAGAGCGGTATACTGCAAGGATGTGTTAGACATCGAGCAATTCTCCACAGTGAAAGGAGTTAACCTGGACCAAACAGATGATGATTTCTATTCCAAGTTTTCCACAGGATCAGTGTCCATTCCATGGCAAAATGAGGTAAGGATGTATCATAGTAAAATCACTCCAATACAACTCCTAACACAGATGCTTTAAGAGGAGCTGTATATTTCCAGTAATCTACAGCAAATGGATAACTTGCCAGACTCTAATGCTTTCATAAGTTACAAACGGCCTCTTTCAAGATCTATAACGTGCCACAGATGTCAGGTTCAGGTGACTGTATCTGTTGGCTTCGCTTATTTGGGTAAATTGGCAAGGATCTTCCTGTAATTCCTCCTCCTGCATTTCCACAGAGGTGTTTTGACAACAGCCCTCAGGAATTTCCATGGAATGGCCAGAATTCCCAGTGGAAGGCTCCTCCATTGGTGATCCTGATCTCACTTGTTGTCACGTACCTGCAGCGGGTCTCGACTGCAGCAGTTCAAACCCTTGAACCACTCCAGGTTTTCCAGATCGCAGTCTTTCTGTTTGATACCAAAACACAGCCAACAGTGGATTTTGTAATCCAACTCTGGATCAAACAGCAGACCCACTTAGGCAGAGGGATGCTGATAACTGGTATTTTGTGAGTACGCCCATCTTTACCCAATATTCTCCACAGCGCTAAAGAGCAGAAAGCTTTATGGGGCAACTTCTAATAAGACTGATGTGCAAACTGCATCCTTACTTAGGTATCCTATTGAGCAGGAATTCAACTGTTAACTCTCCTAACATATTGCTCAAGCTGCTGGTCCTGATCCTGACTTTGAACAACCTAGTACTACTGGAATGTATTTAATGCAGCTGTATAATTTGGTTTTTTTCTTATTGTGTTCCGCTAGATGATAGAAACAGAGTGTTTCAAAGAACTGAATGTATTTGGACCAAATGGTACTATTTCACCAGATCTAAACAAAAGCTACCCCCCAGAGCCACCCAAGAAGGGATTGCTACAGAGAATATTCAAACGACAGGTGAGATCTCTTATGACTAAGACAAGGAAGGTCCCAAAGATGCCCAGTGTCACAGCCATGTTTCAGTGGTATTTTTGCTAGGAGAAAGACAGTGCATCTTAGAGAGGGCTGGCTGTCTCAGTTACCTGCTAATTTCCTGACTAATACCGTATATCCCAGGATTCCCTTGTCATCTTTTTACCACCAGAAGTTCCAGTGTTGTTCATGAACTTTTTTTCCAGCAGTTGAAGACCTATTTTTCAGTGGTACGCTGAAATGCCTTTTGAAATGGTTACATGTTTTTTTAAAAGTTCCTTGAGAAAATCCTGGATTTATGTGTTTAAAAAAAAATAAATAAAAAATAAAATGCGGATTTTGAGTGAGGTAGTCATGGCAGGAAACCAAGACACTGGAAAAGAGAGCAGACCTGATAATACATGATGTCCAGCTTGCATGAGGCACCATGGCACTACTTGCAAATCCGAGTAACACTCTCAAACCAGTCTGTTTGTGCAGGGTTAAAACCATGCCTGACCATCGGCAGGTATCCTCTGTGTTAGTCAGATCTAGCAGATAATGACATTTTGCAGTGAATTGATTTGACCTCTGGAGCTCAAGAGAGTCTTCTTCACTGCACGCCTCAAGAACTGCCATGGTCCTCCTGACCTAGAGAGAATAAGAAAGTGAGGAATATTTTACATCCCAAGATCTTCAGACAACAATGTTGCAGTCCAGTCAGTATGTTGTCACCATAAAATGAACAGTGTTGGACTACAAGAAAGCATGGCATATTTTGGGAACCTAATTGTCATTGTCTTTCCCTTTCTGCAGCATCAGAACAATTCAAAGAGTTCTGCAAATTCAAAGGCCAGTTTAAATCACCACATAAATTCAAATCACGTAAGTTCAAACTCCACTGGAAGCAGCTAGTTCCAGCTCAGTTTTATGAAACACCATGTTGCATCCTTCCACTATAATCTATGGAGCTTCTATGGATGAGAGAGCCTCCACCGTTGAGTGAAAAAAAAAAAAAAAAAAAAAAAAGGATCTCCCGAAATGGAGACTTTCTATCCATTCCTTCCAGTGGAGCCTCGCATTTTAAGAAGAATTTTCCACTCAGGTCTGTTTTTGGAGGTGGCACTCAAGACTGTGTGAATCAAATTTGTCTATTTAGAACATTGCAATAGAAATTCAATGAACATGACTACTTGCACGTATTTAAATAGCATCATACTAGAACTGAATTTTGTCTTTATTATTTTTAAAGAAAAGTTTTGTAAATTTCTCTATTGTCTCAGTTTACATTTTGTACATTTGTATTTAAATGAAAGTCAGACTTTGGAGGTGTATATTTTCCAAGCAGCAGCTGTAAAGCCATGTGTTTTAAGACATTTTTTTAAAAGAAAAAAAATGTGACTCAAGACTTCCAGAGCCTCAAATGAGAAATCATTCTTTTTAGTAATTCTAGAAAATTATTCATAAATCACTTTATCAGACTGGGTTTTACTGACATGCATTTTTATGAAACAGTTTATTCTTAATTATTTTACATCTGTATATTTGGTTTACAGCAACACTGCATACATTTCTCCTCTTCATTAGTTTGTAGTGTCTCGCATTGAATGCTAAAAGACAAGATTTTGATGCATTCAAGAACTCTACTTGCTATGCCTAAGGTTTGTGATGCCATGGGACCAGCGCAGCTGAGATTTGCACTTACCTACCTTGTTAGCTCATCAGAAACTTCTTAGAAAGGGAACCCTGTTTCAAGCCCTTCTCCTTCACTAGTTCTGTGCTGTTTCTAATGACAGAAAAAACAAAGCTGAGTGAGAGGTGACCAGGACAGCAAGTGGCCATGTTTTTTCAAGAATTTGAAACCTGCAGCTGCTGAAGTGAAAGCAAAACTCAAACTGTTCTCCTTGCTGCATCAGAAGTCCAAGGCCTTTCCACAGTTGCTCATATCAAATGGGTAGCAACAGAAATTCCTTAGACTGGTTTGTGCTGACCGTAAGATTCATGACAGCTTTCTAGAGCTGAGCTGTGGAGGTTCAGAGTGGGATCTGAGGAGCTTTGGAGCAGTAGCAGAACCTATAGGTTGTGTCTGCGCTTAGAGTACTTGCACGTGTCATGCCAAACACTCCATGACTCGTCCCCTCAATTAGGTCGTCAACTTAATTGAACCAAATGTCAGTTATGAAATAATACCTCCCACTTTTGGTTCCATCATTCTTTGTCCAGGATCTTTTAACCACTGACGAAAACGTTGTTCCCACCAGCGTAAACAGAATCGTTCCGGATCAGTAGCAGTACCTCAAGAGTCAGATTCATGCTCTTCTCAAGTATGCCACTATCTATTACTATTAAGAACACCAGATCAAAAATATGGTTACTTCCCTTCAACAGAAATCGGAAAACCTTTGTCCCCCCAAGTGCAGACAGGTTCTCTGTAGCTCAGCATGTTGGTTCACCGTGCTCTTTGCAGTGTCGGCTGGAGTATACTGATGATTCTGCACCTTTGGGTGATCAGGGATATCTGAAGGTCAGCGTGGCGTGACTAAAACCCTGTCAGAGAGTAGTGCAGTTATCCCAGGGTACAGGGAAAAACTGCTCCCGTGGAAGTCTTGATAGCCAAAATTCATGAGGCTATCACATGTACGTTCTATCTGGCTGATGCAGAAGGGTGAAAAGATGCAGGTCAGTAGTAGCAAATGTCTGAGTGGGAAAGACACGGGAGTTGCAAACTAAACCAGCTTGAGATCATGAGGGAGAGAGACAGAACAGGGACAGGATTTGCACAAAGCAGCTGACAGGGAAAAGTCAAGAAGAGGAGATGAGGCTTTGGTGCCTTTAGCAGGAGTAAAGTACGTAAAGATGCAAGTCCACGTCATTTCAAAAGCCTCCAGTTTTCCTGGTCGTTAGTAGACATGTAGTGAATCTGTGTAAAGTGTAACATAATATCACCTAGAAGTTGTTCCTCTTTTTCCTTTAGATCAATGTGGTCCAGAAATTCCTTTTCCATGTATTGGTGGTGCTCAGGGAGAGCTTCAGCCACTCTCCCATGTCAGATGATGGCATTGCAGATCTTATGGAAGATACAAGATTTTAGAAAGACAGAAATAGATGAGATTTTTGAGTAATTCTCTCCCTGTGTTTCTGCTATAAACTAAATCTATAATGGTTTCAGCTTCCTGATAGGAGGGGAATGAAGTATTGCAGAGGTGAAAGCCACTATGCACAGATTGGGCTAGTGCCTCCAGTTCTGTTCTCATGGCCTGACGTAGAGCTACTGAAGTCAACAGGAATCTGATCAGTCACTTGAGCACGCTCTGGATGAAGACTTGCTCTGGGAGGTTTTCACAGACCTTCTTCAATGACATGTGGGTTTTCACCTGATCTCAAGAAATGTAGGTGAGAAGTGGAGGACCAGATCTTAGCCAGACAACTGAGCGTATCAGTGTACCAGAGACGAGACAAGACACGCGTCTTAGTTCTTCTTAGAGAGCTGCAAATGTTGTGCAATTCCAGTTTGGTTCTGTCACTCTAAGACATCTTCTAACAGCATGGCATACAACATTTTGGTGCACCCTCAGTTGATTTCAGCCTCTACACTGATACTAGGGGAAGAGGGTGCTGGATGCGGGGTAGAGTGAAAGACTAAGCTCTTTTTACCACTACTGCCATTGCATCACTTTGCAGGAACAGACAAGCATATTCCCCCATCAGAAAAAATGTGGCCGATAATATCTACCTACTGCCATGAAGAAGGAAAAAAGATGGTTGGGGGAAGGCTTAGCCCATAAATATTTCATTGGATAAATCTGATAAAACTGCAGCTGTTGTCCCAAGGGCTTCATCTCCTACATGTTATGGCATATGAAGACTAAAGTTTCTCTTTTTACCATCTCCCACTTGGGAGATAGAATCCTAATAGCAACAAACCCTTTCCTGAAAGCGGATGAACAAATTGCAAATATAGATTGTAGATGCTATCAGCCTTAACTAGTGGTGGATGACTTTTTTTATGACAACAGTGAATGACAGTGTGCGTACGTGCCTTCTCCTGCTCTCCTTTCAGCTGGGGCAGTTCCTTGGGCAAGCACCTCTAGGACTCTAGCAGTGGAGACCCAGGGTCGGTGCAAAGTCCTCGAATGACGAGAGCTGTGTTCATGGAGTCCTGATACTTGAAGGACATTATGATAGAGACAGATATCCTGAATCCTCAAGATGTTATGGAGGAAGGATGCTTATGTGCACCTGAAGCATCAAGCCTGGGACGCAATCCCGCGGGATCCCAGCTCCTTGGGAGCAGTCAGTGAGTGAGGGGAGAGACAGAAAACAAGACCAGCTGAGGGAGATTTCGTGGCACATCCTTAAAGTGTTGCTATCCTGTCTGACAAACTTGACACAGTATTACGATGCTGGGACAGCAGAACTGTTGTGCTCTTTCAGTACCCAAGCCCTGAAAGATCCAATCAATATTATACATCACCAGTGATAATGAGCAGTCCTAGAAATCTTCTGGTCAGGGTTTGCCTACAACAACAAAACCTATAGGATTTTTTTTTTTATTATTGCTTCTTTCCTTTTTTTTTTATTATTATTTTATTATTCAGCTCACCTTGCACTCCACACCAGAGCAGGACCACAGTGCTCCCACTTCCACTGGTGACCAGGTGCAGCCTGAGCCCAGAACTCAGGGCTGAAGCCCTGCCCAGGCAGTGCCCCGCACAGCCAGGCTTCCACGGACACTTGGCATCTGGCTTTGGGGAGGCAGATGTAAAAAAACACTGACTGGGAGCTGTGGATGTTCAGGAACTCTGGGAAAAAAAGACTTCTATTTTCATTATACAACCTTGGAGAGTATTTGCAACGGCATTTTTAGTATTATGATTCCAAGTGAACGGATTTTGAGGTGCTTTTGCACGTAACAAAGGAGCAGAAAGGAGTAGTTCTTTAATAGCTTTCCAGACTGATTAATTGTCTGTATCTCCTTTCCAATTACCATAGGATTTCTTTCCAAAAAATGCATGTGTTCAGATCTTGTTGCTTAACTAGACAGATGAGCAAACTTAGCTGTTTTTAAGATTCAGAAATCTGATCCTGAATTGTGTAAGAAGTTTTTTAGTTTTAAACCTTCACTGAGTGGTCTGATGAACACTACTTAATTTACAGGCTTTTAGGATTCAGATGTTTACTATTCATTTTCTACAGTGTCTCAAGGTTCACTTAAATCTTCTAGCATTTTTCCCACTCTCTAGTTGGATGAGAGGCTTTTTTAAACAAAGGGATAATGAAGGAAAAAAATAACAAATAATAAACTCTTAAGTGTGCACTCTTGTCCTGGATTATCTAAACCCAGATTTTTTACAAGAACGGCCATGACTCAGATGTTGTTTCTGAACAGAAACCTGTTCGTGAAGCTTGGAAAGGTGTGAAAACAATCAAACCCAGCAGGCACTGGAGATCAAACTGAGCGTTAGGGAGCGGCAGAATTCCATACCACAGCATTCGGCTGGCCCTACTGGTGAGGGATGCCTGGTAACTGGCAGCTCAGAAACAATACCAGCCATCCGTAAAAACAGTGTGATACCACCTCGATTGGCAGTCATCCCCTCCCCCAGAAACTCAGGCTGAGAGTGCCGTCAGCAGCAGGGAATCAAACTCAGCCGACCCCGTAACGCGGCTGCTTCAGAGATGTTGATTTTTCTATGTCGTTCAACCAGACCTCAGGATCCAGCTTGAATTCTTTGCTTCAGCTGTCGAAGCCTTGATTTCAAACCCAGTGGCTCTTGACCTTTTTCAGCAGAGATGCCTCAAATAACAGAAAACCAGGAAACAAGTCTGTAATGCCAACAGAACCCTGGGCAGGGCAAGGGAGACGGGCAGGCGGTGAGCTCTGGAGGGCTTTGTGACAACTGCCATAGCGCGTGTGTCCTCAGCCCGTGTCCCGTGGCCGTTCTTACCGCGCTGCTGCACATTCTCCCGTCATCGTTCATCGTATGTTGCTCACAGGTTTTTTGAGTAACTTGAAAACTGCACACACAAAGTCGCGTTAAGCATCGGCTCTGGCCGGCGGCTCGGACGGCATCTCTGTGAGGGTCAGAGGGACCGCTCTGACGAGGCAAGTAGACAGCCACTCGGCCTGCGTGGACAGCCACCACGCAGGTCTGTGTTCCCTCGTAGCTGAGCCTCGGTCAGGAGTGCCCTACGCAGGCTTTTCTGGAAGAGCAATAAGCGCACACCCTTATAGCACAGCAGACTCTCACGGACATCCCTGGAGCAGGCGGCTGCAGGACCTGACTTCGCTGCGGACAAGATACTGGTGTTTTAACCTCTGCTCCACAGTTAGTTGGGATTTATTTTTTTTTTTTAATTGTATTTTTAATACTTGCTTGTTAAGTCTCTCAGCGCAGAGGTCATTCATCAGGCATTTCTAGGCATTTCCCATACAATCTTGGAAAAAGACTGGACTTTTCTTTGAAAGAACATCCTTGGGTTAGTCTGCCCCTTGGGATGCAGGCCGTCTTCCTTCATGTGTGTAGCATGAAGCACAAAGTTGTCTGTAGGAGCTCTAGAAGTCCAGACTTAAAGGCTTTCCCACCCAGGGATGGTCCTAGTCTGTCTTTGGCTGCGGGGACCTACATTTGGTGGTGAAATTTGGGAGAATCGGTCTCTTCAGTGGCTCCATGGAAAACAAAGATTCTAGAGTGGTCTATCTCAAGCCTTTCACAGATATGACCTGCAGTTTAAAATGCTACTAATTATTTAGAGTAAGAATAATAGTAACTAACACCCTCGTGCTAAAGCTGAGAGAAGGTCTACATAAGTTTAGAACAGTTCTTCTCTTTTGTGTGCTGGGCAGGACACAATCTCTTTTATGCTAAATAATACTGTGATGCAGGTTGGTAATAACTGTCTGTCCTTAACTGCAAAAAGAAAAGAGAAAGAAATTGGTTCAGAGAATTTTGCAAATTATTGCAAAATTATTGCTTTAGGGAAACCACCAAAGAAGGTGAAAGCCAACATGCTACAGTACTAAACACTTACCTCCCCCAAACATCTCTGCAATAATACAAATAAAAGCTGCTGCAGTTGGATCAGCAAAACTAGTGTACTGACAAATGGGCTTTGTGACAGAAACACATTTAAATGGAGTACTGCTTATTCACTAAAATGAGTATTACTGCTGGCACATATGTATTCTCCTTGGCTTGTTTACTGGAGCCAGAAGTCGTGGTTTGTATTCCTATTCTGCCCATATTTTTCTTCACTGCCCTGGGCAAACCTCTGTGCAATTTTGTTTTCCCATTCTGAAACGTGGAGGGATGCTCTCTGTCTATCAATAGGAAGCACTTTGGAGTCTGTGCATAGAACAGATCAATAACAACTCTTTGTATTACTATTTAAGTGAAATAGGCTTAATATAGCTGCTTTTATTGAATTAGGGCTCTTTTTTATTATTGTTTTTTCTTAGTTCCTTAGAGATATTGAAGGAGAATGCACTGCGCTTCTGTAAGACATCTCCAACAGAAGATGAGATGACAGTGCAAATGTTAAAGTACTCATTTCTTACTTAAGAGCTAGCTAGTAATTACGGCATTCACACAAACACTTCTTCTTATTTTGTATTGGAGATAAATAGTTACGAGGAAGGGAACAAAATAACATTCATTGGTTCGACTTTTTGGGCCAAGCTTGCAAATGCATCCCTAGGTACCAATTCAGTGAGATGCTGTGTGAAGTCACAAAGATGCCTCCGTGGCAAACATTGGGTCACCTCCCTGCCCAGCTATGGAAACAAAAGAGGCAACCACATGCCTGGGATCAGCAGGCTCCAAAGGGGAATTCCAGGTTTTCTGGAGGATCAGCAGTCCTGTAGAGAAGTTTCACTCCCAGAGAAGAAGCATTTCAGGCAGTGGCTGGATGACAGATGTGTTTTCCTTTCTCATCACCCCACATGCAGCGGTTCGTTAGATACGTTTATCAGCAAGCTCAAACGAGTTATGTTTCATGTGTATTGAATGCGGTCTCCCTCAATTGCATTTCTGTTGAACACTGGACACTCTTCTAAAAGACTCAACATTTTAGCCTTTTGAAGGTGAAAGTTGTAAAAACTTTATTTTGTGTTTCTGAACAATGTAGATAGACCTAAAGATATCATGAATTATCATGTGGTTGCCCATATCTGACTAATAATTAAATTGTAAAATTGCAGTTTCATATTAGGGTTAGTCTTTTCACCTGCTTTAAAAACTAAAAATCATATTTGGTATATAAACAGACACAGAATATCCTTCTGATTGAATTTCAAGAGCATATCCAGAATTAAATGTTTTTAAGCACTTCTAATACTGTAGTCTATAAGAGGAGCAGACACTTTTAAAGCAATGTTAAAAGTTGTCTTTCATAACTGAGTCAACAGATCATTTTTGTAATAAATTAAAGCAAGTGTTCTCAATTAGAAGAGCTAGTGGCTGTTGGTATTGTACAAAAAAAAAAAA
>JAVJGJ010000062.1:15319059-15334588 GCA_035590215.1 Microhierax caerulescens | reverse complement strand
TTTTTTTTTTACAAAAAAAAAAAAAAAAAAAAAAATCATTCTAGTATCCAGAGGGTTAGGGGTGGGGAGGGTCTGTTTGGTTTTGTTTCTCTTTCCAGGGAGATCTTTAACATTGTTTGATGAAGCTAGTTTCATTTTGAGATTGTTACTGAAGATAAAGGCTTCTGTGTTCTATGGCTGCTTGGATTCTTCGTACATAATGTCCTAGTAATGTCACAGTGCTGCTGTATCTAGATCAAACCACTGTTTTAATTGGTTTTTTGGGCTTTGGTTTTGTTTTTTTTTTAATAAATTCCTTAATTTAAATACATGAAGACTGTATGTTTTGCTTTAATTAGGCATGTAAGCAAACGGAGCTTCCTCAAGTCCTCGGGCTCTTGAAGATGACGAGGGTGAGCGGGACGCAGCTCGTACCTTCCTAGATGCCTTTGTGGCTTCGTATGTTGTAACACTGCTGTCCCATCACATCCTCACAGAGACTGAGGGAACTGAAAACCAAGCTGAGGTTGTACCTCCCTTTGCAGAGGTTCACATTGCCGTCTGCAAGCAGCCTGTGTCCCCCCGAGACGCCCCTCCTCCACCCCCACAGCCCCAGCCTTCCTCCGCACGGCAAACCTCGGCCAACGCAGCTCCTGGGCACCTTAAAAAAAAGTTCAAGGAAGGGATGACAAAATCACTAGTAGGGACACAGGCTCCAGAAGACATGAACTACTTTTTTTAAGTTGGGCACAGTTTGATTTATGAGGCCCTACAGACCACTTTGCCTAAGCTCCAATTAGGCTGAGGGAAAGTGTTTTTGAGGAGGAAAACAACAGCAACCGACCAAGTGTGCTCTGCAGAATCCCCGACTGGGAGATCTAAGCCAGAGATACAGAGCGGGTGCAAAATCACCGCGAGGAAAGCGGTGCAGTGCTTTTTCTTTAAGGGGAGAAAGAAGAATTTTTCAAAGAGGCATAAAGAATATCTTTCTGAGACTGCTAATGGCAAACAGTGCTCACATCAAGCTTCGTGAAAGAACATTGTGAAAACAGATTATCTGCATGAAAGCAGCGGCTACATCCAACAGCTAAACTCAGTAAAACCTAAGGTAATAGACTGCATAAATTCAGGTCATGCATATTATCACTTTCCAAACAAACCCAAGCCATTTTTCACGAGATTTTAACAATCCGAGAGGATGTGAGACGAAATTTTATTCATCCTCTAACAGCTCCTGGTGGTTTTGTTCTCTCTGTAACTTGATGTCCTTTCTGTACAGCAACATCTAGATTATGTTCCCTCTTGGGAGATGTAATCTTCCTTAGACTTTTCCACTATCTCTGGCATGAGATGCACAGCTTGTAAGAGGAAAGTCATTATGCTGCTTTGAAGGAAATCCAATTAAAAAAAAACATGTCAACTTTTTTAATCCCTTAGGGTGCTTTACAGATGAAGAATACCATAAATGGGCCTGACTGTGCAATTTGAAGTCTATGGGGGTGCTTCTAGGGGAGGAGACAATAAAAGTTTCTGCCAAGTCAGAATTTAATTTGTTGGGTTTTGTAATTCTATTTCATATTTGGTAAAGAGAAAAATCAAAATTAAAATGGGGCCTATTAAAGACTGGTGCTCTGACATGTCCTAATAGAAAAGAGTAACTCTGCCACAGAGGCTGAGCAGCGTGAGTAGCCCATTTACAGATACTTCAGTAAATTTTCCCTGATTTTCTACTTTTTTTAAATTACAGTTTATCACTGCTGATTGTTTTCTTAATTCAAGGAAAGTTTGTTCCTCTGCTGTCGGCAAACATCAGTAGCACCCTGACAGTGCAAGGCTCCACGTACCTCTGGTAGCTTATCTGGCAGAGCTCTGCAGAGAGGTTGGGGATGCTCCAGACCTGCTAATCTGGGGTCGTTGGGGTGTGATAATGGTTACAATATCAGGAGCCCGAGGGCAGGCAGATTGCCTTTTTCAAAAAGCTTGTAGGTAGGAAGTGATTTGCAAAACTGAACTTCAAAAGCACACATTCAAGGGCGCAAAGCCACAGGCTTAAGAAAAGAAAGAACTAAGGTTGCTTGTGTTCTATTAATATTGTTTCCTTGTCCTTAGGCACTGTTATTATTCTGCCCTCACATAATGCTATGTTGTTATTGTTACGCATTCACTCCTAGAGGAAAAACTAACTTCTGGCAGATCACAATGAAAACCAGATGCATCCCCTCTATGGCATCTGCTAATACATTATGTGTTTCAGACTTCCATTTAAATCTAAAAAAAAAAAAATATTTTCCTTTAGGGAAAATCTCACCTAATCGCTGCTTCCCTCCGTCTGCAGCAGTAAGGCAACTGTGAATTCTGAAAAATATGTTCAGCCCAAGCAGATCGTGCTCTGTCCCATGCACAAAGGGCCGGGCGCGCTCGGTATCTCAGCTCAGCTCCCTTAGATCCCGCTGATCCCGGGACTGGGGAAGGGATGCGGTGTGGAATGAGTCTTATCTGTCTCCCTTCCCTCTCCGGGGAGAAACTCTTGGTTGTTTCTGAGGGGACTGGGGGTGTGAGAGATTCCTTAATCCGCTCTCTCCTCTCCGCATATGCTTACTTACTCGCTCTGGAAGAGAAATGGAAGGCCCAAGGGCTGAGGGGGCAGTGCAGCAGAAGAAATATTTCTGCAAATAGGTAAGTATTGGGGAAAGGGGAATTATGAACTGCAGAAGGGACAAGACACACCTTGGGCAAGTTTCACCCGGACTGAAGAAATGGGAGGAGCAAGGAGGTGAAAGTGATGGAGAGAAGTCAGCCCTGGAAGGGATGAGGTCTAGCCAGGGGCATAGCTTGCTCACATTAAAGCAAGTCTGAAAGCAAAGAGAGGAACATCAGATCAAACCAACACCTTAATGAGAAATTTATTGCCGACGATACCCCAGGCAGCAGTAGTCCTTGCTGGAAGTTTAAAATAATTGCCCTGCTTTGGGTCTGATACTCGGTAGGTGTGGAATTACACATTGGCATTTCACATAATAAGAAGATTCAGCTGCAGTTGACATCCTATACTTAGATGACCACGACAAACACTAAAATACAATAAACAATCTGAAGTTCAGATTACGTTAGGGATTTGTTATGTAGTTCCCATATTCACAGTAGCAATAAGGGAAAGAGCCATCTTTGGTACTTAATTCCATCATTCTCACGGAAATCTAGTATTTTTTCCTCTTGTAGTGGTTTTTAAGCCAAAGGTTTTTGAGCCTGCAAATGAAACCATAACAGTCGGTCATATTTAAAAGAAAACTTATGTCTGTGTTTGCTTCTTCATGCATCAATCACTTACAATGACCCACCTGGTAATTACGTGTGGCAACAAGTGAAAAATCGATCACTTCTCATCAACTATTTGCGTCTGTGCAAAACATCGCCATAAATGTCAGGCTGAAGCAACACGATGAAAGCCAAAAGGCTTAAAACAAGCAAAGCAACTAGGCAGAATACACGAGTCTTTCTTCAGATTAGCTAATACAAACTGCACAATGGGAAACCAAGCTGCTCCTCTGACACTAATCACCTTTTTCCAAGGCGACTTAAGAATTCAAGAAATACGTGCACGTATTTAGAACACTGCTCTCTGCATATGTCATGGCTATGTCTCAGTTATACTGATTGTTTGGAGAAAATAATCGAAAACAAATATATGCAATGTTAATCAAGAACACAAAACGAGATTCTATTTTCTCCCACAAACAAGCACGTTTCTATGTCAGAGTGGGCTGATATACGCGAACTATGGTGCTGAACAGGAACAATTCTTCCCGGTGCTCAGGACTGCACGAAAAGCTGCAACCAGCTCCAGTATCATTTTTTTTGCAGAAATGCTTCTAGGGGAGCAGTGATGTGCATCGTCAAAATGTCCAGGAAGTCACCCTTGAGGAGGTCCAGGGTATTCCGGGTTTCCTCTTGATCAGTATGCTCGATCACTTTGTTCTTGCCCCGGTTTGCTGAGCTGCAGGGCTCCTCGCTCTCCTTGCCTTGCCCAGCCGTTACCGCAGCACTGCAACTGCCTCTGCGCTGAGGGCTTCTGCGGGTGAGGAAGGGGTTCTGGTTCTTATCAGCAAGTACTTTTGTCTTCCTATTAGACCTGGTTCTTTCATAGTTCCTGAGCTCCAGTAGCCTGTCGCTGAAATACTCTTCCAGTGGTTTGTCGTAGAAGCCACTGCCAGTCGTCAGGCAGCCTTTCAAGTAGCTTCTTGAAGAGCTCCCCAAGCAACGGACTAATGAAGCTCTGCTTGGAAAATTACCCAGATGTGCCTTTCCTCTCTCCAAATCCTGGAAACGTCGCTTGAAGGCTGGACTTTGTGAGTAATTTTTTGATAACTATTTAAAATAGGGGGGGGAGGGAGAGGCAGGATTGGGGGCAGAAGGGAAGAAGGAAATCTGAAATAAAATATGCTGACTTAAGTAGCAAAAGGATCTTAATACATGATTGCATACAGTAAAGAGCTGTTAGGGAAGGTTTTTGGTTCTTAATCCAAATTCCCTGAAGACCTAGCAGTTTGGCACCAATCCCTCTCTGGAGCAGAAGTCCACTGGGCTGAGGTTAAACACTGCTGAGCATTTTTACCTCCTACTGACTCGGATGCACTGCCACAATTTTGTGTAGCCTCTCTGAAAATCTAATTTTCTGAAAGAATCCCTCACCTGTCTATACTAACAGAACTTCAGGTTTATCCTTTTCAAGTCTCATTAGCCTATAGCTGCTGTTTCCCACGGTAAAACCGGATCCCACACGTAAGAGATTTTTTTCTTCGTTTTCCCCCTTCCTTACTCCCAGGTAACTCTATGCTGAGCTGCACTGTATTGTTACAAGATTCGCAATTTGCATATGCAATGTATTTCTAAGTCTTAAAACTATGAAGTTTATTATTATTACTGCGGAGCATATCATAGATGTACATGGAATTTTCTGCTCCTTTCCCATCATAGGATGTCTCTCTCCTTTCTGACCAGCCAAATTAATACCTGAGTTACTTGAATAGGCAAATAAAGACTTGACCCAGCCCCAGTTGACGTCAGTGGGTGTCTTTAGGTTCATTTCAAGGGAACATCCATGCTGCGAGTCCCTCTATGGACTGCGAGAGAATATTTTGCTAGAAATCCACCATGTAAAAGATTGCCTTCCCATAGCCACAGTTGAAAGTCCCCTGGGTTTTCGAAGTTACTGCTTTGCCATTTCCACCTTTATTTCAGGACAACCCAGCCTGTCTCAAGCTACAGCTGGTTTCTGTGCACCAAGGTAGACTGGACCATGGCTTTTTCTCTGAAAAACCTTAGCAGTTCAGCTTGAAATAACTGTTTTATATCATATTACCGTTTCAAATCAATAAAAAGAAAGACTATACTGTACGTAAATGACAGCCACAGTGGGATCATGGAACATCTTGCAATCATTCACTATGCCTGACATTGTCTTTGGTATAAAAAGATGCCACTGGTCATGCAGTTTTTGACAACTGCTAATTAAGTCCAGATACTTGCTAAGGGTCCAGCCACACATTTGGTGTCGGAGCCCAGCAATGTCTGAGTAGGTTACTCCATCGTCAGCACTTGGCATGTTGCCTACTAGTAATGAATGAAAAACATGGAGCGCAGATGATAACTAGTGGGTTGGCCATGCCATGTAAACAGAAAAGGAAGCAAGTTTTTGATCTCTCACTGTCCCATCACACTTCACTCTGGGAGGGACCCAGCCAGTCTAATGTCCTTGCCTAGAGCAGTTGTGCTTTCAGAGTAAGTCAGGTAATTGAAGAACACTAAAACTTGGCTAAAAAGTCGTCTCTCCTTCCTCCCTCGAACATTTAAAATGGTTTAAAAATGAATGATCAATTTTAAAATTAATAATCAACTTAATGTAGCAGAATAAAAGTATTTCAAGTTAAGTTTTTCTGTATGCAAACACAGCCCCAAAAGTCAAGTATCAACTTACCAGCAAGTAGAGGAATTATTACTCTAATAGAAGAATAGGTAGTAGTTACCATGTATTGCGAAGAGAGTTTTTGCATACAAACCTTAATGTCCTGGAACCCTGGATATTCTGGGATGATGGGCAAGGTACACACGCTAATACTGTTTGACCGCCTTTGTTTCGTCATCTTGCCAGAGCAACTGCAGTTCCTGGAGAGGTGGGATTGCCCCAGCCCAGATGGATTTTCAGCGAAATGGAGCGGGTTTTGTTCTTTTATATAGCAAGTTCTCAGGCACATCGAGTCAGGTCACTCCGTTTCAGCACAATTCAGAAGAGTTTAGAAGCATTGTGTATTCCAGAATAATTCTCTCTCCTAGTTTTCCCTAATAGGTAACGTGGTGCTAGCGAGCCCCTCGAGAACCTGTAATGCTGAGAGTGCCAGCAGGCAGCCAAACAGCTCTGAGCAGCACGGTTCTTGCTAAAGTAGATTCTTAGAGATCATAGGCAGGCGATGCCTTCGCTGAGGTCTGGAACCCTCAAACCATTCATGCTGCATTTATCCTCTGAAAGCTTTTCACAGAAGGTCAGTAAATCTGAACCACGAACGCAAAGAGTCCAGGTGAGGGGGGAATTTGCAGGGATTACGGAGTTTCATACCGTCAGCTCAGACAGCTTAACGTGACCGCTGACGTGGCAGCAATTAGAAAAGATCAGCAGCCCACGTGCAGCCCTTGTCACCCGGCTTACAGCGGAGCAGGCAGATCGCTGCCCACCTGGCTGGGGAGCCCTGACAGCAAAACTTGGAGAGCTTTTGCTCAGCAAGGCAAAGGGTAAGTCAGTCACACAATTAACCAACAAGTCAAGAAAGACTGTGTCGAAAGCTGTAATAAAAAATCCCTTCCAAGAAATCCTATGCCACTAGGTTTCCTCAGTGTGGTTGGAAACAGCTACAGCCCTGGAGACCTGAGGAGATGCAAACTGCCTTGCTGTTTGTGTAGCTGTGTCTGGACGGGGATGCACTGCCTCCAAACAGCCTGGCACCGGGGCAGATTCGGCAAGAGGCCACGGTAAGAGCAAAACTTCTTTCAGCTAAAGCTGCCAAAATGGTCACAGTAAGAAGCAGTATCTATCCTGAGCATCTTACAACCTAAATATCATAGGTGCGGGGCAGTCAGGGAGGCAGCTCCACGGTTTGGACTTGAAGGTACGTTAGCAGTATCATCTGCTAGAAACAGACACATGTATGTAGTTGCAACAGTTGGTACCTCACGAAATTTGGCAGCATAGGGCTCCTCATTGTCCCCAGTGGCATCTCCAGATGGGTGGAGGGCAGCACCTCCAGCCACTGCCCCTCTGGGGCCAGTTTGCATGCAGAGCACCGAGCAATGAACAGCCTCTTCACACACCGTGGAGTACTTAATGTGCTCACTGCTGCGTGTGGAAGATAGACAGAGGGGATTTACAGTCCCCTAAACTCCCAAGGCTTCTAGCCTAATCAAGGTATCAATAAATCTTTGCACGCTCTGAATACGCGCACGTAATTATTGGTGGATGCCCTGGATGAGCTAGAAATCCATATCCATCCAGGGTACCCATAAATATTTGCATGCACGCATTCAGAGCGCTGACTATGAGCTGTAAAGAGCTTTGGATCTTATCCACGAGGCCGTTAGCTGGATTCAGGTTAGTGCTTTAGCCCGCCTGGCAGATGGCAGCTTGGCAGGCTCAGGGCAGAGCCCTCAGCAGTGACACCCACCTGGCTGCTGGACCGGAGCAGGCCAGGCGTAAGCAGAGCTACATCCAAAGGTGCAACGCTGCTTTTTCCCAGCTCTGGCATTTTTTTATCTGAGGGTAAAATAATTCTCAGGCTGATAGCAAAACTCTCAGTACGCGTGACCATTTCAACTACACCCACACCAGTGTGTCACGGGGCAGGGTCCATGTCCACTGCTCCATATGAGCCACACGCAAATTCAGATATGAGGCTGATAGCAACAATTTACATGCAGAGATGTCACGGTGCTCATAAATAGAACTATGAGTCATCCCTGATGCAGCCCTGATCGTTTGCATTGTTGTTGTATACATAACGGTACCTTCATACGTAAGTACAATGTGGCCTTGCTAGGGGCACCTGAGAAAAATTAACAAAGCGTTAGCGGCTTATAACGGCACTGGTGATGCCGCAGCTTGAACGCTGTGTTCAGGTTTGGGCCCCTCACTTCAAGAGGGATGTAGAGGTGCTGGAACGTGTCCAGAGCCGGGCAGGGGGCTGGTGAGGGGTCAGGAGCACAAGGCTGATGGGGAGCAGCTGAGGGAACTGGGGGTGTTGATATGGAGAAAAGGATGCTCAGGGGGGACCTTACGACTCTCTACAACTACCTGAAAGGAGATTGTAGGCAGGTGGAGGTCAGTCTTTTCTCCCAGATAACAAGTGATAGGATAAGATGAAGCGGCCTCAAGTTGCACCAGGGAGGCTTAGATGGGGTATCAGGAAAACTTTCTTCAAGGAAAGAGTAGTCAAGCACCAGAACAGGCTGCCCAGGGAGGTGGTGGAGTCACCATCCCTGGGGGTGTTTAAAAAACATGGAGATGTGGTACTTAGGGACACGGTTTAGTGACGGGTTAACAGTTGGACTTGATCTTAAAGGTTGGAATTGATGATCTTAAAGGTTGGACTTGATGATCTTAAAGGTCTTTTCCAACCTAAGTGATTCTATGACTGATTAACAAGGCTTCTTGGCACCAAATTTCTTCCTATAAGACTCTCCCGGTCCCATTTAGCATAAAAAAAAAATAATACTTTTTTTTACTACTTCTCCTTCCCTGATCTTTTAGATATTCTCTGAGCCACAGTGGTTTTGCGGATACGTCCCAGGCAAACGTCAACCAGTAAGTCCTTGTGGACTGGCAGGAGGTGGGTCTGTCTGCGAGTCTTCAGGCCAAGTCACTACCTCCAGGTTTAAGTTGCTCCAACCATGCAGAGACAAGTCGTGTGCGATCTGACTGGTGGCAGAATACGCCTTACCCTGCAAAGGGGCAGAAGAAAACCACAGCAACTGCAGGAGTCAAGCTAATTCCACTGGCGACAAGAGACCTTTATTATTTCACAGGTCAAGGTATTCATGGTACTGCCCGCAGCTGTCATCTGATTCAGAGAAGTAAGAACCGTGCAAAATAACCGCCACTGACATCGTTGCTAAAGAGCTGTGACCTGCTGTAGGTGCAGAGGCTTTGCAGGGGACCTGCAGATGTGCCCTTAGTGTCGACGCGGTGAAGAGTCTTTCCCTCTTTCCATTTAAACTTGCAGCCAGAAAAGCTTTCGTTACCAAAACCCATTCCTTCTTCTCCCCAGAAAGCATTTGCCTGGTTGAAGTGAGACACCAGCAGCTTTCACTCTGTAATTGCTCGTTGTGCTTAATGAATACGAGAGTGCTGCGTACAATGTGTGACTTGCATGGAGCTTTAAAAAAATAAGTCCCACGTTCCTGTTTTAATGGGAGGTTGTGATTCTACTCCCGCGGTTTAAAATCAGAGCTTGTGGAGCCTGTTCTTTTGTAATCCTGTGCTCCATCCTGTACCGTATCGTTACTGCATACGGTGGGGCCAAGGTAATTCTCCGTTCAGCAAAGCTCTCTGTCCTGTTTAACATGAAACTTTACATTATCCTTTGATCCTCCGGTGAAAAGAAACACGACTTTCAGCAGCATGTAGGCTTCATTAGTTACCCACCTTATATCCTAATCTTTAGACTCTTTGTAAAAGCACCTTTTTTTTTTTTTTAAATGGAGAGTCACATTATTATATCATTCCTCATGTCAGATACTGTTTATACTGTCAGATACAGCCTCATGTCAGTACTGTTTATAGCAGTTTGCATGAACAGACTGTGGCCACAAATCTCTATTCTTCTGCCTTGGGAGTAAATCACTCAGAAGAAAAATCATGCAATGAATTATTTAGGTTTCCACAACCCTTACTATTGTTAACCATTTGCATTTTCCCCACTATCCCTTCAACAAATAAGAACTGGTCTATTGTTATGTCCAACCTTTAAGTACCATAAGCAAGGTGAATGACTGAAAACACTCCCAATTAATCATAAACTGCAAAACAGAACATTATTTTTCAAAGTACCACTAAATGACACAGATGGTAATGAAAATCCAAATCCAGAACTGGATGTGGGGTCCAAATCCAAGTAATACATGGTGTTGCATTTTTTTATATAAATTATTATTAAATGCCTTACAGCAAAAAGGAAAGCTATGTCAATTTAATTTGTATCAATAATTTTATCAATGTGATGAATATTTTCCCTAGTTGAAGATACCTGATGTGTGTTACAGAAGTACAGATTCATTCCCATAGTACGGGCTTCATGAAGCTAGAACACTTTGAAGGCTACGTAGTTTTACACAACAAATGAGACGAAACTTTTTCCCTACCATCTAAACTAGAGTCACTTCTGTGACCGTCATATGCTGACCTCTTACCAAAGGCAAGGCATGTTACATCCCCTCAGCCACACAAGCAGCCGTTTTGTCAGCGTAGGCACTTGGGCTGCTCAGATGTGCTTTGCCTTCTCTCAACGGTCAGAGTCCTAAATCTGCTGCTCCCTCGGGGTTCCTCAACTCCATCACCCCGCTCACCGCAGCCACGCTGTCATCAGTGACCACATTTGCCGCTAAGTCAAGACTATACAAGTAAACACAAGTCAAAAATTAATGTTGCTACTAATATTTCAGTACCGCTGGCATTCCCCCCATGCCTCACCCTTGGTCTGCCTGTTCACAGCACGGCTGTTGCCACACTCTTCAACCTGCCATTCCCAACACGGGTTGCTTTGTCTGACAAAAATCCCAAGTAAGTTTTAATACATTTTGTGATGGTTTAACGCATTCTTTAGCGCTAACCCCAATCAAAGGGCATTTGCTGTTGTTTATTTCTAAATGCAACTGGAGGTTTCCATCCAATTCCTTCACTCGAGGAGCCGTAGCTTTAAAAGCTGCTACAGCCTGCAGCAAAAACCCAGAAGATGCTCTTGCGTAGGACTGTGAGCACCGCAAAGACAGCAAAGTGAATTGCACAGCAAACCCCTTCTTCCTTGCTGCTAAAGGGTTGTCACCGCTGCAGTACGCGCTCCTGTACTACAAACGTGCCAGAGCCTGCCCGAGGACCGGTGACAGTCCTGCTGCAGCAGCCCACAGCTCAGCAAAACCTACCAGCCGCAGAAGCTGGTAGGTAGTGCCTGCAGACCAGGCTGGTGCTTCCCTACAGCCACCGAGCTTGCCCCCCGAACTCCCGTATGACACGGTGTAAAGCCTTTAAACGATCAAGTGTTTGTAAAACCGTGAAAAGCGCTGGTTTGTAACAAAGAACAGAGGCAGGGAAAGCGGTCCCAAATCCTCGGTAAGCCGGAGCCAGGTGGGACCGCAGGGAGCCCAGCAGTGCTGACGCTCCTGAGCCAGCCTAGGGGCCTGAGCAATGCCAAGAAGTGGGAAAGACGAGAGGTGGGCGCAGCAGCTCCGTTACCTACTGACCGAGGAGATGGACAGGCTTTACTAATAACTACGGGAGCAAAGTACGTCATGAAAAAAGCAACGAGCCGTTCCTCGCCCAGAGATGAGTGGTTCAGGGTGGGAGCACAAGCAGAATTGCAAAAGGCTGAGTCAAAATTTTTGGCTTCTGAGGTTACTCGGTTCCTCATTTTGAAAAGGCTTTGGTCAAGCCCTAAAAAGAAGCCTGGGCTGTATGGCTGCCTCTGCATCCAGACTTCCCCCGAATCTGGATGGTGTGACTTTGTATCTGTTGCAAGTATCTCCTCTCTGCTTGGGAAAAAAAACAAACAAACAAACAAACAAAAAACAAACAAAAAAAACCACCCAAAACACAACACTGTGTGTGGGGATGTAAATCTATACACCATTTTACTTGGCAATCAAAACCCCGATCTCACTCTTTTGACCTCAGACCAAGTTTCACGCATCTCTCTCCCTTTCTTAGGTGGCTAATACTCTTACAAGAAGGAACAGATGGCACCCATTTGCAGATGTCAAATGCTTGCCTCACATGGCATGTTTACTATTGGATTTCCAGCAGAGACTCCTGGCCCAGATAGCGAGATTTTTGTTATAATCACCAGCTTTAAACCTGAAGTAAACATTCACTGACTACGCTGAGCCACAATTACATTTATATCTCTCGGTGAGTCTGATTCTTTTTAAAATTGACTGTAGATTGGAGTACGCGAAAGGGATTAGGGATGCTTAGAGTTCAGGAAGGAGAGTATTAGAAGTGGATATTAAATAAGAGATGGGAAAAGAATAAAAAAATTAACTCCTGCACTCCTAGGAGGGGAACCACAACCTAAGAGCGGAGCTACAAGAGAAGATCCACATCTCTCAGTGCCTCGGGAGCAAGGCTGTGGGTGTTTGTGGTGAATCCTCCCATTTATAACCTTCTGTCCTTCTGCGTGAACTTTCCCACAGGAGCATCCCCAGTGGAGCATCCCCAGTGGAGCATCCCCAGTGGAGCATCCCCAGTGGAGCAGGCAGGTGTGACCCTTTGTGTCACAGAGTAAAGCAGCTGTGAAGCCGTGAGGTTTGCCACTGCGTTCCCCAGAACAAGACTCTCAGGGTTTTTCTTTCTTTGTTTCTTTTCCTGGTTTTGAATACGGGTTTCTGAGCTTCCTGCCTGGGTGACGGAAAGCACAAGGGAGCGCCGATCCTCTGGGATAGCGGTATTCAGCGTGGGATGTCCTTGTCTCTGCTTGCAGCTGCTCTGCCTTAAGAATAAACTCACCTGAACCTGTTGACCCCGGTAGCAGTTTTGTAGCACATTGCCAACATCGCACATCTTCAAGAAAAGTGCTCTAAGAAGTATAAAAGCCGCTTCCTCCCTCTATGAGGGATTAATTCTGGAAACTAAAGGTGGACGCTTAATGACAGTGCTGACAGTGCCAAGTGCTTCAGATACATTAAGCTAATGTGCTTATTCCACAAGCTCAAATTGCCTCATCTATCCAACTCCATCCCACGGCAACTTCTAAAGCACAAGGAAGCATTACCAAATCTACAGCTAAGTAAAATCCAGGGTAGAGGAAAAATACAGCAAAAAAAAAAAAAAAAAATCACATTGAAAGTCATAAACAAGGTGACTGCTTGCCACAGCCACAGATCTGGTCCGATCTGCTCCACCAGACCCATTCACTGTGTCGAGCTACAAACTGTGCAGATCAACCATGCTGAAGCACAGCGCCAGTAGAGTCCTTCCCACACTCATTTGGGTACCTCAACAGGCTCAGGACCACCAAGTTTCCATCCTCCCCTAATCAGGTGCTGCTTCTCGGGGACAAACTGAGCTGCAAAAACATGGGAGCAACGAAGAGATGTCAGGCTTGTCAGCTCCACCAAGTGATCCCAGCAATACAGAGCCAAAGGAGGGGGAAGGTATCCTCCTGGGATCCCTGCATCTTCAGCTCTGGTAATTTGTCCTCTTTTTTGGAAGTGCATAACAACCCCCAGAACACAAACAATTTCTCACCTCACCCGCTTACAGATGTTCTGATTCCCTGTCTGCTTCTGCTCTCAGCAGTATTTGTTTTCCTGAGACTCGCACGCTGTGCCGGGTAACAAGTCTGGATGTGAGCACATCACCTCCCCTACATCAGCTCTGTTCCCGTGGGCTTCCCCCCCTTCCCTCCACACCCTGCCTCCTGTTTCCTCTCTCCTCACACAGAGGCAAACAAACTGGCCTCCCCACCCCGGTCGCTGCTGCTCTCGCAAGCGCTCTGTCCAGTACACCGTCATCACAAGCTGGCCAAGACACCTGTAGAAACGGTGGCACACAAGCGGACAGTACATGAGCGCAGCTTTAACCCTCCGCCTCGGCACGGCTGTCTGCGGAAACTGCTTGTACAAAGAGGAAAGCAAGGACAGGTACGTACAGGTGCGTAAGCCACATCAGTGATTACAGGTCGACATTCTAACAAGCGATGCCCTTTGCCCCCACGCGGTGCCTGGTGCCTTCTGATCACCCAGCCCCCTTTGCAACGCTTTCCAGACAGAAGCTAATACAGAGCCATCTCCAGTATCTCCAGGTATTTACAAGTCCACGAAAAGCCCATCCGTGATGTCAACTTCTGTCCGTGCTACCAAAAAGACATTACAGGCAGACAATGAGAGTCAAGAGCATGATTAGAAAGCCCAGGTTCCTTTCCCTAGGGCTGCTCCCATGGTGGCCAAAAAAAACTGTCATTGCTGGGGCAAGGTTCCTGCAACTGCTTCCTGCTGGAGAAGGAAGGGATGGGTTATATCTGCCTTCTCTGTTAGTGGGGAGGGGGGCAGTTTCAGAGACGAGCTTCAGGACTGCTGTCTCTTCATTTTCTAAGCCCTCAGATAACGTTCCATGGAAAGTGGAAGATCCCCTGTGCTACATCATCTAGGAAAGGAGTGATAAAAAGGGTGCCTGAAGTTATCAAAGGAGCATTAAACATAATGCAGCTCCTCAGATGTGAGACTCTATGGATAATGCCCGAACACAGGCAAAATCCTCCAGAAATAGCCCGTCTTGGTGTACTGCTTTCCTTCCAGCTGTCCCCCGTGCTGCTAGGTCACCCGGCCTTGTCTCTCACAACCTCAGCTGGCACTGCGGAATCCTTCCACCAGCTACAAGCCTTGAAATGGGTGCATGGGGGAGGTGGTGTCCCCTGCTCCAAGCAGGAAGGTGAGCTCCAGCATGCCTGAGCTGTATCCTCTCCCCCTCACAAACAGCCTCTGCGGACCCTCTACTGCCCAGATCAGCCAGAGGCGAAGCTCTGCCTGCAACTCGCAGGGCGAAAAGTGCTTTCGGACATCATCTGCTGGCAGCCAGCTTAGCGGCAAGCCGTGCCCCCGTGGCTGACAAGCAGTGCTCTGAGCAGCCCTGTGCAGGCAGGCAAGGTTGTGGCACCCCACTTGGGATTTAGATACTGGGGGGGAAACCGGTCCAGATCCAACAGCCTCTTCTGAGGCAGGGCTACCACTGCTCCATGCCCTCAGGTCCGACCAGCAAGGCTGTCTGCGTGCTCCCAGTGGGCAAACACACACAGAACACACAAATGCACCATATGTGCACATATATGCATATAAAAATATATAAACAGCTGGCCATGCAGTTCATAGAATTGTAGACTCATAGAATCACGGAACGGTTTGGGTTACAAAGGACCTTAAAGATCATCCAGTTCCAACCCCCTGCCACAGGCAGGGACACCTGCCACCGGACCAGTTGCTCCCAGCCCTGTCTCAGCACTCTCCGAACTATCAAGCTGCAACAAGGTCTTTTACCAACTCATACCAGCACATTTTTCATGCCAGTCCCTCTGCTGCCTTCTCCTCACCTCATCTCCTCCAGGATGTTTTCTCTCTTCTCTCTGCTTCTTCTTCCATCTCCCTTCCTCGGCTGCTCCCTCTTCATCGGCTGCCCGACCCCTTACCAGAACCAGCCACAGCTGCACCTTGTCTACATCAGCCACCCCCCCCACCCCTGAAGCCAGCCCACAGCTGTGCATTATCAATGATAATTAACCCAGCTTCATCCTTCTACACAGCCCCA
>JAVJGJ010000062.1:15306902-15317357 GCA_035590215.1 Microhierax caerulescens | reverse complement strand
GGAGGTCCCCAGCTCCGCCTCGGGGCGACAGGTGCCCGCCCCGGCGCAGGGGCGACCTGCCACAGGGAGGGGGTGGCAGGATATTAAAATTATGGAGGTTTTTTTCCTCTTTTTGTTGCCATTGGTAGGTCTCTTCTCCCAGGTAACCAGCGACGGGACAAGAGGAAACAGCCTCCAGCTGCGCCAGGGGAGGTTTCGGCTGGATACCAGGAAAAGTTTCTTCACCAAAAAGGTTATCCAGCATGGGAACAGGCTGCCCAGGGAGCTGGCGGAGTCACCGTTCCTGGAGGTGTTTATAATTAGATGCGGAGCTTAGGGACACGGTTTAGTGATGGACTTGGCAGTCCTGGGATAACGGCTGGACTTGATGATCTTAAAGGTCTTTTCCAACCTAAACGGTTCTAGGATTGATTATCTCACCCTCCTGGCACAATCCTGGTGTTCTCTTACAACCCAAGATTTTCTAGACCTCAATTACAAAGTTCCGCCCTGCAGCAGGGCCAGGAGAACATTTAGTAAAACCCCTCCCTGGCAGCTACAACTTCAGGTCCTGTTTAAGCCTCTGAAAACCCAGCTTTAATGTAGCAGGGGAAATTATTGTATCCCTGGCTTCTGTCAGTTCAACCACACATCTAAGAGAGCTCCCCAAAATGCAAATCTATTAATGGTGTTTGTTAATTTAATGAAACCTGCAGCAGATGCAAAAGCTGTCACCTGATTAAAGCACTTTCAAATGAGTACTGTTATCTGTGGAAATAAATGGGATTTATTTCCAAATGGTGGAACGTGCATTTGGAAAGCAAACGTAGCAAAGGTAGCTGTGGCGATGCCAACCTGCAGTGTGTCCAGGCTCCCCTAAAGGATTCACCGCGAGGAAGAGCCAAAGGTACTTTTGCTGTAGCTCCATCTGTGTCACTACAGCTACAACAGGAATGGACTGAAACCTTAGTTTCTAGTCTCCTTGGAAAAAAAAAAAAAAAAAAAAAGCCAACAACAACAAAAAAAAACCACAAAAAAACCCACAAGAAAAGTCCTCTTTATTTTTCAAGATGCTCTTTTCTCTAGGCAGCAGTCGCTTTGCCAGCCCCGAGTGCCTGACCCATCCTCACTGCCACAATTCCCAAGGAGCTTACCAGCACAAGCAGTGATTCACACGCTTCCTGCGAAGCCTCCCACGTTGCTGAAGCTCTGACCAGTATCTTCCACTCTGTAAGACAGTGTTCCTCTTGTGCTGTGATGGGAAGCTGGAGGTCGACCCGAGTCCCGTTTAACAGTGCCTCTGTCTGAGAGGCGCAGGCTCAGGCAGCGGCCCCGCTGGGTACCCCCCCTTGCTCACAGCGGTTTCTCTCAGGGTTCTCTGACTGAGGTTCAGAGCTGCCCAGTTCGAACCAAATGTATCTGAAGAGCTAAGGGAGATGGACGAGCAACCATGGTACGTGGAGCATCCTTTCAATGTGAGGGTGTGATGTGACCCTCCTGTTTTGACCGTGCTTCAACTTCTTACTGACCTCTGGAGTGGGGCTGCTTTGTAAAAACAAGTTTTCTATACAGCTTCTCTGTATTGCAAAACAGAAAAAAACAGTCATACCCTGGTAAAAGGGTATCGCAACTTTCGCCTGCATGTCCCTCTTCGTGCTCCGCGTTGCCGTGTGCCTGTTCTGCGACCCTGGGGGTGGCTAGCAACATCCCCACTGCTGGCTGCCGCAGCCGTGCTCCGAGTGCACCAGAACTGAGCACTACATCTAAGTGTTAGGAAACAAAATAATCATGAACAGGTCACATGCTGTAGCAAGTTAACAGACTTTTCAATGGAAAACAGTGATGTTCACATTCCAGTGAGCCATGAGTTTACCTTTTTTGAGAAGCTCAGTAGCAATTACTTCTTTTCCCCATCACTCTCTTTTTTCCTGTGATGAGAATTGGTGATTTTTATAGAATATATAGGAGGGGTTGTGATCCATCAGCCCTCCAGAGGTACAACCACGCCTACCCACTGTATTTATAAGCTTTGAAGGAGAAGGGGGGGGAAGTAACAATCCTCACATGGGTCATGCCTATGCAAAATGGGAAGGGTGAAGGAGCAGGGCAAAGACCACAAAGAGCAAAGAGAGGGTGGGTGTGAGGACTGCACATCCTCTCGGCAGCGGGTGCTTCATTCTGCTGTAGTCCAGATGCTCATGAATCTCCCACCCTGGTGAAGCAAGATGTGCCTTGAAGCAAATTGCTGCCACATAAGTAAAATTAAAGTTGACAGGACGTACCCACGTGATGCTTTTGGAGACCTTAGTTCCCAGCTGAACTCATCCATAGGCAAATTAAGAAACAAAGGTAAGGTGAATAAAGCTTTTCACAGTGTATCTACGGCGACCCTGCTCTAACAGTCGCGGTCCCACCAGTCGTTTCACGTGGGACTAAAACTGAAACTAGGCTGAATGCAGATTAACACCCTTTTTCTTCATTTCTGTCACTTGGGTCACTGCTTGGGCTATCTCAATTTTATTTAGCACACCAGGAAGACCTTCTGGTATATAGCCTGATTTCCCTCTTCGCTTTTCCTATCCAGTTTGAAAGCTTTGCTGAGACACCAGTTATGTGCACAAAGACAGCTGGACCTGAACAGCGTAACCTTGAAGCCAAGCTACTCTTGGCAGCACTCAGCTGCGCAGCTTTCCCCTTCCATCCACCCCCACCCCACCCCGCTGGGGGTCTGCCCAGGGGTCAGGCGTATCCTTGGGCATCCCTCTTTGAAAATGCTGGGCCCTGAAAAAAAATCCTCACTTCCAAGTTCTGTTTCTCTAGCTTGTAGCCTCTCTTCCGAAGTTTGGGGGGGCAGGGGGCGGAGGGGATGAAAGAAGAAGAAAAAAAAGATAGATTCGGGTTTTGGCAGCTCTCTTCTCTCAGAAGAACATTCCACGCTTGCAGATGAAAAGGATTTTTCAGCAAACCAGAGCAAAGAGTCAAAAAAATAAACACAAACAATTACAAAAAAATTGCCACACTCAGTAGTTTTTCTGACTGCTGCTAGTGGCTTAGCGAGACGTTGGTTCGTTGCCTAATCTTGAGCTCAGAAAAAGACAGTTCATCTTGAAGTTTACAGTGTTATTGGCCCAACTACAGAGGATAAGATTTCCCTTAAGTCTTTGCCCAAGGCCTAATGATGACTCCAAAAATAACAAGTCGCCTTGAGGTTGGAAATCTTGGTTCAGAGAGATTTTGTTCATGTTCCGTAAATGATACACAAATATTCATCCGAGTGGATGGAAAATGCTTAACAGCTACATAACACAGCGAACGAGACCAATCCTGAGATGGAAATAATTTACTTAATTCTTTGCAGCACTGCTGTCACTTCCAGCCATCTGTTAGCTGGGGCGCCGCTGATAATCTATTAAGCAGCTTGGGAGATGAAACCTTCCGAAAGCAGAGATTACAAAGAGTTCACTTATTTCTCTGCAGCAGAAAAGGAAGTGGGTGGGGGAGAGGGATGAAAGGAAGAAAACACAGCTCGTACTCTTCTGGCTTTGGGACGAAGGCTTTGCTCTGACAAAAACCTGGCAATTTCACACTTCCCTAATGAGAAATGGTGTCAAAGATGTGGAGCAAGTAGCAGTCGGAGGTGCTCTGTGAGCCTGATTATCTTCATTACATGGTAAATCATAATTTTAATCCAAGAGGTCTTCTCTAGGCCTGTGGATTTGCCAAGTGGCCTACTCGGGATGCTGAGAATCCTGGGTTTCAATAGCAGCTAACAGAACGGTGCAAGAAAAGCAACAGAAATGGATTTCCCATTCATTCAGGGAGTGACTTGCTCCTGCAGGAAACACCAAAACTCTGCCGCTCCGACTTGGTCATGCACCGAGGCAGCCACTCCCAGCGATGCTGTAGCAGCGTTGCCTTTTGTCTTCCAGTTCTTGGGGTTTCAGGTCGTTCGGTACCTCTTTGCAGACTAAAAGAGGGGCATCAAGCTTGTCCTCTCCGCTCTCTGCTGACAGGTCCATCTCTGCGGTGTTTCAGGTATGCAAAAAGGACATTTTTCTCTTGGGTGTACAGCGGATGTGAAAGAGTATCTAAACCTAGCAGTTCAAACCATGGAAAAATTATGAAGTCAGTAAATACAAAACAGGACCTGATAAAAATCTACGTTAGGCTGTCCCTCTGGACTGTAGCTTGAAAAAGAACCTAAAGGTTTTAACTTACCTCCAAGTTAGTATATTTTTTCGTAACACTGGGCGGGCTTTAGTGCTGTAATTGTTAGCATAACTTGTTCAAATATTTCAAGTTCCTACCTTGTCTTATTAATGACATGGAAAAACACTTGAAATCGATCTAATCAAACGTTCACAAGCAGTCGTATCCCACAGGCAGCTGAGATAGGACTGATGAAAACTGAAACCACATTTGTTAATGCTGATACAACCTTAGCTCTGCTCCTGCCAGCTGAACGGCACGCAGGCACGTCGCTCTGTTGAAGCCCCATTGACCACCACGATTTCCCCGGGGCTGAGGGATCTGGCCAGGCAGAACAGCTCACAGACAGACCTGGGACTCCTTTGGAAAATCACGCACTGAGGGGCTGCTGCAGTCACGCTCCAGTTAGGAAACCGACTGCCAGACTCTGCTTGAAATGTATATTGCAAAAAAGAAAATCACAAGCCCCTGTGCACGTCCCCCGGGGTGTCAGGACACCCCCTCGATGGCAGTTCCAGCGTTTGCCTGAGGCAAGAAGCAGTGGGTAATGCTCCCCCTTCCCTGCCCCCACCCATGCCGTACAGCTTTTCTCAGCCAACCTTTCTGTCTGGTGTGCAGAGTTACGTGCGAAGCGAAAGAAGCTTCACAAGGCCAAGGAGTAGCAGAGGCACGAGGGCAGGCAATGGTTTTGACTGCTGGGTACGTTACCTCTGGAAAAACCAAAGGATACACCAGTGGGGTGGAAACAAGCACCTGACAGCATCTGTTCCCCGGGCCGGGGCTACAACACTCAGCGTGCTGGTCACTGCTCCCTTTCAGAAATGTCCTGTCTTGGAGCGATTCAAATGAGCACAGCCCAAGGCAGGCACAGCAGTGGGGGAAGGGACAACTGCTGGTCCTTTTCTGAAGTTTTGGAGCATGAAGTACATATGCTCAGGAGGCCGACGGCATTGCCCGCTCTACAGCGCCAGCTTTCTAAGCCACTTCCATCAGTTTTCGCATGCACAGTGGCCCCCTCAAGTTTCGCTCAAAGCGACACTAACTGCCCTTAATGAAAACCAGAGCCATTTTAGTGTTTTAGCACAGCATTTTAACTCGGCTGCGTTTATTGCTTGCAGAAAGTTCACCGAGCCCACGAGCAGCTGTGACCTCCCCTCGCTGCAGCCCTACCCCGGGCTCAATGTCCCTACGTGTTACCCCGCCGAGGGCCAGCAGGGGGCGCTGTTAAATTTGGCTGCCACCTCCCGCATCCCGGCGCGACCCCGTGCCCTGCCTTTGCCTACTTCCTCCCCCCATCCCAAGCGCCTTGGTCCAGGGTGCTCTTTCACCCCTGACTGAAATGGATTTGCCACCTCGATCAGCCCAGATACAAGACCCTGATGAAAAGCATCTTCCACTTCAACCTAGTACAGGTCCCACACAGGAGTGGAGTCACCGCAGCCGCTGATGAGCATAACGGCAACTCGGTAAAGTGACCAGATCCCTGGGGTGAAGGATGCCCCACAGTTTGCTTTTAACTGGGGCTCTGCCAAAAGAGCCCTTGAAGCCCCTGGACATGAGCTGTGCTGGATTAGGACAAGAGGGACATCTTCTGGGCCAGGGAAATGCACACTGTCACATAAACAATCGTCCCGGTGCATCAGGGGCAGATATTTGGCAAAACGGGGTGACTTTGTAAGACTTGCTATTTTGGCTTAGGATGAAAAAAAGTTATAAACAAACAATTTATAAAAGGGGGAATATATCCCTTTTCAGCTTTGAAGCACAGTCACACAATCATAGAATGATTTGGGACCTCTTTCTGTATCAGGCCTAATTAGATGCAAATGTTACCCACTTAAAACCAATCTGAATGTTCAGTAAAAAAAACAAAAAACAAAACACATTGCAAACTGTTAACCAAATGTGAATATTCAGCCTTTTCTACCCACCCCCCCACAGTTTTTTAGACCCTCCTTCTCCACATCAATGGGTTAGCAACTTGAAGCAAGCACGATGCAAAAAATGCAACGGGAACAAAGACATGGGAGGAGATGGAGGTAAAAGAAGCATCTTCTGCTGTTCAGGTGACTTTCTGCAATTCAGACAACAGCTCACTCAGAACTGAAACCCATTGTGACATCCCATCTTCCCGTCTTCCAAGAGAAAAACAGACTGTGTATGACAATGTAAGCAACTGTGTTGACAGGGACTGAAAGCAGAAAATGGGATAACTAAGTGATCTTGGCCCAAACTCTGTTCAAAACATAGAAGAACTGCCAGCACACATATTTGGTTTATTTGAGAATATTTTAATTTTTAGCTGAGAAATACACAAAAGGGTAGAGTTTAAGGCATGCAGTCAGGCACGAAACTTCTCTTGCTTGCTTTGTGTGCACATACCCTCAGTGTAAGTTCTATGAAAAGGAGTAGATCCTATCTTTAATCTCTACATAAAGCAACTCCGAGTACCCACTTACAGCCTGAGGTTTGATGCAAAGTTTACAGTTGTTCCTGGAATACAGGATTTGTTACAGGGAAACTCAGTTCTTTTTCTGTCTGTGCGATTTATTCTATGCCACACAAAGAAGATGTCATATATTTCACAAAGTAAGTTTGATCAGTGATAATACCAACAGAAGCAAAATAACCTTCTCCACATATATACATGCTGCACTTACAGACGTCTGCTTGCACGGTTTTACTTGGATTGCTCTTTTACTGGAAAATACATATAATCTAGGATAGGAAAAAAACTTTGATTTCTGCACCGTGCAAGTCTAGTTGTTGGTTTTCTCTTGAAAACAAACCAAACTCAGACATCACAAATAAGACAGCTAAATGGGGCAACAAACTTTCACTGCTGAGGTAAAAGAGCAATTCAAAGATTAAGATTTTTGTGGATTTAGGCATATTATCTTTGAAACATCATAGGTATTGAAATAAATATCATAGGCACTGAGATGCTGCTTAAAAATACATTTCTATTTGAGTAGCTTTTGGTTGGTAGTAGGTTAAAGCACCTTTGTGTCTACTCCTGTGGGGCATTTGCTCTTAAAAAGCAAATCAGACAGTACCTGATAGGGAGCATATTCCCAAGGGGAATGTTGTTTATAAGCAGCTACAAAGGAGTACTTTCTCTCCTTAATGCACTACCATTGTTCATACAGCTTCTGGGTTTATTTTTTATTATTATTATTTTAAAACACCATAGTCAAAGACTCTTCTCCCTTACTCGTGCGTTTTTAAAATCAATATGATTAAAAATGAATCTACTGTGCATCCATGTGATGAATGTAAGAGCTCATTCTGCATTTTTCCCACAAAGGTCCCCAACCTGCATTTTTCAATATCACTTAGACTTCTGCTGCAATTATTGGGAAGAGACAAATCCCAACTCCTACATGTGTTTAAGCAGTGCACTCCCAAGGACTTCAATGGTATCAGAAGTTCCATCCTCTGCAGGTGTATTAAGAGTTCTTTATTACAGTGACTTTTCAAAACAGGTAATCCTGAGATTACAAATAGCTGGCAAGTCCAGCACAGAATGGTCCCATTTCCTAGGCCCCATCGCAACAAAAGGATCCATGCATGTGTTTACTTTGTTCCTATCCAGCAAAATACTGAAATACAACTTAAGCATGAGGTCCAGTATCACTGAAAGTGCCTCAAGCAAGATTATTACTTCACTATTAAATCTTTTGAGAGCATAAAATGAAAATTAACTCAGTGTGTAAGAATTAAATCTTAAAAACATGCACACAGAGGCACCAACATCTTTGATTTTCTAAAAATGAACAGGCCAATTAGCCCTGGGGGAAGAATCAGAACTCCCATTCCTGCTCTTACTTCTGACTAGGAAAGAGCCTATGGAAAGTTTTCTTTACACATTACCTGCAAAAGTGGCTCAGAGTTAAAAGAAACAATCAAGTCTACCAAATGAGTCTGCATCCTCAAAAATTACAATCTAGAACTTAGTTTTAAAACACTGATAGCAACCATAATGTATAAAATATATCTGGCCTTTCTGACAAAGAAAGAACTACAAAATTATCAAAAGCTAACTGTGCATTTAGATTAGCCAGCACACAAACAGAAGTTCAAGAAAAGCAGTGCAAAAAATGAAAGAGTAAATAGTGAATGTGAAACAGCTAGGCTACACACTGCGAAGCTTGTAAATAAGAGCATGTAGCTAATACGCATTCCCAACTTCAACTGCAATTCAGTAACATTGCAGTGAATTAATTACAAGAACATATGAACACATGAAAAATTGTATGCCAAAATGTGCTTTTCAGCTCTGACACGGTCCCAGGACATAAGGAAGGCTTGTTGGGAGCATCTTCCTTTACCACCCTGACATTTCATCTTTGATTGCTCTGGGCAGAAATAATTTCCCCCTCCACTCAAGCCTGATGTGAGAATGGCTAAACCACAACGTCAACCCCCTGTTCCATTGCAGCTACTTAAAGTTACAATTAGGAAACCCTGAAATACTTCTCTGGGGCCAACAAAATTAGGCAGGGTGATCCTAGTAGAAAGACTCCAGTAAAACAAAGCCAGACTTTGTTGGCTGGTCCTTTGCCAAATTAGTCTTGTCACACAGAGCAGGATTGCTCAGAAGACACAGGAGAGATCAGATGTTTCTCAATACCACCTGACACCGATGTTATGCTGACATGCAGGACATGCCCTGGTCAAGCTTTGCTGAAATCAGCGTGCCCAGAGTGGGTTATTAGCTGTCAGGTTTCCTAATGGCTGTCAGAAGTTCTTCAGATACTCTATTTTAGAGCTTTCATTCCCAAGGGAATACAGATTATCCCATCCTCTGAAGAAGGTGATTGTCTATTGCAAAAAAATGGGGGAAATTTAAGAAATACAGAAACAAAAATCATGACGAGACAAGCATTGTGATTCAACAATAAAGGCAAAGCAAAACACATTATCACCTTGAAAGAACAAAGTTAGATAGGAAGGGATCGGATTCTATTGAGCTTAACCCTGAAAGACACTGTCCGTTCATGGTTAAGTTTGCTATGAATGACTCATCCACAAAGTAACGTGTAATGTATTCCTCAGCAGCTTCTCCCAGCAGTTCAGAACATAAAAGCCAGTCACAAATAAAAACTATAAGGCAAAAATTAAAAAAACGACCACCCTATCTCCCATTTCTCATCATCGTGATGCCTCACAAAAGAAAATACAAAACCTGAAAGCATTTTAACTTGTAAAATATGAAATGCAATTCATGCTATGGAGGAATACCTCAGCCTTTTAGCTAGGAAACAGTCTTCCCTTGGGTGTTTGGTTATTAGCTATCATGCAAAAACAATTAGTCATTCAAGCAATTAAGGTAAGTATCTCCTAAAAAGATTCTGAGCTTTTCAAGCCTTAAATGCAACTGCTATAAAAGTAGACTGTTCCTGAGTGTAATTTAGTTATTGTACTGGCTCTCCTGAAGAGATTCATTGTATCATGTGTTGTAAATTCTTGATGCTCTTTTAGCTGCAGTCTGAGCCTCTGGTGAATTCTCCTCTTGCTCCTCGCACTTCTTATGGTTTAGGAATATGTCTGATTTTAAGAAGCGGCTGTAGCTGTCGTATTTCATGAGATTGAATATCTGGTAGGAGGTGGAAAAAAACATAAAAACAATGACCTAAGTAAAACTAGATTTTAAATGAGAAGGACAGTATATGAATTATAAGGTATTTTTGTTCCGTTAGGACTAAAGCATTACTAAAAAGCATGACGTTAAAATGCACTTCAAACTCTCAAAAGGGGCTGAATGTAGCAAACAATATCGTAGGTTCCATGGTCACTGTTTTGCAATAATGTCTTTAATAGTTTAAGAATCAGATCATGGTTTTCACAATGGTTAGGTTCTGAAAACCTAACACTGAAGGTGGGAGTGTGACATACCATGGTCAATAGGTAGGATTTTACATCTGATGATCAGATAACTGCACATGTGGAGAAGCCAAGACATTAGCTGGTCCCCTGTCACAGCAGCCTCAGGCCTGCAGAGCCACCAGCAGTAAAACCTAGTGAGGGTAGGGTATCCTTCTGGCAGGGTGATTGGAAGATACTCAGAGGGACAAAGCAGAGCTGAAGAAGAAGAGGTACCTTTTAGGCACCTTTCTGACTGCAGTTACTCTTACACCTTACAGAATAGCTCACGATAAAGGCAGAGCATCTGGATCACAGCATCAGAGTGCCTGGGCTTGGAAGGCACCTCTGGAGCTCATCCAGCCCAACCCCCAGCTAGAGCAGGGTCACCCTGAGCAGGTT
>JAVJGJ010000062.1:15289194-15305662 GCA_035590215.1 Microhierax caerulescens | reverse complement strand
GAGGGGAAGGATAGCGAGGGGAACGACAGAAAGGGGAAAGACAGTGAGGGGAAGGACAGAGAGGGGAAGACAGGCAGGGTTAGGTTAGCAGGGTGAGTCCTAAGGGGAATATGTGTCCGCGAGGGAAGAGGGGAAACAGAGGGGAAGGAATAAAGTAAACCTCAAAACTATAACTGAGGCAAAACCAAAGCCTACATCACCCTCTGCCTATTATTTCACTGGCGGAGCCTCTCTGAGTCATGCTTCATGACTGATTACATTTTATGGTGCTCAGAGTAACTAAATTTCCAAGATGAGTTTCTGGATTCTGACCTGCATGTGTGGATAATCTGTGTGTGGATTACTAGAGCTTTACCTTTACAGGCCTCATTTCTAACTGATAGTGCAACCACGTAATAAAACTGTTTGTTAGTGGTAAAAAAAAATAAATAAATCTCAAACTCCTTTTTCATTTCACATCCTCAAGGAACCTGGACAGATAAAGGCAAACACACAAAATTTCAGTGTTCTTGTCCGTGTGTTTGCTGAATTAGCACCACTGCAAGTAAATTATATGAAGCATTTTACTAACCATTGTTTGTTTACATTCTTAAGTATTTAAGTTCACATTTAAAACAGTGGAAACCTTGCTTTATAAGCTACATATTGGAAGACTAAAGTTCCCAAAACACTCTCTCAGTGTAGACCCAAATCAATGCGGTTAAGCAAAGTTAAATTACTCCTCCTGGCACTGGCTCGCTACAATATAGTTAAATTTATCCAACCAACTCAAGGGGGGGGGGAAAGTAAGGAAGACATTGCTTGTTAAAACATCATAAGTCAGTGTTAAGAACTTAGACCCCTCTTTCTCCTGGTATTTTTTAAAGCATTTCCCAGAGAGAAAGAGCTCTATCAAAATCTGGAGTCTGGTCAGCCGAATGCACAGAACAGACAGATTTTATAATCACGTGCAAAAGCAGAATTCTCTTTTTCCCTCCCCTCATCACCTCTATGGAGCAGGAACGTTTACCTTGTAAATATTTGGAAATCTACAGATTTCTAAGAACCACTCTAACACCATTTCTTTGTTTAGTATGAACAACTGCCTCTAAGTTATTTATTTAAGGCCATCCCATAAGCACAAAAGCACACCCCACAAGCAGCCCCATTTAAATCAGTAGGTCTCTACAGAACTGAAGTGCTAGTTACCAGCAATGCCATAGACCAGACTGGCTTTCAAGCTCTGCCTTTTTATACTTCAGACACACAGTGCCAGCAGTAGTTAACACTGTTCTTTAGAGAACAAATTATACCACTCTTCATAACTTTATAAGGATGGAAAACTAGAGAAGACCATAACTCTTCCTGAATTATTATCTAACAGCAATAAACAGAAACTTCAAGCAGTGAAAACCTGCAACAACCCATAAATGCTCTGCATTTGGTTTTAAAAGTTCACAGATTTTCTTCCCACACTAGTAGGATTGCTCTACCCTTGGTCTGGCACGTTTCCAGTTCAGGTATTACTACTCCCAGGCTGTTCATGTGCGTACTCGCTTGCAAAACCACAAAACATTTTAACTCCAGTAGTCTCTCCAGCTTCACTCTCATAGCTACCCACCCTGAACTGCACCGCTTAGATTTACTAGAACATTTTCTTTCCCCTCCCCCAAGTCAGAAGTTCTTCCCCGAAAAACTTTGCTTCTTCACGTGGAAACTGGGTTTCAGACATTTCCATTGCTAATGACTTAGAATCTGCTTGAAAGACAGCAGAGCCTTTGCTTCTCAGACCACTTCAACTGACCCAGCCGGTGTGCAACTAACATATTCAATGCCTGATGTGAAATGGGTTGAAAACACTATTTAAATCAGTGTGCTTTCTCCACAAAAGACCCAAATGGAAAATACAGGTAGTCCTGAGGATGGTACAGAAATTAAAAATAGTACAGACTAGGAGTGCTGGAAAGCTGCAGATAAGAATGACTCACTTTGTAACTTATGCTTCAAAATAAGCTAAATATCAAGAAAATTTACCACCAAAAGACATGCCTGCAAAATGTCATCTAATTTCTGCCAGACCTCCCAAGTTCTATAGAAAAAGGCAAAGCAGATACCAGCTCCTCTTTCGAGTTTTGTGGGCTACAGAAGTGGAAGCTTTTCAGAAAATTGCATTATATTTAAATCAATACAAATACCAAAACAAAACAAAGTGAAGAATATTAAGCTCTCAAGGAAACCAGTGGCAACTACGGAAACAAACATCAGCAATGACTCAGTGCAAGTGAACACACAGGAAAACGTAGGCACAAAGTTAGTCAGCTGGGTGATTCTCAAGCTACTGGCAGAGGAACCCAGGAGAAAACTTCATCCAATTTTCCAGGGAAGTCCTGCACTAGGAATTAGTATAGTTGTGCTGAGTCTTTTAACTAATTGGTGCTAGTTAGGCAGGGCCAAGAACCTGGAATATGTTGCATCCACCCTCAGAGCAGCTGCACTAATACCCAAACACAGAAGCAACCCAGCTCTGTGCTTACCTGTTCCCTCCATACCACAGCAGGCAGATTCTCACCTTTCCTACACTAGCTTGTGTTTAGAAAGCAGAGTACATTAAAAGCAGATAAAACCTAAAGAAACTGTTCTTGCAGAAAATAACTTTACCTGGTCCTGGAGCTTCTGAAACATGAGAGGGTGAGGTGTCTCCAAAATGGTCTCATTCAAACGGGACTGCCCTTCCACATTGACTTGGGAGGAAGCTTTACTGGACAGGAAGGTCATGTAAATTTCTTTAGCTTTTTCTTGCATCTGCAAAAGGATATATTTATTTAAAGAATTATTTGTTGTGGGAACACTCTCTGTATTTGCTATGTTTCGTTGGAGACTGCTCTAGGTCACCGAGTTTTTCAGGTTCACATTCTAAAACCAAAAGTTAGTCTGAATTAAAAATGAAAAGAAGTAACAAAACAAATATACATCAATTAGCTTATTTGCATTCATTTGTACTGGAGGAAACACACCTCTGAGGCCAACTCCTGAACTGGCAATGTTAGTGGAGGCTATCAGTACTCAGCACTTCAGTTAAACAGCAGGTTGCAATGTTTGAATCCGAGTATCCAGTGTAAAACTGCTCAGAATCATCAACTGGGCTTTGTCTTTACTATTTAGAAGGCTATTTTTACTAACAGATAATCATTATGTGCAAGGAACCCAGAGGAAAAAGCACTGTGAAAACTTAGTCTTACTGCAAGGCAAACCCAAGTGAAGTTAGCTAGATAACCTCGTCATACTGCATGCTTTGTCCTAACTATGTTTTTACCTCAGTGCAGTTCACGTGCAACACTGACTAAATGATTAAAAAAACCAACAACTTTGCTAATAGTAAAAATAAGACTCTTAGGAGCCTCTGAAGGCTAACAAATAAGGGTAGGTGTGACATGCATTAAGCTGTTTGCTAGCTTTTGCCCTGATTTCAGCAATTGTGTTTCAGTGTTCTTCTCTTGATCAATCGGTCACAGTGATAACGTTTCGACCCAGCCCAGCATCTTTAGGCTTCAAAGCAGTAAGCGAGTGGTCACAATCTCAGAAATTCAATGCAAGCTCCCCCTTGACCAGAAGGTTGGATAAGAGGGTGCCAGTGGGGGAGAAGACAGACAAGCCAGGCAGGAGGCAAGCCTCCCTGCTGCAATCTGTGTTTTGCACACCGAAAGCAAAGCCCATGCAGCAGCAGGCACTACGATCCCAGGACACGGGTGCTCATCAGTGCTCCCCACTGCACACCTAACGAGCAACCACCTGTCCAGATCAGCACCAACTCAAGGGCTGTGTCTTTGATGGCAAGCGAGCCTGAAGAAGTAAGCGTTTAAATCCTCGTCCATGAAGGAGTCACAGAATTTCTTTCATGTTTTACAGCTGAGAATCAACATTTGGGGATAATTAGAAGAAAAGCTACACGTGTTTGACGATTCACAAGACCTAAAGAGTTAACTCTCACTGCTGAAGGGGACACACATTTTCCAGGAGTATTCCTTTTTAAACTAGATTATCCATCTGACAGGTCATGTGTCAGGTGCATTAGGTCACAATGAAGTGTTTTTAACATTTTCCAATCTTTCCAGTTTCACAGGCCAGGGAGGACCAGGTCAGCCACGTCTGTTCTAAATGAGCAATTAATCCAATCAATCTGAGTTGCGACTGCTTTAACTGGTAAAGTTAATACCCTAATGCAGAGTAAAGGTACCTTTAGCTATTACTGCATACGAGCAAGCACAAGTGATTGTACTGACTCAGTCCTACATAAATAACTTTTGAACCTGCTGTCCAATTTCAACCATATTTAAGAGACGGGCAAAGGACTGAAAAATAATTACCCTCCTACTGATTCAATGGAAAAGAGCAGCAAGAGAAAGGAAAGGGAGAGGAACAGCAGCACAGGCACCAAGGGAAAAGCTGCAGTATATGTCCAAAAGTTATGTACTTGAACTGCTAGCTAATCAAGGCACACAGAGCTCCTTGTCAGCCACAACACAAGATGCTGCTTGCCCATGGAAAACAGGAGCAAGCTGGGCACTGCAGAGAACCAGGAGAGGAAGGACTGAGGGGACACACAAAACTAGAAGTATTGTGAGGAAGTTTAAAGAACACGGTAGAGGAACATGAGGATTGTGCGGGAGGTTAGTGAAATGGGGAGGATCTCTGGATTTTGTGGGGAAGAACTACAAAGAAAGGAAGTGAAAGAGCTGTGGTAGGGAGAGGGGGTCATTGGAGAGACACAGGGGACCCGACTTTATAGTAATGGGGAAATATGGCAATGCACAGCTAAACTTCACAGGTTCTGCTGCACATGGAACAACTGTTATGTTAAGTCTATGCTTTAGTGGTAGAACATCAGTTTAACTATATTTAAAAAAAAAAAAAAAAAGACAGTACAGTTAAAGCTGCCAGTATGTTTATACATCCCCAAATGACATTCAGGGAGAGCTGGGTTCAAGCAGAGGAGGCAGCGATGTGTCCCCACTCAGTGGGTGGCATTCTTTGTTCCACGTCAGCCTGAAACTAATGCCTTAGCACAGGGGACTCTACTCTGGAATTTAAACAACACTTAAACTGGGATCTTGTTCACAGGTGGTTATTAAAGGATTTCTGGCACTTTTCACTTACATCTGTGTGCTCACCCCAGCATCCGTGCCAAATTCCCATGTGGAGTACAAAGTTCTGTCTATAGAAATCCTGCTCACTATTTCAAGTGGATACAATATTCTTTCCCACTTCCTTTCCTAAGGTCAAATTCAGCTCTCAAGCACGCGTGGTTCCCAAATGAGGTGAATGGAAGTCCCAGATGCTCATCAGCACGAGCTCCAGCAGTTAGCAGCTGTGCAGCATTACCCAGTCCTGCTTAACGATTGCCACATTCCACATAGGAAGTGGCAGAAGAAACTCTTGAATAGGTACACTTTGTTCTGAAATTGTCCTCTACAAAACTTCTCAACATGGGAATTTTGGTGGGTTTCAGCAAAAGCTGAAAAGATTTCTTGTTGTTTGAAGCATTTATTACAATCCGTAATTTACAAGCTGCAAGAGAAGAAACATTTAACCCTTGGGATGTAGCGCAACGGACATGTTTATTTCATTGACAGTCACAAATGCAACAGCATATGACTAACTCCAATAAAATATTTAAAGTTCAATTTTATTCACTTATCCCCACCACTCCCATTTCAATAATTAAATGTGTCCTAAGATGAGAACCATATGGGTGGCAGAAGAGATCACTGCTACAAGTGGACTTGACCTAATTCCTTCCTCAATCTTTGCTAAAAATCACTTTTCTATTTTAACCTCAATTTTAAAGGAATATCTTTTTTTTTTTTTTTTTAACTACAGAGATGTGTCTTGAGTTGAGGGGAGGAATTTGTGCTTTTCTGCTACAAGAGGACAGGCTGAATCCGGCCCATCTAAAACCTGCCTAGCCCAGGTATTGCGGTCTGCTTGCCGCCCAGCTCTGCAGACGCTGAAAACCTCCCCTGCTCCCTGAAACATGCCTGCATTTTGTATTAGCCCACCCAAACAGGGAAACAAATACAATCTCATGGAGCAGTCTGGTCTGAATTCTGTTTCTGCCTTCTCCTGACTACGCATCCTCACTACTAGTCTAGAGCCAACACAACATGATCTGGCTGATCGTTGCCAGCCCTCCCTCCGATCCGCTGACCTAGCAATCCTGGCCACACAGCAGCTCACATTCAAGAGGAAGGGGACAGAGAAGACGTATCTGCACAGCATCTTGCAAGATCTGCCTGTGTTGGCTTGATAGAAGTCAGCTTCTAGGCTGAGCCCATGTGACTGTGGTTAGAGTAACAACTGAACCAAATTTAGTAAGTCTTGAGGAAGGGCCCAGGATATTTTCTTAGAATGGCACTAAGGCAGTGAGACAGTTTGCAGCCAACAGAAAGCAGCTGAGCGAGCCTGCACCTACCTGCAAAGACCAGAAGGGACCCGAGGGAAGGGCAGAACATTTACTGAGCCAACCACTCTGATGGTACAACAGCCTGCACAAAACCAAAAACTGCTCCGGGCTGACGTCGAAGGGATGACAATAACACTAGACACAATGAATACTTAATCCACTGGCCAGGTGGTGACTTTTGTGCAAGTTTAAATCAACCAAGAAAAACTCCACACTAACACTCTCACATCAAGTAACAAAACATGTATCTCATACTTTAAAAAATGGAAAACAAAAATCCCATTCAATCCAGGTTAAATCGAAATCAGCTTCATCTGACCAGAAGTCTAAGTATCTATGAGCTAGTTTCTGTGGTGAACCAGTTTTAATGAGAAGCAGGTTATAAAACAAGTAAAAAGTTGTGTTTAGAATACTTTGCTCACATTAGATACAAAATGATTTCTGCAAGAGTTTCAGAAGACAAATTCATGCTTCGTGCTATCATAAACACTGGAAAGATTTCTGGGTTTAGTGCTTCTTCTGGCTTTGTAAATGATCTAAACAAATCCATCCATAAGCAGTAGCTCTAACTGTAAGTCTGTGTCATTCTAAAGCACATTTATTCTAGCCAGCCATAACAGCTTTGGCAGTAGTAGACTCCAGATTGACCACACTGTGTCATGATTGGTACTGCGTAATTTAGCTAAACTTAAGTCTGTCCATTCATTTGGCAATTCATTCAAGAATTCACTCAGTTACTATCTCTATACATCAGTTTACTATTTCCTGTACTAGCATGTGCAATCCTAAAATAGCTAAAAAGATGGAAATTATTTAGGAAGGGAAAATACGGTTATTATCCCACTGCAAACGCGGGACCTTACAGAAGGATGTTCCACTTTCATTTCCATTTTAAAATGCGGTTTGATACCTGTCCAAGGGGTATCAAGAAAAGGCTACATAATACCTCCTGGCAAGGACACTGTACAGTGCACAAAGAAAAAATATCTGCCCTGTACAAAGCAAAGGGTTCTTCTTGTTTGGTCATGGACTGTTACGCCGGCTTCTACTTCACCACCTCAGAAAGCAAATGTTTTTAATGGAGTAGAGAGATCAAGAACACCTAGATCCCCATCCCATCACACTGAACGCAGCAGCCAAGACGCTGCATGGACATCTGGGGACAAAAGAGAGGAAATGCTTTGCCACTAACTTGATAATAATGAGATCTGCAGCTCGTGCCGAAGCAGAGCCAGGTCAGTGGGAGTGACGGTAGGTACCACATTAGCCCAGACAGGAGGCTGGCTTCCAGCACAACCCAGACAGGCTGCAGCTGAAACACTCCCTTGCAGGCAAGGGGAGAGGATGACTCCCAGCCCCACTCTACCTACTGACACTGCTGCCATCGCAGTGGCATCTAGCACAGCTCCCTCTTCTATCCCCTATCATTTCCTTCCTTTCTCTTTCTCCTTACATCTCACAGAAAAATAGCCTGATTAGTTATTATTTTCTGAAGACTGTCTGCATTTGTGGACCTTAACGAGGGAGGGAAGCAGTGAAATACACAAAGCTGAAACACTGCTAAATATTACAAAGTGCACAGTCAAATGGAACGCTTTCCTCTTCTTGCCAATACTTGTCTTCTTTTTTTTGTGGATTTATCAATATACAAAAATATTCACAACTGAAACAAGCAAATGTTTTAAGGGGAATGCTTTTTCAGTGCAAAATATAGAATATTTACAGAATGTAGACTCCTCCCCCCTCCCCTCCTCAAAAATATGTTTTGTTAAAAATCCGGGGAAATTTTTTTGTTGAAAACCTGCTGGGAAACAGTTTTAGCTGACAATATTGACTAAACTGAAGAGAGGAATCCTGCAGTCTGGATAAAGCTCTCCTATGCTTGCACTCTGTAATGCCCCTAGTAGCACAGTTCTGCTGCCTGATTCCTATTCCTTGACATTTCTGACGTTACTTAAAGCATGTACGGTCCCATCTGAAGCAGGTTTAACTGGCATTTTCCCAGCCTCACCTCCTCATGGTACTCTACTTTGGCCAGAAGATTGCAAAAGGGGCTATACATTTGTACCCTCTGCATTCTAAAATGCTCCCTTTGGCAACAAGAGCTGCAGACATGTGAAAAGCTTCAAACCCTAATTGTGAAAGTGGATGCTGTGCTCCTGGTGGGTTTAAACATAGACCAAGATCCAAGCAGTGAAAAAAATTCACTGGATGTAGCTTACTGAAAAATTTCCAATAGAGTATTTTCTACTAGAAAAATACAGCTTTCATGAAAATGAAAATGATCTGCAGGTATCAATTTGAATAAATACTTAAATGAAAAAGTCCAAATGGACCTTCAATTTCCTTTGTTTTGCAACTTGTAATGTGATAAGGCAAAACTTTTCATTTTGGCATTGTAAAACGTTTTGTTTGCGCTGTTTGTTATTTTTATGTTCTGCTAAAATATTATAATGGTATATATTTTCATGTAATGAATTTTCTATGCTTTAAAAAAAGTCCTGAATTAAATATATTTTCAAGCAAGATGATGCAATATCACTGAATTAAACCTTTTGCTATTGCCAAGCAACAACAAAAAGTTCAGAGTTTTCAAAACATGAGAAACACAATTTCAGCATTTTGTTTTGATTTGAAATAAAACCAGCTTTGTTTCCAAACAATTCCACCACAATGATTTCCGCACAGTTCCTTCAAATATATTTATTTGCACTCACATGAAGCATGTTATATAGCAGAAACGTTATAGCTCCAGCTCTGCTACGGAACCTTTGTTGAAAAGTAAAATCCATTTCAGAAACATACCTGTTTTTTTCCCTGTGTTTTCTTAAATTCTTCACATGCTAGCCAGAACAAAACGTTTTCTTCACTAAATTCTTTCTTTAAAAACTCCTAGGGAAGAGAGAAAACAAACAAAACTTAGGATCCAATTTCTCAGTTGTTTTTCTCTCTTCCTACTATAGCCATTAAAGCTAGAAGCTGCCTACGGCTAGCTTTACCAGGGTGTGAGTTTACATAATACAGCGTAACAGAACTACTGCATTAGTGCATCTGCACACTACCAAGACACAAATGAACAATCATATATTCAGCACTTTGAAAGCACATTCCAGCAGAATGATGAGCCACATTTAATCTCAGGGCATATCAGTAACTAACAATAAGGGATTCTTCAGTCTCCCTTAAGTAACGCAAGCAATGTTATGCTCATTACTCAAAGGAAAACCCAAAAATATACGAATTACTTAGCAGGTGAGTATAATGACTATTCTAATGAGAGTCACAGATCACTTCAGATTCTCATCTAGTATCTTTCTGGGGGTTTTTATGAGTAAAGTCTCTAAGAAACACAAAAATTTCTAAACATGATCATCATTGGCAATAAATTCACTTCAGCAAACTAAAGCAGAAGATCTATTTGAGTTCTCTAGACAGTGTTTAAACAAAGCACATTCCTCCAAAAGTGAGGCGTGTTTTAAAATGGAGAAAAATTATTTCTTTATAAAATGTAAAATCCGAAATATTTACAGCTCTGAGATCATCAGTTTTCTTTCAAGTGTTTGAAAATAGAGACTAGGTAACGCCAAGAATTAAATAGCACTAAGATTACTTTTTTCTTTTTTTTTTTAAGTATTCTAAATCACAGTGTTTTATAATTCTAATGTACATCACTTTTCCAACCAGTCTGGCAGGAAACCGTTTTATCCCAGGGTATTTTATCAGTGCTCGGTATAGCAAAACCATACTCAGGTAGGTAGTTCCCATTCCTATAGCTAATATGGTGAGAAAGCTTTGCCTTGAAAAAACAAATTCGCCACCCTCACCTGATTAAGCCTCAAGCCTGCATTTTGAGCTACACAAGCCCACACTCTGTAGTAAACTTAAGGGGAATTATTTTCAGTACAGCTGCTGCAACACAGAATAAGAGCCACATGCAGTTATGGGGCTCAGCAGCTGTTAAGTGGTAACTCACTGTTTAAGTAAGGACAACGTATAAGAGTAAAGAGTGCAGGATCAGTCCTCAGTGATAAATAATGCTTGGCAAGAGAGACCAGCGGCTCAAGGACTGTAGTTTATCCAACAGTAACTTGTTAATCCCTGCAACAGCTGATAGATCCGATTAGAAAAATGCAACCAAAAGTCTTCCATGTGCCTTACGAGAGCAAGCTGCGGTGGTAGAGGGCAAAAGGCACTACTTCAGAAGCTCAGCAAATGCCACAGCTCCAATTCTGCCACCTCTGCTCAGGGTACGTATCTAGAAGGATGCACGCCTATGTGCCTACAGCACTGCCACAGTGGCACAATTCATGCTGCAACTCATTCAGCTTTAAATTCTAATTTTGGTTTATAAAAATATCCATAGTTAATATAGCAACCCTAAATCGTTTCACTCCTTCTGGATCTTCAAGGAGGTTCTCCAGTGATGTAGCCCATTTTGAGGTTCCTTTCAAGGTTTGGTGGCTGCTGCTTGGGTGACCCTCGCTGTCATTTATCTCTGGAAAAAAATGAAAAAAAACGCCATCTTAGTTAGAAGTGATGAATGTCACATGCATTTCTTCCCCACTGCCCTCTGCATCCTTGGATTACAGCTGCTCTCTTTAAAGGAAACACCATAAAATTGAAAACAAACACACACACATATTTGAATTCTGCTTTGCCTGCAAGGAGGCAAAAATGCCTTGCAGTTATATAATTCATGAGCACGTAAGCAGGCACCGTCGCTGTTTTATAGGAGTTCAAGCACCTTTTGCATGTGGAACACAATGACCGCAGCCTGTGTAGTAAAAGGACCATTTGCCTTTTTTTCTGGCACTGTCAGCGACATTGGTTCTAGAAAGCAAATCCTGGTCACACACATGAAACTTATTTTTAAGAAAGGAATCACCACTGGAGGCTGGGAAAAGGCAAAGAGAGAAAGAAAAATAATGCTTTGTTTAGCAGAACAAGTCCAATATGTTAACGTAGTCTAACGGGAGGAAAGACAGCTGGCAGAAGAGCCTCATTCCAGCTGAGTCAACCTGTTATTGGGCAAGTGGTATTTGGGTGGTTTTTCTGTTTGCTTGTTTGTTCTCAAGTCTGCTGAAAACCTGCTTTTATAAGGTGTATTGGACTGTACCCACATTTTATCTGCCAGCCAGCCTTTTCACAAACAGGAGAGATGGTATACATTTTTGAATGTTTTTATCCCAGGGACAAGTATGTTACATCCAAGGTGATGCCAAAAAAATTGTTTGCTGGCTACTCATCAGAAAACCTATTACTTGGGATGACTCCAGGAATTTCACTGCTGATCTGAAAAACTCTGAAACAGACATAAAGCACTTGGCCTCCTTTCCTCTCACACACAAAATGCCCAGAGAAGACAGTAGGAATGCAGGCTAAGAGCTTTCCACACACTGGAAAGGTGCACAAAACTCTTCCTGTAATCAATACAGCTCCTATTTATTTTTATAACTCCTTCATTTCTCCCTACCAACTTATTTGAAATATGGATCTTAGTAACTTCTGCTTAAGCTCTGTCAAAAAAAAACTTTTCCCCCACCATGAAACTAAACCTCAACACATATCTGAAAAAACTATCTATGCAGAGCTGTACTATCAGATGCCCTTTTCAGCTGGTAACTAGAATGATAAATGCTAAGGCTAAAGCTCTACAAAATATTGGCACGACAGCAAAGCCTGCTGAGTTTTGGTTGGTAGGGACCTGTCGATTCTATTTGTTTTTCTAACAGTGAGAAGGACCACTGTTTTAAATGAATTAACATCTCCTCCCTCGACAGCAGTGGGTTTTTTTACACAGGAGAAATTAAAAGGCTGGAAAAGTGGTAAACCTGGAGCCACCAAGAGATCTGCACTCACACCCCAGGTAAATACAGATGTAAAATAAAAGAACATTTCTGAACTGATCGAGCAAATGGTCACTGCAGGCTACATTTTTCATGTGCAAATCCTGTCCCTCCTGTGTCTGTCCTGCTCTCCCTCTGTGGTGCAGTGACAGCACCAACTTTAGACTTCTTCCACAATGAATGCATGACTCCAAACCTGCACTAAACCTTCCAGGATCAAAGATGATAACCAATTTGGGTAAGCACTGTGACAGATTGGTCTCCAAATCAGCAAGAATAGCTACAGCTCTATGTGAGACACACAGTCTGCTAGTTAAAGGTCAGGAGTCAGAACCTGAGGACCGTCTCCAAACCACTACACTGCAGACTTCATGTATGACCAAGAGTACAGTGAGTTAACTCTGCCTCAGTTTCCTCTCCCCTCATGCAAAAGGATGTGATTCTTGATTACTGCCTGCAAAATTTATTTTAGGAACCTGACTCAAAGTATCTCGGCATCTAACCTCACTAAAATCTGTGAGATTTAAGTGGGAATAACCAGGTACATTGAAGCAGAACACAATTACCTCTGAGGAGCTTGAATCTTTTGTTATCTGAAGCTCTTGCTTTCTGAGGAGCTGCAGAATGGCAGCTCTGTGTGTACGGGTGCTAACAGCCTGAAGAACCAGGCCATTCCCCTATTTAATATATGACTTAGCACAGAACTTATGGGAGTGAGATTTTATTTCCAAGGGAAGACATACATGACTTCTTCCTATGCCTGTTCTGCTACACCTTGTGGTACGCAACTCTGTCACTCATTTGTTTCCTCACTTAACCAGCTCCCCACAACCCAAAAAGTACTGTGGTTCTGAGATGAGGCTTGCCCATCCATTGCTTGTACAATGCAACCCTTTCATTTACCCCTTGCCTTGCTTATTCGAGCTGGGAGTTCCCCAGCACAGAGGGTATGGGAAGCCACAGGTGCTGGGCAGCTCTGCTGAGCTGGCGTGGGTGCCACCAGTAACCACAATCCCACCTCAGCCCAGGCTACAACTCCCAGCATCCGTCCACACTGAGGCAGGGGACACCAGCCACAGTGTCTCAGTGGAGGCAGACGCTCAGACCGCTTGTACATAATCAACACAAGGCCAGAGAACACCCCTGGACCCTGCTATCAGGTAGTGCAGTACAGCCCTTGTGCTGAGCAGTCCCCCCAAACACACAGTCACTGCATCCAAACAGGCTGCTGGGGACATCACCTGGCTGGTACCACCCTGCCAGCTGTGCCTGGGGCAACACAGCTGGCAAGGGCCAAAGCGGCGCCAGGGATTGTGCCAACAGCCCTGGAGAGCTCAGGTCTGTGTGCCTGGCATGGCACTGATGAAGCTCTCTCCCTCCAGGCTGAGTACCATTCATCCCCATGCTCAGTGTCCCTTTGCAACCACGATAAAACATTAACACTCCCCTTCAGTGAGAATGTAAATAGGCTGCATGTGATACATGACAGCAAGAAACACCCTGAAGTTTATGAGGATATTAAAACCGCTGGGTATTTTCATTATACCCCATCAAATATGCCATCACAAACATTTTTTCTAATACAAAAGCCACCCCACCCCACCTCCACATGCTGTTTTTATTTAAAAACATTATTTTTATTTAATGTTTTTATTTATTTAATTTTATTTAATTTAATAAAGCCCCAAAATAATTAATAAATTATTTAAAGTATTTAATTAAAAATAATGTTTTTATTTAAAAACATTAAAAAGATTTGATGTGAGATTTCTAGATTTTTTAAGACCTTAAAAGATAGAAAAGAGGTTTTCCCTACAAATGACTCAAGAAGCTAATGCCTACATCCACATCCCATAATGTGTTACTAAATTACCTTAAAAATTATGCTTCTGCTGAAGTACTATTTAACGAAAGTCTGAAACAATTTATTTTAGAAGCAATTCTGTAATAAATGTAATTACATGAATGACCCTCCTGAAACCTATTTATCGCTGTTTGCTATTTATAAAGATAACTTTCCCCTATTAAAATCACCTAGCCACAAATTTATGTAAGATACACGGGGAAACAACAAGCTCAATACCAATGTTTACCAACCAAAACATTTACATCAGCATCATCATTTAAATGAGGAAGGCAGACATTTGCTGTTACTGAAAACCAGGAGACAATTTCGTGCATCAAAAAGGGTATTACAAAATGGCACTTCTTCCACCAATATTTCTCTAAAAGTAACACGGAAAATGTACAACAGATGATAAATAACTACATTTCTTGATATCATAGGAGAGTGCCTGCTATCTTTTATACGGGTCAGAAACCAAGAGGCAGAGAGAGCCAACAACGGATTCCCTGCGGAGCACAGTTGTTGAGTCTCTGCCGAAGCAAACCTTCCACTGAGCATATGACCGTAACACAACTGTTTGCATGATGTGCCGTGACCAGCTGCTCCTAAAAGCACAGCAAATGATTAAGTGCTTATTTTAACAGCACCGTTAATTTAGAGAAGAACCCTGTAGTGGAGCCAACAAATAGGCAGTTATATTAGCTGGAGCATTACTTCAGAGAAGAGTCCTACAGACGCTGCCTTCCCCCATCACACAATAGCACTGCCACATTAAGAGTGCGGATAAAGGCTCTTTGTAAGCGACAGATGTAACAGTAAGTGCAGCACTAATAACACTGTAATTATCAGTCGAAGTGTGGTATCAAAAATGGCAAATATTTGCCATTCTCCAAACAAGCACTTGGACTGAAACCACAGAAAGCATCAAGAGCATCAAATTTACAACTCGGGTCAAAACTCATGGTTTTGGCCCTTGTTTTCGACAAGCATAAAAAAAATGTGGGAACCCATCAAACTTTTAGAGACTCAGCCACAGCTAATTGAGTTAGACATGCTAATCCTTCTGCCTTCCAAAAGGGCTACACACTGCAACGGTTTCCCAAGCTGCTGTCACTCTCAAACTGTTGATACAGTGGCCTGTGTGGCACCATATCAAACAGCACAGGCTCACAGAAATCCTTCACAGAAATCCTGCTGAATGCATCGCCTACCTAACTGCCTCTTTCCCACACACGCTTTTTGCAAACTCCGTAACAAAAGACAACCGGCACACATATGTGACAAAAGCACCAAGTAAACAGCATATTCCTTATTGTGTATTTAAATGTTAATAAACAATATTAAGAAAAGCCTTCTCAATTTCTTCTTGAAGAACTTTCGATCGCACCGCCTGTATTTTCCCTTTTTTCAGCTGGATCGTAAAAGCTGCGAGCCACGAGCCTTTATTATTACTTTAAAAGTACTCTGGATACCTTGTCTTTTCCTACGGTCACCAGAGTGCCTGTCCAGCAACAATCACCAGTCCGGAATTAATACATCCAAGGTTATGAAACAGTGGGAAATTTCATAAGCAAGCAGCTGAAAAGGGAAAATTCCCTTACTTTCCATGTATCCATGTGCCACTGGATGGATCCTCGCACGACAATTTTTTCCTAGTAGCAGCTGAATTGTAGACCTTTTTGCTAGAGAAAGGCTGTCCTTCACATGCTTTGGTTGTTCAAAGCATGAACCTCAACATCCTCTTTTGTCTGTCTCTTACCAACAGATGGCTACTGGATTCCACTTTTAACTATAAGGAAGGAAACTAAAGGGACGTTCCGCTTTTGTAGCATCTCTGGAAGTGTTCGCCAGACATATGTCCCTTTGAAAAAAAAAAAAACAACAAAACAAACCCCCCCAAAAAAATCCCAACAAACAACTCCAGACAAACACCGCGTTTGGCTTTTCTTAGAAAGATTGTAATTTCTTGTTGCATGTTATAAAACGGAGCGTTGTTTTCGGGGGTTCTGACTTTGTAACTTCGACCCCAAGTGTTTTCGCAAGTTGAACGGGCCGGCGCGGGGCGCGCCACGGGCGCCCGTACAGCACAAAGGCGTTACGGCGCCTGTTGCCGGGCGAACGGCGAAGCCCCGCGTTTGCCGCTCCGTGGCGATCTCCGCTCCGGTTTGCGGCGCTCCCTGCCAAGGCAAACTCCTCAAAGCCCCTTCAGAGCTCGAACAACCGCGCTCTGCGGTCCCGGGCTATCGCCTCGCTACCGGTAACGGCGACAGGCAGAAGCTCGCAGCGAAGATCTGGCTGACCAGGCGTCAGCCCCGGCAGAGCCCGGCTCCCCCCCGC